>CM063441.1:33685066-34935066 GCA_032191425.1 Lymantria dispar
TTCTAATGTGATGTCGTAAATAAATACATTTTTTTACGCTTATATTGCAAACGCTGGCTCAATCCCACGAGATAAATGAAAATAATGTACTACATAATGTACACCTTAATAAGTTCAACAAGACAGTCCGTGATGGTATATGTCTATCACTTAAGGATAACCCACAATAACAATTTTTTATCCTTTACATTTTACGGGAAAAATGGCTTATTTACGAAGTGATTTTAAGTGATACAGTATTAATCCTTATCCAATTAAGTACCTTAAATACATTGTCCATTTAATATAGATCAATATGGCCCTTTACAGCATGTAATTTAAATAATTATTTCCGAAGATATTACAGATTTAAAATTCAGGGACATAGCGGTTCGGACATAAATAATAATCACTAAATAGTATAAAACAAAGTCGCTGTCGGTGCCTGTCCGTCCCTATGTAGGTATGTTTAAATCTTTAAAACTATGCAACGAATTTTGAAGCGGTTTTTTTATAGAGTGATTCAAGAGGAAGGTTTATATGTATAACTAGAAACTCACGTTTCAGTCGCACCGGGTTGAGAGCCTTCTGCGCTCGTCCATTGACCGCGTTAAGCTGTCAAGGTCATCTGCGACCAACAGCTACACACAGAACAAAAAAAAAACGTTTCAGTCGCTTTACCCGCATAGTTCCCGTTCCCGTAGGTCTACCGGAATAAAATGTAGCGTTAGTTACTCCTTACATACACAGATATCTGTTACCTTACCTATTTCTTTACCTATTGCCGGCGGTAAAGACATCTTTTGCAATGGTCATTAATAAATCGCAGGGTCAAACTTTTAACGTTGCGGGATAAGATTTGAGCGTTTAGTGTTTTTCTCATGGTCAATTATATCTCGCTCTTCCAAGAGTAACGTCTAAACAGAACATGCTTGTATTGTCTAATGACAAAAAAGCTGTAAAAGTTGTTTATAAGGACATTCTGTAGTAAGTATATTTACTATTTAGTATTGCACCCATGCGAAGCTAGGATAGGTCGCTAGGATATTATAGGCACATTACATCCATTAGTCGGGTTTTACGACATCCACGGGCAAGATAGAGGGTGGTGAATTGTATTATTACTCCGTCACCATACGGAAAAGTTAGTTTAAATGGTAATTGATGCGTATATTTTACGACACGCGCAGGTAAGAAATGGGAGGTTTAACCATATTCTTAATCACGACACAAAAAGTAAATTTATTATTTAATACTATAATCTATACCAATAAATAAAATTGGAGTGTCTGTTTGTAATGTCAAAATAATAGGCTTTTTTCATGCTCACAGGGTGATTTTCACGACACCTATGCCTAAAATACAAATTAAAAAAAATTTTGTCTGTTTGTCTGTTTGTTCCAGGTAATCTTCAAAACGGCTGGACCGATTTCAAAAATTCTTTAACCAATGGAAAGCTATAATATCAGGGCGTAAAATAGGCTATATTTTATCCCGGTATTCCCACGGGAACGGGAACTACGCAGGGAAGACGACGGAAACCGAAGCGAAGCGAGGGCGGGTTGCTAGTTTACACTATACATATGTATAAAAATATATGTAAAAAAATATAAAGTGTATTTTAGGCATATGCCTAAAATACACTTTTTATTTTTTTTGTGTCTGTCTGTCTGTTTGTTCCGGGTAATCTTCAAAACGGCTGGACTGATTTCAAAAATTCTTTCACCAATGGAAAGCTATAATATCAGGGAGTAACTTAGGCTATATTTTATCCCGGTATTCCCACGGCAAGGGGAACTACGCAGGAAAGACGAGTGAAACCGAAGCGAAGCGAGGGCGGGTTGTTTAATATGATCATCATCATAATCTCGGCTCATTTACGTCCCACTGCTGGGCTCGAGCCTCCTCCATAATAGAAGGAAAATTTACATTACTATATCTTGCTGGTCCGTCAGGTTGGCATTTAATATAAGAATCTACTATAAATAAAATGTATCTATATACAAATAAATAAAATTAAACTGCCTCTAATGTCTTTTTCCATGCTGGTACGGTTATTTGTACGATATCTATACCTAAAAACCAGTTTATACATTTTCTGTCTGTCTGTTTTGGGTAATCTTCAAAATCAAAATCCGTCCAGCTGGGACGGGTATTGATAATTTACTACCAGGTAGCTGTGTATAGAAGGAACAACTTGGCTATATTTTATCCCGGCAGACCCACGGGGACGGCAGCTATGCAGGTAAAGCAACTGACACCGAAGCAAAGCGAGGGCGGGTTACTAGTTATGTATAAATACTACCCGCGGGGGCACTTACATATTGTCATTTTTTACAATTTCTTCTTAAAATTACTTCCGGATCGGAACGTGACCGCACTGAGAAGATCCGGCAAGAAACTCGATTGTCTATTTTTTGTTAATTTACAATACAGCAAAATGATGACGGGTAATCATAAAAGAATTAACCATTTATGGATACTAAAAAACTCTTCTCGCGTCTCTTTCAGACTCCGCCTGTATTTGAAATTACTTGAAACTTTTGTCTCGGTCTTTGTTCTGATTTCGGACTAGCAACCCGCCCTCGCTTCGCTTTGGTTTTAGTCGTTTTACCCGCGCAGTTCCCGTTCCCATGGGAATACCGGGATAAAATATAGCCTAGTTTACTCCCTGATATTATAGCTTTCCATTGGTGAAAGAAGTTCTGAAATCAGTCCAGTCGTTTTGAAGATTACCCGGAATAAACAGACAGACAGACAAAAAAATATAAAGTGTATTTTAGGCATATGTATAGTGCAAATAACGATGTGCGCATGAAAAAAGCCTATTATTTTGACATTACAAACAGACATTGCAATTTTATTTATTGGTATAGATATATTTTCGTTTCGAATATCCATTAATTTATGATATGATTCGACTTAAATAACTCACACTTTTGGTCTCGAGCCTACTCAACTGTTGATGGGTAGTTGATCTACTATATCACACTGGTCAGACGTGTTACTATATTGACATTTCAAGTGTTCCTTCCCTTGTGACATATCACATATCTCTTAAACAGTGCGATACGCATAGAATAGGACTGGGTGGTCAATATTGTTTGTTTTTTATTTTGTCAGAATGATTATCTTGATACATTTATTATACCTGGAGAAGTTGCCTAACAGTGGAATATTTTTGGACTGAAAAGAAAAAGAATAATAAAAAATAACAATTATGTACTTTGCTGGTGTAGCAAAGTACATAATTGTTAGCAAACACATAACACAATAAAACATTAAACACTAATTGTACACATAACACTAATAAAAGTTTTAAGTAAACTAAACTAAGCAAACTAATTTTGATACTAATGAGTTGTTAACTGGCTACACTTGCCAGTTTTAAGAATAGACTAAAATTTCTACACTCAGTCTAAAATAAGATATATAAATAGTTTATTTCTCTTTTACAGGGTGGACATATAATTTTTTATACAATGAAGTCAAAATAGTTATTATATTAGAAACAAATCAATTATCAATTAACATATGTAAAAGTTATAAAAATGCTTATTTTATTGTTCTTTATTTCGTTCCAAACGCATTCACTCAGAAAATGTTGTATTCGAAATTTAAATCCGTATAAATTGTCATTCGCATGCCGAGCGTACACTCGTTATTCGATAGAAGGTTCTTTTTATAAAAAATATAAAATGAAAAAAATCAGAAGCGTAAACTTTCGCCAGCTGCATACTTCGTAGCCGTGTGAGTTTCCAGTATTTTCCATAAGAGTGCATCCCAATCGCTGGCGCATTCGTCGTCTGGTCACATTATGTTGAAGATAAGTTGAACAAATATTATTGAACTGTGCAATGTTTCGAGTTTTATTGCGATCTTTTTTTATATCAGTTCGAATTTTAAAATTAAATAAAATAATTCATCTTCAGTTAGAATTATAACTTAGAATAATAATAACTTAGAATAATAACGTATGGAAGGATAGTGTCGGTACTTTGAACGTTCGAAACATGAATCTAAAAATACTACATGCGCGCAGACGATTACACACGTACACACGCACACCACTATACAAATTATGAAATCAAATTTTGTTTTTTATAACATAAATCGTTGAAATAATTTTAAAAGTAATGTTAAAAACCTTTTTAAGTTTTTCAAATGTGTGACACCATTTGAATGCACAAACCGTCATAATTACCTATTCATTTTTTAAGAGTTGCGTACGTACGTGCAGTACAGTGACCTTATACATTACGGAACGGCTCCGGCGTAAGCTCCATTAGGCTCCAATTGATATGCTTCTCTTTTTGTGCGCGAACTTACCTTCTATACGTTATTATTCTAAGATTATACACTTCATTAGTTCTGGAGGAAAATATGCTATGGAATCTTGGAATTAAAAACTATATGTGACGATTTGCTAATATTATTGTGCATTGAGTAAGGTACACTTCGACTATATAAAAATAGTACTATCGTAGAAGAATGGTGATTCATCCGTTATATGAACTGAGTTTGAAATGATTTTATACTTCTTAATCACAGTATGATTCAACATCACTTTTAAATGAAACCATCTTTCTGATTCATACTTTGGTTTACACAAATACCGACTTGATTAGTTGGTTAAACTAACTTTAAAAATATGACCTCGCAGTTTTATCCAGAGTAGTCTTCTAAAAATAATATATTTATCTCTTGATTTCTTGTATAAATTGAAGTTAAAATAGGTTTGCTTGATTTTTCAGTATTCTTAACAGGGTAATTGCAAGAATAGCATGATATTGTTTTGAATTATGATTCGTTGGAATAATTCAAGTATTAAACATAACAAATAAACAAATAAATCAACTCGCACTTTCATTGCAAATGAATATTCATTTCAGCCTATTGCCGTCCACTGCAGGACGTAGGCCTCCCTCATGTTGCGCCACAATGTGCGGTCCTGTGCCGCATCCAACGACGCCCAGCAACTTTCACTAGGTCATCGGCCCACCTAGTCGTCCTACACTGCGTCGTCCAATACGTGGTCGCCACTCGAGAACCTTTCTTCCCCACCGGTTGTCGGTTCGTCGAGCGATGTGGCCTGCCCATTGCCACTTCAGCGTGCTAATTCTTCGTGCTATGTCGGTTACACCCGTTCTTCTGGGGATTTCCGTATTCCGGATTCTATCTCGCAGAGATATCCCGAGCATAGCCCGCTCCATAGCACGCTGAGCGACTTTGAGCCTTGATATGAGGCCTACATTTAGGGACCACGTTTCCGTGCCGTAAGTCATCACTAGTAACACACACTGGTCGTAGACCTGTGTTTTCAGACACTGAGGTATGTTGGACGAGAAGATCCTCTTAAGTTTACCGAACGCTGCCCAACCGAGTTGGATTCGTCGGCTGATCTCTTTCTCGAAATTGGATCTACCTAACTGGACTGTTTGTCCTAGGTAAAAATAATGATCAACAACTTCGAGAATCGCATTGCCAAATGAATATTATAACATGTATTACATTTTAAATAAAACTACTTTACGTATTTTATCGCGTTTGTATTTGATTGTTGATTGCCCGACGTTTCGAAATGCGGGTCAAAATTTAATAACTAATTTTCTGTATCGGGTAGATAATTATAAATGTCTGTAATAACGATGACTTGTTCGACGTGACCTTGAATGCTGCAAAGTGTTCGAAACGTCGGGCAATCAAATATCAAATACAAACGCGATAAAATTCGTAAGATAGTTTTATTTAAATTTTATTTAAAACTAGCTGACCCGGCGAACTTCAAACCGCCATAATTTTTTTCATAAATATATTATCTAAATTGCCGAATATATAGTTTCTTATGGAAGAACCATTACGGCTTGTCGGGAAAAATTTGATCGTCTTGGTCGCGGCATTGTTAATGATCATTCAAAGATAATCAAAATTACTGATTATTGATTTCTGACAGAATTATCAAAATTACGTTTAGCTCTCATTTGCGTTTTGTTAATACATATCAAATGTGTTTTTGTTATTCTACGTTTCATAGTGACTTGTATTCTCTTTGAGTTACTTTTCAACGCGAATATTCATGTTCAGCTCTTGTATTATATTCATATTATATTCATTTTTTTAGTGTTTTATAGTATTATATTGAACAATTTTGCTGCTATTTTATGTAATATAATAAAGGTGCTGACGTGTGGTGAATGTGATATAGGAGTGGTTTACATGTATTTTCATATTCTACCGAAATTCCCAGAGAATTCATGTAATTATATTTTCAGCGCCTAATTAATGGTAACGACTTGACTTACTGACGGGCATGACTATAAATAAGCTATTATATATAAAGAAATGTTAAATAATATGAAGAAAATTGTATCAGACTTGGCTGTGTGGGCTTTGATTCTTTTGCCTGTCCGAATGGACAAATAGAAACAGAATAAAAATCTATTTGACATTTTATGTCACGTCACACGGGAACGCGATCGAACGGGATATAAAATAGCTCATTGTCATTAAGAAAAAGAAGAAGAAGAACGGGATAAAATGTATCCTATGTCCGTCTCCTGGTTCTAAGCTACCTCCACATCAATTTTCAGCCAAATCTGTACAGCCGTTCTGCAGTTATAAATAGTGTAACTAACACGACTTTCTTTTATATATATAGATGTGTAATACTCGCGTAAATATCAGAAATCATTATTATAATATTAGTTTGAATTTAGTTAAAGCCTTTTACTTTCGCTTAGTGACGTAGATAGAATATAATTCACCGCCCTATTTCATACTCCTGGGTATCATGAAACCACTAAGGTATAACATTCAGTTATCCTCTATGCGAGAAAAGGAGAACTTGAAACGAAACCCTATAGCAACATATGCTGATGGAGTGGTTGGAGCGGACGCACGGGGTGCTTTCCTTCCGACTGGTGCAGGTGCTGACGGGGCACGGTTGCTTCGGGAAGTACCTGCACAAGATTGTCAGGAGGGAGAGCACACCGTCCTGCCACCACTGCAGTTGCGACGAGGACACGGCGCAGCACACGCTCGAGGAGTGTGCTGCATGGGAGGAGGATCGCCGTGAACTCGTCGCAATTATCGGTGCCGACCTGGCGCTGCCGACCATCGCCAGGGAGATGCTCGTCAGCGTCAGGAACTGGGACGCGGTCGCCGCCTTCTGTGAGGCCGTTATCTCACGGAAGGAGGCGGCGGATCGTGTGCGAGTAGAGCTTCTATTCGGCGACACGTTCCGCCGCCGGCGACTCGGGCGGCGCAGGCGCGAGTATCTGCGCCTAATGCCGCCCTAGCCGAGGCCGCGGGTGATCGGACCGGGGAATTGTCCATCACCCGCAGAGAGGCTAACCGCGCGACGGCGACCGACGTCCCAGGTCGAGAGGTTACCCGAAAGGGTATTCCGTCGGGCCGACCACTGACGACAAGTGACATCTGCTCCGGTGGTCGGCCCAACAACGAGGTGACGTGGGTACGGGTGGGTTATGGGCCCGCGCGCCGTCCTTTCATCGCCCCGGACGGACAGGACCGCGCGTGCGCTTACCATAGCCCACCCAAAAAAAAAAAAAAAAAAAAAAAATAGCAACCCGTCTGCTCAGCGTAGTATAGCAGGTACATTTTCTTCTCATGGTGGAGGAGGCTCGAGTCTTGTAGTAGGACGTATAAGAGCTGTGATGATGATGATGAAAACCATTTTTATTTCTCGACATTTAAAACACTTTACAGCTTCAAAATCAAATACAAACACGACATCTATATATATAAAAGAAAGTCGTGTTAGTTACACTATTTATAACTCAAGAACGGCTGTACCGATTTAGCTGAAAATTGGTGGGGAGGTAGCTTAGAACCAGGAAACGGACATAGGATACTTTTTATCCCGTTCTTCTTCTTCTTAATGGAAATGAGCTATTTTTTATCCCGTTCGATCGTGTTCCCGTGTTACGTGACATAAAATGTCAAATAGATTTTTTTCTGTTTATCCATTTTCTGTTTATTAGGACTTTATCCCGTTCGACTAGGTTTCCGTGTAACGTGACATAAAACGTCAAAGAAAATACAAATCACTATAAAGCGTTGTATAACAAAAATCCATCTGACATGTAATAATAAAACGCAAATGACAGCTAAATGGCGTTGAGTAAGGTCCGTGCGCGGCATAATTCGAGACTAGATTTTCGGTAATTTAGAAAATAGATTTACAAAAAAAATTATGGCGGTACGAAGTTCACCGAGTTGACTAGTAATCTATAAAAATAATTGTATTTCAAATGCGTAATACTCGCGTTAATATCAGAAAATTGTTTGAATTCAATTACACAAATGGCTAAAAAGCTAAATAGCAATTGAGTCTGTGTCTAACTTATAATAAAAAAAAAAAAACAGAATAACCGGTCTTATGTAACATATTACATTGTCTATGCTATGTTTCTTCAGAGGTCATGAACTTGTACTGAAATTGCTCACTGATAAACTAGCTAGCGCCATGACGCGAATTACAATGAACTGCGACCTTCCGTGAAAGTTCATAACATTGATAGATCAAGTACTGTTTCATCATCTGCTATATAATTTTAAATATTATAGTAGCTTTTAAGTTAAGCTCTTAGAATAATAACGTATAGAAGGATAATGTCCATACGTAAGCCATCAAAAATATGAAGCAAACAATACTACATGCGTGCAAGCGATTACACACGTACACACGCTCATCACTATACAGATTATGCAATGAAATTTTGTTTTTATTATCATAAATCGTTGGAATACTTTTAAAAGTAATGTTAGTATACTTTTTATGTTTTTCAAATGTGTTGTGACACCATTTGAATGCACAAACCGTCATAATTACCTATTTATTTTCTAAGAGTTGCGTACGTACGTGCAGTACAGTGACCTCTTACATTACGGAACGGTTCCGGCGTAAGCTCCATTAGGCACCAATTGACATGCTTCACTTTTTGTGCGCGAACTTACCTTCTATACGTTATTATTCTAAGGTTAAGGTAAAGGCCTTTCAATTTGAATCAATATTTTATCATTTATGTGTCTTTATAGATCTTATAGGGGCAAAAATATAGATGATAATATACAGATGGAATTAATACCGGAAAATCGAATGGAAATTGACTCAATATAGCACGCTGGTTAGAAGAATTGGTAAGAGCTATATGTCAAGTTTTTTCTCTTACATAAATATCATCTGTATTTTATATCCCTTGGTTGTCTCTTAAAACACCCACGGGAAAGAAACGGGGTGGTAAATAGCATTTTCTTTTCTTTTCTTTTTATACTTCGTCACCACACGGAAAGAATGTTAAAAGAGACTACTAAGAAATAGAAGCATATATAGCAGGAAGTACAAAAAGAAAAAATCTTGATAACAAACGATATCAAGATTCAAGATAATTTTTACACATCTAAAATTAGCAATAGATAATTAGCATGAGCCCTTTTCACTAACCAGAGGCGTTCAAATCTTTTTCTTTTTGCTATCTGACCAGTTCATCTGATTGTTAGTGGTAATTTAGTAATAATACGGGCACAGCCAAATCGCAGCCTGCCGCGAGAAAAGAACTCTTCAAAACTTATTTAAAGGACGTGTTATAGCGCTCGAGAGTACCCATAGCTTTTCCTTCTGAAGCCTATATGTGAAAAATGAACGTTAATAGCTTACACTGGCGGACAATATCATTTCCATGCGGTATGAGTGGAGAATAATGCGGCTTCAAGTGGTATAATTGTAAAGAGGAAAGGTTTAAGAGGTTTGTATCAAGTCAAGCTAATAGAGCTGTTCCTATAGCTAGTTGCAGATATTTTCTCATCCCTCGTTAAAATTTTAATAAAAACACTAATACGATTTTATTTTTTGTTATTGGGCTCTGTTATAACCCTAATTTTAATAGCTTATTGCTGACTTGCAATTGAGACTTATGGTAATAAACAGATTAGCATTAAGTAGCTATATAAACTGATAATTTTCAGAGTAAATATAATTCTCTAATTGCTACCAACAAAGGACCTGGACCTGAATGTTACCAGCAACGAACGGAACGGAATATATGCGTCATAAATTGTCCGACCCATCCGGAGCGACGGAGGGGGCAGCGAATGAGCCCATAATCCGCTGGGTGCGTACTTCTCCCTGGTGTTAAGTGGGTGGGCCAACGCTACCCGACCTTCTCATCAATCCAGGCCTCCTGATCTGGCCTAAAGTATGGACACCACACATTCCTGCCACTGTAACTTCTATAGCGTAGGATACGCTAGGATACGTATATAGTTTTATAATAATATAGCTAATTTAGTATTTTTTTTATAACTGCCGAAGTACCCGATCTAATAACTCGCAATCATAGACAATTAGCCCATAGACATAATCTTTGATAATACATTTTTCATGACCATACAATACATAAACAAATTCTTACAATTATTTTTAAGATGTATCATATAAATACAAGATAAGTACCATCTGTAACAGCACTTCAAGTATACAATTGGTAACTTCACAATTAAAGAAAGTTTGCGAGCCATTCATCAGTGCCACGGCTGGCTACGTCATTACTTATACATTCGCCAACACCGCCTAATATAACGCATTGAGGAAAATAAAACTTCCCTGTTTTGATGTATTAGCTTAAAGGCTCTGACAAATTAATATTTCTTTTATAAAAGTGGCATTAAAATAATTCAGGGTGTATGAGATGCATAGAATATAAAAAGTCTTTATCAGTATCGCTTTTAAATAAAACTGCGGATTTTATCGCGTTTGTATTTGATTTTTGATTGCCCGATATTTCAAACACTTTGCAGCGTTTATGATCAAGGGTGGATTAAGATGTCTCACGTCCAATAAGTAATCGTTATTACAGAGACCGTACAGTATCGACAGTACCGCTTGGTTACAACTTGGCATGACCAAGAAAGGAGGTGGTGATTTAAATTCTTACTGCGTTACCACACGGAATCTGTGTATATCTGTGAATCTGTGAAATTACTGTTAAATATTATATTAAAGTAATTTATAATATCAAAAAGACAACTAAGGGATAACATGTAATACAATCTATATAAGAGAATTAAAACTCAAAATACAATCATATATCAACCCATCTCACTAGCGTGGTAGAGTAGGTCAATTAACCTCCTATTATGAGGAGGTTAAAGTCCAGCAGCGTGTATGAACTGATATGTGTCATTAAGACTATAAGAATCAATACAAATTATAGTGTCTAAATTTATAACTCTGGAAGTGTGTAACTAACAAAACGTAGCGGTCGCTTAAGCTCTTTTTCTCGCGAATGTTACGATAGAAAAAGGTTGCAGATCCGAATTTCGAAGCCATTCTATAATCGTAGCGCAGTGAGTTTATCCAAGATACGAGAACTTTGAAACGTTTTCACGATGACGCAGCGTATGACTATTGCAGGTCCGCAATTAGTCACATTTTTAAAACATTGATCAATTGTCCTTTAGTATGGCCATAGGCGTCTGTATGGGCGTCATAGGCGCGACTACCTGCGTCTCATGCCGCCCTAGCAGAGACCGCGGGTGACTTGACCGGGGAATCAGTCCGTCACCCGTCGAGAGGCCGACCGAGTGAGGCAAGACCAACGTCCTCCCCGAGGGGGGGACGTCGGTCAATGGGAGGGTACCCCACTAGCGGGTATTCCGTCGCGCCGACCACTGATGACAAGTAACCCTGTTCCGGTGGTCGGTCCAACGACGAAGGCGACGTGGTGTTCGGGTGGGTTACGGGTGTGCGTGCTTATGCCCCTCTGTTGCCCCGGACGGAGTGGTGCAAGGAGTGCGACGACCGCGACCCTCCCCAAAAAAAAAAAAAATAGGCATCTGTATTCTTAAAGTTGGTAATAATGAGGTTTTCCGTGTGGTCAAGCAGTAAGCATGATGATCCTTACATAGCGTGGGAGTCAAAGTTGTATGACGACTTTCTGTTACTACCTGGTGATAGAAGAATATTAATACCACCCCCCTTTCTTGTCTGTAGGTATCGTAAACAAAACAACTAAGGAATTATTATATTTTTTTTTTGGGTGGGTTGCGGTCGGCGCGCTCCTCACACCACTCCGTCCGGGGCGACAGAGGGGCGTAAGCACGCACACCCACAACCCACCCACGATGCACGTCGCCTTCGTCGTTGGGCCGACCACCGGAGCAGGGTGACTTGATGTCAGTGGTCGGCCTGACGGAATACCCCCTATTTGGGGTACCCTCCCATCGACCGTTCCCTCCCCCCTCGGGGAGGACGTCGGTCTTTTCTCACGCGGTCGGCCTCTCGGCGGGTGACGGACTAATTAAGGAATTATTATATGCAGATAATATTGATGCAAGTTAAGGGGCACTCGAAATAAAATCTAATACCAAACCGTCTGCCTAGCATGGTATAGTAGGTCAATTGCCCTCCCAATGCGAAGAAACCTTGAGCAGTAGTGGGAAGTATATGAGCCGAGAGATAGACGTAGTAAGAATACAATTCCACCTTGTAGACGTCGTGAAAAAATACTAACGTTGACGTCGATGAAATATCGAATATAAAATCGATATAAAATCTTATGTCCAACCATCTATCAAGCTTGATTATAGTAATTTTCCTTCCACTGTAAAGGTGGCTTCAGTCCATTAGTGGGACGCATGTGGCCGAGAAGAAGTAGATTCTGTCAGTGAAAAAGTTTCCATACAAATTCTTCGTGAGAATTTAAGGTATGTTGGATTCATTTCGTTAAAGAAAGAGGGCATGTTGCCAATCAATTTTATGTATAACTAGCGACCCGCCCTCGCTTCGCTTTGGTTTCAGTCGTCTTACCCGCACAGTTCCTGATCCCTTGGGAATACCGGGATAAAACATAGCCTAAGTTACTCCTTATATAGACCTGGTAGTAAAATATTATCAAAATTGGTATAGACGTTTTGAAGATTATCTCAAACAAACAGACAGACAAAAATTTTTAAACTGTATTTTAGGAACAGGTATCGTGCAAATTACCGTGTGAGCATGAAAAAAACACAGTATTTTGACATTACAATCAGACATTTAAATTTTAATTATTTGTATAGATAAGACAATTTTGATTTTGGTCAGGAGCAAATCCGTGTTCAATAGTGGCATTAATAAGAACTGGTGGTCGCCGTGTGGTCGAAATTTGGCCATAATTCATTTTAATTAATTTTTCTGCTACACAATATTCTTTAATTCTATTTATGTACAATTGTAAATTGAGCAAGCTGTATTTCACTTATAATTAATATATAAGCACAAATCTTTAGTAGACATTATCATCATGATTATGATTGTTTGACATTCAGTTCGACCAGAGATTTTAACCGTAATTCGTAAACAAAAGTCTATAAGCGTTGCTACGCAACACACTCACACAAACGTGTGTGTGTGTGTGTGTGTGTGTAGCGATTGCGTTGTAGTGTGCGTAATGCCTTTTTTAAATAATTTAATGTATTTCTAGTCCATTATTATATGAAATTTCAGTTTTATGCACTTCTCCTCATTATGTACTTCAGTTGTGCCAAATTTCATACTTGTCCATCCACGTAATTTTCGTAAAAAGGGGTACAATGTTTTTGCTTCACGTATTTATATATAGATATTGCGTATTTATAATTTAAACAAAACGATAGATGTCTCTTTAAATGTTTTTTGCATCTGCACTTTTTATATTTAGCACAACATTTTATTTATTACAGAGTACGTAATTTGGTTAGTACTACAGTATGGTCTTAATGCAAAACGGAAACGTTACTCTCTTGAGACAAACTCAATTAATGCTCTATAAAAGACGAGTCCCTCTCAATAAAGTCTTTAAATTTTAAACACATTTTGACTATTTTAGAGTTAATTACGAATACATCGCTGTATTTATGAATTAATTTTGTTTTGATGTAAAACTGAAACTTCTATGTATATCAAATGTATGTGCGGAACAAGATAGGGTTGTGCTGTGCGCATGTCAGTAAGTAACTTGTTGGTTCGCCGAGCGATGCTGATCGGCAGTGCGACGCGGCATCGCTGGCGTCTGACTAGTGTCCGCTTGTGAATGTTTCCGAACGGAACGCTTCCGCATTCGAATATTTTCCGGTCAGCTGCTCGATTTTCAAATTTAGAATTTATATTATTATCATTTTGTTCATTTTTTAATTATTGTTTTTTTTTTTTAATTGTACTGAAGAAGTTTTGAAACTACTTCACTCATTTTACTTTATAATTAGTTTTTTTAAATCTTTTATCATTTGACAGAAGTATAATAATGTGAATAGAGAAATAATTTCTATAATTTTTGGTTCCAAAAAAAAAAATTAAAAATATAGAAAGTTAATAATGGAAACGACATAAACTTTATTTGCCTGAACTATGTGTGAGAATGTACTTAAAAGTGAAAATAAAATGACTGATAGTGGAGTGTAGCACAATGGCTGCTAAAATACTTGTTATCGCTTGGGCGGCCTGGCTCGCGTTGCCATTGGCAACGAGCCATCTGAACGTTCTCATCAGCCAGACTGAAGTAATGAAGTTGTTAGGTAAGTCGCGATTTGATTACAAACTGTTTCAATATCCAAGTTATTGAATTTTAAACTATCGATTTCTGTTTCAATACGCACTGAATAGTTGTTAGATGTTGAAATTAAACTTGGTTTAGCGTTATTCTGCCATTGTTTTAATGTGTAATAACTGTTTTGGTATTATTCAAAGTATTTTTAAATATTAAGTTTTATTTATTTTAAATACTAGCAACCCGCCCACGCTTCGCTTTGGTTTCAGTCGTCTTATCCGCGTATTTCCTGTTCCGGTGGGAATACCGGGATAAAATATAGCCTATGTCACTGCCTCATATTATAGTTTTTCATTAGTGAAAGAATTTTTGAAATCGGTTCTATGGTTTAAGCATGAAAGCGTAACAAACAAACAAACAAACTTTCGCATTTATGATATTAGTGAGGATTATCTTAATACATTTTATTTTCTATGTATATGTGTGTTTTTACGTGTGATGACGAATGAAGAATACAATTCACCACTCCCTCTCTTGCCCATGGATGTCGTAAAAGATGACTAAGGGATATAATATGCACATAAGATCTGTGCAAGAGAAGGTAAACTCGAAATGAAACCCTATACTAACATGTCTGACCCGCACGGTATAGTAGGCTAGTAGGTTAAACGGCATAGTAGGTTAAATTCCCACTCATTGTGGAGGAGGCTTGAGCCCAACAGTGGGACGTATGTGGGCTTCAATGATGATGATGATGTGTGTTATTGTATGACTGTGCTGTGTGGTAAAGAGTATGAATGAATGAAATGAGAATGAATGAATGAATTAACCTTTACATAACACGTGGCTATCGTAAAAGACGAGTAAGAGCTTTACATATACCTGGGTCACCTCGATCTGTGGGCTTACTCTTGAAATCAATTCGAATTTCGAATCAGATTCAATTCCAATCTCACCAAACTTATATTTGGTACTCTTGAACAAAGTCGAGAATGAAAATGAAATCGTAAACAATTAATCAACTAGAGTCAATTTCGTTTAGTTAAAAAAAATCCACCGAATTTCATTCCAATTGTGCGCTAGTGTCGCCTTCAAGAGTACGAAATTGCTCAAATTCTAGCTGCGATTGGATTTAAGATTGGAATCGAGATTCAAGAGTAAGCCTGTGCTTACTTCGAATCGTCTGGTCAACAATAACATTCTTGAGGAGACTTAACGTCAGGCAGGGCGCTGCTTATAAAACTATAGCTAATAACTTTGGCAATATGTACTATGGAGAACGGGTACCTATTATTCCACATTTCGATTCCATAAATTGCCATCCGTGTGGTGATGGAGTAAGAATACAATTCATCACTCTCTATCTTGCTTAAAAGGTGACTAAGGGATATAAAACGCATATAACATATATGAAAGGGAAGGAAAACTTGAAATAAAATGCTATACCAACCTGTCTGACTAGTATAGTATAGTAGGGTCAATTTCTCTCCTGTTTTGGAGGAGGCTTGGGCCAAACAGTGGGACGTATATGAGCTGGAATGATAATGATCCTTCCAGCTCATATACAGCCTGCTGGGCTTTTCTTTGGGGTGGGTTGCGGTCGGCGCAGTCCTCGCACCACTCCATCCGGGGCGACAGAGGGGCGTAAGCACGCAACCCACTCGAACATCACGTCGCCTTCGTCGTTGGTCCGACCACCGGAGCAGGGTTACTTGTCATCAGTGGTCGGCCCAACGGAATATCCCCTATTTGGGGTACCCTCCCTTCGACCGACGTCCCCCCCCACGGAGAGAGTCTGCTGGACTAGGGCCACCTCCACAATGGGAAGAAAATTGACATACTACGCTGGTCAGGCGGGTTGGCGTAGAATTTTATTTCGAGTTATGCTTCTTTTGCATAGATGTTATCCGCATATCGTAATCCCTTAGTCGTTTATTACGACACCCACGGCCAATACTTCCTAATTTTTATTTTTTCATCATCATCATCGCAGCTTATATACACCCCACTGCTGGGCTTGAGCCTCCTCCACAATAGGAAGATAATTAGTCAATTACTACTATACCATGCTGGGCAGACGTTTTGGTATAGGGTTTTGTTTCGAGTTTTCCTTCTCATGCTTAGAACATCTAAGCGTCATATCATATTTAATCCCTTAATCGTCTTTTTCCACCCACATTTAAGAGAGGGGGTGTTGAATTGTATTCTTCATCTGTCACCACAACTCGATAAATTGATCCCAAGTAATCGGCTCTTAGCCGGTTGATGATGCTGAATGTGACTAAACTCTATGGCCAGATTTGATGAAAAGGGTATTATTTTTTGTCTATGTATGAAAACTATTTATTGCATTTAAATTAATCGTTCGATGGTTTGTATTTGAAATAAGAACAATTGTAATATATGCTCTTTCTATTTTTTCACTAAACTGAGCGTTAGAATTATTTAAATTAAAAATAAATTTGCAATTGATTGTTTTAAAACTTTTCACAAAGGACGTATGTAATACAATCTTATAATTAACGTAACAGTTCAAAAATTTTCATCAATAATTTTTTAAATGAAACTTTCTATAGGCATGTTCGGATCTAAGGGAGTAGATTATTGTAAGTCCTCATCTTGACATGTTTTTTTTTTTTTTTTTTTTTTTTTTTTGTGTGGGCTGCGGTCGGCGCGCCTACGCACCACTCCGTCCGGGGCGACAGAGGGGCTCAAGCCCGCAACTCCCGCAACCCACCCGAACACCACGTCGCCCTCGTCACTGGGCCGACCACTGGAGCAGGGTTACTTGTCATCAGTGGTCAGCCCGACGAAATACCCTCTACCCGGGGTACCCTCCCATCGACCGACGTCCCCCCCTCGGGGAGGACGTCGGTCTTTCCTCACGCGGTCGGCCTCTCGGCGGGTGACGGACTAATCCCCGGTCACGTCACCCGCGGCCTCGGCTAGGGCGGCATTGCACGCAGGTACTCCCGCCTGCGCCGCCCCAGTCGCCGACGGCGGGTCGCATCATCGAGGCTGTGCTCCTCGCGCTCGCGACCCGCCGCCTCCTTCTGCGAGATAACTGCCTCGCAGAAGGCTGCGACCGCGTCCCAATTCCTGATGCTGCCGAGCATCTCCCTAGCGATGGTCGGCAGTGTCAGGTCTGCACCGATGATTGCGACGAGTTCACGACGCGGCTCTGCCCAAGCGGCACAGACCTCGAGCGTGTGCTGCGCCGTGTCCTCGTCGCAATCGCAGTGGTGGCAGGACGGAGTTCTCTCCCTCCTAGCGACCCTGTACAGGTACTTGCCGAAGCATCCATGCCCCGTCAAGACCTGCACGAGTCGGAAGGAGAGCACCCCGTGCCGCCTTTCTAACCACTGCATCAGCACCAGCCGGAAGGCCTCCACGGTCCAAACACCGTATCGAGGCCTCTCCAGCCGGTCTGCCCAACGGGCGATGACGTCCCGGCGGGCGTCGACGCGCCAGGCGGTGAGCTCCTTCAAGGAAACAACACCACCCCCCCCCGCGCACCCCCGACACCCGCCGATACAAGTCGGCGAGCATTTCCGCCTCCAGGTCCCACGGGGGAGTCCCGGCCAATAGGCACGCCGCCTCCGTCGCCACCGTGCGGTACCCGCGGATGATCCTGACCGCCATGACCTTCTGTGGACGCCACAGGAAGGCCCTAAGTCGGGCGGTCATGGATCCCGCCCACACCGGTGCGCCGTACAGGGCCATCGACCGGATGACCCCCGCGTACAGCTGTCGACATGCCGCGCTCGGTCCGCCCACATTCGGCATCAGCCATTGTAGGGCGGACGCCACGCCGACGAGCCGCGGGACGAGCCTGCGGAAATGCTCCCGAAACCACCATCGCCCGTCGAGCACCAGGCCCAAGTACTTCATATGGGCCTGGATGTTGATCCCAACCGAATTGACGGTGATCGAGACGCCGATGGGTGGGTCCATACGGGGCCCATGGAACAAGAGGGCCTCCGTCTTGTCCAGGGCCACCCTCAACCCCAGCGCCTCGATCCGCCTGACGACCTCTTCGGTGCCTGAGGTCGCCAGGCTTACCGCCTCTTGTAGCGTCCCACCGCGGGCTGTGACGAGCGTGTCGTCGGCGTAACAAATCACGCCCAGCCCGGGTGGGAGGCTCCCCCGCAACGCCCAGTCGTAGCCGATGTTCCACAGGGTGGGTCCGAGGACCGACCCCTGTGGAACACCGCACGTCATGGGCGTTCGCACAACGTCCCCTACTCGGTTGGCGTAGAGGACGCTGCGCTCCTCTAAATAGTCTGCCACCAGCCGCCTCAGGTAAGCTGGCACTCCGTGGTAACGGAGCGCCTCCCTGACGCAGCTGAATGGCAGACTATTGAATGCGTTGGCGATGTCTAGGGACACCACCAACAGCACTCCCCCGCCGGTGACGGCCTCAGTCGCCACGGCCCTCAGGCGCAACAGGGCCTCGATCGTCGAACGACCTCTCCTAAACCCAAACTGGGCGTCCGACAGATCGGGCCCCGTGCCGACAAGGTGCCGCTCGATGCGGGCAGCTACTATCCTCTCCAGTAGCTTGCCCATATCATCGAGCAGCACGATAGGCCTGTAGGCCGATGGCGACACCGGAGGCCGTCCCGGCTTCGGCAGGAGAACCAGCCTCCCCTCCTTCCAGCACCCAGGGAACCGCCCGGACGCTAAACACGCGTCGAACAGCTCCCTGAGGCGGGGACCCAGATGGTCGAGGACCAGGGCCAACACACGGTTTGGAATACCGTCGGGCCCGGGGGCGGTGGATTTACCGCGCATGCGCGCCACCGACGCCCTCATCTCCGGTTCCGTGATGAGCGGAACACTGCCACCATCGCCCTCCCGGTCATTGTCTGGCGACGCCATGACCGGGGGCGTGTGTTCCGCCCGTCGTGGGAACAGGTCCTCGACGACCCGGGTTCATCTTGACATGTTAACGCTTACACTATATTTGTAGCTAAGCCATTGTCACAATGTATCTCTGCCAAATGGTGGCAAAACTAGATAAATGTAAAAGGTTTTGATTTACAAATTTAAATTAAGATCAGATAATTAATTTGAATATCCAGGAATAAAAAAACTATTCATATATTTAAGTTTTCACTTCTGTCGGCAGTCGTCATGATTATTTTGTTTTTGTTAAAAATGGATACCAAATAGACTTATTAAATGATAACTACCTGCATATAGAGTAGTGTAGACTCCACTCCCTATCTTACCCGTGGATATCATAAAAGGTAACTAGGGAATATAACATGCAAAATATCTATGCAAGAGAAGGAAAACTCGAAAAAACTAACCCGCCTGATCAACGTGGTATATTAGATCAAATTTCCTCCAAAAATCGAGAAGGTCTGAGGCCAATAGTGGGACGTATATGGGCTGAGATAAGATGAACAGTAGTCTTACTCGTCACAACACGGAAGAACTATGTTACTTCTATAATAACTATATTATACGTATTTCCACTCTATTTTATATCTGTGACAGTATCGAAACACGTCAAACAAAGGTTTCGTATCAAACGTCATCCCCAGTTTCCGAAGATCAAAAAATGTAATTATCTACCCTCGATCTACCCTCAACCATTTATATTTGTTCTACAAATTCGACGTATTTTCGTACGCAATTGGACGTGTGCCCATTGTCTAATAGTGGACGACAAAATATACGAATAAGAAAATGACGTGAAGATATTTTTAACATTAATTCTATTTATAATATCTATAAAGGCAATAAGCTAACCTATTGAGCATAAGGCAATAAGCTAACCTATTGAGTACAATTACGTCAACCCGAGTTTCAAGCATATCCGATATTCAATATTAGGGCGAGTGCACAGCGGCACTTGCCAGGTCCCAACGTATAACTTTTTATTAAAATTTACAAAATTTACTTAAATTGTTGATTCAATGATCATCATCACAGCTCATATAAGTCCTACTGTTAGGCTCGAGCCTCCTTCACAATGAGAGGGCAATTTACCTACTATACCGCGGTAGTCAAACGTATTGGTATAGGATTTTATTTCGAGATTTATGTCTCTTGCTTCTATGCTATATGCATATAATATACATGAGGCGTCTTCTATGACGTCCACGGGCGAGAAAGGAGGGTAGTGAAATATTCTTACTCCATCACCACACGGAGGACGTTGATTTCATGCCTAGTTCTTTTGATCATACTATGCACCTTAGAATAATAAGGTATATAAGGATAACGTACATACATCGAGCAATCGAAAACATGAAGCCAAAAATACAAAATGCGCGCAGGCGATTACACACGTACACACGCACAACACTATACAAATTATGAAATCAAATTTGGTTTTTATTAACATAAAACGTCGAAATACTTCTAAAAATAATGTTAAAAACCTTTTTATGTTTTCTAATGTGGTGTGACACCAATTGAATGCACAAACCATCATAATTTCCTATTTATATTTTAAGAATTGCGTATGTACGTGCAGTACAGTGACCTTGTACATTACGGAACGGTTCCGGCGTAAGCTCCATTAGGCACAAATTGAAATGCTTCATTTTTTGTGCGCGGACTTACCTTCTATACGTTATACATTAATAGGAAAATTCTATATCAAAATATTGCAAGCTCAAAACCGAGTAGCTTTGACTCATATAGAATGATTTTTTGCTCAGTTCTTATTGATCTGCGTTACGATATTTAAAAAAAAAATAACGTATCGTTATAAACAAAGGACATGCACACTTCACTCCACCACTAGTTTATTACTTTAGGGAGCTCGCGACATCAGACTATCCGAATTGGAATCTTATTAGAGATAAAAGAAACTTGCCACCGTGCAATGCATACGTAACGAACATTCCAGAATGATTCCAAATGGCTCCGATTGAGTCATAAACATAAATGTATTCGTAACGATTATTACCATCACGTATTTAATACTAGCTTTTGCCCGCGGCTTCGCCCGCGTAAAAATTTACTTGCATATGCAAGTGAACTATTATCGCAAAGAATATTATCGACATAAAAAGTATTACATTTCTTAATTTAAGAAATACTCTATCTACGTGTCAATTTTCATCCAAATCTGCTCAATAGTTTAAGCGTGATTGAGTAACAAACATCCAAATATCTTCACAAACTTTCACATTTGAATATTACTTCCAGCCTTGTAGTTCAGATTGCCATGCAAATACGATGGTATTGTGGCCTTTCCTTAGTCTCTGATAACGTACTTTCCATTGGTGAAAAAAAATTATATCAATCAAACACCCGCAGTTTCATTCACGTAGACCCCATTCCCATGCCAATACCGAGATAAAAAATGCCTATGTAACTTGCTGATATTATAAATTTACATGGGTAAAAAAAAATATATATAAATCCCAGAAATATCAGAGATATAAATTGCCTATGCTACTCGCTGACAACATAGGTAGCTTTCCATTAGTGAAAGAATTTTAAAAATTGGTCAACATCCCCCGGTATAGTTGTCGTTCCTGGGCAAATACCGGGATGAAAATAGCCTTTATATGGTATTCACTGATAATATAGCTTTTCATTAGTGAATTAATTTTTTAAACCATTATATTCCCGTGATTTCACCGGCATTGTACCCGATCCCGTAGGAATATCGGGATAAAAATAGCTTAAATATGTTACTCGCTTAAAAATAGCTTTCCATTAGTGAAATAATTTTAAAATCGACTTAATTCATCTACACCGGGATAAAATATAGCCTGAGATAAAATAGTCTAAGTTATTCCTTATGTACGACTGGTAGACCTGATGGTAAAATATAATCAATATCGGTCCAGCCATTTTGAAGATTACCTGTAACGAATAGACAGACAGACAAAAAAATTTGGACCGTATTGTGTGAGCATAAATAAAACCTATTATTTTGATAGACAAACAGACGCTTCAAATTTATTTATTTGTAGAGATAGAAAATTGTAATAATATTTTGATTGTAACTTACTGTCTGGTAGCTGCTAGAAATATTACCACGTTTTCATTGTTCGTGGGTGTCGCAAAAAATTCTACTAAGACAAAGATTTACATCGACCTGGACCAATTGGTGATGCCGTCTAGCCAACAATGTCGGCCATGTCATAAAATGTTGCTAGAACCTTTGCAATATATCTACGATGGCAGTAGTAGGTACCCTACCTGCATATCGCGTCGATCCAAAGTAATTAGGATAAGAGCAAGATAATGATGATATATCATTGGCTGGGTGTCTTCGACTATATGCGTTTTATCCTTTGGGGCAGCCCAAAATTGTTTCTTAGTGCGTGCTTACCCCAAATAACCGAAATCGGTATACAAAATTTCACATTCTTAGGCCCGGTATCTTTGGCTATACGCTTTCAACCTCTTAGGGGTTGAATTGCCAAAAATTGTTTGTTAGAGCTCGCTTATCCTTGCTAAAAATTTTTTCATAGTGCTTGGTAAGTGAGCACTAAGAAAATCTGGGGGTAATCCAAGAAAGCCAACCGTGTACTAAAATGATCCTTCCTAGGCTCAGTGATTTCGGTTAAACGCTTTTCACCCCCTTAGGGCTAAAATTGCAAAAATCTCTCTTCCCCCAAGAAAGCCAACTTTATATAAAATTCCATGTTTCTAGGCCTAATGATTTCGGCTATATATTTTGCACCCCTTTAGGAGTTGATTTTAATAAAATAATTTCTTAGAGCTCACTTAAAACAAAGGAAAGAGAATTGCATAGAAAGTTTTACGTTCCTAGCTCCAAGAGTTTCGTCTATACGCTTTTCACTCACTTAAGGGGATGATTTTCCAAAAATCCTTTGCTAGTGCTCGTGTACCCGAAGAAATAAGACGACGTAAAAAGAAAATACTTCCCCTATTTCAACCCCTTATACCTATTTTTCCGCAATAAAAAGTAGCCTTATATACTTTCTCAAGCTTTAGTTTATCTCTGTACCAAATTTTATCAAAATCGGTTAAGTGGTTTCGATGTGAAAGACTATATGCTTTTCAATCCCCTTTTTTTGGGGTGAACTGCGGTCAGCGCGTTCCTCGCACCACTCCGTCCGGGGCGACAGAGGGGCGTAAGCACGCAACACCCGCAACCCACCCGAACACCATGTCGCCTTCGTCATTGGACCGACCACCGGAGCAGGGTTACTTGTGCTTTTCAACCCCTTAAGGAGGTGAATTACCAAAAATCCTTTGCTAGTAATCGTGCACCCCAAGAAATACGATGGTGTAAAAAAAGTACGTTTCTAGGCCCAGTGGTTTCGGCTGTATGCTTTTTGGTATTTTAGGGGTTGACTTTCATCCCTATGTAAGTGAAACTACCAAAACGCTAGAACGAATATTTATTTATTTATTATCAGGTGCCTTCATACAAAGATTCACGGTTCTATCATCGAAAATGATGAATTTCCATACAAAATATCATCCCCTATTTCAACCCCTTATACCCATTTTTCCCAATAAAAAGTAGCCTATATCCTTTCTCAAGCTTCAGTCCATCTCTGTATCAAATTTCATCAAAGTCGGCTTAGACGTGAGAGGCTATATGCTTTTCACCCCCTTAAGGGGGTGAATTTCCAAAAATCCTTTGCTAGTGCTCGTGCACCCCAAGAAATACGATGGTGTAAAAAAAAATACGTTTCCATGCCCAGTGGTTTCGGCTGTATGCTTTTTGGTATTTTAGGGGTTGAATTTCATCCCCATGTAAATGAAATTTCCAAAACGCTTGAACGAATATTTATTTATTTATTGTCAGGTGCCTTAATACAAAGATTCGTGGTTCTATCATCGAAAATGACGAATTTCCATACAAAATGTCATCCCCTATTTCAACCCCTTATACCCATTTTTTCGCGATAAAAAGTAGCCTATGTCCTTTCTCAAGCTTTAGTCCATCTCTGTACCAAATTTCATCAAAATCGGTTTAGACGTGAAAGACTATATGTTTTCACCCCCTTAAGGGGGTGAATTTCCAAAAATCCTTTGCTAGTGCTCGTGTACCCCAAGAAATACGATGGTGTAAAAAAGAAATACGTTTTAGGCCCAGTGGTTTCGGCTGTATGCTTTTTGATATTTTAGGGGTTGAATTTCATCCCCATGTAAATGAAATTTCCAAAACGCTTGAACGAATATTTATTTATTTATTGTCAGGTGCCTTAATACAAAGATTCGTGGTTCTATCATCGAAAATGACGAATTTCCATACAAAATGTCATCCCCTATTTCAACCCCTTATACCCATTTTTTCGCGATAAAAAGTAGCCTATGTCCTTTCTCAAGCTTTATTCCATCTCTGTACCAAATTTCATCAAAATCGGTCCAGTGGTTTAGACGTGAAAGCGTAGCAGACAGACAGACAGACAGACAGACAGACAGACAGACAGACAGAGTTACTTTCGCATTTATAATATTAGTAAGGATTCCATGTTTCTAGGCCTAATGATTTCGGCTATATATTTTGCACCCCTTTAGGAGTTGATTTTAATAAAATAATTTCTTAGAGCTCACTTAAAACAAAGGAAAGAGAATTGCATAGAAAGTTTTACGTTCCTAGCTCCAAGAGTTTCGTCTATACGCTTTTCACTCACTTAAGGGGATGATTTTCCAAAAATCCTTTGCTAGTGCTCGTGTACCCGAAGAAATAAGACGACGTAAAAAGAAAATACTTCCCCTATTTCAACCCCTTATACCTATTTTTCCGCAATAAAAAGTAGCCTTATATACTTTCTCAAGCTTTAGTTTATCTCTGTACCAAATTTCATCAAAATCGGTTAAGTGGTTTCGATGTGAAAGACTATATGCTTTTCAATCCCCTTTTTTTGGGGTGAACTGCGGTCAGCGCGTTCCTCGCACCACTCCGTCCGGGGCGACAGAGGGGCGTAAGCACGCAACACCCGCAACCCACCCGAACACCATGTCGCCTTCGTCATTGGACTGACCACCGGAGCAGGGTTACTTGTGCTTTTCAACCCCTTAAGGAGGTGAATTACCAAAAATCCTTTGCTAGTAATCGTGCACCCCAAGAAATACGATGGTGTAAAAAAAGTACGTTTCTAGGCCCAGTGGTTTCGGCTGTATGCTTTTTGGTATTTTAGGGGTTGACTTTCATCCCTATGTAAGTGAAACTACCAAAACGCTAGAACGAATATTTATTTATTTATTATCAGGTGCCTTCATACAAAGATTCACGGTTCTATCATCGAAAATGATGAATTTCCATACAAAATATCATCCCCTATTTCAACCCCTTATACCCATTTTTCCCAATAAAAAGTAGCCTATATCCTTTCTCAAGCTTCAGTCCATCTCTGTATCAAATTTCATCAAAGTCGGCTTAGACGTGAGAGGCTATATGCTTTTCACCCCCTTAAGGAGGTGAATTTCCAAAAATCCTTTGCTAGTGCTCGTGCACCCCAAGAAATACGATGGTGTAAAAAAAAATACGTTTCCATGCCCAGTGGTTTCGGCTGTATGCTTTTTGGTATTTTAGGGGTTGAATTTCATCCCCATGTAAATGAAATTTCCAAAACGCTTGAACGAATATTTATTTATTTATTGTCAGGTGCCTTGATACAAAGATTCGTGGTTCTATCATCGAAAATGACGAATTTCCATACAAAATATCATCCCCTATTTCAACCCCTTATACCCATTTTTTCGCGATAAAAAGTAGCCTATGTCCTTTCTCAAGCTTTAGTCCATCTCTGTACCAAATTTCATCAAAATCGGTTTAGACGTGAAAGACTATATGTTTTCACCCCCTTAAGGGGGTGAATTTCCAAAAATCCTTTGCTAGTGCTCGTGTACCCCAAGAAATACGATGGTGTAAAAAAGAAATACGTTTTAGGCCCAGTGGTTTCGGCTGTATGCTTTTTGATATTTTAGGGGTTGAATTTCATCCCCATGTAAATGAAATTTCCAAAACGCTTGAACGAATATTTATTTATTTACTAGCTTTTGCCCGCGGCTTCGCCCGCGTAAAAATTTACTTGCATATGCAAGTGAACTATTATCGCAAAGAATATTATCGACATAAAAAGTATTACATTTCTTAATTTAAGAAATACTCTATCTACGTGTCAATTTTCATCCAAATCTGCTCAATAGTTTAAGCGTGATTGAGTAACAAACATCCAAATATCTTCACAAACTTTCACATTTGAATATTACTTCCAGCCTTGTAGTTCAGATTGCCATGCAAATACGATGGTATTGTGGCCTTTCCTTAGTCTCTGATAACGTACTTTCCATTGGTGAAAAAAAATTATATCAATCAAACACCCGCAGTTTCATTCACGTAGACCCCATTCCCATGCCAATACCGAGATAAAAAATGCCTATGTAACTTGCTGATATTATAAATTTACATGGGTAAAAAAAAATATATATAAATCCCAGAAATATCAGAGATATAAATTGCCTATGCTACTCGCTGACAACATAGGTAGCTTTCCATTAGTGAAAGAATTTTAAAAATTGGTCAACATCCCCCGGTATAGTTGTCGTTCCTGGGCAAATACCGGGATGAAAATAGCCTTTATATGGTATTCACTGATAATATAGCTTTTCATTAGTGAATTAATTTTTTAAACCATTATATTCCCGTGATTTCACCGGCATTGTACCCGATCCCGTAGGAATATCGGGATAAAAATAGCTTAAATATGTTACTCGCTTAAAAATAGCTTTCCATTAGTGAAATAATTTTAAAATCGACTTAATTCATCTACACCGGGATAAAATATAGCCTGAGATAAAATAGTCTAAGTTATTCCTTATGTACGACTGGTAGACCTGATGGTAAAATATAATCAATATCGGTCCAGCCATTTTGAAGATTACCTGTAACGAATAGACAGACAGACAAAAAAATTTGGACCGTATTGTGTGAGCATAAATAAAACCTATTATTTTGATAGACAAACAGACGCTTCAAATTTATTTATTTGTAGAGATAGAAAATTGTAATAATATTTTGATTGTAACTTACTGTCTGGTAGCTGCTAGAAATATTACCACGTTTTCATTGTTCGTGGGTGTCGCAAAAAATTCTACTAAGACAAAGATTTACATCGACCTGGACCAATTGGTGATGCCGTCTAGCCAACAATGTCGGCCATGTCATAAAATGTTGCTAGAACCTTTGCAATATATCTACGATGGCAGTAGTAGGTACCCTACCTGCATATCGCGTCGATCCAAAGTAATTAGGATAAGAGCAAGATAATGATGATATATCATTGGCTGGGTGTCTTCGACTATATGCGTTTTATCCTTTGGGGCAGCCCAAAATTGTTTCTTAGTGCGTGCTTACCCCAAATAACCGAAATCGGTATACAAAATTTCACATTCTTAGGCCCGGTATCTTTGGCTATACGCTTTCAACCTCTTAGGGGTTGAATTGCCAAAAATTGTTTGTTAGAGCTCGCTTATCCTTGCTAAAAATTTTTTCATAGTGCTTGGTAAGTGAGCACTAAGAAAATCTGGGGGTAATCCAAGAAAGCCAACCGTGTACTAAAATGATCCTTCCTAGGCTCAGTGATTTCGGTTAAACGCTTTTCACCCCCTTAGGGCTAAAATTGCAAAAATCTCTCTTCCCCCAAGAAAGCCAACTTTATATAAAATTCCATGTTTCTAGGCCTAATGATTTCGGCTATATATTTTGCACCCCTTTAGGAGTTGATTTTAATAAAATAATTTCTTAGAGCTCACTTAAAACAAAGGAAAGAGAATTGCATAGAAAGTTTTACGTTCCTAGCTCCAAGAGTTTCGTCTATACGCTTTTCACTCACTTAAGGGGATGATTTTCCAAAAATCCTTTGCTAGTGCTCGTGTACCCGAAGAAATAAGACGACGTAAAAAGAAAATACTTCCCCTATTTCAACCCCTTATACCTATTTTTCCGCAATAAAAAGTAGCCTTATATACTTTCTCAAGCTTTAGTTTATCTCTGTACCAAATTTTATCAAAATCGGTTAAGTGGTTTCGATGTGAAAGACTATATGCTTTTCAATCCCCTTTTTTTGGGGTGAACTGCGGTCAGCGCGTTCCTCGCACCACTCCGTCCGGGGCGACAGAGGGGCGTAAGCACGCAACACCCGCAACCCACCCGAACACCATGTCGCCTTCGTCATTGGACCGACCACCGGAGCAGGGTTACTTGTGCTTTTCAACCCCTTAAGGAGGTGAATTACCAAAAATCCTTTGCTAGTAATCGTGCACCCCAAGAAATACGATGGTGTAAAAAAAGTACGTTTCTAGGCCCAGTGGTTTCGGCTGTATGCTTTTTGGTATTTTAGGGGTTGACTTTCATCCCTATGTAAGTGAAACTACCAAAACGCTAGAACGAATATTTATTTATTTATTATCAGGTGCCTTCATACAAAGATTCACGGTTCTATCATCGAAAATGATGAATTTCCATACAAAATATCATCCCCTATTTCAACCCCTTATACCCATTTTTCCCAATAAAAAGTAGCCTATATCCTTTCTCAAGCTTCAGTCCATCTCTGTATCAAATTTCATCAAAGTCGGCTTAGACGTGAGAGGCTATATGCTTTTCACCCCCTTAAGGGGGTGAATTTCCAAAAATCCTTTGCTAGTGCTCGTGCACCCCAAGAAATACGATGGTGTAAAAAAAAATACGTTTCCATGCCCAGTGGTTTCGGCTGTATGCTTTTTGGTATTTTAGGGGTTGAATTTCATCCCCATGTAAATGAAATTTCCAAAACGCTTGAACGAATATTTATTTATTTATTGTCAGGTGCCTTAATACAAAGATTCGTGGTTCTATCATCGAAAATGACGAATTTCCATACAAAATGTCATCCCCTATTTCAACCCCTTATACCCATTTTTTCGCGATAAAAAGTAGCCTATGTCCTTTCTCAAGCTTTAGTCCATCTCTGTACCAAATTTCATCAAAATCGGTTTAGACGTGAAAGACTATATGTTTTCACCCCCTTAAGGGGGTGAATTTCCAAAAATCCTTTGCTAGTGCTCGTGTACCCCAAGAAATACGATGGTGTAAAAAAGAAATACGTTTTAGGCCCAGTGGTTTCGGCTGTATGCTTTTTGATATTTTAGGGGTTGAATTTCATCCCCATGTAAATGAAATTTCCAAAACGCTTGAACGAATATTTATTTATTTATTGTCAGGTGCCTTAATACAAAGATTCGTGGTTCTATCATCGAAAATGACGAATTTCCATACAAAATGTCATCCCCTATTTCAACCCCTTATACCCATTTTTTCGCGATAAAAAGTAGCCTATGTCCTTTCTCAAGCTTTATTCCATCTCTGTACCAAATTTCATCAAAATCGGTCCAGTGGTTTAGACGTGAAAGCGTAGCAGACAGACAGACAGACAGACAGACAGACAGACAGACAGACAGAGTTACTTTCGCATTTATAATATTAGTAAGGATTCCATGTTTCTAGGCCTAATGATTTCGGCTATATATTTTGCACCCCTTTAGGAGTTGATTTTAATAAAATAATTTCTTAGAGCTCACTTAAAACAAAGGAAAGAGAATTGCATAGAAAGTTTTACGTTCCTAGCTCCAAGAGTTTCGTCTATACGCTTTTCACTCACTTAAGGGGATGATTTTCCAAAAATCCTTTGCTAGTGCTCGTGTACCCGAAGAAATAAGACGACGTAAAAAGAAAATACTTCCCCTATTTCAACCCCTTATACCTATTTTTCCGCAATAAAAAGTAGCCTTATATACTTTCTCAAGCTTTAGTTTATCTCTGTACCAAATTTCATCAAAATCGGTTAAGTGGTTTCGATGTGAAAGACTATATGCTTTTCAATCCCCTTTTTTTGGGGTGAACTGCGGTCAGCGCGTTCCTCGCACCACTCCGTCCGGGGCGACAGAGGGGCGTAAGCACGCAACACCCGCAACCCACCCGAACACCATGTCGCCTTCGTCATTGGACTGACCACCGGAGCAGGGTTACTTGTGCTTTTCAACCCCTTAAGGAGGTGAATTACCAAAAATCCTTTGCTAGTAATCGTGCACCCCAAGAAATACGATGGTGTAAAAAAAGTACGTTTCTAGGCCCAGTGGTTTCGGCTGTATGCTTTTTGGTATTTTAGGGGTTGACTTTCATCCCTATGTAAGTGAAACTACCAAAACGCTAGAACGAATATTTATTTATTTATTATCAGGTGCCTTCATACAAAGATTCACGGTTCTATCATCGAAAATGATGAATTTCCATACAAAATATCATCCCCTATTTCAACCCCTTATACCCATTTTTCCCAATAAAAAGTAGCCTATATCCTTTCTCAAGCTTCAGTCCATCTCTGTATCAAATTTCATCAAAGTCGGCTTAGACGTGAGAGGCTATATGCTTTTCACCCCCTTAAGGAGGTGAATTTCCAAAAATCCTTTGCTAGTGCTCGTGCACCCCAAGAAATACGATGGTGTAAAAAAAAATACGTTTCCATGCCCAGTGGTTTCGGCTGTATGCTTTTTGGTATTTTAGGGGTTGAATTTCATCCCCATGTAAATGAAATTTCCAAAACGCTTGAACGAATATTTATTTATTTATTGTCAGGTGCCTTGATACAAAGATTCGTGGTTCTATCATCGAAAATGACGAATTTCCATACAAAATATCATCCCCTATTTCAACCCCTTATACCCATTTTTTCGCGATAAAAAGTAGCCTATGTCCTTTCTCAAGCTTTAGTCCATCTCTGTACCAAATTTCATCAAAATCGGTTTAGACGTGAAAGACTATATGTTTTCACCCCCTTAAGGGGGTGAATTTCCAAAAATCCTTTGCTAGTGCTCGTGTACCCCAAGAAATACGATGGTGTAAAAAAGAAATACGTTTTAGGCCCAGTGGTTTCGGCTGTATGCTTTTTGATATTTTAGGGGTTGAATTTCATCCCCATGTAAATGAAATTTCCAAAACGCTTGAACGAATATTTATTTATTTATTGTCAGGTGCCTTAATACAAAGATTCGTGGTTCTATCATCGAAAATGACGAATTTCCATACAAAATGTCATCCCCTATTTCAACCCCTTATACCCATTTTTTCGCGATAAAAAGTAGCCTATGTTCTTTCTCAAGCTTTAGTCCATCTCTGTACCAAATTTCATCAAAATCGGTCCAGTGGTTTAGACGTGAAAGCGTAGCAGACAGACAGACAGACAGACGGACAGACAGACAGACAGACGGACAGACAGAGTTACTTTCGCATTTATAATATTAGTAAGGATTGTCAGGTGCCTTAATACAAAGATTCGTGGTTCTATCATCGAAAATGACGAATTTCCATACAAAATGTCATCCCCTATTTCAACCCCTTATACCCATTTTTTCGCGATAAAAAGTAGCCTATGTTCTTTCTCAAGCTTTAGTCCATCTCTGTACCAAATTTCATCAAAATCGGTCCAGTGGTTTAGACGTGAAAGCGTAGCAGACAGACAGACAGACAGACAGACAGACAGACAGACAGACGGACAGACAGAGTTACTTTCGCATTTATAATATTAGTAAGGATTTGTTAAAAAAACCTACATTTCTTCAATGAACTTGGTTTAATTTTGTCCGTCTAAACGTCTCAATTCTAGCGTCCTTTGTAAGGCTCTTCTGGCACTCTAATTTATTTCACCTTGCCTACCCTATTTCTTTCTGTCTATGCATCTACATACTTAATCTCGTTCATTCGTTCATACTTCACATACATCGTTCATAATGATTTCTGATGTTTACGCGAGTATTATACATTTTAAATAAAACTACTTTACGGATTTTATCGCGTTTGTATTTGATTTTTGATTACCCGACGTTTCGAACACTTTACAGCGTTCATGATCACGGGTGGACTAAGATGTCTCACGTCCAACAAGTCATCGTTACTGCAGAAAATTTATAATTGAAAATAGAAATAATAAAAAATTGAAATATTATAAAAAATAATTGAAAATTTATAAATATATTATAAATTTTACTTTTTATTACTATTTTATTACTTTTTTTTACATTTTATTACGAAGGTTGTGAGTTCAATTCTCGCACTTGATGGTTCTTTGTGTGATTCATAAGTGATTCTTTTAATAATGATTTCTGATGTTTGCACGAGTATTACACATTTGAAATAAAACTACGGATTTTATCGCTTTTGTATTTTATTTTGATTGCCCGACGTTTCGAACACTTTGCAGCGTTCATGGTCACGGGCAGACTAAGATGTCTCACGTCCAACAAGTCATCGTTATCGCAGAAAATTTAATTATCTACACGATACAGAAAATTAGTAGTAATTATAATATAAACCGAACCCCATGTCGCCTTCGTCGTTGGACCAACCACCGGAACAGGGTTACTTGCCATCAGTGGTGGCTCGACGGAATACCTCCAGTGGGGTACCCTCCCATTGACCGACGTCCCCCCCTCGGGGAGGACGTCAGTCTTTCCTCACGCGGTCGGCCTCTCGGCGGGTGACGGACTAATTCCCCCAGGCACGCTACCCGCGGCCTTTGCTAGGCCGGCATGAGGCGCAGGTAGTCTCACCTACGCCGCCCCAGTCGCCGGCGGCAGGTCGCTTCGTCGAGGCTACTTTCCTCGCGCGCGCGACCCGCCGCCTCCTTCCACGAGACTACTGCCTCGCAGAAGGCTGCGACCGCATCCCAGTTCCTGACGCTGTGAGCACCAGTCGGTGAGCTCCCTCAAAGAGACCATACCGCCCTCCGCACGCACCCCCGACACCCACCGATTCAAATCGGCGAGTATTTCCGCCTCCAGGTCCCACGGGAGAGTCCCGGCCAACGGGCACGCCGCCTCCGTCGCCACCGTGCGGTATCCACGGATGGCCCTGATCACCATGGCCCTCTGTGGTCGCCACAGAAGAGCCTTGAGTCGAGCGGTCAGGGACCCCGTCCACACCGGTGCGCCGTACAGGGCCATCGACCGAATGACCCCCGCGTACAGCCGTGAACATGCAGCGCTCGGTCCGCCCACATTCGGCATAAGTCAGAATAACGGACGCCACGCCGACGAGCCGCGGAACGAGCCTGCGGAAATGCTCCCGAGACCACCAATACTATACCACGCTGGTCAGACGTGTCGGTAAACTTAAACTTTGAAGTTTTTCTTCTCTTACATAGATATTATACGCACATTGTATCTCTTAGTCGTCTTTTAAGACACCCACGGGCAAGAAAGGGGGTGGTGAACTGTATTCTTACTCCGTCACCACACGGATAAATGTATTTATAAAAAATATTACTTATATTTTTGTTACTCACACCTTCAGCCGGTTATAATCTATTTGACATTTAAAAACTCTCGTAGGAATAAGTTACTGAAGAGCTTTTGTGTTATTTTTAGAGGAAAAATAAATAAGTTCAGTTCTAAAAATAAATATATACTAAACAATATAGTAAAATGGCATTTATTTTTGACTAGTTTCAGTAGTCTTACCCGCGTAGTTCCCGTTCCCGTGGAAATACCAGGATAAAATATAGCCTATGTTACTCTCTGATATTATAGCTTTCCATTGGTGAAAATTTTTAAAATCGGTTGGGTGGTTTAAGCATGAAAGCGAAACAAACAAACTTAATTTCACATTTATAATATTAGTAAGGATAAGTTTATTTATCAATTTAATTAATTCACACGTTTGGTGGACAATGATCTCCTCGCGAGAATGTCACTCGGAATGATCCTGTACCTCCAATCAAAGGTTCCGTATGATGTTTAAAATATCGTCAAGCCATCTAGTAGGTGGTTGTCCTATACTGCTTCATCCAATTCGTGGTTGCCACACGAAAACCTTTATTTTCCAACGGTTGTCGATTCGGCGTGCGACGTAACCTGCCCATTACCACTTCAACTATGGCTATGGCTATGTTGGTTATACTCATTGTTCTATGACTTTTCGTATTCTGAATTTGGATTGAAATTTTTATTGAGTGTTTGCTTAACATAATGACATATGGATTAGACATGACTTTCGTCTTGCTTGTGTTCATTCAATTTGTTTTGTTACTCGTTATAAAACTCTGCTAAGATTATTGAGTAAGGTGTCAATTGACAATATTGTAAATCAAAGACGAGTTTACAGCTTGAAGCTTGGCTAATACTCCCCCTTTTAATAATGATACATCCTTACTAATATTATAAATGGGAAAATAAGTTTGTTTATTTGTTTGTTACACTTTAACGCTTAAACCACAGAACCGATTTAAAAAATTCTTTCACCAGCGGAAAGCTATAATATCAGGGAGAACAATAGGTTATTTTTATTCACGGTACTCTTATGGAGACGGGAACTACGTAGGTAAGGCAACTGAAACCGAAGCGAAGAGAGGGCGGGTTGATAGTACCTTATACTTATATTACTTAATTACTACGTCATACTCCAGAAATTCTGTCATGACTACAATATCAATAATAAATTGAAAGTGCGTGATAAATTCGCCATTGATGTTAATGCCGAGATCGGTGTAGTCTAGATATCTTTTTAATTCATATTTTTTTCCATACTTATCTTTTTAATTTTGGATTATCATACTTACCTACTTACCTACCTATGTAGTGAATTTTGTTATTAAAAAACAATGTATAATTATGCGATTGTGTAATCAAAACTATTAATCTATACCAATAAATAAAATTGGAGTGTCTGTTTGTAAAGTCAAAATAATAGACTTTTTCATGCTCACATGGTTATTTGCACTATGCATATGCCTAAAATACACTTTATATTTTTTTGTCTGTCTGTTTGTTCCGGGTAATCTTCAAAACGGCTGGACTGATTTCAAAAATTCTTTCTCCAATGGAAAGCTATAATATTAGGACGTAACCTAGGCTATATTTTAACTCGGTTTTCCCACGGGAACGGGAATTACGCAGGAAAGACGACTGAAACCGAAGCAAAGCAGGTTGCTAGTTTTAAAAATAAAAATGAATAGTTATGTATTAAATAACTTTCTCCGTGTGCTGACGGAGTAATAATACAATTCACTATTCCGTATCTTGTCCGTAGATATCACAAATGGCAACTAAGGGATATGATATGAGGATAATCTATGCAAGAGAAACAAAACTCGCAATAAAACTCTATACCAACGCGTATGACCGACATGGTAATTTCCCTCAAATTGTGAAGGAGCCTCGAGCCCAGCTGTAGGACTTATATGAACAGAGATTATGATGATGAACTTCATTTATAGAACTATACTAGCAACCCGCCCTCGCTTCGCTTCGGTTTTAGTCGTTTTACCCGCGTAGTTCTCGTTCCCGTGGGAATACCGGGATAAAATATAGCCTAGTTTACGCCCTGATATTATAGCTTTCCATTGGTGAAAGAATTTTTGAAATCGGTCCAGCCATTTTGAAGATTACCCGGAACAAACAGACAGACAGACAGACAAAATTTTTTTAATCTCTATTTTAGGAATAGGTGTCGTGCAAATAACCGTGTGAGCATGAAAAAAGCCTATTATTTTGTTATTACAAACAGACACTCCAATTTTATTTATTGGTATAGATAGATAAGTTTATATCAGGCTACTAACATTCCGTTGAAATACTTTCGGGCATATAGCCCGAAAAATTGTTGATGCTATGTTAAATTATTATTGATTTTTAAGACGGCATATTTTAGCTTACTAAATATTTTGCTTAGTTTTATACAGACTGTTTCAGGTTATGGAACAACTGTTCGAGTATTTTGTAGTTTAACAGTCATAGATCGTAATTAAAATGTATAATGCACAAAAAACGATAAAACATTATAGTCGCAGCGTTTTCAAAAATGTATGTCTAAGATTCTATGCCTTTAATGTTACGTATTATTTAGACATTTACAGACAGGATACATATAGGTACGTGACGGTAATGTAGGTATAAACGGTTATCAGCATCAACGATCAGCTGATTTTAAAGCGAAGTTAGTCTTGCTTATGCAAACGTAATCGTTGATTTATTCAATTTCTGATGAAAAATTAAAAATTACGAATATGTTGCAGATTAAGTATCATTGACTTTATACATTTCAATTAGATTTACACGAAAAAGCGATGACAAAATTTAAAACTTTACATGTCTCTACTTCATTAACGAATCGATATTTTTACTGCAATTTTTTTTCATAGGTTCCTACCACCATTGCCTAGCTCCCGTTTGACCAGTTGCCCCACAACCTGATACACCTATATATAATGTGTATTCCTAGCTTAAAAGTTCAGAAAACATTATGGACGTAGATTTTTTCTCATTTAATTCAAATAATGTTATATTTTACTAATCCCAAGGAATGAGTCATATTCATTCTGTACAATTGTTATATAATTCACGAACCCAATCACTCATTCGATCAACAAATAAAGACGACAAATGACAGTTAGATGTCAAAAATAATAGACTGCAGCGACATCTGTCAGTGAGGGGAATTAATGACAGTTCAAACATCAATTTAGGTGGGGCCTTATCGTTGCGAGCCAGTATAGGGTGCGAACTACATACGCCACTGCAACTTGCCTGAATGCATACGTTGGCTAAGATAATTGGATATATTTCCTTACTTTTATTTTTATTAGCAGTAATGTATGTAGCGAATAGAAGAAATCCGATTGAATTTAAATTAGTTTCTGCGGCTAGAACAGTTGTAGCAATTAAATTATAAATAAGAGTGCAGATTACTGAGCTTTTTTTAATTTAAAATACAGATATGTATTGCTACATAATAATAGAAATAAGAATCCTTCTCTATTCTGTGGATATTAAGTTAAAACATCTAAAACACGAAAACAGGTGGAAGTATTGCAAAATATTAAAATTTGAAACAACTAAATCGATTGTAGCATATTTTTGAAGTTGGCTACATCTTCTTTACTGATTATCATCATCATCTTACTTCATGTACATTACACTGCTGAGTTCAAGACTTCTCCTGATTGGAAGGGCAATTAGCATATCATACTACTTTAGACTAATTATACGGGTTAGTGTAATCCTGGAGTGATATTGTCTACTTGCGTCTTTTAGTCGCTTTTACGGTCACCAACGGGAACGGAATGCTGGTGATAACGATACACCTGCTTTGTTACCACACATATAAAAGGGGAGTATAGGCAGATGTAGAGAAAGATCTTAGAGAAAGAATCAAAAATACTTCTATGTATGGACTTTCTGTGCACCGATCATTGACCGAAATTTTAGATAGCGTTTTAGTCTATCTGATTAAACGGGGGATATTGCCAACACTCCGTGTGGTGACGGAGTAAGAATACAACTCACCACCCCTTCTCTTACCCGTGGGTGTCATGAGAAAAGACTAAGGGATATATTATGCATATGACATCTATGCAAGATATGGCAAATTTGAAACAAAACCCTATACCAACCTGTCTGGCCAGTGACCAGCATGGTATAGTAAGGTCACTTTCCCTCCTATTAAGGAGGAAGCTTGAGCCCAATAGTGGGACGTATATGAGCCGAAGTGATAATAATGATGATGGCTCACAGGCGGTTTCTATATTATTCAAGAAAATTCAGCATTAATCCACTAATGTATAAAATCTGCGCTAAGAAGTCAGCCATTGAACGAAAATAAACTAAAATTGTGCACTTAATTTGATTTAGTGGCGTGTCCAAATACCTTATTGTCTACCAAGTGTTTAATATCCTAGAATAATAGCGGGCCGCGATACAGTTTAAATTTCATTCCTACTTCTTTTGAAATCATGTTATCTGCTTATATCTTCTACAAGAACCTTGAACCTGAGTGATAAATTCTTACTCAGTTACTACACAAACGAACTATTAGTATCAACAATTACAAAACGTTTATACAATAATATAAGACGCTCGTAAAAGGAACTCCCATATAAATTTATGAGTAAGGTTGTTTGCACCATATTATGAGGAAATAAACCACTTGTTGAAGCCGATGCGTGATCGTCGAACATTACAGTAGCCCAAATTTGCCGTGATGTAATATTGATATCTTTGACCTTATTACGAGACCATTAACCGCCCCGCCACTTAAACTGAATCAATATAGTGTTTAAATTTACATTATGTTAATTCAAGCTGAAGAATATAAACAGGCACTTCTAATAGAAAAAAGGTATTTACGTCTTAGCTATCCCATGGATGAGTTGAATTAATGTAGAGTACTTTTTCCTGCTTCTCCAAGCTGTTTTGTACCGAGAGTACCTCATCTGGTAAAAAAATGTGGTACCATGTCTGTTTTCCTACTATCGTCGATAATCAAAGTAATAATGTCTGATAACGACAATTGGCCATCAATGATTTCAGCGACTCCACGAAGTTATTCAATACTGTAAGGTCTCAAATCTTCTTATTACATCTCAGTGGTAACAGCCCAGAGTGGACGGTATTTCCCAGTAAACCTCCTATTGCCTTGATTCTTTTCTTTTTTTGTGTGGGCCATGATCAACACACACACCGTCCATTCCTTCTGGAGTGCCGAAAGGTGGAGCGTGGCCCCATAATCTGCCACATTCCCACCTCTTCGCCATTGGGCCGACCACTGGGACCGATTTCCTTGTCGTCTGACACTAGCCCGGCCGGCTACCCTTTCGGGTACCGTCCCCTTCGACGGCCTCTCTGCAGGTGGCGGATGAATCCTCGGTCCGTCCACCCGCCACCTCAGTTAGGGCGGTATCAAACGTAGGTACTCGCGCCTACGCCGCCCAACGCACCGGCGGTAGAGCGTAAAGTGGTAGAGGAATTCCCCTTCTCGTCTTAGTCCCTACGCTGTCGAACACCGTTCTAGCGTTGGTCTCATACCGGATCCAATAATAAATTTAAACCATTATCGAATCCACTTAAACACACACAATAATCATCAAAATCGATCTAGCCATTTAGGAAGAGTTGTGTGACATACACACGCATACAAAAATTATATTATATATAAAGATAAAGCAAAGCTATAACTACAAAATATCGTTCAAACTAATGGACTTTATAAATAATATATACAAACCGTAAACTATTAATAACAAAAAATCCAAAACATATGTCTTCTCTAACCCTTTACTGTGGCAAAACTGACAGCAGCTACAAATATACCATCCACAGAGTACTCACCTTACACTTTAATTGGACAACCCTGCTGTCATTTTTCAAACGTTGTTGAGTCCAAACGATACATCATACCCTATGATTTAAAGGGTATGCCCGTTAGTTTGTACAAATTGACGTAATGTTATAGATTCAGTTTATGAGTTATGGGCTCTTGTTGATTTATAATGATCATGACGTGTCATATAACTGAACTAGGATTATTAAATTATTATTAGATTTAATTGTTATTTATCTTATTAAAAGAAATTATATTTGGTGTCAGAGTTCGAATAATATTCATAATTATCATCACAGTTCGTGTAAATCCCACTGTTGGGCTCGAGCCTTCTACACAATGGGAGGGAAATTGACCCACTATATCCCGCCGACCAGGCGTGTTGGTATAGGTTTTTATTTCGAGTTGTTCTTCTCTTGCACAAATCTGTGCATGTTATATGCCTCAGTCTCTCTTGCATAGATGTTATGCATATTGTACCCCTTAGTCGTCTTTTACGATATCCACGGGCAAGAAAAGGCGTGGTGAATTGTATTCTTACTTCGTCACCACCACCTCATTTCTTGTTCATGGGTGTCGTAAAAGACGTTTAAGGGATTATAATATGCAAATAACATTTATACAAAAGATGAAAACTAATTTTTTTTTTTTTTTTTTATTGCAAACGGTGGCAAACGAGCAAACAGTACACCTGATGGTAAGTGTTGCTGCCGCTCATGGACCTTTACAAGACCGTTGCCTACCGCGAAGAAAGCGAAGGGAGTGTGAATGCGTGCATTGATGCTCGGTGATACCAAGGGCACCACCAAAACCCTCCACACGCAATCACCCTCAGAGAGTTGGGCTTCCGGCTCTCTCGCTCACCGAACGAAGCGCAGTAACAAATTGCTACTACTCAGACGTCGATTTTCTGCGAGAGCATGGTACTGCCCCGGACGGACCGGCCCGCGGCTGTAGACAGATAACTGTCGACAGTGTGGTCCCACCAATCCAGTCCAGTCCATACCAGTCCTCCACTCGAAATAAAACCCTTATATCTGGTTGACCGCGCTTCTTCTTTCTTTTTGCTGTATTTTGTCGAATTTATTTAGATATATATTAATAAAAAATAAAGATTAAATAATGAAAACATATTAAAAATTACAAAAAGAAAATAATAATAACACCGAGATTCGATCCGACGCTGTTTGAATGCTAAAACAAAACAAAAAACTGGACAACTTCCCAAAAACAACAAACAACATTTTATATAAATAAAACATAGCTAGATCGATTTTTTGGCCCCGAAACCTCTAGTATGCCAAATTTCATCAAAATCGTTGGAGCCGTTGCCGATATCCTGAATATATATATAATTATATTCAATTTACCCTCCCTTTGCGGAGGAGACTCGATTCCAGCAGTGGGACGTATTTGAACTATAGATGTTGAATGAAAAAGTAAATTCGGGGATAGCCAGGTTAGAACTATAGCCACGCTTGTAAGGCGATGCAAATGTAGGTCGCTGGTTGGATACAAGTGGTATAAGACCACATCTTTTGACGTTTAACTGAGGCCACGTCCAGCAATGGATAAATGAATAATAATGGTAATATTGAAAGTATTGCGACAACCTTTATGTAATTATAATTTTTATGCATGTTTGAGTAGGCAGAAAACTAAGAAATATCCTCGCTAATAAAAAAATCACTAACATTTTTTTGCGTGAATGCCCACCCTAAACTTTAAGACAAGTAGTTGTGCACTCATACCACTTGAATAACGAGGAATTTATCAACGAAAAAAATCATTACAAATGAAGTGAGGTCCACAAAATCCGAACTTTTTTGCACTCAATGAAATATAAAATAAAATCTCCCGACGGCTCTCATAAACTAGACCCCCAATGAAATGACTTCGTTAGTTACAATGGATGTGATAATTCAACAGTTATCATTTTTGGCTCGAAATTTGCGTTTCCGAGTCCCGAGGGGGCAATTTGATTGGACACAGTGAATTACAGCTATTTGTTTTTATTTTCATCAAAATTTATGGCGTTTGATACATAATACCTAGGGAGAACCATTAAAATGAGAGAAAACAATGTACCTATGCTAAACAATACAATGTATGCTATTTATTATTTTTCATTCATAGATTCATCGTGAGCCTATATGAGTTCCACTGAAATAAATATTTTTCTTTCTTTCTTTCACTGTTGGGCTCAGGCCTCCTCCACAATAGGAGGCGAATTGACCTACTATTCTACGTGTCGAATTTCTTCTCTTGCATGGGATGTTAGCTGCATATATCTCTTTTAAAACATCCATGGACAAGAGAGGGGGGGTGGTTGATTTTATTTTCACCCCGTAACCACGTGGATATTTATTTATTACATTTGTCTATAAATTCCAAAATTCTAAATACCTAATTGACTATAAATTTCGAAATTCTAAACAATATAGGTAGTACCGTCCAATGATGTTATGATTTTATGATAGAAAATATATTTTTAACAACAAAATATATATAATTTCTCATTTTTAATGTTAAAATTATCACTATTAAAATTAAAAGCCTCAAAATTTCAATAGAGCAGATGGCTGTGTATTACTTCTGATCCTGTGAACTATAACTAAGTAAATAATTCATAAACCTAATTAAAAAAAAATAAAACTAAGAAAACTGCTATAAGACTGAAGGATATTGTGGGCACTTATATAGAATTGATTCACACTTAATATATAAGTATTATTATCGTATAATTTTTAATAAGTCTCCATTTTACGCCCGTTACTAAGTAATTAATCAGTGACACATCATATTTTTTTTTAAATAAAACTACTTTACGGATTTTATCGCGTTTGTATTTGATTTTTGATTACCCGACGTTTCGAACACTTTACAGCGTTCATGATCACGGGTGGACTAAGATGTCTCACGTCCAACAAGTCATCGTTACTGCAGAAAATTTTATAATTATCTACCCGATACAGAAATTAGTTATTAAATATTGACCCACATTTTGATACAAAATTTATTGCCAGTGTAAGAAGAAAATGATTCTATATGAAAAAATTATATTGTTTATGGTTAGTAATAATTAAACATTAAAATTAATAGTAATTATATTTAAAAACTAACTAATAATCTAGTATACTACCACCGGATCGGAACACGGTTACACTGAGAAAGATCCGGCAAGAAAACTCAGGTAACATGATGCTAAATTAAAGTTAATTTTGAAGGCGGCTTACTTTATGTTACTAAAAAGGTTTTAATTTATAAAATTATCTTTAGTTATTATTATTGTGGGTCAAATCTATACAATATGAGCTCACGGTGTCTTGCAGTCTTGTGGTGGTCTTTTTGGATTTCTTTTTAATAATGTTTATAACAGGATCCCAGCTTGATGGTAACACCCAGCCATCCTCTCTATTGAAATTTTTGTGTTTTTTAATCTCAATAGCGTCGCGTACCATTCTAGGCAGGTATCGGTGTTCTTTTGCGAGGATTTGTGGTTTATCAAACCTGATGTTATGGTGGGCGCGGTCCTGGCTATGTTCACAGACTGCAGACCTAGTGTCCCGGCGGTGCTTCACATCGGCTATGTGTTCTTTGATCCGAGTTCTTATGGATCTCTTTGTTTGTCCAATGTAAGAGAGACCACAGTCACAGTCAAGTTTATATACTCCTGCATCTTGTAAAGGGATCTGGCACTTGACAGGTGGTAAGAATTGGCTAATCCTCTTCAGTGGCTTAAAATAAGTTTTAATGGAAGAGCGTTTCAGGATGTAGCCAATCTTGTCAGTGACTCCTTTGACATTGCACGTAGCACCTGCCAGCAAACAAGCTGCCAGTTCCTCGCCCCCGTCGCAGAGACCGAGTGAAACCACCCACAGTTGAGCGCCTTCCTGCAATACTACCTTATGTCAAAGGAGTCACACAACAAAGAGATCCATAAGAACTCGGATCAAAGAACACATAGCCGATGTGAAGCACCGCCGGGACACTAGGTCTGCAGTCTGTGAACATAGCCAGGACCGCGCCCACCATAACATCAGGTTTGATAAACCACAAATCCTCGCAAAAGAACACCGATACCTGCCTAGAATGGTACGCGACGCTATTGAGATTAAAAAACACAAAAATTTCAATAGAGAGGATGGCTGGGTGTTACCATCAAGCTGGGATCCTGTTATAAACATTATTAAAAAGAAATCCAAAAAGACCACCACAAGACTGCAAGACACCGTGAGCTCATATTGTATAGATTTGACCCACAATAATAATAACTAAAGATAATTTTATAAATTAAAACCTTTTTAGTAACATAAAGTAAGCCGCCTTCAAAATTAACTTTAATTTAGCATCATGTTACCTGAGTTTTCTTGCCGGATCTTTCTCAGTGTAACCGTGTTCCGATCCGGTGGTAGTATACTAGATTATTAGTTAGTTTTTAAATATAATTACTATTAATTTTAATGTTTAATTATTACTAACCATAAACAATATAATTTTTTCATATAGAATCATTTTCTTCTTACACTGGCAATAAATTTTGTATCAAAATGTGGGTCAATATTTAATAACTAATTTCTGTATCGGGTAGATAATTATAAAATTTTCTGCAGTAACGATGACTTGTTGGACGTGAGACATCTTAGTCCACCCGTGATCATGAACGCTGTAAAGTGTTCGAAACGTCGGGTAATCAAAAATCAAATATAAACGCGATAAAATCCGTAAAGTAGTTTTATTTAAAATGTATAATACTCGCGTAAACATCAGAAGACACATTATATTCCTTATTTCACTTGCAGATTTCTCATAGCGATCCACATGCAAATCAATGCTTATTAATCAATAATATAGAACCAAATCAAAAAAATCATTAAGAAACATAACTTTAATTAGACAAATTGTTATTTATCGCCATTAGTTAAAGGAAAATGCTAGAGTATATACAAATCAGAGAGACCTAAGTAATTGTAAAGCAATAAATAAAGGACAAAACCCACCGTGGGAAGCATTTGTTGGCCGTTGCCACATACGGAACCGTTTGTCAACCCTTCCTACGACAATACTATTTACGGATCCCCGAGACTCTGAAAATTAAATGTCATTCCTGTAACGGGTTTCAAGTCGACGCTTAATAGCCCATGTTTATGTCATGAATAAACTGTGAACTAGTGTGCTTGTGACAACGTTAATACTGAAGGGTCACTGTTTAGATGCAAATGACTAGGGTTTACAATTTAAATATTACTTTGAATAACGTATGTTAGAAAAGGTAATATGTACTTGCCGGTTATTCAAAGGGAGCATAAAGTGTGTTGTTAAAATGTATTATTATGTGTTTAGCAGGTACTAATAGTGAAGAATATACACAATTAAATATTTATAAATCATTCTCATAGATGTAGGGCATAGTTCAGAAATACAAACAAATTCGGCTAAACGTAGACCTACGACGGAGATCAATAACTTCCCTTGTCTTCCCTCATTCCCCATTTATTTACATGCAATGATTTGGATACACGCCGTCTTTTCCGTTCGAGGCGATGCCGATGTGAAGGCAGAGCGTGGTCTAAGCGAACGTGTGCAGGCCGTGCTCTCTCCGCAATCGCAGTCGTGGCAAGACTGTATCCTCTTCTTACTTACGGTCTTAGTCTCCATGGTCCAAACATTGAACTGAAGCCCCTCCAACCGGACTGACCAACGGGCAATGATGTCTTGGTCGGCGTCATTCGGCCAGGCGACTTAGTCGCTGGGCGAGACATTACCACCCGTGTCTCCTCTCTCTTCCCTACGGGATGAACAACATTCAATTACTCTTGACCATCATCACAGTATTGTAGTTTAATTTTTCTCCTATTGTGGAGCAGGTTCGAACTCAACAGCGGGACATTTACGAGCTTAAAATACGAATTATTTCATTTTGTAAAAGCAAATACAAAGTAGTAGTTAAAACAAATTTTTAAATCCGTGTGGTGACGGAGTAAGAATACAATTCATCACCCCTCTCTTGCCCGTGGGTGTCGTAAAATTCGACTAAGAGATATAATATGCATATAATATCTATACATGGGAAGGAAAACCCGAAACAATTACAGATTTTATCGCGTTTCTATTTAATTTTAGATTGCCTGACATTTCGAACACTACAGCGTCCATAATCACGACCAGACCGGAAAATGTTTGAAACATTGAGCAATTAAAAATTACAAATAAACGCGATAAAATCCGTAAACATAGTTTTATTTACAACATAACAAAATTTAAAATATTGTCTGTGCAACGGTTATTACTACCCTAAATATTCCTAACACCATTGTGTAACAAAAACAATTAGGTGTTACCTATACTTGTAAAATAAACATGAATCATAAAATGTTTACATTTGTTAGGAGAGTGCATGTGAATGATAGAGTAATGAGCTGATAATAATGAGTGTCATATCTTACTTTTTAATATAAAGCAGACATAATACAAGACTGCCACGTTTGTTGTACACTATGAGACATTCAGTTTAAATCTTGGATACAAAGGGAAGTAATGAAATCTATACAAATAAATAAAATTGAATTGTCGGTTTGGAATGTCAAAATAATACATTTTCTTCATGCTCACACAATTATTAATAAGAGATCTATGACTTGAACAGATTTTTAAAAAAAATTGTAATCTTAAAATTTTATTAATGATTTACTATCAGGTTCCTGTCTATATAAAAAGTAACAGCCTATTTTTCTCTCAAAAACCCGCATGAATTTTGCCCAGTCTCAGAATTGAACCTAAGGCCACACGAACTGCAGTCGCGTATCGTAATATCGGCGCACTCCTCGCACCACTCCGTCCGGGGCAACAGAGGGGCGTAAGCACACACACCCGCAACCCACCCGAACACCACGTCGCCTTCGTCGTTGGGCCGACCACCGGAGCAGGGTAATTTGTCATTAGTGATCGGCCCGACGGAATACCCCCTATTTGGGGTACCCTCTCATCGACCGACGTCTCCCCCTCGGGGAGGACGTCGGTCTTTCCTCACGCGGTCGGCCTCTCGGCGGGTGACGGACTAACTCCCCGGTCACGTCACCCGCGGCCTCGGCTAGGGCGGCATGGCGCGCAAGTAGTGGCACCTGCGCCGCCCCAGTCACCGGCGGCGGGTCACTTCGTCGAGGCTGTGCTCCTCGCGCGCGTGACCCGCCGCCTCCTTCTGCGAGATCACTGCCACTGCCGTTAAAAAAATTCATCATCATCATCATTTCAGCCTATCGCCGTCCACTGCTGGACGTAGGCCTCCCTCATGTTGCGCCACAATGAGCGGTCCTGTGCCGCCTGCATCCAACGACGCCCAGCTACTTTCACTAGGTCATCGGTCCACCTAGTGGGGGGCGTCCTACACTGCGTCGTTCGATACGTGGTCGCCACTCGAGAACCTTTCTTCCCCAGCGGTTGTCGGTTCGTCGAGCGATGTGGCCTGTCCATTGCCACTTCAGCGTGCTAATTCTTCGTGCTATGTCGGTTACACCCGTTCTTCTGCGGATTTCCGTATTCCGGATTCTATCTCGCAGAGAAATCCCGAGCATAGCCCGCTTCATAGCACGCTGAGCGACTTTGAGCCTTGATATGAGGCCTACATTTAGGGACTACGTTTCCGTGCCGTAAGTCATCACTGGTAACACACACTGGTCAAAGACCTGTGTTTTCAGACACTGAGGTATGTTGGACGAGAAGATCCTCTTAAGTTTCCCGAACGCTGCCCAACCGAGTTGGATTCGTCGGCTGATCTCTTTCTCGAAATTGGATCTACCTAACTGGACTGTTTGTCCTAGGTAAACATAGTGATCGAAAACTTCAAGAATCGCATTGCCAACTAAGACCGGTACAGGAATGATATGGGCATTTGACATGACTTTCGTCTTGTCCATGTCCATTCGTAAACCCACTAGTTGGGATACCCTGCTGAGATCATTGAGCATTGTGCCAAGGTCCTCCATGGATTCTGCCATAACGACTATATCGTCCGCAAATCGAAGGTGAGTGATGTATTCGCCGTTAATGTTGATGCTGAGTCCAGTCCAGTCTAAGAGCTTGAAGACATCTTCCAGTGCAGTGGTGAATAGTTTCGGAGAGATAACATCTCCCTGTCTCACGCCTTTCTGCAACTGGATCGGTTTCGTACTCTTATCCCGGATACGGACTGACATTGTGGCGTTCCTATACAAACACTTTAGCACTTCGATATAGCGATGGTCGATTTGGCACCGCTGAAGGGACTGCAGCAACGCCCAAGTTTCGACTGAATCAAAGGCTTTCTCATAGTCCACAAACGCTAAGCACAGGGGCCGATTATACTCCTCGGTCTTTTGTATAATCTGCCGAAGCGTGAGGATATGGTCTATGGTGCTATAGCCTTTTCGGCAGCCGGCTTGTTCGGGCGGCTGGAAGTCATCGAGCTTGCGCGAGAGTCGATTAGTAATGACCCTCGAAAACAACTTATAAACGTGGCTCAGGAGTGAGATGGGTCTGTAGTTCTTCAAGGGAGCTTTGTCACCGTTCTTAAAGAACAGCACCACCACACTCCTGGTCCACGACTCCGGAACGTCGCCCCCGAGGATAACGGAATTAAATAGTTTCTGAAGGGTTATTAAAACCGGCTTGCCGCCCGCCTTCAGAAGCTCTGCCGTAATTCCGTCCTCTCCCGGTGCCTTACCGTTACGTAGTTGTTTGAGAGCCATTCTGATCTCGTACAAGCTGATGTCCGGGATTTCTTCGGTATAGTGTCGAGTTAGCTTGGATCTGGGATCTTGGACCAAGCCGATAACAGGAAAAAGTTACTTTCGTTAAAAAAGTTACTTTCTCAAAATGTAATATTATCCGTAATGTAATATTTCCGTGTGGTGACGGAGTAAGAATACAATTCACCACTCTCTATCTTGCCCGTGGATGTCGTATAAGATGACTATGGGATATAATACGCACATAACATCTGTGCAAGAGAGGGAAAACTCGAAATGAAAGCCTACACCAACATGTCTGACCAGCATGGAATAGTAGGTCAAATGCCCTCCCATTGTGGAGGATGCCGGAGCCCAACAGTAGGACGTATGTGAACCGCAATGATGATGATGAATATTATCCAAATCTGTATAATGCGCGATTGAGTAACAAACATTTAAACATTTTTATGAATATCTATACTATTAGTAGGATTTACAATATTAGTAGGATTCATGATCTCGAGCCTGCTCCACTTTGGGGGAGAAATTGACCTACTATACTGCGCTGGTCAGACATGTTGGTATAGGGTTTTATTTCGAGCTTTCCTTCTCTCACATAGATGTTATATGCGTTTTATATCCCTTAGTCGTCTCGTACGATCACCCACGGGTAAGATAGGGGGCGGTGAATTGTATTCTTACTCCGTCACCACACGGAAAAAGTTGTTAATTAAGTTGAAAATAATATAGTGTTAGATATAGTTAGGAACGTTACCAATATTGCATTTGTTTTGCTAGTACTTGAATAGTTGTTTAATATTTTTTATTTAATTAATGTTTTAATAGCTGTCTTTTCACCATTAGCGTAAGTAATATAGATTGTCAATGTATATAATTTTACAGTTTTTATCAATTTAAATTTTATTTTCACTAGTGCTAATATTATAATATGTGCAAATTTTCGTAAAATTAACGTCTTGTTCCGTGTAGTGACAGAGTAAGAATTCAATTCGCCACCCCCTTTCTTGGCAGTGGGTATCATAATAAACGATGCATACAACATCTTTACAAAAGAAAGAAAACTGGAAATAAATTCTTGTAACAATCAGTCTGACCAGCGCAGTATAGTAGATCAATTTATCTCCCATTATAAAAGAGACTCGAGACCAGAAGTAGGGTTCATTTTATAGATCTAATACTCGCGTATATGTAAATATATCATTATTTCATCATTAGATTTTAAGAGATTTGATCTTTTTGATCTTTTGAAAAGTCTACTTTGAAAGAATCTTACATGTAAATAGATAAATGTACGAGTATATTGATATTTCGATTATGTAACTGATTCGAGACAGCCTATCATAATGGTATTCTCATTTATTGAACAGGGTTTTACTCTCTAATACCGCAAAATTTAGCATGAAGGTAAATTTTTCTATAAACTCATGATTATTAATTGCATGTATAATGTATGACACAAAACAATTGTGGCAATCCTATAATAATAAATAACAACAAAAAATATTATATAGCAATAATAACTCTGCCGAAAGAATAATAGTTTACGAAATAAAAAATTCCATCCATTCTTATTCCATTCGGAAACTACTAAAACTTTCGTTATAAAAAGTGGAATAAATTCTCCCAAATATCAACAACTCTTCCAATGTTTCTTCTAAAAGTTTTTTCTGTATCAAAACAAGTTGCCGGGGCAGTGAGGGCGGACCGCAGAATTATTTATGTAACACTAAACTTTTTACACCAACTTGTTGATGGCTAAGTTGCTGATACTACGTAGAGAATTTTATATTCTTTTCTGAAATAAAAAAATGTAAGAATAATGAAAAAATGCAAAAAGTGACATTAACAACAAGTATATTGTAAATTCACTTAGTGTTAAATATATCGAATTTGAAGATAAAAACACGTACCTACGTATGATAAAAAAACACAATACAGGCATGAGGACTGTCGACAGAAGTGAAAATATAAAACTTTTAACAAACTTTTTGGATATTCAAATTAATTATTTGATCTTAAATTTGTAATTTATTAATAAAATTTTATTCCGTGTGGTGCGGAGTAAGAATACAATTCACCACCCTCTCTCTTGCCCATGTCGTAAGAGACGACTAAGAGATATAATACGCATATATCGTCTATGCTAAAGAAGAAAAACTCGAAAAAATACCTTATACCAATACGTCTGACCAGCGTGGTATAGTAGGTCAATTTCCCTCCCATAATAGAGGAGGCCCGAGCCCAGTAGTGGGACGTGTATGAGCCGACATGATGATGAATAAAACTTTTATCTGATAAAACATTTATCTGGTTTTGACATTTATCGGCACGTATATAGTGTCACTATATTTGTAGCTATTTATATCAATACATAGCTACAAATATAGTATTAACATTAAAACGTCACCCGACCATGTCGATGAGTACTTTGAATCTAGTTCCCACCCTAACCTGCCTATAGAAATTCACACCAAAAATTATAAAGATAATGAAAAAAAATTAATAATCAGCATCGTACAATAAGCATCATTAAAAATAAGTATATTGGGAGCAAGCAGCACACCTAACGCCGCTCATGAACCTTTGCTAGGCGTCCGTCTACCGTAAAAATGTTGATCGGCCCAACGACGAGTGCGACGTGGGTACGGGTGGGTTACGCCGTCGCCACGGACGGAATGGACCGTGTGGGCGCTTACCATAGCCCACCCAGAAAAATAAAAAAAAAATAAAAAAACTGTAAAAATGTGAAGAGAGTGCGAATGCGTGCAATAAGGTTCGGTGATACCTACTAAAGGCATCACCAAAACCCACGACACGCGAACACAACACTCAGAAAGTTGGGCTTCCGGCTCACTCGCTCAGCGAACGAAGCTTCCAGTCGTTCTCATTCCTGTATTACCAGGTCGCAAGCTATCTTAAATCTCGATATCGTCAGTGAAGTTCTAACAGTGCGTAAGTCATTTTTAGACGGTTTAAACATTTTGATGCCATTCGACGAAGAAAGATTGCATGCTAAAACTGACACTGCCAGTTTTATCGAAATAATACAGCGCTATTCGCTAGCTATCTCGTTTCTGACTAGTCGAAAAAAAGCATGCAATCTTTCTTCGTCGAATGGCATCAATTTCATCAAAATGTTTAAACCGTCTAAAAATTACTAACGCACTGTTAGAACTTCACTGACGATATGTTCTTAATTATTTTTTGCCAAATCCTTAAATTTAGAAGTTTCTGTTTACTTGTTTCTTGATTTTGATAGTGGTAGGACCACACTGTTGACAGAGTTGTCTATCTACAGCCGCGGACCGGTTTGCGTTTCGTTCGGCGAACGAGAGAGCCGGAAGCCGAACTTCCTGAGGGTGTTTGCGTGTAGCGGGTTTTTCGTGATGCCTTTAGTATCACCGAACCTCATTCACACTCCCGCCACTTTTTTCACGGTGGGCAACGGCCTTGCAAAGGTCCATGAGCGGCAGCAACACTTACCATCAGGTGTACTGTTTGTTCGTTTATCACCGGTTGACATAAAAAAATATTATTTTTTATTGGGAATAAAGATACCTATCCTAATTTTTTTTAATTGTAATCTCCGCGTGACATTCAATAGTCGCCTTAACGACTATAGTTGTTTTATATTTCCTTTTAAGGTAAACGCTTAATCGAATAAGAAAAGTATATTATATAGTCCAACATTTAATTTTCAAAAATATATCGTTCTTTTAGATAGGTTGTCAATAATACAATACTGAAAACGACCCCACTTGTTGCCGGCTCGTACGTGCATGAAGATCCAGTTAACCCAAAATAATGTTACTGTAGGACGCACAATGAGAGATTAATAGGCAACAACATATTTTTGACGTTAAATAAATATTTAGAGAAGTAAAATATGCTATAGAGACGTCAATATATGTATGTATAGAAAGAAAAAGCCTGGCAATGATGACATTTAAATGAGCCAGAGATACATTTAGGTTTAGATATTAAAAGAAATTATTATTATCAACTTCTCGGTATAGTGTTGACGGTCTACAGCCGTGGGCCGGTCCGTTCGGGGTAGTACCACATTCTCGCAGAAAATCGAAGCCCGAGTAGAAGCAATTTGGTACTGCGCTTCGTTCGGTGAGCGAGAGAGCCAGAAGCCGAACTTTCTAAGGGTGTTTGCATTTGGTGGGTGATGCTTTAATATCACCGAACTTCATTGCACGCATTTACATTTTCTTTACGGTAGGCAACGGCTTTGTAAAGGCCCATGAACGGTAGCAACACTTACCATCAGGTGTACTGTTTGTTCGTTTGCCACCGTTTGTAATAAAAAAAAATCATCACTGATTTCTTGCTTATGGGTATCGTTAAAAGCGATTAATTTATTGTAGAGGAGATTCGAACCTAATGGAACGTATATTGGCTGTGATGATAATGATCGCTTTGTATACCTTCATGATTCACATGAAAAATGTTTAAGGTCAACTTCAAATCTAAAACTAAAAACATCACAACATATAGTATGTTATAGCGGTAAATCATTCACCGTAACTGCTATCCGTTTGTGCAATGAACTGCCAAATCATATAAGGCAAGTTGAATCCCTGGAAGTGTTTAAAAAAATAGTGAAGACACACTATCTGGGACCATAATATTTACATTGTTCGTCACTGATTACTTAAATTCTATATAACATTGTATTTATTATTGATATATGTATTTAGTATATTTTAATATAAATATTTAAGTAAGTCTATATAGTATCTATATATTTGTATTAAAGGGTAGATATGTTTAGATTATTTGTTAATGTATAATTTAGGTTTAATTACTCTATAGGTTACACCACCAACTACCTTTCTTTCCTGTGCTAATTCCATCCAAAGGTTGCCTGGAAGAAATTGCTTATAGCGATAAGGCCGCCCATTGTACTGTATCTTGTATATTAAGCTCTTTTATATGCAATACTGGTGTACAATAAAGTGTATAATAAATAAATAAATAAATGAGGATATCGACTTTAAAAGAGGGAATTTCTAATTCCCGTAGGTATATTTTTTTTTAGATTTTTGAGAAACAATTCTCTTGCTTTTTGTGGACAGTATAATTTCACTGGCTTGGCTTGGATCTGACTTTAATGATAAAATTGGGGTACTCTAAAAAAATTGTGTATCAATGTATGTAACCATGGCTTATGGCACGGCACTTCAGTTTCTAAATGTTGACGTCATAACAAGGCTCAAAGCTACACTAGTTTATTGTTAACCGTTTATTTCAACTTTGTTGCTGCATCTTTATCTCAACCCATATACGTCTCATTCTTGGGCTCGGGCTTTCGCCGCCATGGGAGGGATATTGACCTGCTATACCACGCTAGTATTGGCATAGGATTTCATGTCAAGTTTTCTTGCATTGGTGTTATATGCATAACATATCCCACAGCAGTCATTTACGACACCTAAAGGCAAGAAATAGGGTGGTCAATTGTATTCTTACTCCATCACATCACGCAATTTTTTTTTTTTATTTCTAATAATTCTAAACAACTTTTTTTAAATTTCTAATATATACAATTCCAAGTAAAAAAAGTTGTTGGAGTTGTAAATAACATATAATAAATAAATACTAAAATATTCCCATTGCAAACCAAATTTCTAGCTTGAAAATTTGTCAATGTTTTTGTAAGGTTGTTGGAAGATTTGACTAATGGTGCAACGTCGTGCACAGCCGCGTTTTCTCACCATCTTCGTCTACGTGAGGAAGGAAGCAATTTAAAGTGCTTTAATCCTTGCACAGAATGTTTAAGTGTAGGTATCAGTAAAACTAATAGAAGATTTTACTTTTGGTTTCATTTTTAACCCTATTGGTTTGCTTTTAAAAAGAGTATAGAAATTTAAACTAATTTACTTTTTTAAAGTCTAAACACTTTGCTGCAACAAAAAACAGTCCGCTACAGTATTTTTAACACTTAATCAGCTGACTGGCTGCAACGGCTGGACTGATATTGATAAAATTTTACTACCAGGTAGTAGTCTATATAAGGGATAGCTTAGGCCATTTGTAATCCCGCTATTTCCACGTGAATAGGAATTACGTGAGTAAAATCGCGGGCATTTGATACTTTGAATGAAATCTATATACCAATCCATATAATGAGCGTGGCACAGTATATAAATTACCCTCAATATAAACGAGTATAAAGCTGGCTCAAATCTAGTAGTGGGATAGACAGGAGCATAATAATGATAATAAAAATGCATCCAATGACATGAAATAACTAATACGCATGCGAATGTAAGTTTGGTTGTTTCTTACACTTTCAAGCCTAAAAAATTAAATCAAATTTAAATATACTCCCATCAACGTAAAACTGCATTATCAGTATATAATGTAATCTAAATTTTATACCCACATTCCCATGGGAAGCCGCGTGCCCGGGTAAATGGAATTTGCTAGTGTAATAAAAAAAAAGAAATGACAATAGGGAATATGCATGTATTTCTTTATTTTTTTAAACCTTTCTACTAGTAGAAGTAATATGTAGATATTACATTACCATAAATATATATAACACATGCAAAATATAAATTTTTAAATATACATTTTTAAAATTAAGAAAAAAAATTAAAATCACTATAATTTTTAGGTGATTTAAACGCGGCCATTTTAGCGCGCTTATTCTGTGACGTCGGCGTACGCGTTCGATGTCATTAACGGAAATGTTTGGGTTCACAAGTTACTGAAAATTAAAAAAGGAAGTGTAAAATCCACTTATTATAATGACAAAGCTTATTATAAATATTGCTATGGTTTCTATGTACTTAACAAAATAATATTAAAATTGCATCTAAGAAAGTAATACTTTTTCCTTATACCGAAATGCAAGTATAAGGAACAATGGTGCAAGGCGACAAAAAGAGACAAAAACAACATACAAAAAACTTGATGTCAGAGGAATCGAGCGGACGTTAACGTCACTTTTTGTTTCACCAATAGTGTGGCGATTTGGCAATTCGCAAGGGAATTACAAAATAGACACTTTTTTGATAATTAAACTTCACTATTAAATAATGATAAATTTCAAAAAGAATTGTATAGGTATGTTTTTTAAGCAATAAAAATTCATAATAAAAATAGTTTGTTCATTTTTGAGTCGCGTGCATATTCTCTATTAAATACATTTTAACTAATCTCGCAAAAATGACAATCAGCTTGTAGGCACGGGTTAGGTTATTCTTCTTAATTTCTGTATAAATAGCTATATTTTAAATATTGTTTAAATAATAATCTTATTAAATAGAGATTTCAAAATATTAATATTCCGTAAAGATTTTGCAATTTTATAATTGCAAAATCTTTACGGAATATTAATTTTTAGATATTTATGAAGCAGTATAATATTAAATTATTTACTTATAATGTTATCATAATGTTAATTTATATTATAAGTAAATAATTTAAATTATACTGCTTCATAAATATCTAACTTTGGGATTTTCCAAACGACAACAAGAAATGCCAAAAACTAAGGAACATTAAAATTTACATAGCGAAGTTGTAAAACAACTGGAACAATAAGCTTTGTTTTTTCTGTCAATAGTAATTTTAAATTATTCTCAAAATGGTTCATAATATAAATATTTATTTATACGCAATGTAAAATGAATAATTTGTTATTTTTATTATCTACTAGCAACCCGGCCTCGCTTCGCTTCGGTTTCAGCCGTCTTACCCGCGTTGTTCCCGTTCCCGTGGGAATACCGGGATAAAATATAGCCTATATTACTGATATTATAGCTTTCCATTGGTGAAAGAATTTTTGAAATCGGTTTGGTGGTTTAAGCGTGAAAGCGTAACAAACAAACAAACTTACTTTCGCATTTATAATATTATAGTTCATCTAATCTAAGAAGTTCATTTTGACGTTTCGCATTGTTTAATACACAATAACCTTGGTCAAACGGGTACACATCATTGCAAATAATTGTTATTGACGATGTTACAATGGCACGTCATCACGTACTATACAGTAGTGCTTGATAACTTCCTATCCACGAATATTCAAATAATCGATAAAAAAAATAAGAATAATGTAATTAATCGAATAGACTAAACTTTCAAAATATTTGTATTAATATAAAACCGTGATTCCACTTTCCCTTTCATTGGTGGAACTGTAAGCAACATCGCCACTTATCATTCAAGAACAACTAAACTGACTTTTTGGTATAAATGCAATACCCCTAAAAGCACCCACCGGGTGAGCCACCGTCGTCAAGACCCAGTACTGGTGGCTATGGGAGGAAATACGGCATGGTAGGGATTTTGCGCTCTGCTCTATCGTCGCCCAGAACAGTACGGGTGGAGTGTGACCTCGCCATGACTTGTCAAAAAATAAACCCTAAAAGCAAAACTCTATTGAATTGAGTTACTCTGTACAACCTAGTCGGTAGTGCAGCCATCTTGGAAGCGGACAGTGCGTGTGTTTTGTGTTGGTGTGAAACTTTTTTTTGTCTCGGCTCTACTTTGGACTGAGCTGGCTTTAAATGTTGACCTTAGCTCCAACCATACTTGACTCTGTTTACGCAAACCTTATTTATTGTTAAAATAATGTCTACAAAAGGACGTAGTTATGCTTTGAACGTTCGTGATTTGATTGTGAAATTACACGAATATTTTGAACGTGAGTCACAAAACGGTGGACTTCTACTGCCAGTGACACAAGTACAGGAACATGTTGCCGAGGCACTAGAAATTGGTAAGCGTAAAGGGCTCAAATTAAAGGTAGTAAATATCTTAAAGTGTATTAAATATATTGAATGTGAAATTGAAATTTTATAATATAGATATTATACTTCATTTTCCATTTATATGATCAAAGTAGCAATGTCTAAGCCCATATGTTTTACAGGCTACGCAGTACACCACAATAGGAAACCACCCTTCACAGTAAAGAAAATGGAACTTTTGTTGAAGGAAGCATGTTCCCAAAGTCTTAAAGGATGACTGGTTCGAAGTGGTAGAGAAAACAAAAAAAAATATAATGAATGATTTTGACAGAGATGTAAATTTCGTCAATTTTATTGATAATGAAATAATTGTTAATGTTCGCGACGATGATACTTTAAGTAATAGTAGTGATTGCGAATAAATAACTATTTTCGAATCTAGTTTTTGTTTTTACTTAACCCAATCCTACAAAATATGATAAATAGATTTTATGCTGAAATAATTAAATTTGTTAGCATTTAATTTATTCAACTCCTTTTTGAGAAAAATAAAATAAACCGATTATTAATTAAAAAGAATCAATATCGATTTCTCACTAAAATCGCATGTTTTCAATAGCGATTATTTGGTTCACATAACTAGACAACTTACTTTGACACCTGTCAAAATGCACTTCTTAGATTAGATAGACTATAGTAAGGATATTTGATCATTATTATCCGACAATATCCGAGTAGTGTAAGAATTCAACTATCCCCTTTCTTGCCCGTGTCATAAAAAATGAATGGGAAATGACGTCATCATCATCTCAGCCCATACACGTCCCACTACATTTGACCCATTACATTTCAGGAAAGGTCAGACGAATTGATTTTATTTCGAGCTTTTCTTTTATAGCGTAGAACATCTGTGCAATAACCCGTTTTTATTTTTTTTTTGTAGGTGGGCTACGGTTAGCGCACCCGCCGCCCGGCTCCGTCCAGGGTGACAGAGGGGCTGCGCGCAGCCCTGTAACCCACGCGTGGTATGTCGCCTTCGTCATTGGGCCGACTGCTGGAGTAGGGTTACTTCTCGTCAGTGGTCAGTCCGAAGGAGTACCTCTTGAGGAGTACCCTCTCCTCGACCGACGACGTTCCCCCGCTGTTCGAGAACGTCAGTCGTCGTCGCGTGGTTGGCCTCTCTGCGGGTGACGGACTAACTCCACGGTCCAGTCAGCCGCGGCCTCGGTTAGGGCAGCACCAGGTGAGATAGGTGTTTGCACTCGTACAGGTCGGACGTGTGCATTGGGATGAATTGTTGGTTTAGGTCGGTCTTTAGCATCGGATTTCATTGGCGGGTTGTTGTCGTTGTCTTGTCGTGTTCGTTTGTCTTGTCGTGTCGTGTCTCGGGAAGGGAGAGGAGGGGTCGCTTAGGTACCGGGATTGCCACCACATTGTGGAGGCGCTCAACCGGTGTTAAAAAATTTGCGACCAGCCTGCTGGTCGTAGCCGGCTTGTATATATAAAATCTAAAAATAACTTTAATATCGCGATTCAGCCGTACTAACATTGTTAACAAAACTTAATATCGCGATTTAGCCGTTCTCTTAGGTTAGTGAATCAACACTTTTAGTATCTGACTTAGCTACTAAATGGAGGACGACTCGGAATTAGAGTCGGATACAGCATCAGCTGTTGAATGTGACACATGTGAAACGGATGTCACCCCCACTGGGAGGAAGAGGCACTTTTTAAAAATCACCAACATTGAACGGAAGGATTTGGGCTCCGATACTGAAGCGGAACCCATATCAAAGGTGAATACCTCACGGCGGGGTAAGGCAATGCAGAGAGGCCATAACGTAGGGCTCACACGTGCCAAGGCAGATCTCAAACGCAGAGACGCCGAAGCCGAAGAAGTTGAGTATGAGCGTGTACTTAGATCTCGTGCTTTCCGTAAAGAAGTCGTAGCATCACAAATGGATTCAGCGGAAACTTCAGCATCAGAGTGCCCTATAACAGAGAACCTCTCCAGCATAGGGCCTGAGGAGATACGTGCCCGCGGGGGCCGCAACGCGGCAGTAATCATGGAGGTAACCCGAAAATCTGGCCATCTTCAGGGTCCTTTTATAAAAAAATTAAGGGATGCAGCAGCGGATATGCAAGCCCTGATCGAAGCTTTGTGTACCTCTAAATCGGAGGGAGAGGAAACCCGCCGACTGAGAGCGGAAAACAAAAGGCAGCGCCAGGAAGTAGAAGCCCTCAGGGCGGAACTCAAAGCATACCGCCGAGAGTTCTCAGAAATGAGGGCCTCTTCGTCCTCAATAGGGACAGACACAATAGAGGAAATAAAATCCTCTATCGTTAGGTCAGTTGGGGAGATGATGAACGCCCGGTTTGCGGGATTAGAGGATCGTCTTCTTCCCGCTAAGATGAACCGTCCACCTTTAGCTGCAGATAAAAAAAGAAATGCAGCAGCTGCCGTGGCCAAAGCCGCCGTTCGTACGACTGCATCGGTGCCTGCATCTGTTCAGGCAGTCCCCAGTACCTCAGCAGTTATTCCTACAGCAGACGTTCCTTCCGTAGTCATTCCTCCGGCAGTCGCCCCTTCGGTCCAGCCCACGATTGCGGATACCTGGGCAACCGTTGTTAGGAAGGGTAAGAAAAAACCTTCCCCCTCTGCACCACCCTCTGCGGCTGTTGCGCTCCCCACGCCTCCCAACCCAGCTGTTCTGGCGCAGAGGAAATTGAAGGCGGCGCTTGCAGCCCCACGCTCCCCGGCTGTAATCCTGAAATTGCAGCCGGAGGCTGAAAAAAATGGGGTCACATACGCCGATGCAATGCTTCGCGCCGAGCAGGAAGTTAATCTCCAAGAGATGGGGATTAAGGAGGGTCTTAAAGTTAGGCGCTCCGTGACTGGGGCTAGGGTCCTACAATTGCCCAAGTCTCAGTCAATGGAAGTTGCTGATCAGCTGGCGCTCAATTTGCGTACGGCATTGACGGGTATGGCGGATGTCATCCGACCTGTCAAACGTGCTGATATTCGGGTAACCGGGATGGATGACTCCGCTACTGAAGAGAAAGTGCGAGCGGCTGTAGTCCGTACATGTAGCTGTGACGCCGCGGATGTTCAAGTTGGACAAATCCAACGCGGACCGCGTGGTATGGGCATGGTGAAGGTGCGTTGCCCCGTCACCGCCGCTAAAATGCTCGCTGATGCAGGAAGGCTTCTTGTTGGCTGGAGCTCGGCTGGCATTCAGGTGCTGGAGAACCTTCCACTGAGGTGCTACCGGTGCCTGGAACTAGGGCATACGGCTCCGCTATGCCCGTCTACTGTAGACCGCTCCGAACTTTGTTTTCGGTGCGGCAGCAGTGGACACAAGTCGGCTACATGTATGGCCATGCCGCACTGTGCGGTTTGCGCCGCTGCTGGCCGCCCAGCAGAGCACACAATGGGGGGTAGGCTTTGCAAAGCCCCCTCATCGAAAGGCAAGGTGGCCCAAGGACCTCAGGCCACTACATTAAGCAGTAGCCGCAGAGCCCAGGAGGAGCTCGAAATGTCCACCTAATGGGAGACACATTTCGCATCCTCCAGGCGAATTTGAACCACTCCGCCGGGGCTCAGGACCTGCTGCTGCAGTCCATGGCGGAGTGGAATACCGATGTTGCTGTGGCCAGCGAGCCCTACTTTATTCCCCAATCATCCAATTGGGTGGGGGATCTTAGGGAAGATGTAGCTGTCCTGACAAGAGGATGTGCCGGCCCTCCCCTCTCTTCTCTCGAGAGGGGCAATGGATATGTTGTGGTGGGGTGGCGTGATTTCGCCATTATTGGCGTTTATTTCTCTCCCAACCGCGGCCTGGCAGAGTTTAAATTATTTTTGGACTCTGTCAGTGCCGCGGTTCGTCGTCAGTCGCCGAGAAGAATTGTAGTTCTCGGCGACTTTAATGCGAAGTCTCGCGCTTGGGGGAACCCTACCACAAACGCCAGGGGTACGGCTGTTGAGCAGTGGTCCTTGCTCTCCGGTCTGTCCCTTCTTAATAAAGGGAGGGTCCACACTTGCGTGCGACATCGGGGTGGGTCCGTGGTGGACCTATCGTTTGCCAGCCCCGGTGTCGCCCGTGAGGTGAATGGCTGGAGAGTTGAAGAAGGAGTGGAGACTCTTTCGGACCACCGATATATACGGTTCGAGATCTCCACCCCTCGAGGACCACTAGGGCCCCGGCGCGGAAGAAGAGGTGGACTTCCGAAATGGGCCATTGGCCAACTTGATCTGGAAATGGTCCGGGAGTCCGCCATAGTACAGCGCTGGGGTATAGCAGGACAGCTACCCACAGATGTGGAGGGGCTCGCAGGTCGAATAAGGAACGCCCTTGAGGCAGTATGTGATGCGGCGATGCCCAGAGCTCGGCGGATGCCGCCGCGTCGCCAGGTGTACTGGTGGTCATCCGAGATTGCTAATCTGCGGGTGGCCTCCAACAGGTCGTGGCGTGCCTACGTCCGATGCCGTCAGAGGATCAACCGGGATGACGTCCTTGAGGGTCAGCTGCGAACAGAATACAAGACAAGGAAGAAGATACTGCAGCTGGCCATCAGCCAGGCGAAGGAGAGGGCCCGTGAAGAACTCCTTGCGGGCCTTGACAGGTATCCGTGGGGGCGCCCATACCAACGGGCGCGGAACAAGCTCCGTGCCTGTGGCGCCCCCATCATTGAATCAATGGACCCGGGTCTCCTGTCGAGGCTAATGGGGGAACTGTTTCCGCGTTCTGTAGGGCACGTACCCCCCAGCATGGCTTCTTGGTCGGCGGTGGAGGTGGAAACCCCTATTTCACCCATTACCGACCAAGAAATGGAAGTGGCTCTCTCCCGACTTCGTGGTAAAAGGAAGGCGCCTGGTCCGGACGGGGTCCCGGGACTCGTACTCGGCATCGCCGCGGAATACCTCAAGGGTGAACTCCGGGAACTGCTCAATACGTGTTTGAGGTCCGGGCAGTTTCCGGAGCAATGGAAGTGTGGACGGTTGTGTCTACTGCGGAAGGAGGGTCGCCCAGCTGACTCCTCTTCCGCATATAGACCACTGGTGCTGCTGGATGAGATGGCTAAATCATTCGAGAAGGTGCTCGCAGACCGTCTCGTCCAGCACCTCGAGGAAATTGGGCCGGGACTGTCAGAGAGACAATACGGATTCAGGAGCGGTCGGTCAACAATTGACGCGCTGGCCGCTCTGAAGTCCCTGGCCACCGAAGCAGTGGCCAAAAAGGAAGTCCTCCTGGCAGTCTCGCTCGATATTAAAAACGCTTTCAACAGTCTCCCTCACGAGACGTTAAAAGAGGCGCTCCGGTACCATGGAGTGCCTCCGTATCTTGGCAGGCTGTTGGAAGCGTACCTCGAGGAAAGGCACGTGCTCTGGGAGGGGGGCGACGGGCGTATACATCGCCATCGGGTGGAGTGCGGCGTCCCACAGGGCTCGGTTCTCGGTCCGATGCTGTGGAACGTCGGGTTCGACTGGCTCCTACGGGGTCAGCTCCTTCCTGGGATGGGGATCATCTGCTACGCGGATGACACCCTCGTCACGGTGAAGAGGGCGAACTTCCGGGGGGCTGTCCGATTGGCAGAGGAAGGAGTAGCGCTCGTCGTAGACCGGATTGGGATGTTGGGTCTGAGGGTCTCGCTGGACAAAACCGAGGCCCTCCTTTTTCATGGCCCACGTCGAGGTCCCCCCCGAGGAGCACACATCAGTGTGTCTGGGGTTGCCGTGCCGGTGCAGGCCCATATAAAATATTTGGGTCTGCACCTAGATTCAAACTGGAATTTCGGGCCACACTTTGCCCAGCTCGTCCCTAGGCTCGTCAAGTCGGCCGCGGCGCTGGGAAGACTTCTGCCAAACACTGGCGGTCCCGGGTCGACATGCCGACGTCTCTACGTCGGCATCCTGCGTTCCATGGCACTGTATGGTGCTCCTATCTGGTCGGAGTCCCTCACCGTCCGCAACAGAGCCCTTTTGCGACGACCGCAGAGGGCTATGGCGGTGAGGGCCATTAGGGGCTACCGTACTGTGTCATGGACTGCAGCGACACTGCTGGCAGGCGACCCGCCTTGGCCACTGGTGGCGGAGGCGTTGGCGGAAGTGTACCGGTTCCGCGCCACAGCACGAGCCAACGGAGAGCAAGTGTCCATAAGGGGATTGGACAGAGCCCAGGAAATGGCCCGAAGGGAAGTAGTCCGGCGGTGGAGGGAAGAGCTGGAGTCCCCCGTAGCAGGGCGGGGGACTGTGGAGGCGGTCGCGCCACATCTCCACCGCTGGCTCAGGAGAAGGCACGGCAGCCTTACATTTAGAATGGTGCAGGTGCTTACCGGACATGGGGTCTTCGGTAAGTACCTGCACAAAATTGGAAGAGAAGAGGCCCCAGGATGTCATGAGTGTGGCGCGGCAATTGACGATGCGCGCCACACACTAGAAGTATGCCCCGCCTGGGAGCCTCAGCGCCGCGTCCTGTCAACGGACATGGCAACAACAGACCTGTCGTTGCCGACCATCATCTCCAAGATGCTCGGCAGTGGCAGCTGTTGGTCGTCGATGGCCTCCTTCTGTGAGGCTGTCATGACAAGGAAGGAGGCCGCGGAGCGGGTACGCGAGGCGCTTGCGTCCGCTGACTCGCTCCGCCGGCGACGACCAGGGAGGAGGAGACGCCGCTATGCGCTCCTCCACCCACCACTCTGAATGACGACAGGACGTGGCCAGACGGCCAAGCGTTGGGGTGTCGGGGATAGAATGTTATCAGACGATCTCTCCGGCACCCCGTAAAAGCGCGGAAGGGGCCGCTGTGGTTTTAGTGGGTATTTCGGTCACTTCTGTGGCCGGCGAGTCCCACACACACTCCCCTGTCTGTAACCGGCGGGGGAATAGTGCGCAAATGCATTTCCACAGCGTGAAAAAAAAAAAAAAAAAAAAAAAAAAAAAAAAGGGCAGCACCAGGTGCAGGTAATCGCGCCTGCGCCGCCCCAGTCGCCGTCGGCGGTTCAGGTCGTCGAGGAGGCGCTCCTCGCGCCCGCGCTCCGCCGCCTTCTTCAGCTAGACACTACTGCCTTCCAGAAGGCTGCGACTACGTCCTAGTTTCTGACGCTGTCTAGCATCACCCTGGCGATGGTTGGCAGCGCCAGGTCGGCACCGATGATTGCGACCAGTTTACGACGCTGCTCTGCCCAAGCAACATAAACCTCGAGCGTTTGCTGTGCTGTGTCTTCGTCGCAATCGCAATGGTGGCAAGAAGATCTACTCTCCCTCTTAACGACCGTGTGCAGGTATTTGACGAAGCTACAATGCCCCGCCAAAACCTGCACCAGTCGGAAGGAGAGCACCCCGTGCCGCCATTCGAAGCACTGCATCGGCTCTGTCCAGAAGGCCTCAACGGTCCTCACACCGAACCGAGTCTACTCCAGCCGGACTGCCCAACGGGCAATAACGTCTCGGCGGGCATCGACGTGCCAGGTGGTAAGCTCCCTCAACGAGACCATATCGCCCTCCGATCGCACCCCCGATATCTGCCAATACAAACCCGCGAGGATTTCCGCCACCAGGTCCCACGGGGGAGTCCCGGCCAACATGTGCAATAACCCCTGAATCGTCTATTAGGACACCTACGGACAAGAAAGGGGTGGTAAATAGTATTCTTACTCCGTCACCATACGGAAATCCCTATCTTAGGTGCTCTACACTTATTGTTGGTACATTCAACTATAGATTTTCGCAGTGAATATTTAGAGAAGACTAACTGGCCCAACAGACGTTGTGCTGTATAAATTTAAAAAAATAGTAAAAGAAATTCACCTTAAAATTCATCGCAACGGCACTTATCGGTTCCATTTATTAATCTAAACCATCTTCATAACCATCAGAATAGCTATAAAAATCATCAAAATCGATAAGGCCATTTAGAAGAAGTTAAATTACAAACACACGAACAGAAGATTTGTAAAGATACTGTCATAACAAAGCTAACTTATAAAACAGTTGCAATGAACTTTATAAACGATATATCTGAAAAAATCAATCACGCTTGATGGAACGTTATAAAATCCAAAAATCCGTTTTGATAAACGAGTTGCACCGACGAGCGAACTAATGAACGATGCCATAAAATGCAATGAAGCATAGAATAATAATACTCTCCGCAAAATTGAATAAGGTTAGAAGATCCATTGAACAAAATACATGATGTTGTGAACAAAATCGATCATAGATAATGTTTCAGAACAAGACGTCTACTTGAGTTATTTAACTATTAGAACGACGCACTATTGCTAATGTTATGAAAGCAGATGCTATATCGTTAAGTAACGACCACCCATATCTAGGATAGTTAGCTAAATTTGTACACAAAACAAATATTATCTAATTTGAGCACTAAAGAATTGTTGAGTCTAAATGAAACCTATATGAAACCTATATATCTATTAAATATATGTTTATAGAAGTTAATTTAATTATAACTTTATTTGTGCGGGTAGATATTAAAATACTAATCAAAAGTTCTGATAGTAACGTAACACAAATAATATTAAAGACCCTGTGCTGGAAGTGAAGATAAGATGAAGTATACACACACACACACACACTAACACACACACACACACTAACACACACACACACATACACACTTTACTACAAGGTATCAAAATACAAATAAAAGGAATAGTTATAAAAACGAACGAATTATTCTTCCCTTTTTTTGAGGTTGGGTGACGGTCGCCGCACTCCTCGCTCGACTCCGTCCAGGGCGACAGAAGGGCGTAAGCATTCACACCCTTGAGAAGTACCCCCTCCTCGACCGAAATTATTCGTAACTACATAACTATTCAATCATAATCATCATCGCAGCCCACATACGTCCCACAGTTGAGCTCGGGCCTCCTCCACAATGAGAGGGAATCTGACCTACTAACATAGTATATGTTGCTCAGACATGTTGGTATAGCGTTTCAATTCGAGTTTTCCTTCTCCTGCACAGATGTTATGTGCATATTATATATCCCTTAATTGTCTTTTACGAGATCCACGAGCAAGATAGGGAGTAGTGAATTGTATTCTTGCTCCGTCACCACACGGTAAACTATTCAGTAATGCTTACCAATAATTGAGAATGTCTATCAGTATAAACATAGGGGCAAAATGATTTGACTTTTTTCTCATATCATTAAATTTCTACCCTTGTTCATCATAAGAGATACTTCTGAAATAGATAGAGAAGTGTCCTTTTATATTCTTATTTTGTGACTATACACTTGATATGAAGTCATTACGGCTATCCTTAAGTGAAATTGAGAAATTTAAGAGCATGTTTAGACTGATCTATTCAAATAAAATGCCATTTATATTCGCATTACGTCAAAGCAATTTCAAAAAGTTGTATTCCAATTACATTAAAGCAATTTTAACTTAAAACAGCACCGAAATTTGTTTTAATTTACGATTTTCTTGAAATGAACAGATTTAAAAGATCCGCCCGGAAATGACATCTACTAAAAAGAATATCTCATGTCATTTGTCTGAGATCAGTCCCTCAATTTTTAAGGCTGATCGTGTGGATAATGCTGGCGCATTTATCAGCTCCACGCGACAGGCTTTGGGTGCTATTTCTAACCTTTCCTTCTATACTATTTGTCGAAAAATCTTTACTTATATTGGGTTATCTAACACTTGTTGTATTTAAAATTCACTTATGTTTTTAAAATATCAGAATCATTAAATCTATAAATATGCATGCAACCAAATTACATCACATCCTAACTGCATAGTAAATGATAGAATAATAAACAATATTATTTCACCTTGTGGTGACGCAGTGATAATACAATTTACCACTCCCTATCTAGTCCATTCCGTGTGGTGACGGAGTAAGAATACAATTCACCACCCCCTATCTTACCCGTGGGTGATCGTACGAGACGACTAAGGGATATAAAACGCATATGACATCTATGCGAGAGAAGGAAAACTCGAAATAAAACCCTATACCAACACGTCTGACCAGCGTGGTATAGTAGGTCAATGACCCTTCCATTATGGAGGAGGCCCGAGCCCAACAGTGGGACGTATATGGGCTGAGATGATGATCTAGCCCTTGGATGTTGTTAAAGACGACGAAGGCCTTTAGTCGTCTTTAAAGATATAAGCATATAACATGTATGCAAGACAAGAAAACCTCGAAATTAAATCCCTATACCAACCTGTCTGACCAGCATGGTATAGTAAGGTCAATTTACCTCTTATTATGAAGAAGGCCCGAGCCCAGCAGTGGGACGTATATGAGCCGAGTGATGATTGTTTTTTTAAATGAGAGAGGTTCAATTAATGAGCAGCAATCATATCACCAATATTTTCTATGAATAATTGTAAGAATTTTAATGCAATAAATCTAAAATACACATTGCTTGACACATGCTTTTGCCAAAGGACAACGTGATAAATTTTACAGGTAATAAGTTATGCAAGTTCTTTTTGTAAACTAAAATTGGGGAATAACAGCAAATGCCACTCACAAGAAAATACAATATGAACGAAAATTTATCAAGACGATAAACAGAACTCAGAAAAGGCGGCATAAATTTCATTTCTAGTATTTTTTATTGTACATTTTGTAGTAGTAAAGTTTGGTGATAAAAATAATGTGAAATTCTGGTATGAATAACTTAAAAGCTCGTTGCGTGCGTTTTGAAAAGTTATTGGTTAAGGAGAATTTGCTTTGGATTTTATTGTTATTTAAATATCACATTAAACTAATGCCTTACAACTTAATTCAATAAGGTTTCTACTTGTCATGCATCTATATATCTGTCGGCTTTCGTCATCGAAAATAGGTCTCCTCGCCGGGAGATAATGCAACGTTTGGCTCAGATTCAAAATTCGCAGACTTTATTTTAACATTGGAAATCAGGATTAGTACTTGCATATTTCTGCTACAGGACTAATAAGGCAGATTTAAATTCAATATGCCCATTATGTCAAAATATGAGAACATTCCTAATTTTTATATTCATAATGATTCAGTGGTCCCTAAATGTAGGCCTTATAACCAAGCTCAAAGTCGCTCAGCCTGCTATGGAGCGAGATAGAATCCGAAATACGGAAATCTGGAGGAAAACGGGTGTAACCGACATAGCACGAAAAAATAGCATGCTGAAGTGGCAATGGGCAGGCGACATCGCTCGACGAATCGACAGCCATTGGGGAAGAAAGGTTCTCGAGTGGCGACCACGCATCGGACGCCGCAGGGTAGGACGCCTCCCCACTAGGTGGACCGACGACCTGGTGAAAGTAGTTGGGCGTCGTTGGATGCGGGCGCCATAGGACCACAGTCTGCTGTGTAGCATAATGGAGGCCTACGTCCTCCAGTGGACAGCGATAGGCTGAAATTAAATGAATAAAATGATTCATAATCATTCCACTAATATTATGATGAATCGTATTTGTAGGTCTGTGTTTAGGTTGTAATTTCTGCATACTTATAATTCGTTTGAAGATAGAGCGTTTGTTACTTACCAGTGTTTATTTATTCTAAAGAGGTTCCATGTACATTTATTAAAATAGCGATGAAGCTTTTATTTATTGTTTCCATGTTCAGTTAGCACGCGAGCACTGAACGCTATTTCGCCGTTTTTTCTGGCGACGAATTTAAATTGGGTTGACACGATAATGTTGGGGAATGCTCAGGATGCCGTGTGATTCAGTATTACTTGTTTGAAGATTAGAGTCGTTACTTTGAATTAGAAATCCTTAAGTAGTGTATTTTTACAAAGCAGTAATTTGTTTTTAGTATCTTGCTGTACTTTCTATAACAATAATTATATTTTTACCTTTCCAGCTTTTTACGTCCTCTGCGTGATTACGAATCCTCTCATCTTCTCTACAATTTCCCCACCCTTGCTTTGCTTGTGGGTATCGTCAAAGATCACTAAGAACTCTATATCATGATTTCTGACGTTTACGCGAGTATTACACATTTTAAATAAAACTACTTTACGGATTTTATCGCGTTTGTATTTGATTTTTGATTGCCCGACGTTTCGAACACTTTGCAGCGTTCGTGGTCACGGGCGGACTAAGATGTCTCACGTCCAATAAGTCATCGTTATTGTAGAAAATTTATAATTATCTACCCAATACAGAAAATAGTTATTAAATATTGACCCACATTTTGATACAAATTAATTGCCAGTGTAAGAAGAAAATGATTCTATATGAAAAAATTAAATTGTTTATGGTACGTAATTATTTAACATTAAAATAAATAGTAATTATATTTAAAAAACCTGACAATCTAGTATACTACCACCGGATCGGAACACGGCCACACTGAGAAATATATATCAATCTAGACCCATTCTATCTTTGGGCCATCTATTCAGCAACTGCATTCTCAAGGAGGGTTGATGTTAGATAGGCGGCCGGTCATAAAATTGTAGTAAATCTTTTTGCAAAATGCGATAGCAAGGTAATGATGGTGATGATGAGCATTCCTCTAATTCGTACGATCATTCTTCGTAAGGCATGAGAAAAGAGATTAATATCGCATAGGCATAGTTTTATTTCAACTTCCCTCCCCTGGCAATAATGTTATTTGCTTATATTATTTAGTCAGCTTTTACGACATCTTCTGGAAAGGGAGGAATGTTTAATTACATTGTTATTCCATCTTAATACGACAAGTAATTATATTATATATCATATCATGAAATATCTTGTTTATTAATTTACTAATACGTTTTTATAATAATTTTAACATAGATTATTTAGGACAATAAACATGTAATACCTGGAAATGTTATAATTATGCACCTAAATTATTATTATTATCTCCATGATTATTAAAATAGCCTTTTAATTAATAATAAGTATCCTTTATTCGTTACTTAATCTAATTGAAATTAAATTAACAACTCATGTAATTTAAGTTCTTTCAGATTATGAATATACTAAAACCTTCAATTAAAATAAAAATAATCCAGTCCGTATTAGCTACTAACCGATATTAATAAAAACGTATACTAAAATATCTAGAAGAGACAGACTGAAAAAGAAGTTTAGTGATTCGGTCACGATTCTCAAATGCCAAAATGAAGCCTCTGGGTGTCGTATCACCTGACGACGGCATATAATGGTTCATTAAACCTTCGAGTAGAGTGCGGATTCTCGTCACGGTGGACCACGTTTATGAGCACATTAGCGTCAGTAAACGCTCGTTACTGTACTTTTAAATATCATTCGGCTTTTTGGTTAGTTCGGTGTCGGGTTTTATGTCTGTTTTTATGAACTGGTATTAAATACATCGCTTAAACCGAAATAAACCTATTTTTCGTTACAATCTGTTTTTTTTTTATCTATTATATACAATTTCTTATAGTCTAACAAACAGTTATGCATAATTCTCAGCCTAATCCTACACTAAGCACGTATAATTCTTTATAAAAAACACGGATTGTTAATAATACTATATAACTCGCGTATACATCAGAAATTGTTGAGTTTGACAAATTCACTCTCGTATTTCTCTAAAACTCGTTCCAATTACTATCGGCTATTAGTATATTTTTCAGTGTGGTGACGATGTAAGAAGCTACAGTTCACCACCCCCTATCCTGCCCATGGGTGTTATAAACTTAGGGATATAATACACAAATAACATCTATGAAAGTGAATGGAAAATTCTAAATTAAATCCTAACTGACCAGCGTGGTAGAGTTTTTTTTTATGGGTGGGCTATGGTAAGCGCACACGCGGACCATTCCGTCCGGGGCGATGAACGGACGGCGTGCGGGCCCATAACCCACCCGTGCCCACGTCGCCTTCGTCGTCGGGCCGACCACCAGTACCGAGTTCTGTGTCCTCAGTGGTCGGCCCGAGCGTGCTATAGTGGGTCAGTTTCCTTTCTATTATAGAAGATGTTCGAGCCCAGTAGTGGAACGTATATTGCGCTGAGACGTTGATGATGATTAGTATATAATATCTGGTTGACCGAGCTTCGCTCGGAATATTTTTGTTGTATTTTTGTCGAATTAATTTAGATATATATTAATAAAAAATAAATATTAAATAATGAAAAAAATATAAAAAATTACAAAAATAATAATAACACCGAGATTCGATCCGACGCCGAGTCGTAACTCATGACGTTGACGCCGAAATTTGAATTCATATTCTTTTAAAATTTAATGTCATTGTATTGTTTTGCTAAAAACGCCGAGTAAACAACATTTTCTATAAATAAAACCTAGCTAAATCGATTTTTTGGCCTCGTAACCTCTAGTATGCCAAGTTTCATCAAAATCGTTGATGCCGTTTCCGAGATCCTGAAAAATAAAATATATATATATATATATACACAAGAATTGCTCGTTTAAAGATATAAGATTTACTTATATAAAGTGACAGTTCTCCAAGCTAGGTACATCTCCGCGTGAGGGCGAAATCTCAAGAGCGTTTGGAAGGGACGATACCGATACTGGGATAAGGGTAACCCGCTGGGCGGGCCACGACAATTAAGAAACTTGCTACTAGTGGCCGCCCCAATGGTAAAAAAGAAGGAATAAGGTAAATCATAATCCATGAGGCCGCACGCTGCTCTTTCGTAATCCCGATCAGAACGAATGGCGTGTGTGTTGATCATAGCCCGCCCGAAAAAAAAAAGAATAAAAGCCACGTTTGACCATTTATTGATTGACTCCATAATTTATATTCTTTTTTCGTATTTGGATACTGTTTAGTCACGCCCCACGTCTCCCTAAGCATTCATTAGTGAGTACTAAACGCCTTGCCTTTGTATAATTAAGACAAAGCCACTGTCTCAGGGTTTTCATGTTATAGTATGTTATAATGACACATTAATGGAATTAATTCTAACTTCTAACACCTATAATAATATGTATGGTTTGTGTTTTATACGTGGATTTCCTTTAATAAATATTTAATAGATTTTCGCGGTGTATAATAAGGTATAAATGTAAAATTATCATCGATTTTAATAAGACCTTTTTTAAGTGTAAATGTGATAATGTAATGTATCTTTTTCTGTTCTTTGAACTTTTTGCCGCAGTGTCAGTTTATCGTCGTAATATAAAAATAGAAAATACTTCAAAAAAACTAAAAAAATACGCTTTACAACAAAAAAACGCTAATCCTGATTATCCTACTAAGGATAACGGGTCAAACTGTTTAAAATATTGAATTGTCATTGGTCCTTAATAAGTATACCAAATTTAGAGTTAATCCGACGTTTTGAAGGGGGTCAAAATCATGTTCAAAGATTCCGTTACATACTAACATACATACGTCTAAAGCTAATAAAAGCGTATTAAAAAAGAATATATTACCATCCATCAGCCCATAGACGTTTACTGTTGGACATAGGCCTCTCCACGAAAATGCCAATAAGGACAGCCATTTGCCATTTGCATCCAATAGTTCCCTGCGACTGTCAAGATGTTGTTAGTCCACCTAGTAAGAGGTCGTCCGATTTGTGGTTGCCACTCGAGAAAATTTCTGCCGCAACGGTTGTCGATTCGTTCTTCTGCGGATTTCCATATTCCAAATTTTATTACTTAGAGAAAAACCATAGCCCTCTCCATAGTACGTTGAGTGACTTTGGCATAGCTTTTTTAAATCTACTGCTACCTGATCGGCATGAATATTGTGTAAGAAATGGTTGATATACATCAGCTTGAGACTGTTCTCAGCGTTTCAGTGCCTTGTTTGTATAGTGAAGAGTGATTGCATGGTAGTAGAGGTCCTAATATTGGAGCTCCATAACAGAAGGTTCTTGTAACCTAATGAATACAAAATATAAATATCGGAAGGATATTATTAGCTAGTATTATTTTACACTTATGTCTGTCTAACTGTCTTAAAAATCTAGTGGCATACGTTTGCTACTACAGTTGTGAGGACTTGGACTAGGTAGTCCCGGTGGAAACGATATGGTCTACAACTCCTTTAAAAGAGGTTTAGAAAAAGTACTTTTGAACGGTACGCAACGGCCTGGCTGGCCCCTGGTATTGTAAAGGTCAAAGTGGCAGTACTATTTATCATCAGACGTGCTGCTTGTTTGTCTGCCACCATTAACGATAAAAAAACTATTGTTAATACTTTTTCTATTTATGCTATGAAGGAAGAGTACACTTTGCATCGACTACAAGTAATTGGGATAACAGCAGAATAATAATTCTAACTCTAACTTAACAATTAACCAAGACTTGTTTTCTACAAATTATTAGCCACTGCAATTGCAAAGACAACATTTTCCAAGTAAATCCCGCAATTATTATTCTCATCGTCCAATTATTAATGTCTTTGTGTATTAATTACAAAGAGATAGCTGTAGGGTTCATGTACGTATGTATTGTCTGTCATTACAGCGAGTAAATTATAAACGTGTTCACCTCAAAGGAGATGCGGAAATGTGTGAATTGAATTCTGAATATTTTATGAAGTATGTTTGCGGTTTGTAAATGTTTAATTAAATATGTCTTGTAATGTGTTATATTTAACTTAGTATTGGATAAGTATTTTTCCTTCTGATAACGGAGTAATACCACTACATTTTCTTGGGATTGCGATTATTGTGAAAGACGTCTAGGAGATTACTGTAAGCGCAAGTTAGCCTGGAATAGTACAACATTTTTCCTTCTATTAAATTGATTGTAAAAGAAAAACAAATATGTTCGTCTATCATTGAAGTACCTAAATAAATCTCTAATAAGTTTATATTCCAAACTTCCTCAACTGTGCTGACTAAACAAAATTAATTTTGATCATTCTATACATATTATTTGTATGGTTTTAACGTAAACGTACGACTGTTTGTATCTTTTGTGTTCATGTCTCACAATATAAGTGGGGTTGTACTTACGTAGATATACGTAGGTAGGGTTTTGTAGGTAAGGGTAGTGATTCATCAATTGTGCAAAGTGCCACTTCATATTCAGTCCGTTTCACTGTCGCTTTACGCTTTCAAATGTACCATGATTGGATCATTTCGCTTTTTTGGATTCCTTCACGAACAAGTGGTTTAATTTGAAAATATTTTAGTTACTATGATTTTTATCAGGCTTAGTACGTTAATCAAAAACAATTGTCTTAAATGGATTCAGAGTATAATTATAATTTGCTTCAAATTACTACGCTATTTTTATTTAAAGTAAATATCTTTTGCCAGTGTTAAAATTATTTTATATGTGGTAACATAGTAGAAATATAATTAACCACCCTATCACCTTTCACGAGTGTTGTAAATAAAGGTTTAAGAGAAAAAAACTTGAAACAAGATATAGCATAAGTCATTTAAAGTGTAGAAATCTGTAAAAATATGATAATCCATAAACTAGTACATTCAGTAGAAACCTACTATATGAAAAAAAAAGTTCCAGCACCATTAAAAACTAATGGTTGATGCATGTAATTTTTTTATCATTCAAATGAGTCCTCTGGAAGTAGTGGCAGTACGGATATCTTCTAGATAAAGAAAGTTAGCCTATATATAAATATATGGCGTGAAAATGATCAAATATTAAAAATATTTTTAATACATAATTTCTACAAACTTTTCATGTGGTGAAGGAGTCAAAACACATTTCATTATCCTTATCTTGTCCGTGAATGTCGTAAAAGATGACTCATCATCATCATCTTGCTCTTATCCCAATTACTTGGGGTCGACGCAATATGTCATCTGTTTTGACATATTGCAAAAAGTTTCGGCAATGACTTTTATGACCGGCCGCCTGCCTGACGTCAACCCTCCTTGGGAATGTAATCGTTGACCCAAATGGTACCAGATGGAGTTGGTCCAGGTCAATCTAGAACTCTTAGTCGTCTTTTACGACACCCACGAGCAAAGCAAGGGTTGGTAGTATTCGAAGCCGCTACCACACAGCACAAAGTAAGTAAGTAGTCGTAAAAGATGACTAAGGAATATAATATACATTTTCATTGTTATATAATATACATGTATTTATACTATGCACTATATATTATGCACATACGTTCCTACTATACATGAGAAAAAAATCCGGCATAAAATCCATTCCAGCGTGGTAGAGTAGGTCAATATACCTTTTTATGGGTTAGGAGGTTTGAATCCAAAAGCGCGAAGTATATGTGCTGTGATGCATAAATGAAATCTATAAACTTATTCATTAAATTGAGGTTTTACTCGAACATAATTTTTCTTTTTCTTAGACTTCTTGAATTATTCTTTACAAAAAATATCAATGCCAACTTTGCCAATAGCGTATCAAGACTATCTCATCGCTCTATACTAACACTTCTTTTCGACTAAGCAAATAGAGTTAGTTGGATAATTTGACGCGCAGCACCCCAGGGGAATAGAACCTGCATCTGTTCTGGGGAGATACACTCCCATACCGCGCAATCGTCCGTAATGCACTTCAAATTAGAATAATATGATTTTAGTTTTTTTATGTATTTGAATTTTTTAAGAGGGCATATAATTTCTTATGAGTTTGTAGTATTTTCACATAAAGTTAGTAGAATACCAAAATGAAATATTTTTCCTGCATGGATTATTTTTTAATAAATATCATTATCTGACAATAATTAATAAAGCATTTCAGGACATTTTTGAATATAATTATTTCATGAATAGGTTATTATTATATATTTTTTTACAACGCTCTGCAGACTCAGAACATCAAGTTGTGAATCGCACAAAATGTTGTCCTGCGTGGGATTCAAACCCTTGACACTGGCCCGTAGGTCGCTATCTTAATTACTACGTCATTTGTGTAGTCAAATTACTTTTATTATATTATTTTTATTATAAACAAACGCATGCAAGCACATACACGCATACACCTACTAGTTAATATTGATAATTATGTTTAAAATGTATATTGAAAGAAAGAAAGAAAGAAAAACCATTTATTTTGCTGTCGTACATTTCATAATAACCTTAAAACACAAAAAAAAGATTAGAACTTAGTTAACTTAATGTATGCTGAGAGACAAAGTAGGATCTTAGCTCAGCTAGTGTTACTTCATCGTGTTGAAGTAACGTATAGGTACCAGATGTTGGTTTTCTTACCAGCGCTATTTCTTTAAAGATAAGCGACATGTGTTGAGCCAATAGTCTTTTTGTTCCTCGTTAAAATTAGATTATTTAATGTAAGAAGTTCTTTTCTTTAGTTACGTGTGTTTTTTTATTAGATTCAAGGAGAGCAGAATAAATCTTCTTCCAGTTCTTTTTTTTCTTCTTAATAGTTCTCCTTTCTTCTTGCTTTCTTTACCTTTCATTTCCTATAATTCGTTTTATCAATCTAACAGCTTATTGAGGCCTACTGTTGATCAAAAAATTAATAATCATTAGGACGGCTCTAACAAATCAGCATATACGAATAATATCAATTACCAAATATATAATAAGTAAATCATACTTAGACCGATGTTCTAAAAAATTAAAATTATTGCCATGACTTGGTTAAAAGGTATCGCTGATATGTACCGATATGTTTAGAATACAACGCAAATACTTCGCACCTTTTTTTAAAGTTTTTTTTCTAACATTGGTACATATTTTCAAAATTATTACCTAATTTTCGTAATCATAAAGCTTGGTATAATATGGCATCAGATGGACATTAATTATTCTGAATGTTGTTTTTATTATTACCGACCAAGTGAAGCAATTACCACGAGATGGCGTTGTAATGTAAAGCTTAAGCTGTATTTTTAATGATAACATTTAATTTGGTATATTTACTTATCTTTCATTATTAAAGGAAAAAATATGTACAAAATGGTGCTGCCTAACATTAATGTTGTTGGTATCACTGCAAGGATTTTGTAATCCTAAGAAAACATCTCTCCGATTATAATACTTATTCATTTCAGCTCAAACACGTGCTACTGCTGGGCTCGAGCTTCCTCCATAGTAGTAGAGAAAATGACCTATTAAACAACGTTGGACAGACGTGTTGGTTGATCGTCGTCACAGCCCATGCAAGTCCCACTATTGGGCTCGGGCCTCTTCCACTATAGGAGAAAAATTTACCTACTATAGTAGGTTTTTATTTCAAGTTTTTCTTCTCTTGTAAATATATTATATGCATATTATATCTCTTAGTCGTCTTTTATGATTCCCAGGGCCAAAAGAGGGGGCGGTGAATTATATTCTTACTCTGTCACCACAAAGAAAGATTGTAATTCATAGAGATTATTTTGTTGTTTACAGGTCTCGATGCAGAGCTGTACTACGTTCGCGAAGGTGTTGTTAATAAATACGCAACTAGTTTCATAGTGCCCGTGCCTGCTCATATAACTGACTTAGAATTCATGTGGCAGGCACTTGGTGGTAGACCGGTGAGTCATGAAATAAGAATACATTTATTTATTTAATCAAGATCTTCACTATCATCACAAAAAATACATTATCATCATCATCATCACAGCTCATTTAAGCCCCACGGCTAAGCTGGAAGTGCCTCCACAATAGGAAAAATACTGACTTTCTATAACACGCTGGCCAGATGTATTGGTATGTCATAGATGTTAAATGCGTATCATACCCCTTAGTCATCTTTTACGACACACGCGGGCAAGCTAATGTGGTGAATGGTATTCTTACACCGTCGCCCTTAGAATAATAACGTATAGAAGGATAGTGTCAATACTTCGAACGTTCGAAACATGAATCTAAAAATACTAATGGCGCGCAGACGATTACACACATACACACGCACACCACTATACAAATTATAAAATCAAATTTTGTTTTTATTAATATAAATCGTCGAAATACTTTTAAAAGTAATGTTAAAAACATTTTTAAGTTTTTCAAATGTGTTATGACACCATTTGAATGCACAAACCGTCATAATTACCTATTTATTTTTTGTTGAGTTGCGTACGTACGTGCAGTACAATGACTTGTACATTACAGAACGGTTCCGGCGTAAGCTCCATGAGGTTCCAATTGAAATGCTTCACTTTTTGTGCGCGAACTTACCTTCTATACGTTATTATTCTAAGCCGTCGCCATTAAAATCAATACTTATTCACTAATCTTAATGTCAATACTTATTCTGACTGTATCGATGATGTAGTGGATGAGATACCGACCTACCGTGACACACATACAAATTATACATTACTAGCAGCCCGCCCTCGTTTACCTTTGATTTCACTTGCCTTATTCACGTAGTGCCCGTTCTCTTGGAAATACCGGGATAAAATATATATAGCCTTTGTTATTCAGGGATAATGTAGCATTCTCATCATCATCGTTTCAGCTCATATACAACGTCCCACTGCTAGGCTCGAGCCTCCTTCACAATAAGAGGGAAATGGACCTTACTATACCATGCTGCTCAGACAAGTTGGTATAGGGTCTTGTTTTGAGTTTTCTTTCTCTTGCACAGATGTTATCTGCGTATTATAATCTCTTAGTCGTCTTTTACGACACCCACCGGTAAGATAGAAAGTGGTGAATTGTATTCTTAATCCGTCACCACATGGAAAGCATTCTAATGGTGAAACAATTACCGAAATCCGTCCAGTATTTTGAGTTTATTCGTAACAAACATCCAAAAAATCCAAAAATACAACGTTTCCTCTTTATAATATTAGCGTAGATTACAGAATACATCGTACACTCCCTTAAATTAAATTAAGATTATATAAAGTGTATTCTTAATTGTAATAGACTTCAGTATACAATGTGCCTTAACAGCTTAAAACTATGATGATTCCTCATCTTAGCTTATAAACGTCTCACCGAAGTCATACCTCCTCCAAAATAAGCGGGCAATTGACCTACTTATACGACGCTGAACATACGATTTGGTATGGGGTTCTATTAAGAGATTTCCTTCTCTTTAATGTTATCTACATCTAATATGCCTTAGTTGTCTTTTGCGGTACGCACAGGCAAGTAATGGAGTCGTGAATTATATATATGTATATTCGCCGTCAACATATGGATAAGTAACAGTTGCAAAATATTTAGTCCGTGTGGTGACAGATTAACAATACCATTCATCAACCCCTTTCTTCCCCGTTGGTGTTTTAAAAGAGGACTAAAATATATATAATGCAGATAACATCTATCTGAGAGAAGGAAAACTCGTCATAAAACTCTGCCAACACGATTGACCCCCGTGGTACTGTAGATCAATTACCCTCCCATTGTGGAGGAGGCTCGAGCCCAACAATGAACCTTATGTGAGCTGAGATGATTATGAATATTTGATAACAAGTAAGATGATTATAAATTATGTAGAAGCTTGATTGTTTTAAATTAGCTGTCTCCGCAGTTTCACTAGCGTAGATTATTTACTAACATATTAGTGTTTTAAATACCCTTTATTTTAAATTGTAGTGTGTTTTACTTTAAATTAATAGCTGTATTTAATATTATATCACAATTGAAAAGAAACGTTTTTATAACCCCATGTGGTACAGAAAAATTATCCATGTGGCGACGGAGTAAGAATACTATTTACCACTCTCTATCTTGCCCGTGGATGTCGTAAAAGACGACTATGGGATATAATATGCACATAACACCTGTGCAAGAAAAGGAAAACTCGAAATAAAACCCTATATCAACAAGTCTGCCCAGCATGGTATAGTAGGTCAAATTCCCTCCCCTTGTGGAGGAGTCCCAAGGCCAGCAGTGGGACGTATGTGCGCTGCGATGATGTGGTACAGAATAATAATAGTATTGCTGCCACGTCCTACTTGCTTTACAGTATTATCTCTATTATGAGTGTAGGACTAGAATCAGGTGGACTGACGACTTTGTTACTGGTGAAGATAGCTGTAAGTCGTTGATGCGGGTAATACAAAACCACACTTTGTGGCTAATCATATGCCGGTCTACGTCCAGCAATGGTCGGTGAAAAGCTGAATGATGATTATATGTGTAATGGTCTTTCTCTTCTTAAGTCATACGATTAGTTTCCTTCAAAGGAGAGAAATCAACCTATAAGTTAGCTAGATGCGTTGGCATGTATAAGAAGATAAGATTCTTTCTCTGGTCGTGGTTATACCCTTGCATTCTAACATCCTTAAAACGATAGTTACGATGTCAAGATATATTTAAAAGGAAGGAATTGATAATCACTATATTACTACGCGTATATTTATATTGTTTTTTGATAAAAATAACATTTATAGTAATAGTTTTTTTTTTTTTTTATGGTTGGGCTATGGTAAGCGCACGCGCGGTCCAGTCCATCCGGGGCGATGAAAGGACGGCGCGCGGGCCCATAACCCACCCGTACCCACGTCACCTCGTTGTTGGGCCGACCACCGGAGCAGATGTGACTTGTCGTCAGTGGTCGGCCCGACGGAATACCCTTTCGGGTACCCTCACCTCTCGACATCCTGGGACGTCGGTCGCCGTCGCGCGGTTAGCCACACTGCGGGTGACGGATAATTCCCCGGTCCGATCACCCGCGGCCTCGGCTAGGGCGGCATTAGGCGTAGATACTCGCGCCTGCGCCGCCCGAGTCGCCGGCGGCGGAACGTGTCGCCGAATAGGATCTCTACTCGCACACGATCCGCCGCCTCCTTCCGTGAGATAACGGCCTCACAGAAAGCGGCTACCGCGTCCCAGTTCCTGACGCTGACAAGCATCTCCCTGGAGATGGTCGGCAGCGCCAGGTCGGCACCGATAATCGCGACGAGTTCACGGCGCTCCCCCTCCCACGCAGCACACTCCTCGAGCGTGTGCTGCGCCGTGTCCTCGTCGCAACTGCAGTGGTGGCAGGATGGTGTGCTCTCCCTCCTGACAATCTTGTGCAGGTACTTCGCGAAGCATCCGTGCCCCGTCAGCACCTGTACCAGTCGGAAGGAAAGCACCCCGTGCGTCCGCTCTAACCACTCCATCAGCACCGGCCGGAAGGCCTCGACGGTCCTGACACCGTACCGAGGACTCTCCAGCCGGACTGCCCAACGGGCAATGACTCCACGGCGGGCGTCGACCCGCCAGGCGGTGGTCTCCTGCAGGGAGACCATACCGCCGCGGGCGCGCGTCTCCGACACCCGCCGATAAATGTCGGCGAGCATCTCCGCCTCCAGGTCCCACGGGGGAGTTCCGGCCAAGAGGCACGCTGCCTCCGTCGACATCGTGCGGTAACCGCGTATGGCCCTGACCGCCATGACCCTCTGTGGTCGCCTCAAGAGGGCCCTCAGCCGGACGGTCAGGGACCCCGCCCACACCGGTGCGCCGTACAGAGCCATCGACCGGATCACCCCCGCGTACAGCTGTCGGCACGTAGCGCTGGGTCCGCCCACATTCGGCATCAGCCGCGAAAGGGCGGACGCTGCGCCGACAAGCCGGGGAACAAGTCGATGGAGATGCTCCCGGAACCAAACATGCCCGTCGAGCACCAGGCCTAAGTACTTCATGTGGGCCTGGATGCTGATGGTGACCGACTTCATGGTGATCGAAGCGCCGGCGGGAGGCCCGGTGGTACGAAGGCCATGGAACAAAAGGGCCTCCGTCTTTTCCAGGGCTACCCTCAACCCCAGCGCTTCGATCCGCCTGACAATCTCCTCGGTGCTGAGAGTTGCCAGGCGTGCCGCCTCCTCTAGCGTCCCACCCTGGGCTGTGACGAGTGTATCGTCGGCGTAGCAAATTACACCCAGCCCGGGTGGGAGGCTTCCTCTCAACGCCCAGTCGTAGCCGATGTTCCCACAGGGTCGGACCCAGAACCGACCCCTGTGGGACACCGCACGTCATGGGCGTTTGCACAACGTCCCCTACTCGGTCAACGTAGAGGACGCTGCGCCCCTCCAAGTAGTCTGCCACCAGCCGCCTGAGGTACACGGGCACCCCGTGGTACCTCAGCCCCTCCCTGATGCAGCTGAATGGCAGACTGTTGAAGGCGTTGGCGATGTCCAGGGACACCGCCAACAGGACTCCTCCGCCGGTGACGGCCTCCGCTACCACGGCCTTCAGGCGCAGCTTGGCCGCGATCGTCGAACGCCCTCTCCGAAAACCAAACTGGGCGTCCGACAAATCGGGCCCGACCCCGACGAGGTGCCGCTCGATTCGGGCAGACAACACCCTCTCCAGCAGCTTGCCCGCATCATCGAGCAGCACGATGGGCCTGTAGGCCGAGGCCGACTCGGGAGACTGTCCCGGCTTCGGCAGGAGAACCAGCCTCCCCTCTTTCCAGCTCCCAGGGAACTGCCCAGACGTCAAACAAGCGTCGAATAGTCCCCTGAGGCGTGGTCCCAGGTGTTCGAGGACCAGGGCCAGCACACGGTTCGGAATACCGTCGGGCCCGGAGGCGGTGGATTTGACTCACATACGCGCCAGCGCCGCCCCCATTTCCGGCTCCGTGATGGGCGGAGCACTTTCATCGTCGGCCTCCCGGTCGCTGTCCGGCGAAGCCATGACCGGGGGCGTGTGCTCCGCCCGCCGTGGAAAGAAGTCCTCGACAACTCTGGTGAGGAGGCTGGGCTGGAGAGTCTCGGTGAGGGGGGGCCCCGCCCGCGGGGCTTGTTCAGCGCCGCGAGGTAGAGGCTACCCCAGGTCACACTCGAGACTGTCCAGCATCTCCCGCCGACTAACGTCCTTGGCGGTACGGACGGCCAGCCTGAAGGCAGACCGGCGCACTGCGGTAAGCCTCGTACAGCTGGCCCTCCCGCTCAGCGTCGTGGTGACGCACTCGGCTGCGGGTGTAGGCCCTCCAGGCACGTATGCACGCGGCCCGAAGGTCCGCTAATTCTCGAGACCACCAGGGGACCGCACTCTTCGGGGGCAGACGCCGCACACGGGGCACGGCCGCATCGCAGATCTGCGTTAACGCACAGCGGATGCGGCCAGCCTCGGCATCCACCCCGTCCGCCTGGGGCGGTGAGGACAGCCACGACTGAACGATGGCTGCCTCCGCCAACAGGTCCCGATCCAATCGACCAACAGCCCACCGCGGAAACGCGGGAGCTCCGTCCGCTGTGTGACCCCTGCTGGGCTGCAGGAGAGTCCGGGAGACCTCTATCCGGATGTATCGGTGGTCGGATAGGGTCTCAACCTCCTCCTGGACGCACCAGCTCCTCACACGTGCTGCGACATTAGGGCTAGCGAACGACAAGTCCATTATCGACCCGCCCTGCTGCCGGACGCACGTTTGCACCGAGCCCCTGTTCAGCAAACAGAGGCCCAGTGTCGCCGCCCACTCTTCGACCGCCCGCCCGCGGGCATTCATCCTGGGGGACCCCCACGCCGTGGACTTGGCGTTGTAGTCCCCCAGAACGAACACTTGGCGCGGTGCCAGCCGCCGTATCGTGGCCCCCAGGATGGTGAGGAAGGCCCCGAAATCCGTCCCGCTCCTGTTAGGGGAGAAGTAAACACCAAATAGCGTAACCTCTCCCCATTCCGCCGCGACATACCCATCGCCCCTGTCCTTGAGCAACAAAGGCGGGGAATGCCACGACGTGGAGGCGACGATTGTCACAGAGCCGTCACTGCTGCCCAGCCAATTGGGCCGATCAGGCACCACGTACGGCTCCGCGGCTACGGCTGCACCGATCAACCACTCCGCCATGGCTTGCAGGAAAACGTCCTGTGCCTCGGCGGCGTGGTTGAGGTTGGCCTGCAGGAGGTGGTAGGATTCGGTCGCCATTAGTGGGCCGTATCCATCACCTCCTCCACGCTGGCGGGCGATCGGGTCGCGCTAAGGGCGGGAGCGGCCGGGGTCGTCGGGCCGCTCCGCCCCTTTGGGGCCGAAGCCGGGGGTCTGCAATCCTTGACCCCCATGCGGTGTGTGGCGGGCCTATTGTCCGCCGCACATGCGGGGCAGTGGGGGGTGGCGGCGCAGGATGCCGCCTTATGCCCGGGTTGACCGCAGCGGAAACAAATGTCGCTGCAGTCAAAGCAGTTAGTGCATGTCGGCCGAGTGTGTTCGACCGCCATGCACTTGTAGCACCTCGCAGGCCGGAACTCCAGCACGGTCACCTGCGCCAAGCTCCAGCCCACGAGGAGCCTGCCTGAGTCGGCCAGTTTCTTGGCGTACTCCACCGGGCACCGCAGCCAGGCGGCACCGACACCGCCCGGACCAGGGCGGATGGCGCCAATTCGGACGGTGTCCGAGGCACATCCGGTTCTAGCCACGATAGCCTCCCGGACGTCCTCCACCGTCACGGAATTGTCCAGACCCGTAATGCGAATTTCGGCGCAGTTTACGAGCCTGGCGATTCGAACGCCACCCTCCTCCTCGAACAGACCCCGCAACTTCGTGGCCAAACTGTCGGCCGCCTTGGCGCCCTCGGCCCCAGGAAACTCCAGGATCCGAGCCCCTGTCTGGGCCTTGCAGGTCCTAGCTTCGACGCCTCCAATGTCAGAGACGTCTTACTTCCGCCGGGCGCGACTCAGGACGGCCTCGTAGCTTAGACCCCTCCCAGCCGCCTCAGGCAGCACAGTAATAACAACTGCGGCTGATTTTGGCGGCCGGAGCCCCTTGCGCGACCTCTTGCCTCTCTTCTTTTTTCCGGCTCCCGCCTGGGGAGCAGCAGCTTCCGCGGCGTTTTTGGTTTCCGCCCTACTTTTCTGACCGCGAGCCTTCCTGCTCCGCTCAGCCACCTGCCAACCCTGTTCCAGCATGGCAGCAGCGCTGAGCGCAGCGGGCGCAGTCGCGGGCGCGCTAGCCGGTGCTTGCGGTATCATTGCGGGCACCGACTGCGGTACGGCGGGAGCCGGCGCCACCCTCGCCTTTTTAGTTGTGGCGGAACCCTTAGGCCCAGCCACGGCCGCCGCAAAGCTGGCCACGCGGCCATCCTGGCATGGTAACGGGGTGGGACTCGAGGCTACAGTGGGCCGCGCGGCCCTAGCCCTGTCCGAGTGGCGGCCGCAGAGGTGCCTCAGGAGGGAGTCTCGCCTCAACGGCCTCGATGCGCGCCTCGACCATCCGACCAACTCTGGTGAAAATGGCGCGCATCGCCTCATCCGACACGCCGTCCACCACAGGAAGTGGCATCTCTGCGGCCGGGACACGTCCCGTGGCGCGAGTCAACGCAGCAGGGAAGGCGGCAGGGACAGCTCTCGTCGCCGGCGTCGGTGGCAGAGTTGACGTCGGTGGCCCAGAATTCGGCGCGGCCGGCCACAGCCGTGCGAATTGGGCCCGCAGGTCAGCCATTTCTTTGGCCAACCTGCGGTTCTCCTTTTTAACCGCCGCCAGCTCCGTCTCCAGCTTCTTATTATGCGCCTGCAGGCCTGATACCTCACCACTGAGGCGGGCATTTTCAGCCTGCAGGGCTGCCACTCCTGTCGTTGGGGGGACATCGTGCGCAGCGGGCTCAGCAGCCGCCGCATTGGTGGGAGGGATGTCATCCAACACCCTCAGCATCCTTGCAACCGCCGCCTCATTCGCCCGCTTACGAGCCTCGGCCTTCCGCACCTGGCTTACTGGAGACGTAGTCGCGGTCCTCGCCGCCACCGTGGCCCCACGCCCTCTGCGTCCCCTGCGTGAGGTCGCCACCTTGGGAGGAGGCATAATGTCTCCACTCCCATCCGAATCGGATGCGGAGCTGCCACTCTTGTTCAGAGGCCGCTTCCACATCTGTGGGGGGATGGCCTCTTCCCTCACCGTCTTGGCCGCCACCAGAGATGATGCGGCAGGCCCCCCGGTGGCCTGAGCGGCCGGGCTCTCCTTCATGTTAGATGGCCCTGTGGCATTGCCGCCCTCGTCCATCGACTGCTCTGCGGTCGCGTCAGTCTCCGCTGTCGCAGTGCTGTCCGCGTCAGAAACGCTGCCGTCTCTGGGCGGAACGTCGGCAGCACGCATTGTCTGCATCTCCGCCCACCGTTGTTTCGCTGCGCGCCGTCTGGCGCGCTCCGTTGCAGGGGTAGTTTGCTTCTTCTTTCGGGCCTCCTGTACCACAGGGCCCTTGGCTGATTTGGATGCCTCCAGTGCGGAACTGCAGTCCGACGAAGCATCCCTCCCCTCTGTGCCAGTTTTGCAGTAGCCTGGCAAGGCTATATCGTGGGAACTAGGCTCCCCGTTTGTGGTGGTTTTGGGCATCTCACCCCTCTTGTCTGCATCTTTATCATACGAGAAATCCATAAGGTTCCCACGAGTATGGGAGAAATAACGGTCCACCCGGGCAGAGATCCCGATACCCGGGTAAGCGTACATTTGTATCCCAACACAGGGGGTCCGCAGGTATCCTGGCTGGGGGCGCGCTAACGACTGAACAACCCATCAGCCATGCATCCTCTCGCCGCGCGCCAGAACTTAGGATTCTGGGTGATTGTTTTATAGAGGTTTTCTTCCTCGCGGTCCAGGCGGTAAAGCCAAGACCCTCGCTCCTGAATCTAGGCCTCAAGACAAATGTCCCGAAGCAAGAATCAAGTCTACGATTTGTCGCGGTTGGCAAATGCCTGCCCAGTCCTGAAACGAATGAGTGACTGGGCCCGTCGAATTTTCGCGTCCAATACCCTCTACAATTAGAGGGCATGGAGCGAATTTTGGGCATCCCACAAACTGGGCCCCCCCTCGGGCCAGATATTTGCTACGAGCGACAATTCCAGAGAGCAGTCCAAGGAATTGTCGCTCGTACCCAGGGTACACCACGCGGAGGTTTCTGGCGTAGCACCCCATTTATAGTGACACTTTTATAGTTCTTCGTAGTATCCACGTTCACGAATAGGTACCTATTAAATTTTCATTTCAATGTACAAACACACCATCCCATTGAGCGCCAGTCTGCTTTTAACAATTTAGTTAGAAAACGATTTAATTTTGGAAAACAAAGGCTTGGATTAAACCGTCATTTTTCGTTGCGAGCTTAGAATATTTACGGTTTAGTTTAGATTCACGTTTTTGATATTGTTCTATTATTTTCAGTTGTATAATTTTGCTTAAAAAAATTAATTAAAATGCAAATAAATAAAGTTTGATGAGTTTATAAGAATTATAACCGTAATCTTGATTTGGTTGTTGAGCCTATGTTGAAATATCGATACTTTTTGACGTGTTTTAATTTCAAAGTTAAACCGTTATAGAAACAATGAAATTATTTTCACAATCATAAAAATAAGTTACAATATTGATCTTATTCTTTTGTAGCTTTCTAATTATCATATCATATATACATTATGTAATATATACCTATATATAATGAGGTAAAGTATAGAAAGTAAGAGATGATATAATCGAAATAAAAAAAAATATGTTAGGGCAAACTTTCAATATATAACCTCATATTTGACGTTATATTTTAATTTCAAGGTTATTTCAAGATAAACTACTTTCAAATAAATCCAGTCTCCACGGGGTCTTGATTAAATTAATTTTCCCACTCTTTCAATTGCCGCAATCAAAATTAGTGAAGTTCTTCTTAAAAATTAAGTTTCCTGGCAATTATCTTGAAAACGAAACTCAAGGTCCAATCTAGGATCAATGTATTATTCATAATTGAAAATTTCTCCATACATGTTTTTTCATAGTTCAATTAATTCTTCCCTTTCCGAGATCTTTAAGAGTTTACATATTTTTCTCACCCTCTATTTGGCCTTTGGCCTTCACAAATGTATCAAGAAGACCCTTCTTGATACATTTGTGTACGTAAATATTCCCGCTCTTGCGAATTTCGTTAATCAAAATAGGGACACCTACTTAAGAAAAACAAAATCGACCTTGAAGTAACCTCGAAAATGAATTTCTAGATCAAATCTAAGGTCACCATAACATTACTAATTAAAAACCTTTCTTGAGGTGGGTTTTAAAATTCTTTTAAACCATCTGTCACCGAGATCATCAGTGATCATCCATCCTTTTGCCTCACCTGTATTTATCTATATTGAACAAGCCGGATTTCGACAAGGTTATAGACCATATCCACACGCTATGCCAGATAATACAGAAGAATGAAAAGTATAATCGGACTATGTCTAGAGTTTATGGATTATGAGAAAATTGATTAGATTATATCGAAACTTGAGTAGCGCTGCAGTCCCTTCAGAGGTGCCAAATTGACTATCGATATATTAAGTGCGAAAGTGTTTACACAGAAACGCCACTATGTCGGTCTGCATCCGGGATAAGAGTACGAAACCAATCCAGCTGCAGAGAGGCGTGAGAAAGGCAGACATCATCTCTCTGAAATTGTTAAGCACTGCGCTGCAAGATGTCTTTAAGCTCTTAGACTGGACCGGACTTGGCATCAATATTAACGGCGAATACTTCACTCACCTTCGATTTGCTGGCGATATCGTAGTCATGGCAGAATACCTGGAGGAGCTTTGCTCTACTGAACTATTGGGGATGAAAGGTTCTCGAGTGGCGACCGCAAATCAGATGACGCAGTGTAGGACGACTGCCTACTAGATGGACGGACGACATCTTGAAAGTCGGAGGGAACCGTTGGATTCAAGTGGTATAAGACCGTTCCGAGTGGCATCCTCGTGGGGAGGCCTATGTCCAACAGTAGACATCTAAGGGCTAATGGATCTATATATACTTTTTTACCTAAATAATCAATTATTTAGGTGTCTGAAATATTGTACAATCTATCTAAATGATTGATTACTTTTTGTTAATTTAGCAATCGACATGTTAAACTAATTATAAAAGCTCATTTATGAACTGAAATATTGGAACGAATTTTCGAATAGGTGTAGATTCGGGTCACATATATGATTATTATTTTGAACAAAAATTAACCATTAAATTAGTTCAGTATATTCTACTCAGCAATTTGATGAATTTTAACAGGAAAGTTAGAATGAAAAGTCAAGATACATTGACTTAGTTTTAATTCTTATTCGCCTTTTCTCGTACTTAACGTTATTTATGTACTTACGTGATGTACTAAATGGCTACTCTTACATCATCAACATCTGGAAAAAGGAAAGACGGCGTTTCTATATGACTAATCCATATACGGACTATATTTAACTAATAAAATGTCGGGATAACATTCTTCCACCGATATGCAATTACAAACAAATTAGAAAAAAAATTGTGCTTATCAAAAAAGGCGAGAAAATTTTAAAAAATAACACCGGTGCTATATACTAACATATATAATAACACTACTTATCAAATCTGAAGGAAAAATTTGCGACTGATGTGCTAATAGGTCCGTGAGGGTATTTGAGGTGTCCTGATTACGAATTTGAGTTCAAAAATTTTCCATCACGTACAGATTTTGTGTTACAGAGCACATGTTTTTTATCTTTTTTCTGAAATTCGTATTATTGATACTGTAAGTTGAAATAAAAAAGTTATTTTAAAAATAACGGGTTTTATTTACTACAACGGATCCAAAATACATTTATACTAAACCTTTTGTAGACAATTTTATCGCAAATGCTGACTCTGCTCGCTTATACTGCTGATCGCTTTCCCTCATAAGGAATCAACAGTAATCGCCCATCATTAGCGGATTCTATCTGTCTTGGTATCGTTGCGCCATTGTTAGGATGTCCTGGTGGAACCTTTCTTCTTTGGATATGCGACAGCCCATTTTGCAATAGTGCTTAAGTAATTCTTTTACAAGTATTTCGTAGGTTTCTATTTTTCTCTGTTCTAAAAAACTAATTAGTTAGGTATATAAAAGATAAAGTTCACGCAAAACGTGTTCTCTTTTGCCAACCGTAGTTACAACTGACTCATCTCAGCGACGGCGACGTGACAGAGACCAAGGTTACCTAAAACAAAAGCGGCACAACGCGCAGGCATAACCTGCTAGAACAAGCAGTAGCCTAGCAGTTGGATTTAAATATGAAGTAGGATTTACAAATTAGGAAGCAATAGAGTAGGTAGATTTGCTTGGAAAAGTATATTACGATGCTAATATGTTAGTTTAGATAAACTTTCTAGACTACTAGTGGTGGTTTGACTTCTATACTCCATGACTACACTTCTATAAGGCTAACGTTTGTCGAGTTTTGGCGTTTTAAACACTTAGCACCCAATTTTATTATGAACACAAGTTGTTTTAGTACATTCTGTAACTTGATTTTATGTTTTCAAAAAAAAAAAATCATAACTCAAAAATCTTACGTGTTAGGAAATTTTTACTGTCATTTTTTTACCAATGGTTACGATTTTAGCAACCCAAAATTAGCAAGAAACAGCCTCTAACATCACCGTCGCAATATGATTGTAAATTATTGTAATTATTATGGCTAATTTGGGTACTTGCATATTTTTAATATGGCTGCAAATTTTATTATTTCTATTAAATTTAATATAATAAAATAATATAATAAAATAAAATAATCTTGGAATAATAACGTATAGAAAGTAAGTCCGCGTACAAAAAATTAAGTATTAAATTGGAGCCAAATGGAGCTTACGCTGGATCGTTCCGTAGTGTACAAGGTCACTATACTGCACGTATATTTGCAACTTTAAAAAATTTCATAGGTAAATATGACGTTTTGTGCATTCAAATGGTGTCACAACACATTTGAAAAACATAAAAAGTGTATTAATATCACTTTTAAAAGTATTTCGACGATTTATGTCAATAAAAACAAATTTTGGTTCCATAATATGTATAGTGGTGTGCGTGTGTATGTGTGTAATCACCTGTGCGCCTGTAGTAATTTTGGCTTCATGTTTTTGATCGCTTAAGTACCGACGCTATCCTTCTATACGCGTTATTATTCTAAGATTAGTATTTTAATTCCTTCTTCACTTGCTGTTAATTTTAATATAATATGTTGTGTTACGCGCTACACTTTTTTAAGTACGTAAGTACGTCACATGCCGGAAGATCTGTCTTGATTATTTATAGTTACCATACTGCTGAGTCATTCCGTGTGGAGTTAGCGTTGCCAGGCGTCCGGATAAAGCCGGACATAGGTAGGCTTTTTAATTGCGTGTCCGCCCAAAATAATAGGTGTCCGGCTTTTATTAGCCTTTTTACATTTCGCAAACGAGCTAGTGCTGAGCGTGGCCGAGCGCAGGCGAGTCGACTGTTGTCATAATAATCCAAAAAGTTTAATTTTACATACATTTTTGTCATACTTAATAACATTAAAACATAAAATCCTCAATAATGTAGGATGTCTGACCTTTCTACCCAAATGTCCGGTCTAACTGGCTGGTCTGTCTGGCTATTAGGTTTTGACGACCAAGTACAATTCAACATTCCCTCTTTTACCTGTGGGTATGGTAAAAGATGACTAAGGGATGTATATTCTAACCAGCCAATTACATGATACTGGTTGACTGTATTAGACCACACTGTTGACAGTTGTCTGTCTACAGGCGCGGGCCGGTCCATCCAGGGTAGTACCACACTCTCGCAGAAAATCGGCATCCGAGTAGTAGCAATTTGTTACTCCGCTTCGTTCGGTGAGTGAAAGAGCCGGACTTTCTGAGGATATTTGTGTGTGGGTTTTGGTGATGCCTTTAGTTTCACTAAACGTCATTGCACGCATTCACACTTCCTTCACTTTCTTCACGATAAGTAGCGGCTTAGCAAAGGTCGATGAGCGGCAGAAACACCTACCATCAGGTGTACTGTTTGCTCGTTTGTCACCGTCTGTAATAAAAAAAAATGCTTCATTTTCTTGGTGTTTTTTTTTTTGCCACAATACACGTATAGTGTATTCTATTCTATCTAGGGATGCAACATCGCTCATAAAAAACATCGATGTTAGGATATAATTAAAAACATCGATGTTTATGAACGATATATCGATGTTGTTTATGAACAATGTTCGATGTTTATCGAAAACCACAGATCGATGTTACAACTAAGAAATAAAATTCTCCGGACAAATTTTGATTTTCGATATTTTAGGACATTTGTGGGCTGTTTTAACATACAGCGGGGTGACATTAGGGATGCAACATCGCTCATAGAAAACATCGATGTTAAAAGTATCGATGTGTATGAACGATACATCGATGTTCATAAACGATATATCAATGTTACTAAGTAATAATTTTTTTTTTTTTAGGACGTTTGTCGGATATTTTAACAACAGCAGGATGACATCGATGTTACGACAAATAAATATAATCCTTCGGACAAATTTTAATAAGCTTATGATAAAACATCGTTCTTAACAACGATGTATCGTCGGAAAACATCATTCATAAAACATCGTTCTTAACAACGATGTATCGTCGATATATCGTTCATAAACATCGATGTTTATGAACGATACATCGATATTTGAAAACATCCATGTTTTTTTTGCATCCCTAATTCTATCATATCAGCTCACATACGTCTCACTGATAGACTCGTGCGTCCTCCACAATAGGAGAGAAATTAACCTTCTATGTTATGCTGATCAAACGGGTCGGTATAGGGTTTAATTTCGAAATTTCCTTCTCTTCATCATTTTGGCTTATACACGTTCCACTGCTGGGTTCTAGCCTCCTCCAAAATGGGACGGGAATTGGCTTTTATTTCAATTGTTTCTTCTCCTGAATAGCTATTATATGCATATTATATCCCTTAATCGTCTTTTACGTTACCCACGGGCAAGACAGGGAGAGGTGAATTGTATTCTTACTCACCATATGGCATTTTTCTATTCTGTATATATTCTATTGCTATATATATTCCATTCTATATGTTATGTTAATTCGCTATGGAGCCATGGCGTCAATTGTACAAAGGTCACGACTTTAGTGACTCATCGCAAACAAAGCACTATCGCTACTAATAGTCTTTTATTTGCCATGGTATCTGATTAAAGCAGGATACGTCCAATGATAGAAAATCGGTTTGTATCACCTTTTATTAAAAATAAATGTATTTCTTTATTAATATCAAAATTAAACTAGTATATTTTATTACTTTTACAACTAAAGACTAAGATTTTATAGTATAATTACAATAGCCCGTGACATCGTCCGATAATGAGTGACGTCACCGTTAAATATCAGTTTCATTTTTTATGTTTCATGGTAAAAAAATATTAAAGAAAATTCAGGCAATACAGCAAAATTTAATCCCGTATTTTTCCTCAGGGGATAAAAATTGGAAAAATTTTGAAACACGTGTTTATTTATTTTTATTTTGAGTTATTTGTATTTAACTTAAAATAATATGTTAATTTTTTATTACATAGAGAAATTTCATACCGTATGGGTTCAAATTTCGTAAAGTTTTTCTAATTGAGATTTAGTCACGAAAAGGGAAAATCAAAATTTAATGTTTCTTGTTTTAATAGTTTCGGCTAGCATTAATAAATTGGATTCTGATCAGCGTGGTATGTTGATTTCCATCCCATATCACGCTGATTCAATCTAAAGCCTAGGAGCGGAACGTTAATGTAAATAAAAAATATCATCATCATTATCATCATGTCGGCTCATATACGTCCACTGTTGGGCTCGAGCCACCTCCACAGTGGGAGGGAAATTGACCTTACTATACCATGCTGGTCAGACATATTAAATCCCTTACTCGTCTTTTACAACATCCACTGGCAAGACTCAATTGTATTCTTACTCCGTCACCACAGGAAATAATAAAATAAATTAGCACTATTTTCTGTCCAATTCTCCTTAGTATCGTTCTATTTCATTTACACTGTGCGTAAACCAATGTAACCAAAAAGTCTATTTAGGTGCTCGCGCACGGAGCTTACTCAGCGCTGCACGATAGGGGCGACTCCAGACGACACGCTCGAGACTGTTCAGCATCTCCTGCCGACTGACGTCCTTGGCGAGACGGACGCCTGAAGGCAGACCGCGCACTGCAGTAGCCCTCGTATAGTTGGCCTTTCCGCTCCTCGTCACGACGGTGCCGCCGGATGCGCATATAGGCCCTCCGGGCGCGTATGGACGTGGCCTGAAGATCCGCCAGCTCTTGGGACAGCCCCGAAGAGGGCTGTCCACCACCAGTAGATAGCCCTCTTCGAGGGCAGACACCATACACGGGGCATGGCCGCATCGCAGATCTGCGTCAACGCACCGTGAATGCGGCCAGCCGAGGCGTCCACCCCGTCCAACTGGTGGGCAGAGGACAGCCACGAGTGAATGATGGCTGCTTTCGCCAGCAGGTCCCGGTTTAAATGACCCACAGCCTATCGCGGGTGACCGCCGGATGTACCGGTGGTCCGACAAGGTCTCAACCTCTTCCGCGACGCACCAGCTGCTCACGCGTGCGGTGACAGTCCAGCGCCCGCCGGGCCCGTCGTAGGACGGCCTCATAGTTAAGGACACTTTCGGCTGCCTCAAGCAGCACCGTGATGATGACTGCGGCTGTCTGCCGCAACTTGAGGCCCCTGTTAGACCTCTTTCCGTCTCTGCCGGCTCCCCTTTGTGCAGAGGCGGCCACAGCGGCACTCTTGGCCTGGCCTTGGTGGGAGCCGGCACCTTGCTGGGCGTGTACTTGCCCCCCTTGGCCCTTGGCCCAGCTGCGGCCGCGTCGTAATTCACCACGCGACCATCCTGACAGGGTGACTGGGTAGCAGGGTGGGAGCTGACGCTTGCAGTCACCTCGCCTTGTCCGCGGCGAGCGGCGGCCGAAGGGGTGGCTCGGGCGGAAGACGGTCCATCACGGCCTGGATGCGTGCATCCACCATCAGGCCACCTCGCCGCTTTAGCCGGCCGGATCCGGGGTCGCCGGCCTCGCCACCACCATAGCTCTCCGACCCTCGCATGATCGGAACCTTGGCAGAAGGCCTGACTATGTCGCTCTCCTCCAAGTCAGACGCGGAGCTGCCGCCCTTCTACAGCAGCCGCTTCCGGTCTCTCGGGGGGAGGGCCGCCGTAAAAGCCCTCGTCGCATCATGCGGCTCAGACTCCTCGGCGCCCTCCCTATCTATCACCTCCCTACCCATCTCCGACGGCTCTGCAGCACGTTTGCCGCCCTCGTCCCTACTCCAGCCAACCTGTAGCCTACTGTTTCGTCGGCGAACGGCTCTGAGGCATTGCCGCCCTCGTCCGCCGACATTTCAAAGGCCGAGCTGGTACGCTCCGACAGCCCTGCGGCACTCCCGCCCACCTCCTGCGATGGGTCTGTGGCAGTGCCACTCTCTTCGCTCGACAGCACTGCACTTGAACTGTCGCTCCGCCTTCCGAAGTCGCTGCGCTCCTCGGAGTCGCTCCCTCCATCTAGGTTGGACAGTCCTGCAGCACCGCCGCTCTCGTCCTGCAATGGCTCTGCGGCAGTGCCGCCCTCGTCGCTCGACAGTGCTGAGCTGTCACTCGCCTCCTACTCCTCCTTTTTCTTCTTCGACGGCCCGGCAGTACTGCCGTCCCCATCCCGCGACGACCCTGCGGCAGCAGCGCTACCGCCCTCGTCGCTCTACTCACACTCTAACGGCTGGATACTCGCGCGCTTTTTATCCCACCAACCATTCATCCCTTCGCCGAGTGGTCAAACTTAGGATTAGGGGTAATTTTTTACGTTGGGTTTTCTTCGGGGGACGGGGTTTTCTTCCCCGCGGTCCGAAGACCCCCGGCCCTGAGTTTCAGCCGAAGTCACACGCAGGCTTACAGGTCGGGCCTTCCGGGTCTGGCCGCTCGCGAGTGACCGACCCGTCATGCTCTCGGGTCGTGAAGCCCCCCATCTCTGGCGACAGAGTGCCACGAGACACATTCGCCCCGTCGACCCTGAGTCAAATACGCCGGGCGCTCTGATGACAGAGTCGCACACAGAGACCCCTTCCGCCGAAATCTCAGCCGTCCGCCTGGACGTTGCCCGGGGTGCACCACGTGGAGGTGTTTTCTGTACCGCACCCCAACACGCTATACGTATTAAATCATCGAAGTGATGTGGTAAATTTCCGGTGGTAAATTTCCCTCCTATTGCGGGTGAGGCTCGAGCTCAACAGTGGGACGTATATGAGCTGAAATGATGAGACGATGATGATCTTAAATAGGTTCTTTAATTAGAATTCATTCTTTGTTTAAATATTTTCATATGAAAATTAATAAAATTTGTACCAATCAAATCGGCAAATTTATAAAATTGCTCCAATTTAGTAAAGCCTGAAACACTATTATTTGCTTTGCACACATACAATCAGTGTCACAAATATAATAGAGGATTCGCAATCAGAATATTGTTGAACCATTGCGTTCACAAATAAAGCACTAAGCGTTCAAATAAATCAGTACGACTAAAATATCCTTTTTATAAATTTATTTTATTTGATAATATTTGATTTGTTTTTTGATTCTTACGTAAATTTTAAATCAAATAATTTATTCTACACAAGTCCCTAATCGCCCGTGTGGTGGTGACAGAGTAAGAATACCATTCACCATCCCGTTTCATCCCCATATGTAAAAGGCGACTAAGAGATAATAATACGTATACAACAACTATGCAAGATGCTAGAAAAATAGCCTGTACCAACCCGTTTAACCAGTATAATAAGTCAATTTCTCTCCCATTGTGGGGGAGACTCGAGACTTTTGATGACATTTGGCATACTAGAGGTTTCGGGGCCAACAAATCGATCTAGCTAGGTTTCAGTTATAGAAAGTGTTGTTTTGTTGGTGTTTTTAGCTAATCAATAGAAAATACAATGACATAAAATGTCAATAGAATATGGATTCAAATTTCTCTGTTGACATCGTGAGTGATGATAGCCGAGTTGGGAAGTCGTCCATGTTTTTGTTTTGTTTTGGCATTCAAACAGTGTCGGATCGAATCTCGGTGTTATTATTATTCTTTTTGTAATTTTTTTATATTTAATTCATGATTTAATTTTTATTTTTTATTAATATAATATGTACAACAAAAATATGCCGAGAGAAGCTCGGTCATGCAGATATTATTTTTTAAATGTAATATAAATAAAAATAGAAATTAAATATGACTAGACTAGTAAATACGTTAGGCAAATTATCCTAACCTGTACAATTACAAGAAAGAACAATAAAAAAGCTGCGACAGTCTGCTACCTGGTGGCGATCACGAATACTGTTACATTGCTCGTGGGTGTCATAAAATACGGCAAAGAGTATTATATAGATCTGGATCAACCCCATCTTGGTCAGATGGGGTTTTAACGTTTAGTTAAGAATTACATTCCCAAAGAGTGTTGGCATCGGGCAGGCGACAGGCAATAAAACTGACAAATCTTTTGCAATATGTGCTATAAAAGGTATTGTGTTAATAATATTGTATTGCAAAGGTCCATGTGCAGCAGTTTCACTTACCATCAGATGTGCTGCTTGCTCGTATGCCACCGTTGGCAATAAAAAAAATAAATAAATAAATAAAAAAAGGGATTGCGTCGACCTTACGTCGAAGGACCAAGGTGACCATAAACGCTACTCCGAAAATAATTGTATTGAATTTGCATTTGAATCCATAGATATATTAATAAGATATATTAATAACATATATTAATAAGATATATGAAGCTTAATAATATAGTCTTTAATTTAATGGTTTCTATCAAATCTTGAATAACATTCGACTTTCGTATCTCAAACACAGTGAGACATGTACGTGTATTTAATATGTGCATAATTTAATACATGCATATAATTTAGAATATTCTATGTTAAACAAATTATCATTTTATTTAAATATGCATCGGTTTGATCAAATTGAAAATTATATTTACTCTGGTTTCATTATAAGAGATTTTATATCATTAAACTAAAGAAAAACACAAAATATATTATTTAAATTAAAATCGTATATAAATCATCATCATATTACATTCATACGGCACATATACGTCCCACTGTTGGGCTAGAGTCTTCTTTACAATAGGAGGGTAAATGATCTACTGGTACACCACGCTGGTCAGGTTTTATTTCGAGCTTTCTTTCTCTTGCATAGATGTTATCTGTATATTAAAGTTTCATATTCGTCTTTGCGATACCCCTAGGTAAGAGGTGGAGAATTGTATTCTTACTCCTTCTTCTATCTTGCCCGTGAGGGTCGTTTAAAATGACTAAGGAAAATAACATTAGATAAAATCTATACATTAGAAGGAAAACTTGAAATAAAACTCTATTCCAACCCGCCTCATTAGAGTGGTGTAATTCTCGACCGGCTGATTTCCCTCGAGATGTATATGAACTGACTGTTTATGATGCTGACGACAATGCTAATCTCAGGTACTACAGATTAGATTTAAAAAAATCTAATCTTTTGAGATAGCGTATTTATTGAAAAAGTTTTTGGACTAAAATATATAATGCTATGATATAGAGGAGCAGAGCAAAGTCTATAAATGTTAGTAAATTCGACAAAATTTGGTAATAATTCAACATTGTGCATCGATCAGTCTGCGTAGGCCCCGATGCATGTCAACTGTTGAGATAACAAAAACGATAATTATTGTATTAAAAATGTTATTAATTCTGACATCATTATTAATACAATGGATCATCGTGGGTATTTAAATAAGAATAACATTTAACATACACAGGTCTTTAAGCTTGTAATGCTACTACCACAGATAGTTCAGTATAAAGCTGTCTCCTATTTCAGCTTAAGATTTCTCTGAAAAATTACGTATGCAAACTACGGAATTCACATGATGTTGTTTATTTCAGCTACCGTACGTGATGGGTATAGATTATGAGAGCCGGGGCGCCATGCAGCCGCCCCAAGTCAATATATCCGAGAGAGGGTTTGTGCCAACCACGCTGCAGACGTTTAGGTAAGCAAAAAAATATTAAATGAGTATAGGGTTATGAGTCATTGGGCGGATAAAATTACGAGCGCCATATTTTCTTTGATAACTTGCACATAAGAAGATAAATGATATATGAACTAAACAAATTATTTTGTATGATAGGTTGATTATGGCCAACTATCAATTTTGAATTCTCAAAGTGTCGTTAGTGCTTATACTGGAAATTACAGGTCCTAATTTCTTAGACAATACAAACATTTATTAGACCCATAAAGACCAAATTTTATTCTTTAATGTTTTTTAATACTAGGTGGTTTACTATGATGTATAAAATATTCTTTTATAAAAGGTAAAAAAGTCGGCAACACGCAAATATTGACTCTCTTGTAAATGAAAGTAAAGTGATTTTTTTAAATGAGGTATTCATCATCATCTCAGCCCATATACGTCCCACTGTTGGGCTCGGGCCTCCTCCATAATGGAAGGGTAATTGACCTGCTATACCACGCTGGTCAGACGTGTTGGCATAGGGTTTTATTTCGAGTATTCCTTCTCTCGCATAGATGTTATATGCGTTTTTATATCCCTTAGTCGTCTCGTACGATCACCCACGGGTAAGATAGGGGGTGGTGAATTGTATTCTTACTCCGTCACCACACGGAAAGGTAAATGTAAAGGTAAAGGTAAATGAGGTATTCACTAGTGTTTATTTAGGCTTGTATTTATGTAGGTGTGTTTATATGTTATTAATGATTAAATACTCCTGTATTATAGTTGAACCAAAGACATTCGGTGCTGTTAATTGAAACGGCGATTTCGGCACTTTTTTGCATTCAAAATTTGCGCATTCTGTATATAACATACAAATTAATTCAGATTTTTTTTTTTAGTAATACATAAATAATTTTTAGAAGATTAATACACATTTTAATGTATAAATAGTCATATTTCAAATAATTATCACGGTCATTATCAGTTCAATTATACCTATTATAAACAATTACCTCGTCGCGCGGGGGTCGTTCAGAAACCAGTTCAAAGAGTGGTTTCTGGACTCTCCTTAGATTTGGCTGGAGTGCCAAATCCCCATACGTTGGACGTCAGTAGGCTGATTGATGGATTAATATTATTTTTCATGATAATCGAACCTACTTGATGGCGCAAATCTAGTAAATTTAAAATTAGCTTTATTATAACATCTAATTTGGTAATATAATCAGAATACTATTCACCACTGCCTATCCTACCCGTGGGGGTCTTAAGAGATAGACAAGGGATATAATATGGAAATAACATCTATGTGAGAGAAAGAAATTTGGAAATAAAACCCTATCCAACGCGTCTGACCGGCGTGGCATATAGTAGGACAATTTCTCTTCTATTGTGGAGGAGACTGGAGCCCAACAGTGGGACTGTAATGAACTGTGATGATAACTATAAAAAATAAGACATTTAACTAAGAATAAGTCTCTCTGAGTTATTAAATATTATTTCTTTGTTACATACAGGGTGAGGTTACCGTGTACGGGCACCAAGAGTGCGGAGATCTTGGTGACAATGCAGCTCAATATATCAGCACCAGACCGCGCCCATAAAGATGTTCGGTTACTCTTCAAAAGGAATAAGATTTGTTTAAAAGGTAATAAATACATTTTCGATGTTTACGCGCGTATTGCATATTGTAAATAAAACTACGGCTTTTATTTATTTATTTGGTTTGCTAACAAATTAACAGTAATACAACAACTTAAAAACTATTACATACATTTAAAGAAAAAGTTACACTCAATTATAAGCAAACACCACATGCACAGTATCAACCTATAGATAGTATATTATAGTATATTAAGGAAAATTAAAGTAATTATATTCTGCGTAAGAAATTAGACTCATAAGTCACAAGAAGTTAAATGCTCGTATTATTTTGCGAAAGCAACTTAGAGAATCCGAATATATGTCTACAGAATTACTGCATTCATTTAATAGTTTACTCATACGAGGAATGGGAGAAGTGGAGCCCAAAACAGTTCTTCTTAGTGGTGGATAGAGAGATGTGATGCATACCCGAGGGAACCTATACGGCACTCTAAAATTCAACTTTGACAGCAATTGTGGACATGATAAAGTAAAATTACTAGGAACTAGTTTGTATAGAACGCTTTAATCGCGTTTCTATTTGATTTTTGATCGCCCGACGTTTCGAACACTTTACAGTATTCATGATCGCGGGCGAAACGTCGGGCAATCGAAAATCAAATACAAACGCGATAAACTCCGTAAAGTAGTTTTATTTACAGCAAGCTACTGATTTTTTGTAAGATAACACAGAAAAGAAATAATCCGTTTATTGCGGAGGACTTTTCAAGCATAAAATTTAACGGAGACAAATTACAATCACCGAACTAACATTTGTGGATCTCACAAAATATTGTACGTGGAAATCAAACCTACGACACTGGCAAGATAAGTCAGTATCTCAACTACAATGCTGTCTGCGCTGTTAATTAGCAGAGTTAAAAATACGTGATTCTATTAAAAGACGTTGACATGCATGAGGTGTTGTAGGACCACATGGTCCTAGCCCCAAGGGACTAGGAGATAGGTTGTACTAATTGAACAGGCCCAATATGGACTAGAAAGAATGTTTAGTGATTATGTTATTCAGTAGCTCCTTACGATTCACTCAAACTAAAAAAGGTTATTAAAATCAATCAATAAGAAAAGAGTTACTAAAATATTGTATCTTAAATTCATCATTATCTTCATCATCACAGCTCATATACGTCCCACTGTTAGGTTCGAGCCTCCCCAACGGTGGCAAGGAAAAAAAGAAAAAAGGACTTTCTGTATCAGGATGGTCAGGCGTGTTGGTATAGGGTTTTATTTCAAGTTATCCTTCTCTTGCATAGATGTAATATGCATAATCGCCTTTTACGACACCACGGGCAAGAAAGGCGGTAGTTAATTGTATTCTTATTCCGTCACCACACGGATAGTCCTCCTAAATTCACCTTTATTTGGTGTTATAATTTTGTGCTTGTATAAAAGTTCCAAACATTATCAATTTAAACCGTTTAAAACGTTTTTTTTAATGAATAAATCCATATTCATTAAAAAAAACGACAATTTACAGCTTCAGTCCACATTACTCTTTGAACTATTTGAAAATATATAGGTAGACGATATATTTCTGCCTCATAAATCTGTTTTAAATATATCTTATACAAAAACATTCACAATAAATTGAGATTCACAGTCTAAGGATCAGAATTTCGCCTTTATGGGCTGGCTTCAGTTTAATTAAGTTTAATTAGTTATCGATATTTATTTAAGTCACCAAAATAGATTTAGTGAACATGGACTCTTTCTATTGTGCTTTAACATAGACGCATATTCATCATATCGGCTCATATACGTCCCACTGCTGAGCTGAACCCTCCCCCACAATAGGAGGGAAATTGACCTTACTATATTATGTTGGTCAGACAGGTCGGCAAGTATAGGTTTTGGTTTCGAGGTTTCCTTCACTTGCATAGATGTTATGTGTGCTATATTTTAGTCGTCTTTGATGACATCCACAGCCAAGACAAACAATGGTGAATTATATTCTTATTCCGTCACCATGCTGCGTATTAGCAAAGCAAATTTTAATAAAACACGCTAATTTTGGATCATAATCAAAATCTTTAAAAAATACTACGATTATTTCATAATATATTTTGAAATATCCATACCAGGGATATTATGGAGCTCTGGCACTAAATGTGAAATTATCGAATCTTCGATAAAAATAAATATAATATTTTTTTTAATAATTTCGGATACAGTCTGTGTCTGTAGAATACACGTAATGACAGATTTTTTTGTATAGTACAGCTTAGCGGCTTAACATCCAAACTGGCTAAGTCTTTAGGCTGTCAATTAGGCGGGCAAGCCTTTCGAAATGGGAATAATGTAATAATCCCTACATTTAGCAATTTCCTTTTGTAATTGGCGAAAAATTCAATATTCATAACCAAGACTATCCAAAAATTCAAAATAATTTCGTGCTTGTAACTGTGTCCGGAACCAGTATAATGAATTCTAACATCTGTATTCGTATCCGGATTCGAAGCTTCATATCCCCAATGATAATGCATACATCCATCAACCTATCCAGGTTCTTCTGCGACGATGTAAGGGCGATAATGTCATAATTGCCACGTTGACCATCTCACTTAATGTTATAAGATTACGAAATTGCTGGAACGTTGCTGCTTCTTATTCTCCTGTTATTCACTGAATGAGTTTTGACGTCTCCCACGGTGAATTTTTAACCTATCACCATAACTTCAGGATATTAATACATCATCTTTTAATTATTCGTTTAACATCGTATAAAATAAATGCAGATTAAGGAAACTTGCATTAGCATATTAACAAAGATACCGGTCGTACTGCATATTCATAAACTAACAATGTACATGTTAATTTGTTTGTGACATAATGAGAATAATATGGAGTTTATAATGTTTTAAATGTGGGGGAAAGGTAGACTAGAATATAATTAAACAGCTTGCATATGTTAGCCTTATCATTATCAACCCTTCTCTATTACCATGTTATAAGCAACTTCATTATTTTTTATGCGTGGTATAGTAGGTCAATTGCCCTGCCATAGTGGCGGTGACTAGAGCTAAACTGTGGGAGGTGTATGGGCTGAGATGATGATGTAAGTTCGGCTTACATTACTCTGCAATCTGCAATATTACGGTCACAGCTATGTATATCTTAAGATAAGCTTTCGGCTCTCTTGCTTACTGTACAAAAGATAGATAACTCAAACGTAGCTCTTCTGCGGGAGTATTATTTCGAATCAGTCAAACCATTTATAGCTGTAGATAAAAAACTGCCAGCAACGTGGTCTACGACTTATTTCTCCTAGTTCTAATAACTTATCTATACCAATAAATAAAATTGGAGTGTCTGTTTGTAATGTCAAAATAATAGGCTTTTTTCATGCTCACACGGTTATTTGCACGACACCTATGCCTAAAATAGCAATTAAAAATTTTTTGTCTGTCTGTCTGTCTGTCTGTCTGTCTGTCTGTTTGTTCCGGGTAATCTTCAAAACGGCTGGACCGATTTCAAAAATTATTTCACCAATGGAAAGCTATAATATCAGGGCGTAAACTAGGCTATATTTTATCCCGGTATTCCCACGGGAACGGGAACTACGCGGGTAAAACGACTATAACCTATAACCGAAGCGAAGCGAGGGCGGATTGCTAGTGTACATATAAATATAGAATAATATAATGCTATAGAAGTAATTACGGAATTTTACAAATGTTGACGTTGACTAAAGGGGCCTGCATAAATCTATTGATTTTGTTGGCTAGATAATCGCTGCCTAACTAATCTAATATATATAAATCTTCTGTTCGTGTGTTTTTAATTGAACTCCTTCTAAACGGCTGGACTCATTTTGATGACTTTTTGTGCCCTTTCCGATGGATATGAGAATAGTTTAGATTAATAATTGGAACCGATTGACGGTACTGCGATCGATTTCAAGGAGAATTCCTTTTACATTTTTTTTAGATTTAAACAGAACAACGTCTGTTGGGTCAGCTAGTACAACTATAAAGCAAGATTCTCAGCTCATTGAGCCTACCCAGCAACTAAAGTTTGAGATAAATTTAGAAAAATTATTATCGGATTCTATTAACAGAAACTAATAAAAATATTTATTGATTTTATCGCGTTTGTATTTGATCTTTGATTGCCCGGCGTTTCGAACACTTTACAGCCTTCATGGTCATGGTCGGACTAAGATGACTTATATTCAATAAGTGATCGTTATTACAGAGATTTATACCTACCCACTACAGAAGACAGTAGTAGTTATTAAATTTTTACCCATATTTTGATACATATTTATTGCTGAAAATTATTCTATATGAAAAAATCGTACCCTTAGAATAATAACGTATAGAAGGATAGTGTCCCCACTTCGAACATTCCAAAAATGAATCTAAAAATACTAATGGCGCGCAGACGATTACACACGTACACACGCACACTACTATACAAATAATAAAATCAAATTTTGTTTTTATTAATATAAATCGTCGAAATACTTTTAAAAGTAATGTTAATACACTTTTTATGTTTTTCAAATGTGTTATTACACCATTTGAATGCACAAACTGTTATAATTACCTTTTTATTTTTTAGGAGTTGCGTACGTACCTGTAATACATTGTGTGATGTGACATTGACATTTGGGAACGGTTCCGGCGTAAGCTCCATTAGGCTCCAATTGAAATGCTTCACTTTTTGTGCGCGAACTTACCTTCTATACGTTATTATTCTAAGTATAGTATCATTTTTCTATAAGAAATCATTATCTAATAACTGAATTATTTTTCTCTAACTCCACACCAACACAACCATTCTAAAAAGCATCACTTTCGTTAAAAAACATTCTCTAACCATTGCCAAAAACACTATTTTAAATAACACTTCGCAATCCGCCAAAACAATTGCGTACTAACAAACTGTAGTTTCCCCTCTTTACAAATCATTTTATGGCTACAGTTGGCAGTAAAACTGTATACGATGGGTGTTCCTCAAACTATAATTCCGTGCTATAATAATAACAGTAAATCCTCATGAATTTGAGGAACGATAAATATTGTTAGGAATAGATCCAATAATAACATAGTATAAGTTTCGCTTCTAATATACATTCAGATAATTCATCTCAGCTCATATACGTCCCATTGCTCGGCACGAGCCTTCTCCACGATAGGAGGGAAATTAACCTTACTGTTCCATGCTGGTCAGACATGTTGGTATAGGGTTTTACTTTGACTTTTCCTTCTCTTGCGTAGATGTTATATGCGTACTTTATCCCTCCGTCGTCTTTTACGACATCCACGGAAAAGATAGGGAGTGGTGAATTGTATTCCTAATCAGTCACGGAAAATTGAGATATTTAATTGATAGTAATTAACATTCAACCTAAATATTACACATCAATTTCCATATGAGTGATTAATACATTGTTTTGGCTGACTTCTCATCATCAAGAATATTGACATTAGGAACATGACATTTTGACAGTAGTTTCTTTTTATGATGTAGAGATTCACTAAGATTTCAGTGACATAATTTCTAGGTCGTAGATAAAAGCTAATAAGTAGAAACTAGAGGCAATAAACTTCCAAAAAGCATTATATTGTAAAGATGATATATTTGTATGGTAGGACCACATTATGTGGTACTGTCGACAGTGTGATCCACATTGTGGACAGTCGTCTGCCTACGGCCGCGTTTCGCTTCATCCGAGATAGTACAACAATCTCACAGCAAGCAGCAATCTGTTACTGCACTTCGTTTGATGAGCGAGAATTTCGAGGATGTTTGCGTGTTGGTTTTCTGAAGATGTTTGGATGTAGTGGGTTTCAGTGATACCTTTAGTGCCACCAAAACTCATTTCACGCATTCACACTCCCTTCACTTTCTTCTCCGTAAGCAGCAACCTAGCAAAGGTCTAAGAGCGGCAGTATCACTTACCATCATATTTTTGTTTGCTTATTTGCCACCAACAAGTTCGATAATGCCAGTGTAGTGTTTACACAAGCGAGGCCCTTCAGGCTACACAGTTTGCAAACAATACAGAATAGGTTCATGCGCCGAGCCGACGGGAGCACCGTGGTTTATGCGCAATCTAGGTCTACACATAGATCTAGGCTTGCCGATCATCAGGCAATTCATGAAGAAGTGCTCCCACCGCTACTTCGACTCTGCTGTCAAACATCCCAACCCACTGGTGGTAGGGTCGTCTTGTTACACCCCATCTAAAATCTCCGCGATAAAATAACGGCGGCTAATCCTCGACGAATCAGACGATAGTATCACACTCGCCCAGACTGAGGCATACACAGCCCGCGCGGCCCTGACAAGTATATATCCACGATTCCGTCAGCGAACCCCGAGCCGAGGTCCGTACCTCACAGGGGGTGCCCTCGGGACCGGTCGCTTAGATTTAAACGGGTTGAGAGCCCTCAGCGCTCACCCAACAGTCCGGGTAAAATTGTCACAGCCTAACAACTAAGTCACAAAAAAAATTGCCACCAATAGCAAAAAAAAAATGAAAATGTATTCACAGAATATCAAAATTGCTAGTATTATTTATGCAATCAAAAAAGCATACAAGATTACAGGTGTTAAATATACCTATAATCTTACATTCTTTAAATTTGATTCTACTAACATATAAAAATACATACATTGAAATGTACAAAGTCTAATCAAAAACAATAATATTGTATCGTACATCCTTATCGTTCGAAGTTTCGCCCCACAAATCACTTGGCGCACTCTTTATTAGCATGTAGAAGCAACAGGATATTCTGAGGGATGGAGATGTATTGAGAGGGTCCCAAGCATGCAGGGTTGACGAAAATATCTAAGATGTTTAATGTACGCTTCACTTCACTTTAATTTTAAATAAATTGTGTCTCAAACGCATAGAAAGAATTTAGGTAAACGAAAGTTGATAAAAGAATGGAATCTATCATCTATGTATTTTTTTATATGAATAAAATTTTATTATATCTTTATATATATAAATCTTCTGCTCGTGTGTTTGTAATTGAACTCATTCTAAATAGCAGGACCGATATTGATGGTTTTTTTACTGTTGGTATGAGAATGGTTAGATTAATAATTGGCACCGGTAGGTAGCGCTGAGATCGATTTCAACGATAATGTCTGTTACTATTTTTTAGATTTGAACAGAACAACGTTTGTTGGGTCAGCTTGTATAATATATATCTATAATGTCAACGTATGTAAGATTAAAAAAAAGGAAATTAATTTTCTTTTACCAACCCGTCTGACTAACGTGGTGTAGTAGGAAAACATTAGAACGTACATGATCTGAAATAATGACGAGGATTATGATGGTAATTCCTTAGATATTACCCAAGATTTAGGGATCGTTAAAAAAAATTATTAAATATTATTATCCGAATGCAATTAATATTAATTATTTATACGGCAAAACGTCAAATGCATTCTTTATGGAAAACGGTACGGGCTGTCAGTTTACCTACTATATTTTTAACCCTTGTCATTCCCAGAAAATACATACGTCCTACAACGCGAGTAATAAAATGAAACTTGAGGTTATATCAAAATCTATTTTCATTTTGTTTTAGATGTAACGCTATTTTGATTGCAATTATTACTAAAATATAGTTAAATGTTATTATGAGAAATTCCTATCGTTTTTATCGCCAAGAAATAAAATTATTTTACGAATTTTTTCGCGTTTCTATACGATTATTTAATTCATCAACGTTTCGAGCACTTTTCAGCATTTGTGTTTGCAGGAGGATCATTAATGCGAGAAAATCCGTAAAAATGGTTTCATTTTATATGTGTTATACACAAATAAATAAAATATCTTATTAGTCCACCCGTAACCATGAACGCTGCAAAGTGTTCGAAACGTCGGGCAATCAAAAATCAAATACAAATGCGATAAAATCCGTAAAGTACTTTTATTTAAAATGTGTAATGCTCGCGTAAACATCAGAAATCATTATATCTCATTAATCTAGTTCTATCTGTCCGTGTGGTGACGGAGTAAGAATACAATTCACCACCCCCTATCTTGCCCGTGGGTGATCGTACGAGACGACTAAGGGATATAAAACGCATATAACATCTATGCGAGAGAAGGCAAACTCGAAATAAAACCCTATACCAACACGTCTGACCAGCGTGGTATAGTAGGTCAATTACCCTTCCATTGTGGAGGAGGCCCGAGCCCGGCAGTGGGACGTATATGGGCTGAGATGATGAATCTAGTTCTGCAATGTTACTTTAAGCACTACTCGACTAGTGTATTATGCATTGAAGAATGACGTTTCGTATCAGCCACGTACTTTATTAAGCGCGTATGGTTGCAGTCGGGCGCAATGCACGAAAACTAACCTTAATTTTTAACGCATCAGCCGTGTGCGTATGTCAAAACCAATCACCTGCGGCCGCGATTGGTCGCGATGCACGGAAATGAGCTTTAAAAGTCCATCCGTTTATCAGTCTATAGCAGCCCGCTATTGGGCACCGTACTTGCACGAACGAGGCAATCTCAGTTGATATTATAATAACAGCAGAATTCTGTTGCGAAAATTTTCTCATTGGAGTCGTAGAAACCGGGACTAAGAACAGACTCTACGACGAGATAATTTTCGGTCTAGTAACAGAGTAAGAATACAATTCATCACCACTTTTTTAGCGGAGTAGACGTAAAAAATGATTTAGGGATAAAATATGCTTATAATATCTGTGCCAGAGAAGGAAAACTCTAAATAAAACCTGGTACCAACCTCTCAGACCATCTTGATACCTCAATTTGATAGAGTTTTAATGTCAATTGCCCGCCTATTATGAAAAAAGCTGGAGCCCAGCAATGGAGCAAATTTCAATACCAAAAGTGTAGCAAGTATATCTTCAAGAGAATGAGTAAGACAGCCATATATTTAAATGCTAATCACCGCAGCTCATATACGTCCCACTGCTAGGCTTGAGCCTCCTCCATAATAGGAGGGTAATTAGTCAATTACTACTATACCACGCTAGTCAGACGGGTTGGTATAGAGTATTATTTAGAGTTTTTCATCTCTTGCACAGATATTATAAGCATATTTTAACTCTAAAGCTTTTTTTCCCATTTTATTTAAATAACTTGTCAACCAAGAAAATCCCTAGTAATCCATGCATTAGAATAATCACGTGGTAATCTTGACACAACCCTATGCACCCTCTTTTAATGTGTTTACAAGACAGTATCGATTGTCCTATTCTGCGTTTTATTTGACTTGGAAATTTTCTTGTTCCTTTTACACGCGTCAGCATTTCTTTATGTTTATTTTTTAAGCAAAAGCCTCGGGCCACATCAAAAGATTCATAATTTTTGCGCTGTATTTGTAATGTTAATTTTTATCGTCAGGCAAGGAAGGTCTAAAGGAGAATTATACAGCAAGTTTGTATATAATTTGGCAACTAGAATATGCGCATTTTCTTAGTCATAATATTAATAGTCATTTTATTAGATATCTAATAAGCATATGCCATTCATCATCGTCGTTTTAGTTCTTAGACTTCCCACTGAGGAGTTCAAGGCTTCTCCACACTGGGGGAGAAAATGATTTCATCATCTTCACCATCATTTCAGACCATACACGTTCCACTTTTGGATCAGGCCAGGAAATTGACCTACTATACCACGGAGTATTCCTTCTCTTGAATAATATTACATGCCTTTTACATTATATACCTTAGTCGTCTTCTACGACACCCACGGGCAAGAGACGGGGGTGGCGAGTTGTATTCTTACTTCGTCACCAGACGGATGGAAATTAAATTTGTTTACAAAAAAACTCATAAAATTTACTTTTTTTTTCAGTTTTTACCTTATTTACAAAAAAAAACCTTTCTTTTTACGTTTATTTTTTGATCTTTTGCAATGGTTTTATCTACTTGCGTCCCTCAGTCATCTTTTTTACAATCACTCGCGGAAAAAGGAGAAAATGTGACCAGTAAATTCTCACTCCAGCAACTCACAGATAACCCTTTAAATATATATATTACTTAATCTATAATGGTTAAAGTATTATTCCTCAGAGCCTTTGGTCCCTAATCGCTTGAGTGGCTTCAGAAATTACCTGTAGCTAACTTAAAGTTTTAATAATAAAATTTATGGTTCCGATAGGCTACACTTATACGGCAAAAATTTACAGTGGGATTAGTATTATACGAGGGGTGATCCAAAAGTAATGATAATCAGTTATTTCTAGTGCACACAAAAATACAAAAAAATTTCAGTCACTTGCTCAGTTACCCACTAGTTCAGGAAAAAAAAATCATATAAATAGGCCACAATTCCCGGGAGCTACATTCATTTGAATACGGACTGTCAAGGAGTGAACATCAAAATGGAAAAACACGAAATCAGAGCTGTCATTAAATACCTCTGCTTGAAAAAAATGTCTACCAAAGACATACACAGCGACTTGGTGGAAACATTAGGGGACTCTTCTCCTCCATATTCCACAGTTGCACGCTGGGCTAAGGAGTTTAAGCTGGGAAGAACATCGACGGAAGACGAACACCGCGAAGGACGCCCATCGACGTCCCTCACTGAAGAAAATGTGAAAAAAGTTGAAGAAGTTGTATTGGAAGATCGAAGAGTGACTATCAGGCATGTAGCTGAGGTCACAGGGATCTCATATGGCAGCATTCAAAGAATCCTTGCGAACGAATTGCATATGAGAAAGGTCTCCGCGCGTTGGGTACCGAAAATGTTAAACGACGAGCAAAAGAAGAAACGAGTCGACATGTCAAGAGCAAATCTCGAAAAGTTCCAGGCAGACAAGGACAATTTTTTGTCACGTTTTGTGACCATGGACGAGACCTGGATCCACCATTTTGATCCTGAAACAAAACAACAATCGATGACATGGAAACGATCCGATGAACCGACGCCGAAGAAATTCAAAGTGTCAAGCTCAGCAGGGAAGGTTATGGCGTCTGTTTTTTGGGACGCTGAAGGAATAATCATGGTGGACTACTTGGAAAAGGGGGCCACTATTACAGGCTCCTACTATGCAGAACAAATAAGAAGATTGCGGGAGGCTATTAAGGAGAAAAGGCGAGGCAAACTGCGGGCTGGAGTGTTGTTCCATCAAGACAACGCACCTGTTCACAAAGCTGCAATTGCCATGGCTGGCATTCAGGAAGCGGGCTTTGAGTTGGTGGAACACCCCCCCTATTCACCAGATCTAGCCCCCAGTGACTTCTATCTCTTTCCACGACTCAAGGAACACCTCCGAGGCAAGAAATTTGATGATGATAGCGACGTGATGGCCGCGGTTGAGGACTTTTTTGAGAGTCAAGATAAAGATTTTTTTTGTAAGGGAATTTTAGGTTTAGAAAAGAGATGGACTAAATGTATAGACTTGCTAGGAGACTATGTTGAGAAATAAATATATTTTTTTATTTTATTCATTGTGTTTATTATTGATTATCATTACTTTTGGATCACCCCTCGTATGAGCTGAAAATTAAAACCTTTACTGGAAGTATTTTGCGTGTGTTGACGGAGTAAGAATACCTCCCTCTCCCTATCTTGCCCATGAATTTAGTAAAAGAAGACTAAGAGATATAATATGCATATAAGATTTTTGCAAGAGAAGGAAAACTCAAAATAAAACACTATAATGCAACGTGCCTAACCAGCACGGTATAGTAGATAATTTTTTGTTCTATTGGAGAGGTGGCTCGAGCCTAACTTGGGGCGTGTATAAGCTGCGACCAGCTAAAATTATATTATAATATATATGAAGTTTATAAAACTTTTTTATTAAATTACAATTAGTGTACCTCTTAGATCAATATCGGATCATAGAGTTTGTATGGCTGTTAGTTAGGAGTATCCCATTGATAAATTCTGCATTGTTTAAAAAATGTCAGAGGATTTACTACTGTTTTGTAGGGTTCCGCACCCAAAGAATAAAAACGGGATTACTATTATTACTATATTATACCTATTACTAAGACTTCACTGTCTGTCCGAGCATCTGTCCGTCCGTCTATCCATCCATCAGTCCATCCGTTTGTCTGTCATCAGGCTGTATTCTTAAGAACCGTAATAGCTATATAGTAGATTTTTTTACAAATTATGATATCTGTTGTCGCTATAACAAAAAATACTAAAAACAAAATTAATATTTAAGGGAGGGCTCCCATACAACAAACGCCCATTTTGCTCCATATGGATAATGGCAACAGATAGGCACTTGAAATATTCACAAAATACTCAATTGTATTTTTGCTTTAATAACAAATAATAAAATAAAAACAAATATATTCCTACTGTTCTTTACTTAGTCAATGACATGGAAACCTTCGTGCGTGAGTCCGACTCGCACTTGGCCCATTTTATGTTATTGTGCTTTTATTTTAAGTTCTTGTATGTGTCCCTCCCTCCCGTAAAGGAATAATAAATTATTTTTCTTTCTTTCTTTATAACGATTTATCTATTTTTAATTTAATGATAATAATAAGACTTAACTAATAATAACAGAAAATAGGTATTGATATATAAAGGAAGATTACAGACTAACAACACACATAGAATACGATAAGGATATACAAGAAATTATGAAACTGGTTGTTATGCCAGAGTTTGCAGCAACGCTATCCTCTAAATAACCTTCATAAGAAATTTACGCCGTAAAAAATAATTTTCTTCATCTACTTTTTCATCATATTATTTATTACAAGGGAGGGAGGGAACGAAATAAGTACCTAAGTAATTGAGATCATTATATCGCTATAATGCATCCCCCTACCCTCAGCAAAAAGATTTTGATTAAATAATATTCAATTCAGTGGTTATTGTTATATTTTGAAGTAAAAATTATTTAGCCGCGAATTAGAAGTAACGTTGAACTTTATTTTGGACGGAAGTAACGTACAATATGATATAATAATATAATGTATAGTTCCCTGACGATAGTAGTCTAACTGTACTGTAAGCACATAGGTTATTTATAAATTATTAAATAATTTTTAATCAAACATTATGCATGTATAATATTATAATAATAAACTTATAATAGTAAAATAATAATAATAAATAAGTTAGTTAATTGTAGTGGTATCTATAAAATAACGTCTTTGGTATTGATGTAACGAGTTCGATTTCCACGCAAAGCGATTCAAAATAGTTTTTCTAAGGCTTGGTGGAATTTGCGTTCGTTAGTAGTATGGTTGTAAAATCGCCCGCATTACAAGGATTAGTTTCTTTTCTGCATGGTGAATGTAGTCTTTAATAAAAAAAATTAAAAAGAAATTGCCTACGCGAATATATGTTTTTATTCTCTACTAGCAACCCGCTCTCGCTTCGCTTCGGTTTTAGTCGTTTTACCCGCGTAGTGTCCGTTCCCGTGGGAATACCGGGATAAAATATAGCCTAGTTTACGCCCTGATATTATAGCTTTCCAGTGGTGAAAGAATTTTTAAATCAGTCCAGCCGTTTTGAAGATTACCAGACAGACAGACAAAATTTTTTTAATCCTTATTTTAGGCATAGGCGTGCAAATAACCGTGTGAGCAAGAAAAAAGCCTATTCTTTTGACATTACAAACAGAGACTCCAATTTTATTTATTGGTATAGATAATATTAAATGTTTATATTTGTTCATAGGCTTATCAACTGTATTACAAACTCACAACGATACCGCTCGGCTAGCGGGTGACGCTTCACAAACATCTGGAGGCGTGTTACTTGCCGCGGGAGGGTGTGCGGCGGCAGCACTAGCCTTGCTGACTGCAGCAGCTGCAGCCGGTACCCTGTATAAGAGAGGCAGTAAAGCGAGGCATCATGATTCCATTCAGTAAGTAATCGATATTTTCTTTTCCTTATTTACAGCTCATAAATATCCACAGGTACATATGAATCTCCTCCTTAGTAGGACGGCAGTAGCGATTCTTAGGAAGGATATTATTTTCTGCGATTCAAAAAATTATTGTTCTAAATTCGAGTGTAATTTCTGTTCAATAATTTTGTTTTTGAAGTTCCTTATAACACAAAGAATACTTAATGCGGTCTTTAAAATAAATAATAGTTCAAAAAAACAAAAAAAATACGCTTTTAAAGAAAATCCAACTAAAAAAAGTGAGCCGTCGCTCAGGACGCCTGGCAGATGTGAAACATCGAAACTATTTTGTACAAGTAGAGACACGGTATCGAATATAAAGTATCGATACTGAACTTACTGAGTAACGGGTTGAGAGCCCTCAGCGCTCACCCACGAGTCCGGGTAAAGTTGTCACAGCCATCTGAGGCTAACAACTAAGTCACACAAAAAAAAAATACTACTCATGAGTAGTATCGAAAGATAAGTAACGTACTGATTAAAGTATCTAGTACTTTTACTTACTTTATCTTTAGGTATCGAGTACATTTCTTTCAATACCGATACATTGCATTCGATACTTTTAGTCAATAAGTACTTTTTAGCAGGTATCGTATCGAATAAATTATCCATTTTAAAATTGACTTTACGGCTTATATTTATGGTTACGTTATTTAGTACAAACGTAATTAAACTTCCAAGATGTAGCGTGAAATACTTTCATCCGTTTACACACGTTCTTTTGCACGATAGGTTCTTTTGCACGATAGGTGCAATTTATAAACCAGAAATAGCGGCATCTATCGAGCTATGCAGCATCGAGTACGAAGTGCGCGATTTAGATAACATAAATAGCGGCATCTATCGAGCTAACGACCAACTCTCAGACCAATATATTGAATATTTAATAAAGAAACCTTTGATCTTGTAATGATAATAAGACAAGCTATTTAAATTATTTTAGCGTTATTGGTCCTTGCAATTTTACAAATTGCAAAGTTTACAAATTTTAAATTAAATCTGACTGTTTTAAGTGAGTCAAAATCCAATTCCTAAGAAATCGGTGACATACAAGGAAACAAATATATAAAAATACAGCTGAAACTAATAAAAGCCTATAAAAACTGTTACCCATTTTTTCGTAGCTGAAAGTAAACTAAATACCATACCTACTGGTATATTTATATTATGAAGTTATTATACATTAATTTATAAAACAAATAAATATGCATAAAAGAACAGATTACGTCAGGCACTAGTATGGCATAAAGTATTAATAAAACATGGCGATTTTTTCCAGAAAAAGATAATTTTTATTCAATAAACATCTATTTTCATTATAGGTAACAATTTACTTTGGGTTCTCTAGATGGCGTTGTACAAAATTTTATATCGCACCATGGTTTCGTTACAAATTTAGATATGTATATCCAGATATTTATTTTACAGTAAATTTTAGCTTCCGCTACAGAGTAGAAGGGACACTCTCTTCCCCGCACCCGATCAGAGCTGGCGTACCGCAAGGTTCAGTCCTCTCACCCCTTCTATTCTCGCTATATACTAGCGACATCCCCAAGTCTAAGCTCGTGCAGTCAGCCCTCTACGCTGACGACACAGCTATATTCGTATCCGGGCTTAACCCGGACGCCGTCACTCGTAATCTCCAAACTGCAGCTACTGCCCTTGGCAAATGGTTCCGGAAATGGAGAATAGACATTAACCCAGAAAAGAGTCAGGCGGTCATGTTTCACAGGAGACGTGCTGACCTGCACCCCCCCGATAGCTTCACTCCAGTCCGCATTTTTGACAAGCCCATCCCCTGGGCGTCAAATGCCAAGTACCTAGGCGTCACCCTTGACAATCGTCTCAGCTTCACTCGACACATAACCACTGTGCGCTCGCGTGCAGCGTTCGTTATGGGTCGTTTACACAACTTACTCAACCCAAAGAGTAAGCTGTCGCTCAAATGCAAAATCCGTCTTTACACTGCCTGCATACGCCCCATCATGTTGTATGCCAGTGTAGTATTCGCTCACGTTAGGCCACACAGGATCCATAGGCTACAAACACTTCAGAATAGGTTCATGCGTAAGGCTACGGGCGCACCGTGGTTCATACGCAATGCCGATCTCCACATCGACTTGCACTTGCCGACCATCAGGCAATATATGAAACAGTGTGCCCGTAGATATTTTGATTCTGCCACAACACATCCCAATCCCTTAGTGGTCGCTGCGACCAACTATATCCCGTCCCGCATCTCGAAGGTCACTCGACCGAGACTTTCTCTCGACGAGCCCGACGACGAGATCACGATAGCTCAGAATACAGCATACACGGCCCGCGAAGCCGCAACAAAGAAAAGACCACGGTTCCGTCCTCGCCGTCGAGGTGCGAAACCGTGCCGCGCAAAAATAAATAAATCTAAAGTGGGACCTCCCACATTGCCCTCAGCAACGCCCCGAGCCGAGGTTCGTACCCCACAGGGGGTGCCCTTGGGCCCCGTTGCTTAAATTTTTTGGGTTGAGAGCCCTCAGCGCTCACCACTAGTCCGCGTAAGGGTGTAACAGCCATCTGAGGCTAACACTCCTTGTCAGAACAAAAAAAAAAAAAAAAAAAAATTTACAGTAAATTAAGAGGGGACCGCAAGGGGATCGTCGCGTGGCGTCAATCGCCACGCGACGATCGCGGTCACCCTCGCCTATAGATGTTTCACATCAAAAATAGAAAATAAATTTTAAAAATTTGAATTAAGAATAGTGTATATAAGAAAAAAATATTTTTGTTGTAAAAAAGCGTGGGGTGCATGTTGTCAATAGTTATAAATATTTTATTGACAAATATGAGTAGAAGGATTTCATTTTGATAATATCTTAAAAAACACCCACGTATTTTTTTAGGTTTATTGAACTATTATTTATTTTTAATTTTTAGTTGAATTTTCGCTAATCCTGATTATCCTAGTAAGGATAACGGGTGCGCTGCTTAAAATATTAAATTGTCATCGGTCCTTAATAAGTATGCCAAATTTCGAGTTAATCCGACGTTTTGAATGGGGTCAAAACCATGTTCAAAGATTCCGTTACATACTAACATACATACGTCTGAAGCTAATAAGTATGCCAAATTTCGAGTTAATCCGACGTTTTGTAGGGGGTCAAAATCATGTTCAAAGATTCCTTTACAAACTAACATAGGTACATACGTCTGAAGCTAATAAAAGCGTATTAAAAATGTACGTTTTACGATACTTTAAATGGCATATCTTCTTAAATGCTATTCAAAATTATTTGTGATGTTTACGCTATATTAAACTTTGTAAATAAAACTATTTTACGGATTTTTTAGCCCGCCGGCGTACTGACATAGTTCGTCTGTGACCATAAACGCTGTAAAGTGTTCGCAACGTCGGGTAATCAAAAATCAAATCATAATGATTTCTGATGTTTACGCGAGTATTATTCATTTTAAATAAAACTACTTTACGGATTTTATCGCGTTTGTATTTGATTTTTGATTGCCCGACGTTTTGAACACTTTACAGCGTTCATAGTCATGGGCGGACTAAGATGTCTCACGTCCAACAACAGGAGGATACTCCTTGAAGAGTACCCTATTCTCGACGTCCCCCCATCGGGGAGGACGTCGGTCTTTCCTCACGCGGTCGGCCTATCGGCGGGTGACGGAATAACTCCCCGGATCAGTCACCCGCGATGCGGAGCCTTAAAAGTCCATCCATTTATAAGTATTGGGCACTGGACTTCCCGAACGGAAAAATCTCGTTGATATTATCATACTAGCAAAATGTGCTGCAAATTCATTCTCGTTGGAGCCGTAAAAATAATAAGTCATATCTTTTTTTTTTTTGCTATAACACTTTTAGTGTTGCAATTCCCTCAACTGTGTTACCAACAGGTGTTATTTCGAGTTTTGCTTCTCTTACATAGATGTTATATGAATATTTAATCACTTAGTCGTCTTTTATGACACCCATGGATAAGAAGGTGGATGGGAATCCATCACCGTTCGTAAATTAAATCCTAATGCGACTTTTAAGAATTTAATTTCCGTATGACGACGGAGTAAGAATACAATTTCTTATTTATTTTTAACTTAATCGATGATGATCTGATGGGTTTTGATAGAAATTGATAACAGTCACATTCTCCAAGAAGTTTTATTTCAACGGCATGTTACGGTTACACAAGCTTTTTTATATAACCAAATGTATAAATGGATAAAAGAGCTGTAATAAATATATTTAATCATTAATATGCATTAATTATTTCTCCCTCAGTCGTTTGATAAATAATTTGTTAGTGAAAAACGCATATTATTTTATACTTCCTAATTTTTATTTATTTATTATCATACGCCCCACTGCTGGGCTTGAGCCTCCTCCACAATAGGAAGATAATTAGTCAATTACTACTATACCACGCTGGTCAGACGTTTTGGTATTGTGTTTTGTTTCGAGTTTGCCTTCTCATGCTTAGAACATCTAAGCGTCATATTATATTTAATCCCTTAATCGTCTTTTGCCACCCACACGCAAGAGAGGGGTTGGTGAATTGTATTCTTACTCCGTCACCACACGGAAAAGAATTAAATACAAAAGCGATAAAATCCGTTTAATAATTTTATTTACAGCGCTAATCAAAACTTAAAATGTACCTTTATAGAAGAACATTTGATTTCAATATACACAGGTTATTATTATTTCACTTCACATTAATAAGAGGCATACTTTTATATGTAAATTGCGTAGCGTAACCGCGGCTAATGAAGCCTTGTAAACGTATAAGTAATTGCTCTCGAACAGAAAAGAAATGTAATCACGTTATAAAACTTTTAAATGTTATATGCTCCACTTGAAGTCGGAAAAAAGAAAGCGTTTAATAAAAGAAATAATATAATACATTTTTAAAAAGAATACTTAGCTATTTAATTTTGCTAAAAACGTTTTTGGCTATTTATTTTTCCTTCTAAGTGGTACTTAATATTGGATTTTAAAAAAGTTTTCGCCATTATTCGGCCAATTTATTCAATAAGGTTTTTTGTTAGTCAATGAGTTATATATAAGAATATAATGAGTTACCCCCGATTATTTACGTGTAGTGACGAAATAAGAACACAATTCACCAATCCCAGTCTTGCCCGTGGATGTCGTAAAAGACGACTACGGGATATAATAAGCATTTAACATCTGTGTAAGAGAACGAAACCTCGAAACAAATCCCTATTCCAACACGTCTAACCAGCGTGAAATAGTAGGTCAATTCCCCCTTCCATTATGAAGGAGGCTTGACCCCAACAGTGGGAAATATGGCCCATGTGGTTCGTGGATGTCGTAAAAGACGACTGAGGGATGTAATATGCAAATAACATCTATGCAAGAGAAGGAAAACTCGAAGCCACACCCTATACCAACCTGTCTGACCAGCATAGTATACTAAGGTCAATTTCCCTCCTATTGTAGACGAGGCTCGAGCCCCACAGTGGGACGTATATGACCTGTGATGGTGATAATGATGAATTTATTTTTATTTCACATATCTCTATTCCCAGCTGTGTGGTAGCGGCTAACAATTGTACCAACCTTTACATTACTGGTGGGTTTCATTGCATAGGTATTATATGCCTCTCATATCCAGTGGCGTAGCTTACTTTAGACGGGCATTAAAATATGTTGGAGTCCTCCAACAAAGGATTTTTTTTAAATAATATGATAACGAATTATTATTTTTAAATAAAAGTTATCCTATTAGTTAATCTCAAAATTATTATTAATTATTATGGAATTTTAGGAAGTTTTACATACACATAGATGACAACACCACCATACACCTCCAACCCCTACCGCCTTGGGGCCCGATATCTTTGATACGGCGGTAGATACGCCACTGATTATGTCCCTTAGTTGTTTTTTTACGACATCTACGGGCAAGATAGGGAGTGGTGAATTATATTCTTACTTTGTCATCACTAAAATAAATTACACAAATATATTATTATTATTAGCTTTCAATACAAGCATTTAAAATACTCTAAGCTAATTAATTATAACCTGCTACGGCGGATCGTAGCGCTGCTACTTAAGTTACAGTGTAGCAAATAATTTACAGTTCAATGATGTGTAGCCTTCACTAGCTCTCTATGGTTTATAAACTGACATAATCAGTCATAATGAAGTTTAATTTTACTATGTTATTATTTATTTCAGTGTAAGATATAATGCATCACCTCATTTCTTGTCCGTGGGTGTCGTAAAAGCAGAAGTAAGAATACACAATAAGTAGGTACACTGTCACTTTTCTCACAAGTGGGATTGTAAAAGACAATTAACGGATACCTGTGAGTACATATCGTCGCTGCAGAAGAAGAAAATCGCTAAATAATACTGTAAACGGTTTTCGTTTAGCTAGCGTGATATCTTAATATATACTCGTATAACCCTTTCAGGACCATAAGGTTATGAGGCTTTATGCTATCATTTTAGCTATTTATATTGACTCATTAGACTTGTAAAAAATAAATTTCCAAATCAAAACACATTCAAATATAATAGTTTTTTCAGAATTTTCTGGGACAAATATGTCCCTATGGTCGATAAGGGATACTTTTTACTCAAAGAGTCTCAATTCCATTTTATTATGTTTGCTTACTGGAAATGACGTAAAATATTTATAAATACAGTTTTTTTAAAGGAATATTATTTATTAGTTATGGTCATCAGCGAAACAATTCCTTTCATGGGTATAGCATAGGTGAACATTACATAAAGCACATCAATGTGTGTGTTCTATGTAAAGTTGTTGTTCGATTTTCTTTTTTATCTTTCGCACAATTTGTGCAACTCTTTCTGGTGCAGCATTTTCCATGGGGTGCGTCGGTAATTGTGACTTCATGGATTTGATCACAGCACGCTGTCTAGCACTGAAGCCAATACCAAACTCCTCACGACTACCTGCCTGAACTGTGGGGTGGACAGTAAGCTTCCCTCTAAGTGTATTTGATTGTGAAGCATAGAATAGATGGTCTGTGCGTTATTTACTGATCCATCGAACAAAACAAAGAAAAGTCGAAGACAGCATTTTATTTTCTATCTTCGATCTATTTCATCGCACACCTTATGTTCAAATTCAAATTATTTTATTATGCATAAACCCTGAGAGGGCACTTACATATTGTCAGGTTTACAATTTCCAAAAAAAATATACTACCACCGGATCGGAACGCGACCGCTACTGAGAAGATCAGGGAAGAAACTCAGCGGGCTTGTCATTATTTTTAATTTTTTGTTTTTTTCTTTTCTTTTTTTCTTTTTTTTTTTTTCTTTTCTTCTTACTAGTTATACAATTGTGTACATGTTTTGTAAGAACAAGCTCCAGTGTGATGCCCTTCGAACCGCAAGACACTTAATATAATTTAAACAATTATGGCTGGACCAGATCCCACAAGCGGCACCCGATCACGAGTTAACTACTAGAGCAGCCATCACTCCCCTCAACCACTATGGAGGGAAGGGAGAGACCCGCTCCACGCAGCTACCGCAAGTAGATCCTTATGTGAGCATGACCAACACCACAATATGTTACAAACGCTGAAAATACAAAAATTCGTTAGGCAAAACACGCTACACTTTACAATAAAAGTTAAAAGTACATTTACAAACAGTATATTTAAAATAACAAGGAAATTGCTGAATGAGGAGCTGCTCACAACCAATCTGTATTATCATCTACATAATCCGAGATTTTATAATAAGCTTTTTTACAAAGTCTATTCTTGATGGCTTTTTTAAACTTTTTCATAGGCAGGTCTCGGATATCTTTAGGTAATCTATTGTAAAAGCGTATACATTGCCCCATGAATGATTTGTTAACTTTTTGGAGACGAGTAGTGTGTACAACTAATCTGTCCTTATTATGAGTATTCATTTCATGAATGTCACAATATCTCTTAAAGTTAGCGATATTTTTTTTGACATATAATATATTTTCGTATATATATTGTGATACAGCAGTTAGAATATTTATTTCTTTGAATTTCTCCCGAAGTGAGATTCTTGGGCCTAGATTATAAATTGCACGGACAGCCCTTTTTTGGAGAACAAAGATTCTATTAAAGTCCGCGGAGCATCCCCACAGTAATATACCGTAAGACATAAGACTATGGAAATAAGCGAAATAAACCATTCTAGCTGTTTCAGTATCTGTTAACATTCTTATTTTTTTTACTGCATAAGCCGCTGAGCTAAGCCTACTCGACAACTTTTCAATATGAGGTCCCCACTGAAGTTTAGCATCTATGGTGATACCTAAAAAGACTGTTGACTCCACAAGGTCTAGAGCCACACCATTCATTTGGACATTGGTTTCCACTTGCCTCACATTAGGAGTAGTAAATTTGATACATTTAGTTTTTTTCTCATTGAGAACCAAATTATTAGTGTTAAACCAATGAACAACGTTAGACAGTGCATTGTTCATATCGTCATAATTCAACATTTGTCTTTTAATTTTAAATAACAAAGAAGTGTCATCTGCGAACAACACAATGTCCAGATTGTCCCCTATATGGTAGGGTAGGTCATTAATATATACAAGAAACAGAAATGGCCCCAGAATGGACCCTTGTGGAACGCCCATTTTTATAATAGAACCAGATGATCGTGCACCATTAACATCAACCCTCTGGATTCTGTTGCTTAAATAAGAAGTTACAAGTTCAAGAGCGTTATTCCTGATCCCATAGTGGTATAGTTTTCTGATGAGTGTTTCATGTTGTACACAATCAAATGCCTTGGATAAATCACAGAAAACACCTAAGGCCTCATGTGATTCCTCCCAGGCTGCAAAAATATTTTTCAATAACTCTACGCCCGCATCAGTAGTAGAGCAATTCTTAGTAAAGCCAAATTGATTTTTGTGAAAGATACCATGTCTCTTAAAATGAATCAACATCTGATTAAGCATAATTTTTTCGAATACTTTACTGAGTGTTGGTAGTATGGCAATAGGACGAAAATTATTAATATCTGACATACTACCAGATTTAAATAAAGGAATTACTCTACTAATTTTCATGAGATCAGGAAACACACCCTGAGCAACACAACCATTAAATACAAATGCCAGGTGGGGAGCAATAATAGGTATTATAAAATCAATAGTCTTTACTGATAAACCCCATAAAACTGCTGTTTTCTTAATATTAAGATTTTTAAAAGACTTTAAAATATCATCCACACCTACATCTGAAAATTCAAAGGAAGTGTCACATTTTACAATGCTTTGTTTAAGGAGCGATTCAGCCAAAATAGGGCACGACGCTAAGGATTTTGTTGTTAATACAGGCACATTTGTAAAATAGTTTTCAAATTCATGTGCCACTTCTTTATTTACTGTCACATTTTTATCACCAATCTTTAAATTAAAGTCCTTCTTCCGCACAGTGTTCCTACCGGTTTCACTATTAATCACTGTCCAAGTCATTTTAATTATATCACTAGATCCTTTAATTTTCCTCCTTAAATAAATAGATTTAGCACTAGAACAGGCACGTTTGAAAATTTTTGAATAATTTTTAACATAGTCTAAAAATACTGGGTTATGGTTATAAGATTTTTCACTGTAAAGATCATATAACCTTCTTCTACTCTTGTAGATACCACAAGTAGCCCATTCACTAAAACCAGCAGGCACTCCAAATGTTAATGTTTTTGGTTTAAAAATTTTACTAAATTCGGTATTGATTGTGTGAAATAAAGATGTATATAGCTCATTAGGACTGTCATGAATAGGCAACAGCGGTACCTTCATACCCAGTTCACCTTTAAACTGCTCTAAGCGGCTAGCAGTCATGGGAACAAAGCTAATACTTTCTCGTTGAACCCTACTAGTTCTAGGAAATACAACAAATTGACCACAATGATCCGATTCTAGAGCACTCAGAATAGAGTGAGCAATGGGTTTAACAGTTGTAAATACATTATCAATACAAGTTGCACTCCCAGACGTTATCCTAGTAGGCTCCAAGAAGACATTATATAAATCATATGATTTCATAAGAGTTATAAATTTTTGTGTGATGTTGTTGTGGTCTAATAAATTAATATTAAAATCGCCACAGATAATAACTGTTTTATTAGAGGTAGAGATTTTGAACAAAATATCCTCCATATATCTTTCAAAATTATCATATGGTGAACATGGAGGTCTGTATACGCATACAATTATGAACTGCTCCGACTCAATACAAGCAATTTCTATAACACGTTCAATAGAGAGTCTCACAATATCATTTCTTTCTTTAAATTTAACCATCTTATTTAAAATTATCAATGAGCCGCCTCGTATCCTATTGACTCTATTGAACGAGCTAACAACCTAGTGATTAGGAAAATTGAACATTAGTTGATTACCTTTGAGCCAGTGTTCAGTAATACATAAAATGTCTATTTGATAATCATTCAAAAATAATTCAATTTCCAAATCTTTACCTAACATACCCTGAATATTTTGATGTACCAGGTTGATTGATTTATTATTATTCTTAGTGCTTAAAATGCTAAGGCAAGAGGGGTTCTCTATTGTCTTAATAGCTAATTTAAATTAGTTTTTGAATTAATATCACTATTTACAATAGTGGATATGTTATTACATTGCTCAATAAAAGCAGTTTTGGTAGCCAAGTTCTTGGCTGATGTAAATAAATAATAAGATAGCGAATCAGCTATCAGTTTTTTGTAAAATTTTGAAAGATAAGAACTATCTTTTGTCAAAAACATTTTTTTTTTAACAAAATTGTTAATGTCAATTACATGCATTTTGTTGTCAGTACAATAATTAGTAGTATTATGTAATGTCAAATTTAAATTATATATGGATTCATTTTCCATCTGTGTCAAACACGTGCGATAAGGAAATGTGAACAACACAATTTTATCTACATTTAATCTATAAAGTTTGTCATTATATTTTAGCAATTGCTTTTTGCTCACACTTCGCATATTGCCAATAAAGACTAGTAGTGTAGTACTAAGCTTAAACTTATAATTAAAGATTTTTTCCATTATATCATGGTATGACAAACCCGGTGAGCAATAATTGACAATTGAATGCCCTTTATCTGACAGCAGGACACCCATATTCTTGCCAATTTCATCACTAAACATAACAATTTCATTTTTAATACTTAAAAATGACTTAGCTGTGGATAGAGTTGAGACTACATCAACAGTTGTTAAGAGGGAACTGTTAGTAGAAAATGGAGTATTTTCTAAGCTTACATTAGATTGCTTAGTTCGGGAGATGGAAAACTAAGAACACTCTACAGGTGAGTAGTTATTGGTATCAAACTGTTTAGTGCACTGAATAGATTTATCCAGTGTTATTTTATTAATTGCTGATGAATACTCCGCTATCAGTTTTTCTGAATTGGAGTACTTAATAGTCAAATCTGCCAATTTATCTTGAAGAGAGTCAATTTTTAATTGGAAGTCATGAATATCTACATTATGCTCTCTAGTTTTATTTTCTAACATACTAACATAAAAATCAAGCTTATCTATCAGCTGTAAGCGTTCCCTTTTAGATTTTACAGTTTTAATAAAACATCTATGGTTATTAACAAGTTTCTTAGTTTTTTTAATATATTTGTTTATGTCAACAAACTTTTTAAAGATTTTATATTTTTTACATGTATTATTCCTACTGCACCTGGGCATCTCCTCATTACAAGGTGGTAATAGTTCATTAATTGTGTCATGTGACATAGAGGAATTCTCAGGTGCAATAGAAACTAAGTATGGGGCACTATCGACAAGTTCATCAAATAAGCTTTGATTCAGCGAGGCTGTCACATTATATTTAGAATTTTCCATTTCAGATATTTGATTGTGAGCTTCTTGTAGCTCATATTCCAGTGTATTTATGCGATTCAAATTATTTACATATTCAAGACTACACTCTTGAAATCCATTTACAATAATTTGGAGGCTATCCCGAACCTGTACAGCCTCACTGAGTTCTGCATTAAGTTGTGCCATTTCTAGTTTTAAATTTTTATTTGAATTGAGTAAGTCTAACAGCTCCCTTTCGCTGTCATCTCTTTCCCTACTCAATGCACTACACATCTCCTTCGCGACCTTCAATTCACCCAAGGCCAAATGGAGTTTAGTTTCTTCTTGACGAGCAAGGGCCTTGCGAGTCAACATTTTACAATAGAAAAATATAAAATTACGTTAGAAGCAAAGGAAAAATGTAGGTAGCAGAAACAGAAAATTAAAGGTACAAATATATGTTTGTCAAAAATCTTATAGTTAATAATATATAACAGTTACCTTATAAGCAGTATTTAATACCTTATTAAGAGAAAACAATTATGTTTACTTATGTTCATCCATAAGGTCTATTCCACCCATGTTTGTTTTATAGTACGACACAATTTTAAACCCTCTCACTTTAATTTTGTCCGCTGAACGAAGTTTACGACGCTTTACGATGTCAGTTTCTAAAGACGACTATCAATTGGTCAACAAATGTATTCCATGCACATAAATTATGCCATGAAACCTTGCCATATAAATATCGTCGCACTTCATTGTTTTGTCAGTAAGTGCAGTGTTCGGAAGGTAGTTTCTATTAGTGTGGACTTCACATGGGTGAAGGCATGTGGTACATGCCTTGGTATTCTGATTCCCTCGTCATCGTCGTGTGTCAAATGCCTTTGATCTTCTTCACTAAGCAGTAAATCGTTCTCTTCATCACTATTATCAGCCATCAAAATCGGTTGTATGTCAGTTTCTCTAGGTTCAAAAACGCCGTGACCCTTACAAAACATAATCTGTAACGACACGAATAAAAAATGAGGGTATTTCAAAAAAACATCGGCTACTTGTCATACTAATTATTAGTTTGACTAAATAACTATTCTTTATAAATAGTATCTCTTTACGGCCACAGGGACACCGGTGTACCTCTATGTTTACAATACCTTATTGTTGTACTAAAAAGAAATAACAATTTTACAGATATATAACATTAAAATTTACTTACCAAGCAACGATTATTGCACACTATAAATACTATAACAATCACTTTACACTTACGAGAACTTTTTCAAAATTATGATTAGCGCGCCCAACAAAGTGTTACTTTCTTATATCCATAGATAAAGAATGATATTTTATATTTTATTCTACTAACATAAAAAATGAAAAAGATGTATTCAGAAACTATTTTATAAACAAAATAAATAGACTTTTTTTTAATGACCGTTTAATTTTATTGTTTTTGTTTGGGACACTGGTGTCCCCGTGGTCGTTAAAGGGATAAATTACGTGTCACGTTGTTTGTCCACGATGGACTCCTAAACTACTTAACCGATTTTAATCAAATTTGCACACCTTGTGCAGTTTGATCCAACTTGAAAGATAGGATAGCTTACATCTTAATTTATAGTCGCAATATAATTTTATTGCAAATTATTTGTATTACCTATATATACCTATTATTTGACATTCACAATTATCTGTTAACTTCAAACGATTTTAACAGATGGCGATGTTTGTTGACTGGATTGAGTAATTAATTAATAGATGGCGCTGCTCTGTCAAACCTACAAACGTGTCATATACGATTTTAACTTGCTTTTTTACATAGATGCCATTTGTAACAAAATATGACGACCTCCATGACAAATGTTCTCCTGCACTTCCACTTAAATAGTTTAATAAAATGTCATCATCTTGTGCTGTGTGGTAGCGGCTTCGAATACTACCAACCCTTGCTTTGCTCGTGGGTGTCGTAAAAGATGACTAAGAGCCCTAGATTGACCCGGACCAACTCCATCTGGTACCATTTGGGTCAACGATTACATTCCCAAGGAGGGTTGACGTCAGGCAGGCGGCCGGTCATAAAAGTCATTGACGAAACTTTTTGCAATATGTCAAAACAGATGACATATTGCGTCGACCCCAAGTAATTGGGATAAGAGCAAGATGATGATGATTTTCCTGCCCTCATCCCACGCTAAGTGGGGTCGGCACAACATGTTTTTACCTTCCATAGCCTCCTATCAGCCGTCATATGTGCATTCAGTGCTTTCATACGCTTTTCATATCTTTATTCACGCAGTCCATCCATCTCTTTTTGGGTCACCCACGCTTCTTTCGTCCATCCACAATCATATTGACAACTCTCCTTGTCTCATACCTTTCATCCCTCCTCATCACATGTCCATACCATGACAATCTCGCGCTCCTAATCTTCGCTATCACTGGTGCCACTTTTAGACTTCCTCTAATATACTGATTTCTTACTTTATCTAACCTTGTAACCCCATACATCCATCTCTCTACAACATGGTTTTAAGTTTAATAAAATGTAATGTAACAAAAACATTAGCCACAGCAACGCATGGCCGGGTCTGCTAGTACATATATACAAATAAATAAAATTGAAGTGTCTGTTTTTAATCATAGGATTTTTCATGCCCACACGGTTATTTGCCTATGCTTAAAAACCAGTTTTGACATATTTTGACTGTCTGTCTGTTTGTGTGTTTATTTGAGGTTATCTAAATGGCTGTATCGATTTTAATAATATATTTCTACTAGTTAGCTATCTACATCTGAAGTAATTGGGGCTATTTTTACTCTCAGAATATCTCTAAAAATTTGACCCGGTTCAAGAATCAAAGTCCTTGCCAAGAATCAAACACTGCCGTCGTGTTCCGTAGTATCTTAGAAGATATTTCAGTTTGATTGTGAAGCGTCAGATTGTGGAATCGATCCATGGCCAATTGTCATACGTATGTGGGGTGAAAAGGAAAAAGAAGATAATAGTGTATGTTATGCCACTCAGTATCTATTAAGTTGAAAGTTAAATAAGAACTAGTTAAGAGAGAACTATCTCTCTTAACTAGATTATCCTGACAAATCTGAAATTATGTCTGATTATTTTATAATAAACAACTAGCTGATCTAACAGATGCTGTTCTGCTCAAACCTAAAAAAAATAATTAAGAAATCTTGATATCCATTGCAGCTACACCTACAGAGTTCAATTATTGATCTAAATCATTTTCAAATTCATTGGAATACACACAAAAAATTTACGAAATTTAGCCGTTTAGGAGGAATTCCGTCATATACACAGGGATGCACAACATTAGATCATTTGGTTCAAAAATTTCAACAGCGATATATTATTATTCTAATAATTTAATTTATTTGGTTTAATAAGGTTGATATTACACATTTACACAGATATGTGTATTTCTATTACCAATCCCTCCTCATAATGCTAAGAATGTAAAATTTGCATGCCACAATAGAAAAGCCGTGCACAAAGCATACAAAAGCGATACATTATGCATGACATATAAACTGGACGTAAATTAAGGCAAAACTAAATTCTTAGAAAATATTCTTGAGCAGGGGATCCGACCCTTCACATTGTACCCTTCGGGCTTTATAAATTTTTCAATAATGTACCAATTTCAACACAATATCAGGTTGAAGTTGACCTTAAACGTATGCTGTTGGTTTAATTTACAAAAGAAAGCGGAATAATGAAATATCATCATCACTTTCAAGTAGCCTTCTTCTTTTAATAAATATAAACTAAATAAGAATATATATATACCTTAAACAAACAGTCCAGTGAGGTAGAATCCTACTTCGAGAAAGTGGTTAGCCGACGACTAGGCAGCGTTTGAATACTTAAGAGGATTTTCTAATTCAACATATCTCTTTATATGAAACCACAGGTCTACGGCCAGTGTGTTTTTTTTTTTTTTGGGTGGTCCATGGTAAGCGCACGCGCGATCCTGTCCGCCCGGGGCGACGAAAGGACGGCGCGCGGGCCCATAACCCACCCGTACACGTCACCTCGTTGTTTGTTAGGCCGACCACCGGAGCAGATGTGACTTGTCATCAGTGGTCGGCCCGACGGAATACCCTTTCGGGTAACCTCACGTCACGGCCAGTGTGTGTTACCAGTTATGACTAACGGCTCGGATACGTGGTTCTTAAATGTAGGCCTCATAACCAAGCCCAAAGTCGCTCAGCGTGCTATGGAGCAAGTTATGCTATAGGATTTATTCTGCGAAATAGAATCTAAAATACGGAAATCCATAGAAGAGCGCGTGTTATCGACATTGTTCTAAGGATTAGCATGCTAAAGTGGCAATGGGCAGGCCGCATCGATCGAGTAAAGGTTCTCGAGTGGTGTCCACATATCGGACGACGCAAGGTAGGACGACTCTAGTATGTATACCGAGAACATGGTGAACGATGCTGGGCGTCATTGGATACAGGCAGCACAGGACCGCACTTTAAGCCAAAACGAGGGAGGACTACATTGAGCAGTTATGGGCTGAATGATGATGATGAAATAGGAGTTTTCCATGTGGTGACGGAGTAAGAATACAATCCACCAACCACTATTTTGCCCGCAAATGTTGTAGAAGATGACTTAGGAATATAATAAGTATGCATATATAAACAGTGCAAGAGAAGAAAAGCTCGACATCTACATGATAAAATCTGGAATACGAAAATCCACAGAAGAACGGGTGTAACCAACAGAGCCGGAAGAATGGCAGGCCACATTGCTCATCGGGCCAGATCTGTCGGACGCCCAGTTTGGTTTTAGGAGGGGGCATTCGACGACTGCGGCCCTGCTGCGCCTGAGGGCCGTGGTGACGGAGGCTGACACCAGCGGAGGAGTGCTGTTGGCGGTATCCCTGGACATCGCCAACGTCTTCAACAGTCTGCCATTCAGCTGCATCAGGGAGGCGCTGCGGTATCACGGGGTGCCCGTGTACCTGAGGCAGCTGGTGGCAGACTACTTGGAGGGGCGCAGCGTCCTCTACGTTAACCGAGTAGGGGAAGTTGTGCGAACGCCCATGACGTGCGGTGTCCCACAGGGGTCGGTTCTGGGTCCGACCCTGTGGCACATCAGCTACGACAGGGCGTTGAGAGGAAGCCTCCCGACCGGGCTGGGCGTAATTTGCTACGCCGACGATACGCTCGTCACAGCCCGGGGTGGGACGCTAGAGGAGGCGGCACACCTGGCCTTTGTTCCATGGCGTCCGTACCGCCGGGCCTCCCGCCAGCGCTTCGATTACCGTGAATTCAGTTACAATCAGCATCCAGGCCAACATGAAGTACTTGGGCTTGGTGCTCGACGGGCATTGATGGTTCCGGGAGCATTTCCGTTGATTTGTTCCCCGGCTTGTCGGCGCGGCGTCTGCCCTTACTTGTTTGATACTAAATGTGGGCGGACCCAGCGCTCGTGCCGACGGCTGTACGCGGGCGTAATCCGGTCGATGGCCCTGTACGGCGCACCGGTGTGGGCGGGGTCCCTGACTGTCCGTCTGAGGGCCCTCTTGTGGCGACCACAGAGGGTCATAGCGATAAGGGCTATACGCGGTTACCGCACGTTAGTGACGGTGGCAGCGTGCCTTCTGGCCGAAACTCCCCCGTGGGACCTGGAGGCGGAGATGCTCGCTGAGCTTTACCGGCGGGTGTCGGAGACGCAAGCCGGAGGCGGCATAGTTTCTATCAAACAGATTGCCGCCTGGTGGGTTGACGCCCGCCGAGACGACATTGTCCATTGGGCAGTCCGGCTGGAGAGGCGTCAGTACGGTGTCAGGACCGTCGAGGCCTTACAGCCAGTGCTGATGGAGTGGTTGGAGCGGACGTACGGGGTGCTTTCCTTCCAATTTGTGCAGATGTTGACGGGGCATGGTTGCTTCGCCAAATACCTGCACAAGATCGTCAGGAGGGAGAGCACACCGTCCTGCCACCACTGCGATTGCGACGAGGACACGGTGCAGCACCCGCTCAAGGTGTGTGCCGCGTGGGCGGGTGACCGCCGTGAACTCGTCGCGATCATCGGTGCCGACCTGACGCTACCGACCATCGCCAGGGAGATGCTCGCCAGCGTCAGGAACTGGGACGCGGTCGTCGCCTTCTGTGAGGCCGTCATCTCACGGAAGGAGGCGGCGGATCATGCGTGAGAGGAGCTCCTCTTCGGTGACACATTCCGCCACCGTCAACTCAGGCAGCGCAGGTGCGAGTACTTGCGCCTGATGCCACCCTAGCCGAAGCCGCGGGTGACTGGACCGGGCATTTTAGTCCGTCACCCACAAAGAGGCTGACCGCGCGACGGTGACTGACGTACCTGAACAGGGACGTCTAGAGGTGAGGGTACCCGAAAGGGTATTCCATCGGGCTGATCACTGACGACAAGTCACCCTGCTCCGGTGGTCGACCCAACGACGAGTGCGACGTGGGTGGGTTATGAGCCCACGTGCCGTCTTTTCGTCGCCCCGGACGGAACGGACCGCGTGTACGCTTACCATAGCCCAACCGTAAAAAAAAGGCCACATCGCTCAAGGAACTGACAGCCGTTGGGAAGAGCGCCGACCGCGATCCTGAGTGGCATTTTAAGTTCAATAATGATCGCCTATGAGCTGGTAGATTGATGGATGGATTCTTATTAGTCGCTACTACTACTACTATCAAACTGACTACTATCAAAACAGGATATCTTATTACGTGGTTGAATTATAGCAAAGCTTTGTTTTACTTGATTATTAGGATCTACCTCACATCCTAGCACTAATATTATCACGAATTTGAATCTAGTTGTATTTCAATAAACTTTACCCATCTAATTAGCGCACACAGAGTGTGTTTCGAAGGTACAAGTTCTAAGAAACTTCTTGCAGTTTCTCGGATGTGGTTGAATTAATAAATAATTATTGTGATTTAATTACATATACACCCGATGAAGCAAAATGTATTTAGGTATATATGTATATTATATTTGTTCTCCCTCACGGCTCATAAACTGCATTGTAGAGGACGCTCGAGGCCAGTAGTGTGCTGCTGGGCTAACCAAAAAAGAATGTGGGGCAATTGACGTACAACACTAGGCTGGTTAGACAGATTGGTATGTGGTCTTATTTCGAGTTTTACTTCTCTTGCATAGATGATATTTGTATATTGTAATCCCTTAACGGATACCCGTAGATAACAAAGAGTGGTCAATTGTATTCTTATTCTGTAACCATACGGACTATTATGAAATGTATTAAATGCCATAAAAACCATGTAGAAATTAGTGTCTCATAATGTATATTTTCGTCCAACATACCGCAGTGTCTGAACACACAAGTCTACGACCAGTGTGTGTTACCAGTGATGACTTAGGGCACGGAAAAGTGGTCCCTAAATGTAGGCCTCATAACAAGACTCAAAGTCGCTCAGCGTGCTATGGAGCGGACTATGCTCGGGATTTCTCTGCGAAAAAGAACCCGGAATAGGGAAATCCGCAGAAGAACGGGAGTAACTGACATAGCAAGAAGTATTAGCATGCTGAAGTGGCAATGGGCAGGCCACATCGCTCAACGAACCGACAACCGCTGGGGGGAGAAAGGTTCTCGAGTGGCGACCACGTATCAGACGACGTAGTGTAGGACGCCCCACCACCAGGTGGATCGACGACCTGGTGAAAGTTGCTGAACGTCGTTGGATGCAGGCGACACATGACCGTACTTTGTGGCGTAACATGAGGAAGGCCTACGTCCAGCAGTGGACGGCCATAGGCTGATATGATGAGGAATGTATGTTGAATTAGTGTTCGTACACTTTGCCAAACTGATAAAAATATTATTTTTGTATAAATACTACAATGGTATGCGTGACATCATAACACTACATTGATACGCTTTTCTTCTTGCTTTCACCATCTACTTACTGGATGAAAAACATATTTATTGTGTTATACATACATTTATAGCCATAAACGTATTTTTGCGTCAACCCTATTAGGATATATTCTAACCCATATTGTTTTGAATATAATATGATTTTTAAGCTGATAGTGTTCCGTGTGGTGATGACGTATGAACCCTGTAAATACAATCCCTCTTTTGCCCGTGGGTGTCGGTGTAAGAGACGACTAAGTGGTTAAATATGTATATAACATTTATGCAAGAGAAGGAAAGTTCTAAATAAAATCCTATACTTACACGTCTGACCAGCATGGTATAGTAGGTCAATTTCTCTCCTACTGTGGAAAAGGTTCGAGTTCAAGAATGGGACCTATATGAACTAAAATGGCAATGGAATGAAGCTAATAGATGAAGGTCTATTACAAGGTTTCGTCTAATATTTAAGCAGTACGTATACCCGCTCGACTTATTTACTTAGACCATCCCCCAAATGTATACAGCGGGCAGCGACTTGACATGTAGGTATGATGGATGATGCGGTATGCTTCCATGATAGACAAGCAAAATGTTTTTATAGTTACTCGATATCCCCGCGACTTTATCATAGTTTTACGGTGCTATGAAATGGGGATTTATGTTTTCACATTTACGATGGAATATCAAGAACATATTGTGTTATGGAAACCGTTATATTGTGAAGTAGTTCTAAAATGTTTATAACCAATTAAAATAGCTTTCTATCTATATGCGAGTATATACCCTAGCCGAGGCCGCGGCCCCTAGCCGAGGCCGCGGGCCCTAGCCGAGGTCGCGGGTGACGTGACCGGGAATTAGTCCGTCACCCGCCGAGAGGCCGACCGCGTGAGGAAAGACCGACGTCCTCCCCGAGGGGGGACGTCGGTCGATGGGAGGGTACCCCAATAGGGGGTATTCCGTCGGGCCGACCACTGATGTCAAGTAACCCTGCTCCGGTGGTCGGCCTAACGACGAAGGCGACGTGGTTTTCGGGTGGGTTGCGGGAGTTGCATGCTTAAGCCCCTCTGTCGCCCCGGACGGAGTGGTGCGGAGGCGCGCCGACCGCAGCCCACCCACAAAAAAAAAAAATGCGAGTATTATATAAAATGTGGGCATTTGTGTTCCCTATATACTTTAAACAGTAAGACGGTTTTCTGTGTGCTGATGGAGTAAGAATACAATTAATTTGCCTGTCTTATCCGTGTGAATCATAAAAGACCATTAAGGCGCATAATATGCATACAACATACAAAAGAAAGAAGAGTTAAAATGAAACTCTATACCAAGCCGTCTGACCTGCGTTGCATGTAGTACATAGGGCAATTTCACTCGTATTGTAGAAGAGCTTCGAGTCCAACAATGGGACATATATGAGTTGTGATGATAATGTTGAAGGTTGGCTGTAAAATGTCTAAATTTTAATCAAAATTTCGCAAGTTATTGACATATTCCGTGTATGACCATCGATTTGTAAGCGCGTTACTTTCAACCCATACACGCGCTACATTGGGTATTTTATTTCTTGTACTGAGAGCAAATTGGGTCACAATACCAGGCTAGTTAAAAGGCATGATGTATGTTTTTATTACGCGTCTTTTCCTTCTTTTTGATAGTATCTGCTTACATTACCTTGCTCGTCTTTTATGGCCCCAAAGGAAAGTAAAAGGTGGTAATTTTTTTCCTTGACACTACCCAAAAAGATTTATTTATTTTCGCGTGTCCCCTTGTACTAAATAACAGTTATAACATTCGTAATGTTCGTGTAAGCATCAAAACTAATTACAAGTAAAGCTATATTTCTTTTATAAGGTTATCAAATTTGTTTTTCGTGTTTCACTGTTAATACTTATTGACTAGCATATACATACTTTCTTGCTCATTTATTTGTAACAGAGAGACTAATAACTTCACTTGAACTATATATCATAGCGAAGCAGTTGAAATGGATTTCCAATAAATATGGCTTCCGATCTAGTCTGTAGTAATCTCTTCTTCGCTTCGGTTTTATAAAAAACTTGCATGTTAAATTATAATATCTCTAATAATTAATCATGTACATATTTCGTTTAGTACATCATATACAACAGCGGCGTACGGCAGTCATCAGAACGTGTTACTAAGGCTGGATACACTTGGAAGACCACCAAGTTCAACGGGTTCTTACGCAACCATTGCTAGTTTACACAAATTCCCATTTGGTGAGTTAAACAATTATGTTTATCTATTGTCTTGTTATTTAAATGTTAATGTAATGAATGTAGTATTTTACAATTTAGTATTTTATATTATAGTACCTGGATGACCGGATTCTGATTGGCTTTTTGCCGTAAATTGCTTTTTTTGCGAAATATTTATCTTATTTTGATCTCAGCCTATATAAGGCCCACTATTAACATGACATAGGCTCAGGACTAAGGTCCTGAGCCTCTTCCCTTATGAGAGAGCACTATCTGCTATATCACGCTGGTGAAACGGATTGGAATAAGGCTTTATTTCCAGTTTTCTCTGATTCATCTTTTACAATACACACAGAGGGGATGGTGAATTGTAGTCTTACTTTGTCACTACACGGAAAAATATATCGGAAAATGTACTTAGATAGTAACAGGTTTCTCTCATCTCTTCTTTTAGGAAAAGAAAAATTAAAAATGCAAAAACCAAGGCTCAAATTAGGACCATCTGGATTAAGGATCTTCTCGATGTTCCAACTGAACTATTTTTATTATTGGGGGCAGTGGCTAAATTTATCTTCATATTCTTTGGGCGCGTTAGGTCCTTATGCTGACTTTAAAATTAAAAATACGATAGATTTTTTTTTTGGGGGTTAGGTTAAAGTCAGCGCGCACCTCGCACCACTCCGTCCGGGGCGACAGAGAGGCGTATGCACGCACATCCATAACTCACCCGTGACACGTCGCCTTCGTCGTTGAGCTGACCACCGGAGCAGGGTGACTTGATGTCAGTGGTCGGCCCAACGGAATACATCCTTGAGGGGTACCCTCCCATCGACCGACGTCCCCCCTCGGGGAAGACGTCGGTCTTTCCTCGCGCGGTCGGCCTCTCGGCGGGTGACGGACTAATTCCCCGATCCAGTCACCCGCAAAAATACGATAGATGAGAGATACTGCAGTATAATATTACAGTACTTTTGAAAGTATTACCATTAAAATAAAAGTGGGAACATAACGTATTTTGTGAAACATATTTCTTGGCGGCAAAAGTTATTTTCCTTGTAATAGGTATGTTAGTGTAATGTAGAATTATGACCTATATTTTATCTTATGCCCTACATTTATGGATTTCAATAAGCGTAACCGTATTTAAAAGACTCTTAAAAGATGACTCAGAATGTAAAATATCCTTACTAATATTATAAATGAAAGTAAGGATGTTTGTTTGTTTGTTTGTTACGCTTTCACGCTTAAACCACCGAACCGATTTCAAAAATTCTTTCACCAATGGAAAGCTATAATATCAGGGAGTACCATAGGCTATATTTTATCCCGATATTCCCACGAGAACGGGAACTACGAGGGTAAGACGACTGAAACCGAAGCGAAGCAAGTGCGGGTTGCTAGTTATATATAAAGAGAATATGTAGCTTATATATTTGTAGAGTTATTTCGTATTCAATTAATGACGCTAGTGTGAAGTTAGATTACTTGATGTGTAAAATCTCAGTAGCGTCAGTTTTGTATTAGTTTCCGTAGATTCCACAGCAGTAGTAAGCCTTGATTGAATCCTTTATTACTTGAACATAATCTATATATGACTTATACTTAATATATTCATGTTAAGTTGATTGAAATGTTACATACATTTATACATAGCCTCACGCCTCCTTCCCGGAGGTGTAGGCAGAGACTATGGATTGCCACAAGCCACGATCCTGACATACTTCCATCATTTCCCTCGCACTCGTTAGTCTTTATGCTTTTCAATTAAATGCAGATATAATACGGCGTGGTCTTCCGCTTGTAACTGTCCCTCTCACTTCTTACGAAATTCATAAAGGGATACGGGTAAGATAGGGAGTGGTGAATTGTATTCTTGCACCGTTACCATACGGTGCATAGATAAATCTGTACCAATAAATAAAATTGGAGTGTCTGTTTGTAATGTCAAAATAATAGGCTTTTTTCATGCTCACACGGTTATTTGCACGACACCTATGCCTAAAATAGCAATTAAAAATTTTTTGTCTGTCTGTCTGTTTGTTCCGGGTAATCTTCAAAACGGCTGGATCGATTTCAAAAATTCTTTCACCAATGGAAAGCTATAATATCAGGGCGTAAACTAGGCTATTTTTTATCCCGGTATTCCCACGGGAACGGGAACTACACGGGTAAAACGACTATAACCTATAACCGAAGGGAAGCGAGGGCGGATTGCTAGTTTTACTATATAAAACATGTCCAGAATATCCATCCACGGTAATTTCTAAAGCATCAAACTTAATACATTTTATTCAGCGTGCATTTATTAATAACTAGCAACCCACCCTCGCTTCGCTTCGGTTTTAGTCACCTTACCCGCCTAGTTCCCTTAGAAGTTAAAATTGACAAATGCTCTTTATTCAGTTTTACTAAAGAGTATTTGCCGTGGGATGACGGATTAAGAATACAATTCACCATCCCCTCTCCTACCCGTGGCTGTCATAGGAGATGACTAAGAGATTATAATATGCATACAATCTACATCTATGCAAGAAAAGAAAAGCTCGAAACTAAAACCTATGGCAACACGTTTGACCAGCGTGGTATAGTAGGTCATTTTCCCTCTCATAATGGAGGAGGCTCGAGCCCAACAGTAGGATGTATAAGGGTTGAAATGATGAATGAAGAGTCCTCCTCATACAAACTTTGCTACTGCGGTTCACCTCTTAGGTGTTGAATTCCAAAATATCCTTTCTTAATGGGTCTCTACGTCACAAAATAAAATTACGGTCAAAATTGCATGTTTATAGCTTCAGTAGTTGCAGCTCGGCGTTAATGTCGACCAACTTCTTCATACCTATTTACCCCTACCCTTCGAGGGTGAAAATTAAGAAATGCTGTAAATCGTGTTTATGTATTTTTATTAAATAGTATTTGTGGAGAATTTGATGAAAATCGATAAGGATTTTTTTATCCCCTTACAAACTTTGCTGCTGGGGTAAACTCCACCCCTTAGGGGTTGATTTCCAGAAAATACTTTCTAGTGGGTCCCTACGTCACAAAATAAAGTTGTGTTTCAAATTGCATGTTGCCAGCTTTAGTAGTTTTAGCTCGACGTTGATAAATCAGAGAAACAAATTTTTTATTAATACATATTTACACCCTTAGAGGGTGAAAATTAAAAAATGCTGAAATACGTGTCTATTTATTTTTACTATAGAGTATTTTTGGAGAATTTGTAGAAAATCGATGCAGATTTTTTTCTCCGTATACAAATTTTGTTACTGCAGTTTACCCCCAAGGGGTTGAATTTCAAAAAATCCTGTTTTAGTGGTTTTCTACTTCACGCAAAGCAACTAATGTCAAAAGTTCATGTTTCTGGCTTCAATAGTTTCGGCCCTGTGATAACTCAGTAAACTGACATCTTTCTACCTATTTTACACCCTTAGAGGATGAAAATGGACAAACGCTGAAACACGTGTTTAATTATTTTTATTAAAGAGTATTTGTGCTTAATTTGAAGACAGTAGCTAAAGATTTTTTTTTCTTTCCATACAAACTTTACCGTTGCATTTCACACCGTTTTTTTTTTTTTTTTTTATGGGTGGGCTATGGTAAGCGCACGCGCGGTCCAGTTCGTCCGGGGTAATGAAAGGACGACGCGCGGGCCCATAACCCACCCGTAATCACGTCACCTCGTTGTTGGGCCGACCACTGGAGCAGATGTTACTTGTCGTCAGTGGTCGGCCTGACGGAATACCCTTTTGGGTAACCTCACCTCTCGACGTCCTGGGACGTCGGTCGTCGTCGCGCGGTCAGCCTCTCCGCGGGTGACGGACAATTCCTCGGTCCGATCACCCGCGGCCTCGATTAGGGCGGCATTAGGCGCAGATACTCGCGCCTGCGCCGCCCGAGTCGCCGGCGGCGGAACGTGTCGCCGAATAGGAGCTCTACTCGCACACGATCCACCGCCTCCTTCCGTGAGATTACGGCCTCACAGAAGGCGGCGACCACGTCCCAGTTCCTGACGCTGACGAGCATCTCCCTGGCGATGGTCGGCAGCGCTAGGTCGGCACTGATAATTGCGACGAGTTCACGGCGATCCCCCTCCCATGCAGCACACTCCTCGAGCGTGTGCTGCGCCGTGTCCTCGTCGCAACTGCAGTGGTGGCAGGACGATATGCTCTCCCTCCTGACAATCTTGTGCAGGTACTTCCCGAAGCAACCGTGCCCCGTCAGCACCTGCACCAGTCGGAAGGAAAGCACCCCGTGCGTCCGCTCCAACCACTCCATCAGCAGCGGCCGGTGGGCCTCGACGGTCCTGACACCGTACCGAGAGCTCTCCAGCCGAACTGCCCAACGGGCAATGACTCCTCGGCGGGCGTCGACCCGCCAGGCGGTGATCTCCTGCAGGGAGACCATGCCGCCGCGGGCGCGCGTCTCCGACACCCACCGATAAATGTCGGCGAGCATCTCCGCCTCCAGGCCCCACAGGGGAGTTCCGGCCAGGAGGCACGCTGCCTCCGTCGCCACCGTGCGGTAACCCCGTATGGCCCTGATCGCCATGACCCTCTGTGGTCGCCACAGGAGGGCCCTAAGACGAACGGTCAGGGACCCCGCCCACAGCGGTGCGCCATACAGGGCTATCGACCGGATGCATTTCACCCCCTTAGGGGTGGAATTTCAAGGAAATTATTCTTAGTGGGTGCCTACGTCACAAAATAAAACTACGGTCCAAATTTCATTTTTCTAGCTTTAGTAGCTTCGGCTCATCCTGTTCCTTTATTTGTACATTATCGTTAACGCCCCCGCAACACTCCTTGCAGGTGGAATTTTGTAAAAACCGTTCTTAGCTGACCTACACTCAACAAAAGGAATATTTCTGCCAAATTTCAAGTCTGTACGCCTTATGGTTCCAGAGATATGGTGATTAGTTAATATATCGCTCGCAAAACCCGCCTCTCCTATATATATATATATATATATATATATATATATATATAGATATATAAATAATTTGTTTTTATACACAGGTAGCAGAAGATCACCCTCGCCATATGCAACAACACATATAGGTGAACACGTCTATGCTAAACCAGAGTCAAGAGTCTCATATTACGCCGCCTCCAATCTTACCCACGTATCACAAGTAAGTTAATCAAAACTTAATATTAAATTACTACAAATGTATTAAATATAAATAAATATTTTATACGATAATACAGTAATAGACAGCGCTCATCTTATTTATGAAATGAAGTAATTAATTATATATCAGCCCTTTTTTGAGAGATGAGTTACGGTCGGCGCACTCCTCGCCTGATTCCGTCCGGGGCGACAAAGAGGCGTAAACACGCACACCCGTAACCCACCCTTGACACCTCGTCTTCATCGTTGGGCCGACCACCGGAGCAGGGTAACTTGTCGTCAGTGGTCGGCCCGATGGAATACCCATTGAGGAGTACCCTCTCCTCGACCGATGTCGCCCCCTCGGGGAAGACGTCAGTCTTTCCTCGCGCTGTCGGACTATCGGCGGGTGACGGACTAATTCCTCGGTCCAGTCACCCGCCGCCTTGGCTAGGGTGGCATCAGACTCAGGTATTCGCGCCTGCGCCGATTATATATCAGCCCTAAAAGAGCATCATCATCATCGTTTCAGCTTATATACTTCGCACTGTTGGGCTCGAGCCTCCTCTACAATAGGAGGGAAATTGAACTTACCATACCATGCTGGTCAGACAGGTAGGTATAGGGTTTTATTTCGAACTTTCGTCCTCTTGCGATATATGCGTATGATATCCATTAGTCGTCTTTTACGACATCCGCGGGCAAGATAGGGTGAATTGTATTTTTATTTCTTCACCACATGGAAAGCGCATACAGTAACTATTTTTACATTTTTTAATGAACCGTTTAATGAACGCGGCTACAGGCTGACAAGATCCAGCAAAAAACTTGCTGGGCTCGTTATTTTTTAAATTGCTACTTTTAATCATCATCTCAGCCTATATAAGTTTCACTATTGGGCTTAGACCTCCTTCATAATGGGAAATTAAATCAACCTGCTGTTACTCACTAGTCAATTATGTTGGAAGTAGGTTTTATATCGAGATTTCCTTCTCTTGCTGCTGCATACATCCCTCAGTCACCCCACAGGCAAGACTGGCGTTGGTTAATCGTACTAAAACACGGTAATTTCAAAATATAACACAATATTTTTTCTTATTTCAAAATATCATCTAAACTCATATACGTCCCACTTTTGGGCTAGGGTCTCTAATATAATTATCCGTGTAGTGACGGAATAAGAATACAATTCACCACTCCCTATCTTGCCCGTGGATGTCGTAAAAGATGAATAAGGGATATAATACATATTTAACATCTATGCAAAAGAAAAAATATTCGAGGTAGTACTAAATCTAGATCTGTTTAGGTTTTTGTAATTAATAAATTGTCATAATTATTGCTACAAATTTAATAATTAATAATTACTGACCATAAACAACGTAATTTTTCTTATAGAATAATTTTCTTCTTACACTGGCAATAAATTTGTACTAAAATGTGGGTCACAATTTAATAAATTTATAACTAATTTTCTGTATCGGGTAGATAATTATAAATGTCTGTAATAACGATTACTTGTTGGACATGAGACACCTTAGTCCGCCCGTGACCATGAATGCTGCAAAGTGTTCGAAACGTCGGACAATCATAAATCAAATACAAACGCGATATAATCCGTAACAGTAGTTTTATTTACAATGTGTAGTGCTCGCGTAAACATTAGATATAACTATGCATTTAATTTAGACTTTTGATAAAGCAATTAATTACATCGAACGAACAGGTACCTGTTACAGGTTGTCGGGATAATTATAACCAGCTCCCTGTTGTCAATGTTCGTGATTAGATTAATCAAGTGTAACCACTGCTAGATTCAGGCCTTCCCCTTCGTAGGGCGGAATTACTGGGCTGGTCTGACGCGTTTTATTTCCAGTTTTATTTCTCTTGCATAGATGTTGCATGCATATTACATCCTATAGTCGTCTTCTACGACATCCAGAAAGGTGGTAAATTGTATTATTCCTCCATCACCACACGGAATAATCAAGTACTAAATACATTAAATTTATACCATAGCAGGTTTATACGGTAGAAGGCAAACTAAAAATACAGCCCTTTAACAAGCTGTCTAACAAGCTTAGCCGTAACAGTGGACTGTACATAAATGAACTGACATCATGATCATGAAAGGATTAAATATTTCATTTAGTACTACTAGAACTGGTAATGGATTCTCACTCTTTCTATTATTTAGTACTCCCTTTCTTGCCCTTAGATGTTGTAAAATTATAATATACAGATAACATCTGTGCAAGAAGAAGAAAATTCGAAATAAAGCCCTATACCAAACCGTTTGACCAGCGTGGCATAGTGAAATAATTTCCCTCCCATTGTGAAGTAGGTATTAGCCCAGCAGTGGGATGCTCTGATGATGATGATGCTGATTATTTCTAAAGATTAGAGCTTTCAAATACCGTTCCTTTTATGTTTTGCCCTACCATAAATTCAATTCCTAACAACACGCCATACCTGATATTTTGCTAATATATTTAGCCAGGGTGGTATTGTATTCTTATTTCTCTTACCCAAAAGAGGCCTTTACGAAATTGTACATTATGTAAAAGTTTTTCTTTTTGAGAATCTATGGTCATATCGCCTAAAGTGTCCGGGTGGAATAGACTAGGGATGGCAATCTGAGATCGGTTAATCGAGGAATCGATTTTTAAGTCCAAAAAATCGATTTTATAAATCAATACGAAGCACTGAATCGATTCGGTAAATCGATACTCTATAAAATCGTCATTCGATTTTTCTGCCCATTCGATACTAAGTGTTCCGTATCGAATGTTAGTGTTATATGTTTTAACTATAAGATCAATAACACCTTCCGATTTCCTAAAAAAAGCTCATCACAATCCCGTCGAAAAAAAGATCGATAGATCGATTAATCGGAAATCAATCCTTCAGACCTCGATTTTCTTGTGAATCAATTCTTTGGATGACTATTCAAATCGATTCAAGAATCGATTTTTTCAGGAAGATCGTCCATCCCTAGAATAGACGCCGCGCCCCATGATATAGCCCAAAGACTTATACTTATAGTACTGTGCAGCTCTCTGAGCCTACTGAGTCCTTAAAGAATACATCTTTAAGGACTCAGTAGACTAAGAAGAAGCTCACCTACCCAGTAATATCATTAATGTATAAGTTGAGACGAATTTTTAATTATTTAACGAATTGATGACAAAAAATTCTCTTCATTTGGAATTAAACATACTATCCTTTAGACCGCACGTCCGAATTCAGACGCACTCGCAAATAAATTAACCCACATTACGAGGATACACTTGATCTTTGGCTGAACAATCCCGCAAACATTTAATAGTACGATATGTCTACGTGCGGCTTCAGGTAACACACCCCTGGATTAATATATGAGCCGTCTATATCTATGACTTTGTATATTACTTCTTAAATAAGGGCCTCTAACTTATATCAAGTAAAACTATCTTTACGGATTTTATCGCGTTTCAATTTGATTATAATTCTCGTCTTCATCATTATCATCACAGCTCATATACGTCCCACAGTTAGGCTTGAACCTCCTGGAGGATTATAAGGAAATTGCACTACTATACCAGTGGTCAGACGTGTTGGTATAGGGTTTTATTTTGAGTTTTCCTTCTCTTGCATAGATGTTATTTGTCTAATATATCCTTTAGTTGTCTTTTACGACACCCCCGGGCTAGAGGAGAGGTGGGAAATTGTATTCTTAATACAATTTACCATGGTCCCCCGTCCTTCGTCTCCGTACGGAAAATTACTTTAATTACAAGACCTAGGTTCTAAATATATTTCCACGTTTTCTGGTAGTAAATAAAATATGTCTTAGAAAACATAATTGTAATACTTAACACGTCTTATGCATTACAAGAATGAGAAAATTGTGCATAAGAGGAGCCCTTTACCTCATTAAGAATCCAATTTAAGACGAGTTATTCGACTCCCCTGCAGGTGATACAAACGTAACACAATTAGCGCTCTTCTTACGTAGTACGTTGAATAAGAATGGTTCTGGATGCGGCAAGAAACTATTAAAAAAATATTTTGATGGAAATAATAATAGTGAATAAGGATATGTAGTGATGAGCTAAGAAGACAATAACTCATCTCTTACCTGAGTAAATCGTAGAAAGCGGTTGAGAGACTACGAAAAAATTGACTGGTGTGATAATGTTTAACATCAAATGTAACGTCAACTTGCCATCAATCATAATATAATTTTAACCCTTTTTTTACGGTCAGCGTGCTCCTCGCTCCACTCCGTCCGGGGCGACAGAGGGGCGTAAGCACGTACACCCGTATCCCACCTGCGATATATCACCTTCGTCGTTGGACCGACCACTGGAGCAGGGTGACTTGTCGTCAGTGGTCGGGCCAACGGAATACCCCCTGAGGAGTACCGTCTCCTCGACCGCCGTCCCCTCCTCGAGGAGGACGTCGGTCTTTCCTCACGCGGTCAACCTCTCGACATATTTTTTTTAAATTTTACCCCTTGAGAAGGCTTGATTTAATAGTAGGACATTGAAAAATGTTTAAATGGGTATATTAATGCAGGTATGATGTAACATTATCCGTGTGGTGACAGAGTAAGAATACAATTCACCATTTCCTATCTTGCCCGTGGATGCCGTAAAAGACGACTAGGGGATATAATATGCACATAAGATCTGTGCAAGAGAAGAAAAACTTGAAATGAAACCCTATACCAACATGTCTGACCAGCGTGGTATAGTGTGTTAAATTCCCTCCCATTGTGGAGGTGGCGCGAGCCCAACAGTGCGACGTATGTGGGCTGCGATGATGACGATGATGTAATCCTACTGCACAGATGGCGTAGCGGTTAAGATAGCGACCTACAGCGCCAGTGTCGGGGGTTCGAATCCCACGCGGGACAACACTTAGTGCGATCCACAAATTGTTGTTCTGAGTCTGGATGTAATTTGTGTCCGTTAATTATATGTTTGTAAAGTCCCCCGCAATACAAGGATTATTTCCTTAGTGCAGGGTGTTGTCTTAAATAAATAAATAAATAAATCCTATATCAACTCTGACCAGCGTGGCGTAGGTAGGTCATTTCTATTCTATTTTAGGGGGAGTGCCACCAACAATGGGAACTATATGTGCTGAAATGATGACTTATTTAACCTAACCTATATAAATATCTGTGAAAACAATGTTCTTAGTCCTCCCGTGACTATGAATGCTAAAAATGTTCATAACGTTGTGAAATTAAAAATCAAATACTAACGCAATAATATCCGTAACAAAATAAATAATTAAAAGGACAATAATATTATTACAATAATATTATTACAATATTATTATTACACCATAATATTATTATCATTATCTATAATATTATTTCACCTTAATAATATTATTATACCTTCTTAATTCAAATATTCGCCTAAAAATTAGAAATGATTATTTCAAATACTATTTTTAAAAAAAGTATATCTCTTTTTATTTTGTTCAAGAACAAAATTTGCCGAGTAACAAGATGGATTACGGAGTGAATGTTATATGGTATTTGGTTGTTATAAATGAATACTTGTCACGCAAACTAAAATGGGATAGAGTGTGAAATGTACCCTTTATATGAGAACATATATTTTTGTTTTAATAATGTATGCTGTATCTACTGTGAGGTAATTTATCAAATAACTTTACAATGAATAGTCATGTAATTGAGATACCTATGGCACGATCATATCAGAGAATCTATAGCCTGCTGTTTTCTACAGAATTATGGCAATTCAAGACGAGTTATAGTGGGATTCCATGTGGTGACGAAGTAAGAATATAATTTAAGATCCCCTATCTTATTTATGGTTATCATTATCACAAAAGATGACTAATAGATGTAAATATGTGCGTATAATATCTATGCAGAGATATAACACATATCTATACCAATAAATATAATTGGAGTATGTTTGTAATGTCAAAATAATAGGCATTTTTCATGCTCATACGGTTATTTGGACGATACTTATGCCTAATAATCACTTTATATTTTTTTTGTCTATCTGTCTGTCTGTTTGTTCCGGGTAATTTTCAAAACGGCTAGGCCGATTTCAAAAATTCTTTCACCAATGGAAAGCTATAATATCAGGGCGTAAACTATGCTATATTTTATCCCGGTATTCTCACGGGAACGGGAACTACGGGGATAAGGCGACAGAAATCGAACCATATAGATGTTACTGCATATAGATGTTACTAGCAACCGGGTTGCTAGTAACATCTATATGTAGAGATGTAATATGTGCATATAACATTTATGCAAAAGATATTCAAATAAAACCCTATATCATGCCACTATACCAACGCAATTTCCCACCCATTTTGGAGAAAATTACGAGCTAAGCAATAGGACAGTATGACTGGTAAAAGATTGTACATATTGAAGGAAACGATAGATAATGCCCACATGTAACTAATAAAAGTGTAAAAAGAAGATAATATTAATTAACTAAATAGTAAACATCAACAATATTAGTGTTACAAGACTTCCAAAAATATTGTCACCCTACTGGCGATACACCGATACCGATATCGAGTAAAAGTTTTGTTAGTACTGTTGTCAAGATTTTGGATATTTATTACTAGAATTACTAAAGCTAAGTGTAGGAATAATGTCATTAAAACACTAAAGTTAGTTGCAGATTCATAGCTCTTACCAATCCTGAGATAAAGAGATTTGTTTCTAATCAAAACAATAGGTTTGCCAGCGTACGTTGACCTCTGTCTGCCGCCCGCGACGCAAAAAAATACCTACTGGGTCGAGTCGCATAGGTAGAATATTTACCTAAAATGTATCTAGTTCAATGTCACGCGAACTGTTTAGTACCTACAAGTGCTGACGTACGTTGACCTATCCCATGTGTTCATAACTAAATGTTTTTATAAGATAATTAGTTCAAAATTTAAGTACCAATTTTTTTTATATATTCGGTATCAGAATCGAGTACTGAATACCCTCCTTCAATATGTACAATCTTTTACCAGTCACCCTGTATATGAGCCGAGATGAATGTGTAATTATCTTAAATTGCTTAAACTAAGAATGATGAAATATTAACCATCAACCTTATGTCCTCATCTCCATTTAGTTATCGGCACAGCATATATTTTGTCTTTAATACAGAGGGAAGTATAATAAAATACGTTGAATAGGGTTTTAGCTAATTTTTGCGATAGGCTCTGTATTACTATTACCTACGGTTAAGGAAGCAATGGTATGATTGCCATCCTTTCCTTGTATTCTCACTCAGTCAACACAACGTATAAAATTTAGCGCCGTTATAAGAATGAGTAAGAGTTAATATACTATTCGGGGCGACCATTATACAATAATACGAGATTTTTTATGCTTTTTTATAAATAGCTACACCAGTACAAATGTAAAAAATAAATTGTATTCCTGATCACAGCGCTAACTTTCACCTAGTTCGTCGTTTTTATGGTATAAAATCATTTTCGCATTATTGTTTTACTAATGAAGACAGTTTTAAGCACATCAGTTGGATGGTTTTAAAGTAAATAACCGACAGAAATATTTATTGTTTTAATTGCATTAATTAATTATATTAGAAAATTTATAATTTAATACAAAAGCCTCTCGAACTCGAGTCTCTCACACTGCTATCGATATTTTTTATACATAAGTAAATTAAAAGATAATATAAATTAAAAAATGTACGATTCACAACTGAATATACTAGTTAACAAATAAGAAGTCAAGTTTCCAAATATTAGCTGCAATTTTTTATAGTAGTGCTTTCTTGTCGTATCTAGTTTAATATTTTAACTTTCATTATTGGTCTTGGCAAGGAACGGAGTTTTTAATTTGCAATCCCCTTTGTCCGTAAATTTATCGCATCGTTGAAAGTCTTTGGGAGGAAATATGAATTAGTGTCCTCAGTGCGGAGGGATTGCTAATGAACGGAGGTGTAAATAAGAAGTTTCTTATTAAACAAGACGGCTTTTGATACAAAGAGAAATTCTATTTGCAATCCGAACGTTCTTTAGTGTGTTTTATGAGAAATCGCAATTTAAATGAAATAATTATTTATTAGATATTTCTGTATATTTCTATTCATATAATAACTTGCTTATTTTTCAACTGAAATTTAGTTGTATTTCTTATCTCTGCTAAAATAAGTGTTTGAATGACAATAACTTTTTTCAATTACAACGTATTTGAATTAAACAAAGCAAAAATATTGCTCCAAGCTGATCTTAATCTATTTTTAAAAACCGCATAAAATTAATTTAACAGTTTTTTATATTAAGTTCGTGTGGCAAAGAAGTAACGATATAATTCATCACCCCATTTATCGCCCGTGGGTGTCGTAAAAGATAATCAAGAGATTGTAATAAGCACATAACATCTATGCAAGAGGATTTCTGTGACTATAGTTGTTACCAAGACTGTAAGTTGAGTGCTGAAGGCTCTCAAGCCCAATAAGAAAAGGATTTTTTGATGTGAAACATCTATAGGCGAGGATAAATCTGATCGGTGGCGTGGCATAAACAGGCCGCGGCGACGCATCGCCACGCTATATGACGGAATATGCGAGGGTAAACCTGATCATTGGCGTGGTGTAAAAAGGCCGGCGTTGTAACGCCACGTATATGAAGAAATACATATACTATACGAAGTCTATACGCAGTAATGAGACGGGGCGACGCGATTTTATGCGTAAGTGACAGTGCGGTAATTTAACTATGATTATTGTGTAATATTTTAAATAATAAAGTAAATATAAATTGTATGTAATATTTTATTTATACATTATGCCACATTAGTTCCTATCGTAATTGTTCTTTTATGCATATATACTTGAACAAAATAATTTCGATGTTTCACATCTGCTAGGCCTCCAGGCGGCAACGGCTCCCTTTTTTTATTTGACTATAGTTGTAAGCCGCAGATGGCTGTGAAAACTTTACCTGGACTGTTGGGTGAGCGCTGAGAGCTTTCAACTCGAGTAAGAAAAGGAATACTGAAATTAAAGAAACGTATGTGAACGAAACCAAAACGCGTGTCATTCTTTTTTCTTTATTTTTTGTTTATACAACGCCATCTAATCAACTAAAAGGAAATTATAAATCTAGACACTCTCATTAAAAAGTTTCATTATTGAAGTGGTACGAAAATAAAATAGCAATCAAAACTATGCATTAAATTGCATTCTATACAATTAGACCGACCAGATAGTCTATAAAATAAAATCGTTTTGCCTCTTCAGCAAGTTGTCCTTGCAGTAGCGGGGCTATCTTCGCAAATTCGATTAAGGATATCGTTGGACGTTGCCGGGTTCAATGTAATTATACGCTGTACACCTGCATCTAACTGAGGACTATCACTACTGACTTAAACTTTGGTTTGAAACGATTGCTAGATCTAACAGCTATTTCGTTAATTCTAACCAGAAACTTAAACAACATATGTATATTGTTAATTTTCCGTGTGGTGACGGAGTAAGAATACAATTCAGCACTCCCTATCTTACCTGTGGATGTCGTAAAAGACGACTAAGGGTTATAATATGTTCATAAGATTTGTGCAAAGGAAGGAAAACTCGAAATGAAACCCTATACAAACATGTCTGACCAGCATGGTATAGTTGGTCAAATTCCCTCCCATTGTGGAGGAGGCCCGAGCCCAATAGTGGGCCGTATGTGGGCTGCGATGATGATGATGATATTGTTAATGTAAGTAATATTCCACTTTTCCTCTCCTTTTATTATTGAAAGGAAATAGACGCTGGTCAGACGGGTTGACATAGGGTATTCCCTATGTCAATCCATAGAGAAAGAGAACTCGGAATAATAATTCCGAGTTCTCTTTCTCTTGCATAGATGTTATCTACAAACTACAATCCCTTTTTGGATGGGCTATGGCCAGCACACACACCATCCATTCCGTTCGGGAAGGGAAAGGCGGGGCGCGGTCCCATAACTTACCGTATTTCCTCTTCTTCGCCATTGGGCAGGCAAATGTTACTGAGTTGCTTGACGTCTGTGGGCTTTCTGAGACTGACGGACTAATCCCAGTTTCATCACCCGTTGCCATGACGAGGGTGTATTAACAAAGTATATCTCCGAATAGGATTGGGTAGCTCATTATATTTTGACTTTATTATGGCATTTCTTTTCAGCAAACTCTAACGAAAGACCGTGTCACGGATCCAGCTGAACAACTACGGCTCCTCACAACTTCTCGTTCTAATATAAGGTTGGAGATACTGATTCATGAAGGCACTTTCGGCAGAGTTTATAAAGGCGTATTCAAGAAAGGAGATACTTATGAAGAAGTGGTTGTTAAGACTGTCTCAGGTATTCATATAATAGTTTTTTTCTTCTGTAGTCTTTCTTTTATATTGAGGGCATTTGCAAATTAGAAGAAATTAGAGAATTTATCAGCTATCAAAAATTAAAATCAAGAAGTCTTTCAAATGATGGCATACGCGATTTTCTTTCCTCTTTATCCCAGTCTATTTAAAGCGTAGCAAGTTTACAGGAAAATTTACATTTTAAATTGGATTGGGCGAATTTTATAGAGTTTTTGCGTGTATGAGACTATTTTTATGCTAACAAGATTGCTTTTGATATCATCTGAATAGATAAGCTACGATTGTATTAGCACTGATAATACCTATTTACAAAAGATTGGAATTCTTTAAGCTGATAGCTAACGTAAATTTACTACAAATTAGGTAGTAGAATTATCTTTAGAAAACAACCGGAGAGTGCTGCTCTTAATAATGGTCGGGTGATTTTTTAGTAACTAATTAATCCTACTAATATTATAAACGCGAAAGTTTGTATGTGAGAATGTTTGTTGCTCTCTCACGCAAGAACTACTGAATGGATTCTGATAAAATTTCATAATAATACAGCTTACATATCAGAATAACACATAGGCTATAATTTATCCCGATATTACCACGGGAAGGGGAACTATACGAGTAAAATAGTAGGGCGCTGCTAGTTATAAAATATTGATATCTTTCGAGCAGATGATTGTGCTTTCGTGTAAAAAGTTGATTATGCCACATGAATACTTAATATGACGGCAAAATTCGGTCTTTCCAGCGTGATATTCTATTCCGTTTCTTAGTATTCTGATAGATGATCGTGCATTATAGTGAAATAAACTTAGTCTGAAAAAAGGCGAAAGAAGTGGAGAAACTTTTGTATTTTATCTTTGTTGTGTCCTATTTTTATAAACCTTTCTTTTAGATGCAGCATCGGCCATGCAAGCAGCGCTATTAGTTGCTGAAGGACTCAGGCTTTTTGGCTTAGTTCACGGTAATGTATTATCACCTATGGCTGCTTGTGCTGAAGAAGCGCGGAAACCTCTCCTAGTATATTGTTGTCCTTCTCACTCTTCAAATCTTAAAAGGTAACAGCTCTAATTTTAAATATGTCATAGCATTTAATATACACCGTGGAATCTAATTGGCGGTTTTTCCGAAACGTACATACTCAGTAAATGATATAGAACCATACTATAGTATTTATGCAATAAAATAAAAACATAAATTCTTATCATTTGCAATTCCGGACGTTTCCTTAAAATATCATTTTTGCATAACTGTAACATATGGTTAAGGGCATTGACCGTAGGTACGGTAGCATGTTACCTAATCTATTAAAACATAGACCATGGTCGCGCCACTCGGGCGCATCACAAAAAAAGAAAGGGGTGCGGGACGCGAGCGGGTGACGTGCGACATCGAGCTCCGAGGTGTTATGCCTAAAATTATTTTTACCTGTTATTGTTTTACCTATTACTGCGATTTAATACGAATGCTATATCGTAGGCATGTTGGGAATAATACCGTTGCATGTCAGGCAAACTTATCAGACTTTTTTTCTAATTGTATTATGTTTTTAGTTATGTGGGGATATTAAGAATGATTAACTGAGTATATACGTTTCAGGAAAACAGCCAATTAGATTCCATGGTGTCTAAATCTTTTATCTAACGTTATCCTTTATCATTTAGGTTCTTGAGTTCGTGCCGATTAGGTCATCAAACAGCTCCTGCAACTCGAGAATTAGTAGACTTAGGGGCTCAAGTCGCATGTGGACTAGCTTATTTGCACGTGCAACGAATAGTTCATGCCGATGTTGCTGCCAGAAATTGTGTGTAAGTGCTTTAAATTAAGTGTAGATACATAGGACCGATTCACAGAGCATCCAGATATGCACAACAGTCGTCAAAATTACAACTTTATTAGAACTGGGAATGGTAACGTAAAATAAGAAAATGAAGTGACGGGAGAAAGGGATTTCTTAGAAAATTCTGTGACGACATTTCCTGTAAAATTTACACGGTCAATTTTTAAAACTATTAGCTTCTTTATTATTATTCTTAATAAAAGTCATCTATTATGAACGGCCAAAACTCCGTATCTTTAAGAGAACTCTAATTTTGTAGATACGAAGTTTAACTTTAGCAAAGTCACCAAGAAAATGCGTTAATAACGCTTAAAGAAAATCTGAATTATCACAAAGCTCGAAAGTAGGTCAGAGGAAATATTTACCAACAAACTTAAATACGTTTATAGGGTGGACGAGAAATTAAGGCTGAAGGTGACAGACAATGGTTTGTCAAGGGATCTATTTCCTGATGACTACCATTGTTTGGGGGACAATGAAAATCGACCGGTTAAATGGATGGCCCCTGAGACTTTGCTACAGAATCAGTATACAACTGCTTCTGATGTGGTAAGTTGTGGTTGAAATTGCCTTATTATTTAAGTAGCCTCTAACTAGTATTATTTTTTGAGATCTCGATACTCTAGGTATCTAACCTACGAATTGTACTTGCAGGTTCATTGGCATTTATATTATTTTTTTAATTAAAATTAGGACTAGAGACAACGGATTAGTAACAATTTTCCGAAATAAGAAATAAACTATATTTTAAACATTTAAAAATACTGTACTGTATATTTGTTGTAATTTCTCTACAAAGTGTACTTATTATATTAAAATTGTTTAATTATTCATGTAATATTAATTCAATGATTAAATATCACGCTAAAGAAGCAAGCAATTTAGCAAGAATTTAAGCGGTCATGTAATAAAAATGTAAAATCAAAATCAGTTACAGCGACTACCCAAAGAAGTGAAGACTTAAAACTATGAACAAACAGTTGTTATTTTTCGATATTCAAATTAATTGTATGATCTTAAATTAAAACTTATTACATTTCTTTGTCTGATTTTGACATCTATCGGCACAGATATATGTATGCGTTGCTATGCGGATGACAGTACGGGTGATGGGCGGTACACTGAGCAACGGAATATCCCTCGGAGTACTCGGGAAAGAAGGGTTCAACTTGTATCTGAAGTCGAGCGCTCTCTGGGGCGGGCCTCGGAATGGGGTGAACGGAACCTAGTCCAGTTCAACCCCACAAAGACACAAGTTTGCGCGTTCACTGCAAAGAAGGACCCGTTTGTCATGGCACCACAGTTCCAAGGAGTAACTCTCCCAATTTCTGAGAGTATTGAGATTCTCGGCGTCAAAATATCGAGCATCCTGAACAGCGCCAGGCGATACTTCACACCGAGACAGCGTCTTGTGGTATACAAAGCACAAGTTCGTCTTCATGTGGAGTACTGCTCACATCTCTGGGCAGGTGCGCCCAAATGTCAGCTAGATCAACTTGACTCCTTGCAAAGACGGGCTGTTCGAATCGTCGGGGATCCCAATCTTACGGACAGATTGGAGTCGCTGGAGCAGCGGAGCGACTTTGGTTCACTCTGTGTACTCTACCGACTCTTTCACGGGGAGTGCTCCGAGGAACTGTTTGACTTGGTACCACCGTCACCATTCTACCAACGTACCACTCAACATCGTAGCAGGGTTCATTCATTTCACCTGGAAACGTTATGGTCTTCAACTGTACGTTTCCAGCGATCATTTCTCCCACGTACGTGCAAGCTCTGGAATGAACTACCTGCTGCTGTGTTTCCCGAGCGCTATGCCATATCCTTCTTTAAACGAGGTTTAAGAAGAGTATTTCCTTCACGGTAGGCAGCGGCCTAGCTGTGCCCCTGGTATTGCAAAGGTCCATGTGCAGCAGTTTCACTTACCATCAGGTGTGCTGCTTGCTCGTTTGCCACCGTTAGCAATAAAAAAAAATATATAGTGACATTAACATAACTATATAGTGTTAGTAGTGACCCGTTACGTGACCATGTCAATCACGACTTACATAATTTACTCCCCATTCAAACCTGCTTACAGAAGTTTTCACTTCAAAAACTATTTTAATTAACATTGAACAATATACTAATAAACTTTTGAGAACCAGCAATTTAAGCAAGCAATATATTTCAATATTCATTACTCTTTGTATTTTCATCATCGCAGTCCACATATGTCCCACTGTTGGGCTCGGGCCTCCTTCACAATGGGAGGGAATTTGACCTACTATACCGTGCTGGTCAGACATGTTGATATAGGATTTCATTTCGAGTATTTCTTCTTTCACAGATGTGATGTATCTATTTTATCCCACAGTCGTCTTTTACGACATCCACGGGTAAGATAGGGAGTGATGAATTGTATTCTTACTCCATCACTACACAGGAATTGTATTTTGGAATGCAATTAAATTGCTACGGCTACTATCATAGAAACATGCTTAGAATATTATAGAAAGTATATCTCTTTAATAGTGGTCACTGGGCGTAACTCTATGGGAATTAGCAACACTTGGAGCTTCACCTCTAGCTGAGTTGGATGCTGCCGATGTAGGTGCATTCCTTAGTGGAGGATACAGACCTTCACAGCCACACAACTGTCCTGACGAATCGTAAGTAAACTATTTAAATAAAAATTATTAGTATATACAGCTATTCAAATATTGTTCTATAAAAAGTTTGTGTCAAGTATTATGACAGCATTTGTAAAATGAAACCAGTCGCTTTACTAAAAATACCATAGAAATTCTTTTATCAAACAGTTCTCTCTATCTAATAAAAGTTTAACTATTCTTTACCTATTAAGAGAGATATATTGGTTATAAAATTTTAAAGTAGTACGAGAAGCACTAGAAATTTAATTTATATATGTAATCTGATTGAAATTTTGACTGCACAGATGGCGTAGTGGTTAACATTCCGACTCGTGGAGCCAGGGTCGTGGGATTGAATCCCAAGCAGGACACTTTATGCAAATTTCAAATTGTTGTTCTGAGTCTGGATGTAATTTGTGTCCATTAATTATACGTTTGTAAAGTCCCCCGCAATACAAGGATTAATTCCTTAGTACAGGGTCTTTTATAAAAAATAAAAAATCTGTTATCATACATTTAGGATGTATTTATGTAGTTTTTCGAGTTCAGCAACGTGACGTATATAAGCTGTGATGATGATGATGATGACTTATAATTTTTTAATAGGTATGGTTTAATGTCATGGTGCTGGACACTTTCTCCTCAAGCTCGACCTACAGCACCTCAGCTATTAGCAGCACTTCACGACTTCAAACAAGCTCTTAGCACTTATATATAGGAAAATCATTTCAGTGTTTAAATTTTAAATACCAATATTTCACCAAATTAGTCTTATCTATAACTGTCAATTTCTGAACATTCTTGGCACTATAACTATTTTCTTTCTTTTTTAATACCAAAGTGCCTGCCAAAGAACCCAAATAAGTTATCATTATTTAATTTTAAAATTGATTACTGTACACACTTTAATTTGAACAAAAAAAGAGATATTTTTTATCATAAATGTTTATTTTTGGTTATTATAAAGTTATAAAAAAGGAAATTGGTTTACATAAATATCAAAATAATATTTTATGTAATTAGGTATTTTTAGATAATAATGTTCGTAAAATAAAACGCTAGAAGAATGTATTATTAATAGATGAAAAGGTTCAGAGTATAAGAAGTTAAGGATCTGTGTATGTATACCTAAAAATATGTAGAATCATACACATAAAAATATAGATATAGTATTTGTCGTGATAATGGCATATGACTTGTTTATACGTCTTAAAACTACGATAGGAGAACATAGTATGCCAAGCATATTGGAGTGGATTAATTGATTATTATTTTGCAAAAAGGTGCTGCAACTTTTTCGTAAAATAATAACAAATATATTGAATCACTCAAACCCATTTTATTACGTCCCATATTTATAAAACAACCATAGTCTTTTAGAAACATAAATTAGTATTATTATCAATGCGCATTTCTTAAGAGTTTATACTATTATGCATTACTTGCACTATTGTCTTCAAGCAACTTTTCACGCAATATAGAATGCCGAGTATAAAAACTGTTATTTTACTATATGCGCACGGATATTACACGTGAATAGGGATTAAATAAACATGAAGGGCCTATAAATAAACCAGATATTCACATTAGAAGCACCAACTGAGTTAAATAATAACTAAACCAAATTTAATTAAATATTATCGGTATAATCCTATATGAGGGAGGCCTACGTCCAGCAGTGGACGGCAATAGGCTGAATGATGATCATAATCCTCATAGTTATCCGAAAATAATATTCTCGATTTATAATGTCTTTATTATTTATTATAAACACTGAGATTTCGTTTATCTTTGATGGAAGATCACTAAATAGCCCTGGTGGTAAATTATAAGTATTGCTAATGGACTTCAGTAATACTCTGATTTTTTGTGAGAGTATCATATTAACCCTATCGAATGACCTCCTCGATAAGGTTTTACGTATTTTGGTGTTTCAATTTATGGTTCAGACAGGTAGAAAACTGCTAACAGCGTGGCCTGTTATTCAATTATAACTCTCATTATGGTTTATTACCGTGGCGGCGAAATAATGTAAAAATACCAACTACTTATGGCAATATTTATGTCAACTGTTATATCTGTAATTTATTGTTGTAGTAGGTATATATGACCGGTGTGGTGCTGAAGAAAGAATACAATTCTGCAACGCCTCTCTTGCCTGTGGGTGTCGTAAAAGACGACTAAGGGATAAGATATGCAGATAACATTTATGCAAGAGAGGCAAAACTCGACTTGAACAGCCTATACCAACACGTTTGACTAGCTTCGTACAAAACGTCAATTTCCCTTCCATTTTGCCAAAGAGCCGAGTCCAGTAGTGGAACTTTTGTTGGCTGTGATGATGATTATGTATACTTATTAATTAATATCTTTTCCTCATTAAAATAAAACGTATTAGGCCCTTAGTAGCTCAGCACAAAATATTATCTTTCTAACTTGTGTAATAAGAATAATCAGAACTCATAAATACCTAACTACGTAATGAAAAATGATTAGACTTCAATGTTAATTAAATAATATAATATTTAGAACCAAATAAACTTTAAGTCTGTATATATGAACAAGTGAAGATGCAAAAGGAATTTACTTTTTGATTAGATAAAGTTGATGCTTTCACGCGATGTGAAGCCAAAATTAATATAAGATACTGTGAATGTACATTAAGATGTGTTAGTTATAAATTATCGTATGAACTAGTGATTTTCTATGTTTATTATGGATAGATAATAATACTTTTAATCACGCAATCGAATAACATGGGCACTCCAAAAAGTAGTTTGTCATAACTCCAGCTACCTACCGGCATGACCCGCTGAATTTGAAGTCAGTTTAGATCGTACCCTCAAAATTTCTATTAAATTGCAAAAGCATCGTAAAAATTTTGTGTTTCAGCGATAAAAAATGTGGATCTTAACCAAACATGATTATTATGGTAGATAAGTGGCGTCAAATGTACATACCACTTTTTTTGTGCCGGTGTAATTATTTTTATGGTTTATTCTGTCTGAAATTTATCATCAACCTCTTACGTAATAATGATATCTTACGTAATATGGAATCGGTCTATAATAAGAATTTTAATAAAAGATACGTACAAGATGAGATGAGGTACATATTTAAATGGAGCTAAATAATCTATATGTTTAACCAGTTTGGTCTTATATTAGTTAATTTATATTTTAAACTCACTCAATTTATAGTAGTGGATACAAAACGCTCCAATAGATGCTATTCTTTACAAATTAAAAAAAAATGGAATTGGTTACCTATCGGGTCTTAATGCATTTTTAGTAGTCTGAAATCAGTTTTCTATTTAAGGCCTTTCTACTGAAACTGGTTAGTTGCATATCTATAACTCATTGTTTTTAATTTTTTTTAAAGATTTTATGTAATATTTAACTAACTTACAGATTCATTATATTACCTGTTTTTAATGCCGGAAGTACTGTAGGTAGGTACAATGCAACTTTTAACATCCATAATTTTTACTATTGCAATTAGCATACGTATGTAACTATCTAGAAACCAATTTTATAATAACATTGGGTGTTTTTTGATGGTAAATGTAATGTATAATACTGAAAAACGGTTAATACTAAACAATTAATTGTCCTTCTAAAGAACCTAACCATAATAACTCTCTAAACGATTTTTTTTTCAGGCAACATAAAAATATTGAAATTGCAAAGTTTATAAACTATTTACATGAAATGGTTCTTTAGATGCATAAATCATATTTAATAACGCATTTTAACATCTAATGCTCTAAGTATACTTTAAATATAAGACTTTATAGAATAAGCTTAGTTAGGGAATCCTGAGGACTATTAGTCCGTCCAGGCAAGCAAAAGGAGCAAACACCAAAACGGTAGCTAGTTCGTGGGATTGTCAGAGATTGACTTGGACGAATTTAAACTTTTAATAGTTTTAATATATATTATTTTTATATTCATTTCTAATATAATTATTTTAGTATATTTTGTACTATTTGTTTCACACAAAATGTTATAAAATAATTTTTATGTAAATAAGTTTCAAACACTCGGTACCCTTGTTCTTAAATATAATATTCGTCAAAGACAAGCTCATATTAGGCAACCACGTAACTCAGATAATTGTCTATTACACCAACAATTATAAAAATATTCTAAATATATACTATATTCAAATGTATGTTGTCTAGATAAAAATGGAATCTGAACATTGTAGGGAAATATATTGTAAATATTAGTATTAAATATTTTTTGTATTGAAAAAATACGCCGAGTCTTTTATCGGAATAGAAATCGATGTAATGATTTATGTAATAATGTAAATGAATAAATGTTCTTTAAAGGCAGTGAATAATTTAGATTAATGCTATTTTACTTAATCATTTCTATGTACGCAAATTGTAATTAATACAAATTTTATCTTAAGTCGTACGTCAAATGTCGCCTATTTTTATTATGGATTAATAATTATTACGTTTTTATTTTAGCAAGCATTTTGATACTTTGTTGTTTGAATCTCCTTTTTTATTGTTATACTATTTATATGTATCCCACTGTTGGGCATATGCTTCTTTGTAATGGGAAATCAATTGACTTACGATGTCGCACTGACCAAGCGCATCCGTTATTTCACTCCATTTCATTTTCCTTGCAGTAGTTTTATTTCGATTTTTCTACTCTAGCATTGATGTTATTGAATTTCATCCCGTAGTTGAAACCCGCAAGAAGGAAAAATATGTGTAGCACAGTCTATATGTATTCTTGCTCTGTTATTACAGGGAACAGCAGTGTTTTAGTGAAAATAGCATTTAAATTTGTTTATTTAAGCTGAATTACGATATTTATTTCTATAACAATATTATTATACAGGTATTATTTAATATTACGTCTCATGTAGATACACAACGTTCCTTAAGTGAGCTATACAATTTTGTAATTCTAAAAATAAATTTTATGAATTCCAATACAAGTGCATAAGTTAATCTTTATTTGAAACCCCTATTGATTGCTTGTCTCTTTTCTCATCGATCTACAACTGGAATTGTTTTTAATAAAATATTTGTAAGTATATTATATTTTATCTGTATTAATGTATATTTAAACTGTATTTAAAACGCTCTATGGGATTATACAGGGTGTTACAACTCCTAGGCATTATAATGCATTAGACGTTTTTATTAAATTTAACACTAGTTTGCGCTTTCGAATCTTTAGATTGTAAAATAATTCTGCTATTGTGAAATCGATGTTGTGAAAAATTAAATAATTATTGTGTTTGATGGAAAATTAATGGAAAATAATTGATGTTTCAATGTCTACATTAATCGGATTTAGTAGTGTAATTATAAATCAAGACTTCTATTGTAAGCTTAACATGTTTTGTACCAGATGGCGCAAATTTAAGACGTTTAAAAATTAATCAGAAGTTATTTCAATGGATATTTTTAAAAACATATTTTAACTGTAATTCATTTTAGTTTTCAACTAAAAATTTTAAATTCTGCAATCCTATTCTAAAGAAAACTTTTGTAAAGAAATTAAAACTTTATTGATGTAAGAAAAAAAGAGAATGACGTCATAGTGTATGACTCGAGTGCCAGATGAATGTGATTTTGTATGTAAATGTTACGATGTGTTTAAATGTTAGTTATAAGTGAATTAAGTGTTTACTTAGAAATAAATGGATGTATGTAATAATGTATTCAATATGGCTTCAATAATAATTATGATGAACGAAATAAAACGTTATTTTATAATAGACGTTTTGTTTTAATTTTTGGTGACACGCATAACGATTACATTTTTAGGTGCTTGATTTATTATTCTAAGAGAGATGATATCGAAATTATACCTAATTAGAGGTAGAGATATCCAAAAAAGGTTCATGGTGCAATCTATACTAACATAATATTATTGGAGAGTTTGTTTGGTTGAACACGCTAAGCTCGGGAACTACTGCTTCAAATTGAAAAGTTCTTTCAGTGTTGAATAAATTATGTATCGAGGTAGGACTATACAATATTATGCTATGACCTATAAGAGATGAGCATTAATGAAAAATGTTAAATAAACGGGAAAAAAAATCTTATGAGAGTATTCGTTGCATGTACTGAACGTTATATGTGCTTACGATTCATTCTTTCTATTTCTAACTCTCTCTATTTCTTATATAAAGCAAACGAATTTATGAACAAATTCGTTCGAACAAGAACGTTCACTAGGAAAAATTGCTGCTTGTTTATTGCTTATGATATGTCCGTATGGTGACGGAGTCAGAATACAATTCACGACCCCTTTCTTACCCGTGGGTGTCGTAAAAGACGACTAAGGTACTATTGCCGATAAATTTTATGCAAGAGAAGAAAATTTCAAAAAAAACCCTATATTAACCCGTCTTACCAACATGGCACAGTAGGTCAATTTCCTTCCCGTAATGGAGAAGGCACAAGCCCAACAATAGGACATATACGAGATGTGATGATGATAATGATTACATTTTGTCACATTGTGATTTGAATTTGGTTTTTTGTTTTTTAATGGGACCAATCCCACCACACATTCCCATCATTGTAACTCCTGTAAGCCAGGATCCACAATAGTCTCCATCGATCACACCGAGATTTGACCTTCAGGCAGTTCCGGACAATGATTTTAATTGTCTTGGGACCCGCAACAAATTTAATTAGAAAAAGTTAAACAGGAGGAGCTAGAAGAGATTGATTCCACTTCCCTCCTACGCAATGCGGGAGACTTGAAGCAAAATTGACAAGTTAGTCAATAAATAAGAAGACGTGCAGTTACGAAAAGCGCAGCCGCACAGCACCAGGGATACGCAATGAATTTGTTTACACAAACTTTCAAATTTTATGTCGTAATGTAACATATAACTTTAATGTGTATAACACTCACGGCGGCCTTGCCTCCCAAGTGATAAAATCCGTAATAGTTTTATTTTATTGTAAACAGTTTTGTTCTGCAAAGATATAATAAGTAGCAATTTCAGTTTCCTTCTTTCCTCTTTTTGGATTTGTTTTTAATAATGTTTATAACAGGATCCCAGCTTGATGGTAACACCCAGCCATCCTCTCTATTGAAATTTTTATGTTTTTTTATCTCAATAGCCTCGCGTACTATTCTAGGCAGGTATCGGTGTTCTTTTGCGAGGATTTGTGGTTTATCAAACCTGATGTTATAGTGGGCGCGGTCCTGTCTATGTTCACAGACTGCAGACCTAGTGTCCCGGCGGTGCTTCACATCGGCTATGTGTTCTTTGATCCGAGTTCTTATGGATCTCTTTGTTTGTCCAATGTAAGAGAGACCACAGTCACAGTCAAGTTTATATACTCCTGCATCTTGTAATGTAATTTAGCATCATGTTACCTGAGTTTTCTTGCCGGATCTTTCTCAATGTAACCGTGTTCCGATCCGGTGGTAGTATACTAGATTATTAGTTAGTTTTTAAATATAATTACTATTAATTTTAATGTTTAATTATTACTAACCATAAACAATATAATTTTTTCATATAGAATCATTTTCTTCTTACACTGGCAATAAATTTTGTATCAAAATGTGGGTCAATACTTAATAACTAATTTCTATATCGGGTAGATAATTATAAATTTTCTGCAGTAACGATGACTTGTTGGACGTGAGACATCTTAGTCCACCCGTGATCATGAACGCTGTAAAGTGTTCGAAACGTCGGGTAATCAAAAATCAAATACAAACGCGATAAAATCCGTAAAGTAGTTTTATTTAAAACTTAACGACCAGGTATCTAGGTTATTTATCTATACTGCAACTAAACAGCTGGATGGATTTGTATGAACTTTTGTGAATACATACAAGTGGGGGCCTGGATGATTTGGTTAGATTCACAAATCAGCCCGGCAGATGGCACTGCAGTCGGTTAGTCCCTGTTACTAAAGTCGATTTCAAGGAGATTTCCTTTTATTTTATTTGAACAGAACAATGTCTGTTGGGTCAGCTAGTATACATATATAAAGATACCTTTTCTCCACAAAATTGAACGTGTGACTATTATTAAAAAATCGTCTATCAAAATATATCTATACCAACAAATAAAATTGGAATGTCTGTTTGTAATGTCAAAATAATAGGCTTTTTTCATGCTCACACGGTTATTTGCACGACACCTATGCCTAAAATAGCAATTAAAAAATTTTTGTCTGTCTGTCTGTCTGTTTGTTCCGGGTAATCTTCAAAACGGCTGGACCGATTTCAAAAATTCTTTCACCAATGGAAAGCTATAATATCAGGGCGTAAACTAGGCTATATTTGATCCCGATATTCCCACGGGAGCGAGAACTACGCGGGTAAAACGACTATAACCTATAACCGAAGCGAAGCGAGTAGTAAAGTAGGGTTGCTAGTAGTAAAAATAGTTGCCTCCCACCCGGGCTGGGCGTGATTTGTTACGCCGACGACACGCTCGTCACAGCCCGCGGTGGGACGCTACATGAGGCGGTAAGCCTGGCGACCTCAGGCACCGAAGAGGTCGTCAGGCGGATCGAGGCGCTGGGGTTGAGGGTGGCCCTGGACAAGACGGAGGCCCTCTTGTTCCATGGGCCCCGTATGGACCCTCCCATCGGCGTCTCGATCACCGTCAATTCGGTTGGGATCAGCATCCAGGCCCACATGAAGTACTTGGGCCTGGTGCTCGACGGGCGATGGTGGTTTCGGGAGCATTTCCGCAGGCTCGTCCCGCGGCTCGTAGGCGTGGCGTCCGCCCTACAATGGCTGATGCCGAATGTGGGCGGACCGAGCGCGGCATGTCGACAGCTGTACGCGGGGGTCATCCGGTCGATGGCCCTGTACGGCGCACCGTTGTGGACGGGATCCATGACCGCCCGACTTAGGGCCCTTCTGTGGCGTCCACAGAGGGTCATGGCGGTCAGGATCATCCGCGGGTACCGCACGGTGGCGACGGAGGCGGCGTGCCTATTGGCCGGGACTACCCCGTGGGACCTGGAGGCGGAAATGCTCGCCGACTTGTATCGGCGGGTGTCGGGGGTGCGCGGGAGGGGCGGTGTTGTTGCCTTGAAGGTGCTCACCGCCTGGCGCGTCGACGCCCGCCGGGACGTCATCGCCCGTTGGGCAGACCAGCTGGAGAGGCCTCGATACGGTGTTTGGACCGTGGAGGCCTTCCGGCCGGTGCTGATGCAGTGGTTAGAAAGGCGGCACGGGGTGCTCTCCTTCCGACTCGTACAGGTCTTGACGGGGCATGGATGCTTCGGCAAGTACCTGTACAGGGTCGCTAGGAGGGAGAGAACTTCGTCCTGCCACCACTGCGATTGCGACGAGGACACGGCGCAGCACACGCTCGAGGTCTGTGCCGCTTGGGCAGAGCCGCGTCGTGAACTCGTCGCAATCATCGGTGCACACCTGATGCTGCCGACCATCGCTAGGGAGATGCTCGGCAGCATCAGGAATTGGGACGCGGTCGCAGCCTTCTGCGAGGCAGTTATCTCGCAGAAGGAGGCGGCGGGTCGCGAGCGCGAGGAGCACAGCCTCGATGATGCGACCCGCCGCCGGCGACTGGGGCGGCGCAGGCGGGAGTACCTGCGTGCAATGCCGCCCTAGCCGAGGCCGCGGGTGACGTGACCGGGGATTAGTCCGTCACCCGCCGAGAGGCCGACCGCGTGAGGAAAGACCGACGTCCTCCCCGAGGGGGGGACGTCGGTCGATAGGAGGGTACCCCAATTAGGGGTATTCCGTCGGGCCGACCACTGACGACAAGTTAACGCTGCTCCAGTGGTCGGCCCAACGACGAAGGCGACATGGTTTTTGGGTGGGTCGCGGGAGTTGCGTGCTTAAGCCCCTCTGTCGCCCCGGACGGAGTGGTGCGGAGGCGCGCCGACCGCGACCCACCCACAAAAAAAAAAAAGGACCCTTTAATCGTCTTTTATGAAATCCCCGGGCAAGATACTGGGTGGCAGATTGTATTCTTACTGCATCACCATACGGAAGTAGCATATATGCATATATGAGGCGCGCCGACCGCAACCCACCCCAAACAAAAAAAAAAAGAAAGTAGTAAAAATAGTTACTATTTAATTTTGTAATTGCTATCAGAAGTTGATCGACATAAGCGAAAAATCCGCAACAGCATACTGACGTTTATTCACCAACTAATTTAATTTATCCTATAATCATCATCATCATCATCTCAGTCCATATACGTCCCACTGTTGAGCTCGGGCCACTTCCATAATGGAAGGGTAATTGACCTACTATACCACGCTGGTCAGACGTGTTGGTATAGTTTTATTTCGAGTTTTCCTTCTCTTGCACAGATGTTATATGCGTTTTATATCCCTTAGTCGTCTCGTACGATCACCCACGGGTAAGATAGGGGGTGGTGAATTGTATTCTTACTCCGTCATCACACGGATATCCTACAATATCTACCTATAATACGTTTTCAATATGATATGTTTAATTTTGTAGGAAAATAACTCATCATCATCACAGCTCACATACGTCCCACTGTTGGGCTTCAGCCTCCTCCACAATGGGAGTGCAATCGACACACCATTCCACACTGGTCAGACGTATTGGTATAGGGTTTTATTTCGAGTTTTTGTTCTCTTAAATAGATGTTATATGCATATTATATCCTTTAGTCGTCTTTTACGACATCCACGGGCAAGAGAGGCGGTGGTTAGTTGTATTCTTACTCCGTCACCACGCGGATAACTAATTGCAACCAATTATCTCTTGGAAATCCGTTCCAAGTTAGTATACGTTTGAATATATAACAAGCATTTAACAATTTGTTTTATTATTAACACAATTAATGAAACATAATAAAATAAATTAACAACATAATATAATTATTATTTTTCATAAGTGACATGATATAATCATAGATGGAATTAGATTAATTTTACTGGTGTTTTCCAGGTCAGATTAATTTATTTAAAACAATTGAAACTCATTTCCAAAAGAACGCGTATTCAAGCCGCATAATTATCTCTTTGTCTGAATTTAATAGAACGCCAGTAGCATATTAAATTCTTAAAAAATATAAATTAAGAAAGAATTTCGTTAAATTAAAATAGTCGGTAATGACAGGCTATTTTAATCATCGTTACAGTTCATCAGTGGGACATAATCCCACCAATGGGCTCGAGCCACCTCCATACTGGAAGGGAAATTAACTTGCTGTACCACGATGGTCAGACAGATGGGTACAGGGTTTTATTTCAAGTTTTCCTTCTCTTGCCTAGATGATATTTGCATATTATAATCCCTTAAGCGTCCTTTACGACGATCCACGGCCAGGAAAGAGTGTTGTGACTTCTTTTCTTACTCCGTCATTATCCTCACCATGTCGGCTTATATACGTCCGTATGCGTTGAGCTTCCTCCACAATAGAAAGGAAATTGACCTACTATGTTACGCTGGTCAGAACCTACTATGCCACGCTGGTCACTCGTGTTGGCATAGGGTTTTATTTCGAGTTGTCCTTTTCTTACATATTTGTTATATGCATGTTGTATCTCTTAGCTATCTTTTACGACACCCATGAGGAAGAGACGGGGTAATAAATTGTGCTCTTAGTCCGACAAAGTCCGTTACCACACGAAAATGTTAATCATTAAAATATACATAATTATGTACAAACAATTGCTCCAATTTATGTCATCAAAAAATCCTACTTCACATACTAAGCTTACTAAATCCAAAACTGTGTTCGTTGGTGGAAACTTAGAGGCTTGGTCACGGACAATAAATCAGCAGGGCTAATGGCTACTCTACCAGTATTTATCATTAGATTTAACAACGGCCAACTTCTTGCCGTTTGAACTGCGATTACATAATTTAGATGTAAAGTTTGTTTGGGGATTAGAAAAAATGGCCCTAAGTCTTCGGTAACTTCGCTTTGTTGTGTTGGGATAAATAAATATAATAATAAGCTTGTGCATAAATAAATATTAATTATTTCTCGATGATGAAGAAGTACATTTTTATTTTCTGGAAGCAAGACGTCTGTCTACCCGGGTCGATGAAAGGGCGCCGCACGATCCCATAACACACCGTGTAGCCCCTTTAGCCATTGGATCGTTCACTAGCACTCAGTTCCTGGATGTTTGTGGCCAGCCCCGCGGAGTACCCATTCGGGTGCCATGCCTGCCCAATCTCCGACATTGCTCCCACGCTGTTAGCCTCTCCGCGGGTGACGGACAATTCGCCGGTCCAGCCACTCACAATAATTAAAATGCTTTTTTTTTTGGTGTGTTCCATGATCGGCTCGCTCGCCGAGCAAATCATTGATGTCAAGGAATCGTTACTAGCGGTCAGCCTAAATGAGAATGGGTCGTTAATACGTCAGGTTATATGATCACAAGCCGCTCTTCAATCGGATAGATGATGTATCCAGACTAGCATATCAAAAATGATGTTCAATTGCCATGTCTGTCAATCCTCTTTACTATTTCACAATTTAGCCGTAATCTAGCTAAATAAGCTACATTTCATAAAATTTATATAAACCTACTTAAACCACGGTTAATACTTCACATTTCTTTTACAAGACATTTTAATCAACCCACACGATTCTGAAACAAGAGTACACGCGCTCAGGAGAATTATTAACCTAAAACGAATTCACAAAAAAAGCGTTATATTATAAGGAAATTGCTAGAACTTTCTCTTGGGATTAATATTATAAGTACTTTTATCGTCCAATTCTCGTTATCGCTCTTTAGCTTTTTTATTTATATGTTATTTTTCTGATTTTTTAATAACGTTTGTGCCACTTGCATAATGGAATTATACAGCTTTGTATGTCCTTTTATATTGTAATTAATTTGCTGTTGTTTGGTAATGAAGTCTTGTATCTCATATCTAGGACTATAAAGTTTTTTTTAGGGCTAAATTAGCATACAGTCCATCCTTTCCGTCTGGGACCCATCGTCTGGGGCGTCATAACCCACCGTATTCCCTTCCCTTCGTCATTGGGGCGACCACTGGTACCGAGTTTCCCGACTTATGTGAATAGCCCGGCGGGATACCCTTTCGGGTGCATCCCGGTATATAAATCTTTGCTGTAAACTTTTATCAGTCGAAGGTAGCCTTTATATGCGTAAATAATAAATAGAAGTAGAGTATTTAATAATTGTCTACTTTTAATAATTTCATGTTTATATCTTTTCAAGAGTAAAAGGTTCAATGCTGGATTATTCCGTATGGGGATGAATAACGATATATCATCACTCCTTACTTTTTTATGGTAGTCGTAAAACCCGATTAAAAATAAACGACAGGAGAGTAAGCAGTAACTTTTTTCTGTGAAACTTACAAAACGTCAGTCAACTACGCCTGTCAAGAATGAGGGTTATATTCAAATTCAAAAGTCAGATTATTTATTATGCATAAACCCCCCGAGGAAACCTACATTTTATTATTGTATTTTTTCTAAATTTTATCCTAAATAACCACTAGATCAGAACACGAGCACACTGAAATGACTCGGCAAGAAACTCAGCAGGTTTGTCTACTTTTTATTTATTTATTAATTTATTTTGAATAAAATTAAATGCAACAACATACCTAATAATATCTCCAGTATGATGTTCTTCGAACCACGATATAATAATTCTGAAACATGGTGCTAAATATTATGGCTGGACCAGATCCCGCAAGTGTCACTCGATGAGGTGTTAACCACTAGAGCAGCTATCTCTCTCCTCGACCCTAATAGAAGGAAGGGAGATACCCACTCTTCATAGCTACCGCAAGCAGACCTTTCAGAATTACGACTAATGCTACAAACATAAATCACAGGCAATACAGCGATTATTCCTTCATCTCAAGAGGCTCAAAAAATTGGAAGAGAAGAGGCCCCAGGATGCCATGAGTGTGGCATGGCAATTGACGATGCACGCCATACACTGGATGTATGCCCCACTTAGAGGCCTCAGCGCTACGACCTGTCAACGGAAATGGGAACAACGGACCTGTCGTTGCCGACCATCATCTCCAAGATGCTCGGCAGCGGCAGCTGTTGGTCATCGATGGCCTCCTTTGGTGAGGCTGTCATGACAAGGAAGGAGGCCGCGGGGCGGGTATGTGAGGCACTTGTGTCCGCTAACTCGCTCCGCTGTCGGCGACCAGGGAGAAGGAGACGCCGCTATACGCTTCTCCTCCCACCGCCCTGAATGATGACAGGTTAAGGCTAGACGGCTAAGAGGTGAGGTGTCGGGGATAGAAAGACATCAGGCAATCTCGCCGGCATTCCGTAAAAGCGCGGAAGGAGCCGCTGTGGTTTTAGTGGGTACTTCGGTCATTTTTGTGGCTAACGAGTCCCACACAAACTCCCCCGTCTGTAACCGGCAGGGGACGAGTGCATAAATGCATTTCCACAGCGTAAAATCAAAAGGTCATCACAGAATCTATTTGTAATCGTTATATCTACCTAATCCTTTACTTCCCCGTGTGGTGACGGAGTAAGAATACAATTCACCACTCCCTATCTTGCTCGTAGAGATCTTGTAAAAGACGACTAAGGGGTATAGTAAGCATATAACATCTGTGTAAGAAAAGAAAAAAATCAAAGCTAAACCCTATTCCAACACGGCTGACCAGCGCGGAATAATAGGTTAATTGCCCTCTTATTATGGAGGAGGCTTGAGCCTAACAGTGGGCCATATATAAGCTGAGATGATGATGATGAATCCTTATTACTATACAATTTAAAGGTACTTTTTTAATTACAATAACAGTATTTCAGATAAATAATCATCACTGTACATAATTTCAGCTCATATACGACCTATTGTTGGGTTCAAACCTCCTCCAAAATAGGTGGAAATTTAATCTAATGTACTACACTGGTCAAACATATTGCTATATGATTTCTGATGTTTATGCGAGTAATACACATTGTAAATAAAACTTTTTTACGAATTTTATCGCGTTTGTATTTGATTTTTGATTGCCCGATGTTTTGAATACTACAGCGTACATAGTCACGGTTCATTGTTCATAGTCACCGCTCCCTATCTTGCCCGTGGATATCGTAAAAGACGACTTAGGGGTATATTATGTACATACAAAAGTGGTAGGACCACACTGTCGACAGTTATCTGTTTACAGCCGCGGGCCGGTCCGACCGGGGTAGTACCACGCTCTCGCAGAAAATCGACGTCTGAGTAGTAGCAATTTGTTACTGCACTTCGTTTGGTGAGCGAGAGAGCCGGAAGCCCAACTTTCTGAGGGTGTTTGCATGTGGAGGGTTTTGGTGGTGACTTTGGTATCACCGAGCCTAAATGCACGCATTCACACTCCCTTCATTTTCTTCGTGGTAGGCAGCGGCCTTGTAAAGGTCCATAACCGGCAGCAACACTTACCACCAGGTGTACTGTCTGCTCATTTTCCATTGCTTGCAATAAAAAAAAAACATAACATCTGTGCAAAAGAAGGAACACTCGAAATAAAATCCCTATACCAACATGTCTGTCCAGCATAGTATAGTAGGTCAATTTCCCTCTCATTGTGGAAGAGGCCCGAGCCCAACAGTGGGTCGTATGTTGGCTGCGATGATGACGATGTCAAGTAAGAAAATATTAGAAAGAATTTTTAAAACCTGAACAATATTTCATGAAGTTACCTACCTATCAGTTTCCCGCCAAATTTTAGTATAGGTATTTAACTTTTATAGACTACTCTTATAGTCTTACGCCTACAACATCTAAGATTTACATAAAGCTTGTTGATGTTGCATGCTTACGTTATGTTATAATCAGTGAACCTGTTCTCATCAAACATTTATAGCTCCAGACCTCTCTTACTCTCAGCTCATATACATCTAACTGCTGGGCCCAAGCTTCCTCCATAATACGAGGAAAAGAGAGCACGCTGATCAGACGAGTTAGTATAGGGCTATTAAATAGTTCGAGATTTCCTTTTCGTGTGTAGATGTTATAAGTAGACTTGGAGGGAAAATAATCGATTTTTTGTTCTTTAAAATAAATTGATTCGATATAAAATATATATAATCGATATAAAATAATCGATTAATTAAAAATAAATAATCGATTATAAAATAATCGATTTTTCTCCCAACAGGATTATGATGACCTTTTTTTTTTAGGAAATGTGAGCTTTATTTTCTAATATAGTATGAAACAATCGTGATGACCTTTTTTGGAAATGTGGCAGTGAATAATCGATTTATTTCGATCGAATTTCGAATAATAAGAAATCGATTAAAAATCGATTTTTATTATTTTGATAATTGATTGTAAAAATCGATTATTAATCGATAATTTTTTTGGTAATAATCGATTATTATAAAAATCGATTATTTTTCACATCCCTAGTTATAAGCATATTAAATTTCTTAGTCTTTTACGACATGCACTGTCAAAATACCACGGGAGTAGTGAATTTTATTCTTGGCTTCTCTTAATGTGAAATCATCGGCTTAATGATTGCACAGATAGTTAAGATACCGACCTACCATGCCAGTGTCGTGGGTTAAATTCCCATGCAGGATAGTACTTTCTGTGGTCCATAAATTGTTGTTCTGAGTCGGGATCTAATTTATGTCTGCTATATTATGTGATTATAAAATCCTTCACAATACAAAGCTTATTTCCTAAATGCAGGGTGTTGTTTTAAAAAAAATAACAAATATATAAATAATTGTAGTTATTTTCAGCGGAATTGTAGAAAACCTAAAATATTTCTTCTTTACAGCAAATAAGGTTCTGATCTTGAATACAAACCCCCCCTCCTCCTCTCTCCTTAGTATTTGGCCTACTACACCATTCTGATCGAACGGATCTGTATAAATTTTTATTTAAAAGATTCTTTTCTGCTTTGATATTTTAAGATCCACTAAATTTTGTGCCTTTCAACATATAAATTCAATAAAACTTACTTAAATTATTCCAACCACTTCAATGGCAATTTTTCTAAAAACAAAACTTTAAAATTTCAAATATTTCCTTTCACTGACAGTAGAAAATATTGCAATTTCTCTTGTGTATATACAGCCCACGGGAAACGACGACAAAGTGGCAATATACTATCTCGACGGGGCTTCTCAAACAAGGGTACGAGAATAAGAGAGCTGTATACAAATTTATTTACGAACGATAGAGATAGACTGAAGTTATTAATTGGACAGAATTGACGAAAGTGCACGGGAGCGGTGTTTTTGACAAATTTCGCTTTGATTCGGCGATTACTTTCACCTCAACGTTTTAGGGTCGACGCCTAAATGTGACTCGTCTTAGGCGGCTGTTAAAAATGTAAACGTTTATATTAAGGGGCGCCCGTGCCATGTTTTCGTCGGTATTAAAATAAATTTGGTGTAAATTACGACTTTATGCTATAAGTATATATTGTACATTCCCTTTTGTGCTCATTAATGTGGCAAAAAAAATAAGATTAAGACATATAATACCAGCATAGTAAGATCAATTGTCAATTTCACTCCTAATATAGAGGTGGCTTGAATCAAGTAAGGCGTATATATAAATTAACCTCCCATGCCACGCTAGGTCGGTAAAGGAGTTTATTTAAAGTTTTCCTTCGCTTGCAGTAATATTAGCTACATAAATCCCTTAACCAGACACTTGCTAGATAGGTAAGGAATTGTGTTTGATCATCATCATCATTTCAGCCTATAGCCGTCCACTGCTGGACGTAGGCCTCCCTCATGTTGCGCCACAATGTGCGGTCCTGTGCCGCCTGCATCCAACGACGCCCAGCAACTTTCACTAGGTCATCGGTCCACGTAGTGGGGGGGCGTCCAACACTGCGTCGTCCGATACGTGGTCGCCACTCGAGAACCTTTCTTCCCCAGCGGTTGTCGGTTCGTCGAGCGATGTGGCCTGCCCATTGCCACTTCAGCGTGCTAATTCTTCGTGCTATGTCGGTTACACCCGTTCTTCTGCGGATTTCCGTATTCCGGATTCTATCTCGCAGAGAAATCCCGAGCATAGCCCGCTCCATAGCACGCTGAGCGACTTTGAATTGTATTTACTAATGTTGTTTTATGTTTTACCAAACAGAAAACAACATTTATAAAAGTAAGTTTATGAATATTCAAACAAAAAATAAATAAAATTAATCTGTCACGCTTTCAATCCAATTGGATTCGTTTTAATTGTATTACTATAGACAAAGCTATTTTCCAATTGGGACATCGGTCGGGCGTACCTTTTAATCAGATTATATTGATTGTTCCAGAAAAATGCAATATATTTAAATGCAATATGCTCGTCTGCCTTTTAATTTTAATTGGCATTTTGATGCTACTTTTATTTAAGCTAAGCCCTGTACTAAAAAATTAATCCCTGTATGACAGGGGACTGTTTCAAAAACTTAACTTAATTTTATTTGCCGCAAATTACGTTTCAGATTCAAAACAACCCAAAAAGTTTTAATACGATTTTCACCTTTAACCTCGAAAGAGTATTTGTGCAGAAATGTAAATACAGCAGAGCTTTAAACATATTTCTCCACACAATGTTTAGTCACGTTTATTTTTCAAACTTCGAGCTTGTTGTTCAAAATGCCACTGTGAGACTCCTAGGAATCGAAGAAATTGAAAATGCCGGATTTAAATTCAAAACTCTATGATTATACTATGGTTAAATCAACGATACACAGTGAGGAGTTTCGGCGCGAATTTGGAAATGTGATGTTAAGCTCTTGTACTATATTCATTTTTTTAGTGTTTTATAGTGTTATATTGTATAATTTTGCTGATATTTTATGTAATATAATATAATTAAGGTGCTGAAGTGTGGTGAATGTGATATAAGAGTGGTTTACGTGTATTTTCATATTCAACCGGAATTCCCAGAGAAATCATCTAATTAGGTTTTCAGCGCCTAATTAATGATAACGACTTGACTAACTGACGGACAATGACTATAAATAAGTTATACAATATGAAGAAGTAAATAATACGAGAACTTATAATTAACTTTGTAATTTAGTTTAAGCTGATGGCTTCGTTGCCAAAGCTTCAATAAATAATAAAAAAAAACGATACAAAGTCATTGAAAAAATAGATGATCTAAAAATTATGTTATTATTTTGTCACCACACAGATAAATTATAATCTGTACAATTGAAAATATTGAATAAATCCCGAAATAAACTACAATAATAAAAAAGTATTACATTATCTTTAAAAAAAATTATCAATTAATTGTCATTTAACGATTGTACTGGCACGCGTGAAGTATTTAATCGAAAAGTCATACGTCGTTACATAATTTTGCAGCTGATACTCTTACAATACTGGACCGATATTAACCAAACATAGCTAAGAACCACCGCCAGGGAGGGTCCAATTGTAAATCTAAATCATTCTCGAATCCCCTTGAATACACACAATAAATTTCATCAACATCGGTCCAGCCGTTTAGAAGGAGTTTAGTGGCATACACAAGTACACAAGAAATTTATATATAAAAGTAAAGGCTCTATCATTTTATGGACAAAAATAAACGATTTGATAGCAATATGGAAAAGCTTGGACATGCTTTTCAAACTAAGCTACAAGCAATTTCTGGGATCACTTGAGCGGCCGTAAAAGTGGACAAATGAAGTAATTCTCCGAGATGCGACTTCTGCGGTGTCGTAAAACAGTGTTTATAGGAACATAAAGTGCCTTTATTGTTTTAAACGTAAATAAATGTTTGTGAGAATAGAAGTGTTATTGATTAATCATAAATATATATTGTTCAGTTCAAACTATGGTCAGTTTTGATGTCACATCACTCTTCACCTCTCTACCTATGGAGGATTGCATCAAAACCATATCTAAGAAGCTATCTGACAATAATATGCCATTGGGATATGCGGAACTGTTACGTCAATGCCTAACAACTGGCTATTTAATGTGGAATGATGACTTCTACAAGCAAGTAGATGGAGTGGCTATGGGCTCGCCGGTTTCCCCTGTCGTTGGCGATGTATTCATGGAAGACTTCGAGGAGACGGCCTTATCAAGCTCACCTGTCACACCCAGGTTCTACAAGCGGTACGTAGATGACACTTTCATAATATTACCCACAGACAAAATAACCATATTCCTAAACCATCTTAACTCCATTAATCCAAAAATTCAATTCACTATGGAACTGGAGTCAAATAACTCTTTAGCCTTCTTAGACATTTTGGTTATACGTAACCCTAATAACACCTTGAGTCACACAGTGTATCGTAAGGCAACACATACAGACAGATACTTGAACGGTGATTCTCATCATCCCCCTTCACAGTTAGCTACCGTGTGTAAATCTTTGTTGCAGAGAGCACGAGGAATCTGTGACGATGAACACCTGGCTGGGGAGCTGCAGCATGTCAAGCAGGTGCTACGTGCAAACAAGCTGCCAGTTCCTCGCACCTGTCGCAGAGACCGAGTGAAACCACCCACAGTTGAGCGCCTTCCTGCAATACTACCTTATGTCAAAGGAGTCACTGACAACATTCCGCGTCGGAGACCCGTAGCGTACGGACGTGCGCCTCGTTGCTCTCCACTGCCGCGCTCTCCCCGCACCCGCCCCCTGCGGTCGTGCGATCTCGCTCCGTCTCGCTCGCTCTCGCAGCGTACCTCGCGTCGCGTCGCGCCGCCATTTTGTTAACGTCTGTGGCCGTTCAGTGGCCCGCTCCGGGTGGCCGTGTATACGGTTGTCTGTGGCAGTTTCGCTGTTTGGACGCAGGTGTTGCCGGATCCCAACTGCACGAGTCGACTTTCTCAAGACGTCGAGTGCAGATTTCTACCGTTGGTAGATAAAAAGTCAACCCATTTTGGCCCTCTCAGGGCAGAAAACCATATTGTTTGGTCCCCGGCGGAAACCTCACGCTGTCACCGAAGCCGGGTGATGCAAGGCCCCGATTTGCCTGCCGAGCCCCTTCAGGGCAGAGCTAACAATCGGAAGGGGTTAGAGCATCCGGCCTTGGGGGATCTCCTAGTCGGACCTAATCTACGGCTTTTCAACATTTTTCTGCGAAGGCCTAACGGCCCGAGCAGCTAGGAATCTATCGCACATTAAGATTAGCGAAGGATTACAAGCTTAGGGCACACTAGTTAAGCACACATCCTCCCGACCTGCACCCGGTTGGGAGGGACACGCACCACACACAACCCAGGGTTCACCTCACCCAGGGCGCTAGGTTTCACACTTTTCCCGCGAACGTTTTTTCCACCAGCCCACGATGGCGGAAAAAACTATTACAATCGACGCCCTTCTGGCAATCCCAGAGATACAAGCTTATATTGCCCAACATTTTGGAGCAATAACCATCTTACCACTCCAGCCTCAACGCGCTCCTACTACCGCCCTGCCGCTTGAGCCGGAATTACCGACCATCAGCACGGCGATGGAAACGGAATCACCCCCGTCCTCCTCAGCCTCATCGTCCTCCTCCTCCGAGTCGGAAGATTCGCCAAATGAGGGCTCATTTACTGTAGTTCGCTCCCGCAAGCGGAGCAAAAAGGTAAAGGTCAACAAAGAGGCTCCCTCTAAGGCCCCAAAAATTAAGCCGACTGACTCGGCAAAAACACCCGCTGCAGCCCCGTCTGCAACGACTGCCATGGCCGCCTCGGTCCCCCAGTCGTCTCGCAGGCCACCCCTACCTCTGTCCCATCTTCCACGGACAGCAACACCGTCGCTCCGCAGACGGTCAAAAAACCACTGGCTCCGCCGCCCCTATATATCAGGGATAAGGAGAAGTGGCTAAACATCTCCGCTTGGCTAAACACCAATCGCATAAATTACAAATCGGCTAAATCCCCGCCCCAAGGCATACGAGTGGACCTTCACTCGTCAGCCGACCACCGCACCGTGTCAAGCATGCTAGGGAATCAACAGATTCCCTACCATACATACACCCTCCCCGAAGCCAAACTTCTGCGTGCAGTTATACGCAATGTCCCGAGAGAAATCGACACTAAAGAGATCTTAGATTCTCTTAACACCCAGGATCTGCCGGTTGTAGAAGTACACCGGATGATCCGGGGAAAGGGTCGTTACCCCCTTAACATGATACTCGTCTGCCTTACGAATAACGCAGAGGGTAAAGGAATCTACAAAATTAAGACCATCTGTGGCCTCTCTGGGGTCTCGGTAGAGCCCCCACACAAAAATGGTAATCTGGCACAGTGTCACAAGTGCCAAATGTATGGACACTCGTCCAAGAACTGTTTCGCCCGTCCTAGGTGCGTCAAGTGCCTAGGTGACCATCACACCGCCCAGTGTGAAAGGCCAAAGGACATCTCCCTCTGCAAAGAGCCACCTGCGTGTGTTCTCTGTGGAGAATACGGACAACCGGCCAACTACCGCGGCTGCCCAAGAGCGCCGAGGAGGCTAGTCCGCCAACCCAACACAAACGGCAAGGCCTTGTACTATAACAAGACCTTCGTCCCAGCCCCCTTACCAACCCACAATGCGTGGGCTCGCCCCCTGCTAACCAGCAAGGAGGCTTTCCCAACCCTGCCCAACAGGCAGCCCGCTGCCCCACTCGCACCATCTCTGCCCAAACCACCAATAATCGGGCCAAACCAGCCCACCGGTGGTAATCCCAAGCCCCCTCAGGGCGCCCCAATTCCCATCGTCGTCGCTAAAAGCGCGCCCCCAAAAGCCCCCTAAGGACTAGATCCAGATCTAGCCCTGGTGGCCAACTTCGCGGCTCAAATCAATTTCGCGGAAATCCGCGAAATTGCAGTCGATCTCAGAAAGAACGAGGGAAACAACCTCGCCCTCCTTAATATAGCGATCAAATTCGCCCCCACGTTAGAACGTCTAGGCTCACTCAAATTCAACTAAAATGGATAGGTACACTCCCGGTAGAGTTAAACCCAGACACCTCAAAGTAGGGACATTCAACGCAAATAGCCTTACCCAACAGAGGGATGAAGTAGGCACATTCCTTCGGGAACACCAGCTCGACATCTTGTTAGTACAAGAAACGTTCTTAAAACCATTCAACAGGGACCCTAGAATCGCGAACTATAATATAGTTCGCAATGATAGGACAACCTCACCAATGGGTGGAACGCTCATTTACTACAAAAGGTTGCTGCATTGCACACCTGTGGATCCGCCCCCTCTGATGTACATTGAAGCTTCAATTTGCAGGCTAGCCCTCTCAGGCCATCAGCCTATCACCCTTGTATCCGCATATCTCTCTCCCAACAGAGAACATTCGAAACAGTTGGTTGAAAAAGATCTAAAAGCCTTGCTAGAATTGGGAGGCGCCGTCATCATTGGCGGTGACCTTAACGCCAAGAACACCTCTTGGAGCTGTCAAAGTTCCAATACGAGGGGCAAGACTTTAGAGCTATTCGCTGATAGACTGGGATTTGATGTCATAGCGCCCATAGAGCCGACACACTTCCCCTTTAACGTTTCGCACAGGCCGGACATACTCGATATCTTTCTTCTCAAAAACATAAACCTTCGTTTATGTTCAATAGAAGTTCAACACGAGTTAGACTCAGATCACCGCCCGGTGACTCTGGAATTAGCCTCCCGCACCCCCGGCCCCTCAGGCCATAACAACGAAAGGACCAAGATAGCGACTGACTGGGTACGGCTAGAGAAAAATCTCAAGTCAACCTCGTCGGTCCACCTTGATCAAATTCCCAATGACATTACGTCTAAGGAACATACCTCTCAGGCGATCGAGTCGCTTACAAGTCACGTGCAGTCGATAATGGACGACTGCTCGCGGCCGGTACCAGATACGAGCGATCGTAAATGGCGCCTGCCAGACGACGTCCGTGACTTGTTAAGACGTAAAAACGCCGCGACACGCGCTTATGACCACTACTCCACGGAGGACAACCGTACCCGCCTACGGTCACTCCAGAGGGAGGTTAAACAAGCTATTAATGAATTGAGACAGAGCAAATGGGACGCCATGCTCGAGGAGCTAGAGCCCTCTCACACAGCCTTTTGGCAGCTTTCCCGCTCACTCAAAAAAGACATCGTGTCCACTCTCCCTCTTCTCACCAGACCCAACCAGCCACCGGCGTTTATGGACGACGAAAAGTCAGAATGCCTGGCCGACTGCTTGGAGCTTCAGTGTACGCTGAGTACACTACACCCCGACGCCGCGAATCACCGCTTCATCGCCGACGAAGTGGAACGTCGTGCCACTCTCTCGCGCTCGTTACGAATGCTGCATCTTCAATGCAGCACTAAATAATAACATCTTTCCCGGGCAATGGAAAGAGGCCGTGGTAATAGAATCCAAACCCGGCAAGCGCCGTACCGAACCCAGTAGTTACCGCCCGATTAGTCTACTAAAAGGTCTAGGTAAGAGCTACGAACGAATAGTTCTAAGTAGACTACGCACATTCGCCGAGGCTAACAACCTCGTTCCCGACGCACAGTTTGGTTTCCAAGCCAAACACAGCTGCGTACAACAAGTTCACCGCTTGGTAGAATACACAAGTAGTCAATTCATCATGAACAGATATACGGGTGTATTATTCCTAGACGTAGCGAAAGCATTCGACAAGGTTTGGCATGAAGGCCTACAAACTCTATCTCCTCAAGATCCCTCACTACTTAATTCTCATTATACATGACTACTTAAGTCATCGCAGCTTTCGCTACAGGGTGGAAGGGACGTTGTCGACCTCCCACCCTATCAAGGCCGGCGTCCCTCAGGGGTGGGTCCTCTCCCCATTTCTCTTCACGCTATACACTAGCGATATGCCCAAATTCAACCGGGTACATAAAGCGCTTTACGCTGATGACACCGCACTCTTTTGTGCTGGTAGATCCCCGACAACAGTAGCCAAGACTCTCCAAACAGCGGTTACCGCCCTAGCCAATTGGTTTAGGAAATGGAGATTAGAAATCAACCCCGAGAAGAGTCAGGCGGTCATGTTCACTAGACGAACTGCCCGTTCCTACTCTATCGATAGCATTCCCCCCCTTAAAATTTTCAACAAGCCGGTCACTTGAACCAGGCAGGCCAAATACTTGGGTGTGACCCTTGACGATCGATTCAGCTTCGCCCCTCACATAAAGCAAGTCCGCGCACGGGCAGCCTTTGTGATGGGCCGTCTCCACTGTCTACTCAACTCTAGGTCGCGTATGCCCCTGAGTAGCAAAATCCGACTATACACCACCTGCATACGGCCTATCATGACCTATGCCAGCGTGGTGTTCGCGCATGTTAAGCCACACAGGATCCACAGGCTACAGACACTACAAAATCGTTTCATGCGCCGAGCTACGGGAGCACCGTGGTTCATACGAAACGTCGATCTCCACATCGACCTCGAACTGCCGACCATCAAGCAGTTTATGAAACGGTGCTCTCAGAGCTACTTTGACTCTGCCATGACATACCCCAACCAACTAGTGGTTGGGGCGGCTTCCTATAGACCCTCCAAAATCTCCTCCATCCGACGTCCTCGTCACGTCCTCGACGAAGAGGACGACAATATCACACTCGCTCAACAAAGAGCCTACACGGCCCGCGAGGCCTTAACAAATAAATATCCGCGGTTCCGCCCTCGCCGTCGAGGTGCGAAACCGCGCCGCGCAAAAGTCACTACTAAAAACGTGGGCACGCCCACTTTGCCTCCAGCGACGCCCCAAGCCGAGGTCCGTTCCCCACAGGGGGAGCCCTTGGGCGATGTCGCTTAGCATGCTTTTCTCCGGGTTGAGAGCCCTCAGCGCTCACCCATAGTCCGCGTCAAGCTGCCGAGGCCATCTGCGGCCAACAGCTGTACACACACACAAAGAAAAAAAAAAAAAAAAAGTCACTGATAAGATTGGCTACATCCTGAAACGCTCTTCCATTAAAACTTATTTTAAGCCACTGAAGAGGATTAGCCAATTCTTACCACCTGTCAAGTGCCAGATCCCTTTACAAGATGCAGGAGTATATAAACTTGACTGTGACTGTGGTCTCTCTTACATTGGACAAACAAAGAGATCCATAAGAACTCGGATCAAAGAACACATAGCCGATGTGAAGCACCGCCGTGACACTAGGTCTGCAGTCTGTGAACATAGTCAGGACCGCGCCCACCATAACATCAGGTTTGATAAACCACAAATCCTCCCAAAAGAACACCGATACCTGCCTAGAATGTTACGCGAGGCTATTGAGATTAAAAAACACAAAAATTTCAATAGAGAGGATGGCTGGGTGTTACCATCAAGCTGGGATCCTGTTATAAACATTATTAAAAACAAATCCAAAAAGACCACCACAAGACTGCAAGACACCGTGAGCTCATATTGTATAGATTTGACCCACAATAATAATAACTAAAGATAATTTTATAAATTAAAACCTTATAGTAACATAAAGTAAGCCGCCTTCAAAATTAACTTTAATTTAGCATCATGTTACCTGAGTTTTCTTGCCGGATCTTTCTCAGTGTGACCGTGTTCCGATCCTGTGGTAGTATACTAGATTATTAGTTAGTTTTTTAAATATAATTACTATTAATTTTAATGTTTAATTATTACTAACCATAAATAATATATTTTTTTCATGTAGAATCATTTTCTTACACTGGCAATAAATTTTGTATCAAAAAGTGGGTCAATATTTAATAACTAATTTCTGTATCGGGTAGATAATTATAAATTTTCTGCAGTAACGGACTTGTTGGACGTGAGACATCTTAGTCCACCCGTGACCATGAACGCTGTAAAGTGTTCGAAACGTCGGGTAATCAAAAATCAAATACAAACGCGATAAAATCCGTAAAGTAGTTTTATTTAAAATGCTCGCGTAAATATCAGAAATCATTAACATAACATATAACTCACAAACAAATAAGTTTGAAATATGTAAGGTCAACTGTAACATGATTTCAATGAATGTAAAGAAAGGATCGTGTGATTGTCGCATTCGCCTGAATTAAAACTTCTTTGATATTATCACACAAAAAATAAATAAGGCAGGGCATTTAAAAAAAGTATATATTGATGAGAAAACCACCCTAATATACATGATGATGAAGATAAAAATAAATAAATAAGTTTATTGTATCATTTAAATAATCGCCTCGCGACGGCGATCGGCGTCCCAGTAGGGGACAGCGAAGGGAGAGGGTACTCCGTATTCCGGGGGTATGCCGTCGGGCCGACCATTGATGTTAAGTCACCATGCTTCGATGGTCGGTTCAACGACGAAGGCAACGTGTCGCGGGTGGGTTACGGGTGTGCGTGCTTACGCGCCTCTGTCGCTCCGGACCGAGCGGTGCAAGGAGTGCGCCGACCGTATCCCAATCCCCAAAAATTTTAATAATTAAAATAAATGTTATGAGAACAATCACAAATACAGTTATTAACAAATATGCATCTGTCATTGTTCATTTTCTTTCAAAAAAGCTGATAAATGAAATCTATCCATCCGTTCATGAACGTTTTTAAAGACATATAACTAAAAATATTTAAGAAAATTGTAACAAGCGTCTCACGGTAGTATGCACTTGACTACTAGTTATTTTTACTGAGCGCCATTCCTTATGTAATTCGTTTCCATTTCAGATCAGAATTGGTGGCAAAATAAATTTTATATTAAATGTATAGAAGAATAAAACATACATGTAGGCATAAATAGATACAAGAGTTACATGTTTACGGAACCTTAAAACTACTGGAGACCAAGAGCTTTGTAACTTGGCTGATGTATTTGCATGTAACATGTATATAATAAATAATATGTATAAAATTAAGGAACTCGTCACTGTTACGCGAAATTAGCATCTGACACGGTAAGGTTGTTAAACTTAGACCAATTTACCGTTTTGTAAGTAATTTTCTTATAAGTATTTTTACCAGGCGGTTAGGATGGTAAAAATACTTAAAAGAAAATTCTTTCATCGTTGGATCGAGAAAATATTAATTTTGCGGGGCTATGAGGTTAATATGATCCTTATAGTAAGGAAGTAAGAATACAATTTACCACCTTCACTCTTGCCCGTGGTTGTCGTAAAAGGTGACTATGAGGTATGATATGCATATAACCAGAATCTATATTAATATATAAAGCTGAAGAGTGTTGGTTTTAATGCGCTTATCTCAGGAACTACTGGTCTGATTTGAAAAATTCTTTCAGTGTTAGATAGCCCATTTATTTCGAAGACTAACAGGAGCATAGCACCAATGAAGAATGTCTTAAAATCGGATTTTTTCCCTTTTGAGAGCGTCCGCTGCGTAAACGGCTAAATTTTCGCAAAAATCGTGTGTGACAGAATCATATTATTAAAAAATATTTTCACCTTCTACATCAACAAAGCCTTAGGTTAAGGTTTGCGTTAGCTCAAAGTATCTATACCACGCAGATGAAGTCGTGAGCAGAAGCTAGTATAATATAATATCTATGGGGCAAGAGAAGAAAAACTCGACATAAAATCCTATACATCATGTCGGATCAGCGCGGTATAGTAGGTCAATTTCCCTCCCATTGTATGGGACTTGAGCGCAGCAGTGGGAATTATGTGGGCTTTTTTTTGTCTTACATCTGTAAGAAATGTAGGTCGTTATAAAAGAAATAACGAATAGATATAATAAGAAACGAAACAAAGTTCGAACAATGAAATTGTAGCAAACGTAACTTTGTTCCAAGATCATCAGTTACGTAAAATGTACATGTTTGTACCACCATAGATCTTGTTAACTTTATTATACCACTAGTTTATAAGCGTGGATCTGCACACTGTAATGGAGTTTTCTTTATCATATCTATCCCACGAGAATCATATTTTATTTAGGATATAAATTAGCCTATGTGCTTCATATATATCTAACGCTATTTAGAATTATAACTGTGGGTCGATTTCATCACTAGTTCATAAAACGATTCGATTTCTTTGGACTATTACTGGAATTTTTCTAAATATACTGTGATTCCTCATTTTGTCAATTATCGTCACTGTATACTAGGGATGTTATGGGTACAAAGTTTTAGATCTGAATACGGATGAATAAAAACATTAAACCCATTTCGGAGACGGTTACAGATATGAAATTATTTAGGATTATCCGACAGTTTCAGTTTAGTTTCATTTACAGATATTGGATTTTAAGAGAATTTGTAAAACTATTTCAGATAATCCGACAGTTTTATTTACGGATATTGGATTTTAAGGGAATTTGTAAAAGGGAAATGCTATGTATGTTGATTTTCGTATTATTATCTCTATTTGCCTGTTTGAAAGAATGCTGTCTTGACGCGTCTCATACACATACTCTACTGATTCGAAACTTTTATAACGGATTCTGTTACAGTGTCGGATATATTTTAGGATATTATGATATATGTTCTTTTAGGATTCATGGATATATGTTTTTTAGGATCTTGGTGATACTAAGGCTGGATTTAGAGTCACGCTGACCGTTCGCTGACCGTCGGCGCTGATAGCCAAAATGTATGAACGTCTAGGAAGCGTTTTAGAATAACGCGTAGGTATCAGCGCGTACGGTGGTCCACGCTGACAGGTTAGCGGCAGTACGCGTCGCGCGTCAGCGCCGCGTAGCTATCGGTGCTGACCGCCGCACACGCGCCTCTGCCTTCAGTGAGCGTTTTTGCGATAATGGAACGTCATGCGCTGAAATTTAACGCTGACAAGCGACGCGCTGAGCTGTCGGCGCCGACAGTCAGCGTGATTCTAAAACCAGCCTAAAGGTTTCACAAAAACTGACCAAACGCAAACACCTTCGGAAGTTAGGGGCTTCCAGGTCTCTCGCTCACCTAACGAAGTGTAGTTACAAAAACTACTACTCAGACGTTATTTTTCTGCAAGACTGTGGCACTACACCGGACCGACCAGCCCGCGGCTGTAGACACTGTCTACAGCCGCGGGCGGGGATAGGCGTCTGTCTACTAGACAGACGCCTATCGATGGTATGTGATGTAAAAAAAAATATTTAAACATTCAGGTGTCTACGAATGCCCACGGTTAAGCTACGTCTGCTACACTTTTGCTACGAAAATGTATTATCAAAAGAGACGTAATAAAATGAACTGCTACAATATGAGCTTATAATTTACCTTTAAAATATTTTCTTTGATTTTAGTGGTATTATAGTTTTTATTTTCCGGTCCGGAATTAGCGAACACAAATTACATACATATTATATACTCAGGATGCTCATTTGTGAAATACACAAGTCGTTCTTATACATGAAAACCTTACCTATAAAATCCAGTAATAGTGAACGCTAGGCATTTTGGACAATAGTTTCTGAAATGTTTACCTTTTTTTCAGATAAAACCTCACTTCAATATGGGTTCTCAACTCGAGTGGCTTACTCGAGTACTCACTCGAATAACGCGCATCACTATCCACGATTTATCGTTCTTCATTACACGCTAGTGACCACTTGAGAGCCATACCCAATCTTCGCACTTATCTCGAGAACAATCTCAACATTTTCACCTTTGCAACACGTGCTCTTAATGTTGTTTGTAGTGAAAGTGATCAAAGGCCATAAGTACTTTCACCATTGATGCAAATTTCAACCTTATCGTTGAACTAATAAAGTTTCAATTTGTGTATATGTTTGTTTTAGGGGTGTGTTTTATGCCTAAGTGTTAGTTTTTGTGTTTAAGCCAAGTCATCCATTTTGAGAGCGGGGCCGTTGACCAACAGTGACCTACTGTTATCATTGCTTTGTCGGGACAAACTGTAAAACTGTTATGGCGCACTTTATCTTCCTTTCAGTCAAGTTGGATTTCGCCGTCCAAACTTTATTCGTCTTTGTTTTATATATATACTACTTTCTATAACATTTAATGCTTATGTATTATTACTAGAAAAGTTGGGATTTAAAGGTTTTTTATAAAGAAATTAAGAGTGTAAATATAATGTATATATATTTCCGTAACATTCTTTATTCATTTATTTAATAAGACATTACATTCCGGTGATGACCAAGTAAGACTTTCAACTCAACGTAATAAGTGACGATTCTGTTTATGTTAAATAGAAATGTTTCTAAAATGCCTTTTGGTAATTTATTTAGAGAAATCTTACAACAAATTTGATGTTACTTATACTTTAATTGTACGGGCCAGATTAATTACATGTTTTATACAAAAATCTTTTTAATTCATGAACAGCAATAATTGGGTGGAAGAGTGATAGATTGCTACGCAGAAACCTTTTTATTGGTAAGCTATAGTCCGGATACACCCCGTCCAATCTGTCCGTGGCGACGGATGACCGGTGTGCGACCCCATAACTCCCTGTCGCCACTGGGCTGACCACTGGTACCGATTCCTTGACATCCACGGCCTGCCCGGGGTCACGTAGAAACCTACGGTTCGAAACCCAAGGTGTGGATCGTTAACTTTTAAAAATTACATTTTCATATTATATACACATTCATTTAATAGTTGAAAATCGAAAGAACTTTATAAAAAATGTTTATGAATAAATGATGATGTATGTAATCTGGACTTTAGAGAACATATTTAGTTTTGGCTATCAGGAACATTTATAGCATCTGTGGGGTCAGTGTTACTCCTAAATATAGTGAAATCGAATGCTAGAATATCATTACTGCTTTGAATTGAGAAAGGCAGATATCAATTTCTCTGTGGAATAAAACTGCTGAGTAAAAATCTAGAACTACACAATTTACTATTTATTGTAGAGGACATCCATGACTACACAAAGGCTGAAGAAGAAGTAAATTAGAACCTCGAAAACAAAATTCTATCGAAAATAGACTGGAGACTCGCAGTCCAACTAGGTGGACCGACGACCTGGTGAATGATGCTGGGCGTTCGGCACAGGACCTTAATTTGTAGTGAAACATGAGACAGGCCTACAGGCAGCACTGGACGGCTGAATAATGATGATGATTATGAATACTCTGATACGCTCTTAAATAAAAAAGGCTGTAAGGATGACAATATTTTATTAATACACTGAAGCCACAAGTATGAATTAATATTCATCTTTATTTAGTGTAACAAATTGACTTTTGTCTTCGGTTTAAATTTCTAAGTAACATCTTTTATCCTTTACTTACTTCCAATGTAAAGTCAAAATTCACAAAGTTATCAAAGGAATTTATTTCAACTCTGCTTCTTCGTCCTTTTTAATTAAGTTTCAAGCTGATAATTTATGTCTAGGGATGGTTAAGAATTGGTTTATGTATTGTTCAAATTGTAATAGCATTCTCAAACCAAAAACATTGTAAATTTTACGTTTGTTCTATAAAATAAATAGAAATTTTCACAATCGGCTTAAAAACTGTTATATATAGTTATGCAAAACTGGTTCTAAAAGTTTTAATCCAATACGTTTGCAAAGCTAGCTGAATAATAAAAATAAAAACAACCTCTGAATAAAAAAGGAGTGTACCACGTTTAACTGCTGACATAAATTCGGTCTAAAAGTGCAGTACAAATGAGAAGTGACATTTTAAATAAAGCACTAGAATATATTATTCAAACCTAGTAGTATTTTAAAATATTTTAACATAGATTACAAGTAGACATCATAGTTATAAGCTAAATTTATTATTGTTTACTATTTCGTTGGAGGTATTTTAACAATAACAAAATAAAACGTATATTTTCGTACTGCAAACTGTCATATTTTTCTAAGTACTGCAATCAATATTAACACGTTGAACGCCATGAGAGTCAGCATATGAGCCTCACTTATCTAGTAAATAGAGCCAGCATAAAATCGCATGTTTCTAAAATGTTATTGATAATTGTTATTAGTGTAGGGTCTTTAAAATGTGGTGAATCACGTAATAAACACCGAAGAAAATTAATTTGTAACCTTATTTTGCTTTAAGTCGCCCCTGGTACGCAGTCATATGGTGTACCCCACAGCTCCAACGGAACAACTCTATGTCGGCTACATGATATCCATGGCCCAAAAGGGGGACTGAAAATTCAGATCAGCGTTTAACGTGGTAATATTTAGTAACTCATTTAAAAGATTATTTACCCTTTTACTGATAGTAAATATCTCTAGAATAAATGTTTTTTAAACAATTTTTAATTTATATTTTAAAATATCATTAAATAGTAATTAATTATCTCACGTATATGAATGTTTAAAAAATATGTTTATTACATAAATAAATCCGTGTGATGCTGGAGTAGATATGAGGATCACCACTCCTTCATTGATCCTAGTACTTAATTAGCGTATACCATCCAGATAACATCATTGAAAGAGAGGCATCATCTATATATGTCCCACTATTGGTCTCGGGCCTCCTCAATAATGGGACAGGAATTGACCCACTATTCCAGGCTGATCAAACGTATTTGTTTCGGTTTTGTTTCGAGTTTTCCTTCTCTTGCGGAGATGTTATATGCTTATTATATCCCTTAGTCATCTTTACGATACCCACGGGCAAGATAGGGAATGGTGAATTATATTCTTACTCCGTCACCACACGGACGGAGGAAAAACTTGTAATAAAGCTTTCGGGTAGGTATTATTACTTATCGACGCTTTATATAACATCCTACGCAACGTTTTCTTCACGTGCTAAGTAAGCAAGAATAAGATATGAGACTAAATATTACCACTATAAAAGAAAGCAAAACTTGAAATAAAATTTTAAAACAAACTCAACTTGCCGACTAGCGTAATATAGCATATATTAAAATTATTTAAGAAATTCTGTGTGGTAACGGAGTAAAAATACAATTCATCACTTATCTTGGCGGGGATGTTGTAAAAGACGATTAAAGGATATAATAATAAGCATATAATATATATACAAGAAAAGGAAATCTCGAAATAAAACCCTATTTCAACACGTCTCACCACCGTGGCATAGTAGATCAATCCTCTTCCCTTCCCCTAATTTCCTTTCCGCATTGGGACATATATAGGCTGAGATGACGATGATGATGATTTAGGAAATGAGCAAAAAATAAGGACCTGTTGGCTCATTTTGTGTCTTCGTATCTACAGAGAGTCTCATCGTGGACGGCGGATTACACCTAGTCTATTCTGGTGCCTCGTCAAGAATGCTATCAGATTAAGGTATGACCAGAAGCAACCGAATAAACACGTTATTCTTTTTAAAATTCTTCATAATAAGGGTGGCTTTATTATGTAGAAGAGCTACTGGAAATATAAAGGCTTTTTTGGGTGGGCTGTGGTCACACGCTGTCTATACCATCCGTGGCGACCTTTGGAGGCGCGCAGCCCTTCGCCATTGGACCGACCACTGGTACTTAGTTCCTTTTCGTCCATGGCCAGCCCGCCACCCTTTCGGGTACTATAATATAAAGGCTGAAAAAAATACACTTTGGATGCAGTATAATATTTTCTACTTAAAAATAATTCACTTGTGAAATATTCACAATTGACTGCACAGATGGCGTAGTGATGGAGATATAGGACTTAAGCCAGTGTCAGGGATTCGAATCACACGCAGGACAACATTTTGTGCGATCCACAAATTGTTGTTCTAAGTCTGGATGTAATTTGTGGCTGTTAATTTACATGTTTGTGAAGTCCCTAGCAATTCAAAGATGACTACTATAGTCCAGAGATTCGACTTAAAAAAAACATCAGAAACAAAAAAATTAGGGTAGTAAAATTTTATATATTCTCAACCCAAGCACGGCCTCAAACCTAATAATTATCTATTCATCACACTATTATTAGTTTATGAATAATTATTCCATGTTCAAAGTTATAAACTATGTAATAAGGTTAATTGCGTACCTAATAGCTCATAACATAATGTAGCGCTAATATTCATTATGGCAGAATTGCCAATTCACACACAATTGAGTTTATAACTGTATTACTGTTAAGTTCATTTCGATCACCTATTTTGTAGTTCACTGTTGGACATAGCCCTCCAATGAGTGGGTATTATCCTAATTGTCACGCTGGATGTTGGCGATTGCGGTATTATACTAGCCAGGATAGAGCTACTGTTCATTCTCCTGGCGAGATTGTTAGGTAATTTTAACGACGCCCACGAGTAGGTAAAAGTTGGCCACAATGTTATTTTTATTTAAACGCTACAGGGAGAAATGAAGATATAATAATATCTATTAATAATGAATTATTTTTTCATATCAGCCCATATAAGTCCCACTGTTGGGCTCGAGCCTCCTACATAATAGGAGCGCAATTGTTATCTGCATATTATATCCCTTAACTGTCTTTTATGAGGTCCAAGTGCGTGGTGAATTGTATTTTTAATCCGTCATCACACGAAAGAATTTCAGAAAATTATTTCTATTAATAATTAATAATATTGCATCAGAATTGCGCTGTGATAACAGCTACGAAGGTTAACAAGCCTTAGGTTGGAGTTTAGTCGAATTCCTTTATTTGGATTTCCATGAAGAATTGACGTCAGATACGCGGCTGGTCATATAACTATTTCAAATATTATGCAATATGGACGATGGAACATTTTGCGTCGACCACAATTACTTAGAATAAGACCAAGATGTTAATGATTGATAATTAATTAAAACAATTTAAAAAGTTTAGCGTTTTATCAAAAATTTAATCAAATTATCTATTAATGTCAGAATCGTTTTAATAAAACACCTCAGGTAAGCAAACAGCCATCGATTTTCTTTGTAGAAGATATTGCACGTAAGTTTGGTAGTAAAATTTATGAGTGGTTCGGGTCAGGGCACATCAATCGCAGTTAGCATGTAATAGCTGGAGCCAGACATTTGTCACTGTGACGGTGTTATTAGCTGCCGTGAAGATATACGGAGGTGGAGTGTTCTACATATACTACGAGGCTAGCTATATTTATACGTATGTAAAATATGAAATCGTGTATTTTGATGTAATAAAAATGATGCCCAATCAAAACCAGTCTAAAAGCTTGGCAAGTGCTGGACAGTTTCAGAGAAGATGTCTCCCTATCTCACCACCTCTCTGCCATTAGATCGGTGTTGTATTATTATACTGGGTACGGACTGACATTTTGGCGTTCCTATATAAAAACTTCAGTAGTTCGGTATGTCGATAGTCGATTTGGCACCGCTGAAGGGTCTGAACCATCTACAGATGAAACCAAAGACTTTTTCACAGTTTACATAAGCTATACACATAGGGTGAGTGTGTTTCTCGGTGTTCTAGATCAGCGTTTCTCAAAGTGGGGTACGCGAACCACTAGGGGTTCGCCATTCGACTGTTGGAGGTTCGCGGTAAGATTTACGTAATGGCGGCTTGATGAGTGGCTCCGAATCCCGAACTCTGACTCAAAGAAGTGAATTTCCTTTTACCCTTTGCTACAACATACTTATATGAGCATAGGTTTTCACACCTGGTCACAATAAAAACTGAAATCGACTTGATGTTGAGTCAGAATTAAGGTTAAAATTGTTCAAAATTACTTCTAAAATTGGCTCAATTTGCGACCAGAAAACAAGCCCACCTGTCCCATTAATATTAAAAAAATAGGTACTGTCTTTGTTACCTTTATTGAAAAACCCAATTTTTTTTCAAAAGTCATCTTTATTATTTTCTATATAAGGGATTTAATTGGTTAGTTAGCAATTTTGTTAATAGCAAGGGAGTTCGCTGTTATCTGAAAACTTTAACAGGGATTCGTGGAGCCAAAAGTCTGAGAAATCCTGTTCTAGATAATCCTTTAAAGCCTTCTATGTGGCTAATTTGTTGGATTTTGTTTAAATAACATTAAAATGTTCCATAACAAACTCGACTCTGTTGTTGTATGTATATTTATTTATGTCAACATTCGGACATAGCATTTTTATGTATAAAATATAAATATATTCTCATTTATGGCAAACGCAGGTCGCTAACGTATCTAAGAAGGTTACAGGAACACTCCGCTCTCTATACCTACCGTTTAAATAACTTTCTCCCAGTCAATACCAAAACATCGCTGATTCAAACCTTAGTTCTTCCTATCATCGATTATGCTGATGTGAGCTACCTCGACCTGAATGCAGATCTGCTCAATAAGCTCGATCGACTTCTCAACAATTGCATTCGATTCGTTTTTAACCTTCGCAAGTTCGATCATATAACCACATTTCGCTCTCGGCTCAATTGGTTACCAATTAGACAAAGACGGAGCTTGCGAACTCTTTCTTTACTCTATTCAATTCTTAACTCTCCTAACGCCCCTTCCTACTTAAAACCAAAGTTTCAATTTCTCTTCACCACTCATGATCGTACTCTTCGTTCCTCCAAAAATCTTCTTCTTCACTGTCCCTCTCACTCTTCTAGTCTCGTGCATTCCTCCTTTAATATCCAGGCTAGTCTTCTTTGGAATGCATTACCTCTGGACATCAGCATGGCTACTAGTCGTGACATTTTCAAGGCCAAGGTTAAACGACTCTACTTAGATTTTCTGGCAGAGTCAACTCATCTGTGACGGCTCACATCCATTTTTATGTATGTGTATGTATGTGTATGTATATGTATGTATATGTATATGTATGTAAATATATTTATATAGTATATATATGTACTCATATTTATATACTGTATCATTTGGTAATCATATATTTGATAAATTCTGGTTATCCTCAACTATCTGTATTGCACCTGCCCTAAATTATTTCTGCTCCACCCTGCCTAAGGCATTAAGTCCGCCTTGTACCTTTATTGTGCAAAAATTTTAAAATAAATAAATAAATAAATTTATATTTCCCTTAACCGTCTTCGAAAATTTAAATGGTAATTTAGCAAAATCATAGAGGAAACATAAAGTGATAATTTTTCACAACATGTTTGACCAGCGTGGGGTAATAGGTTAATTTCCCTCCTTTATTGGTGGATGCCCGAGCACTACGTTGTGACGTGTATGGACATAGTTTCATCATCTCATCATTCCATGATGAGATGATGAAACTATTATAAAAGTTAAAATAAAAATTTATAGTTACGCCTATATTTGAACCTATACACTACACCTAGTATTGCAGCAGTAAATTTAGAAATAAAACAAGCAATATGCATTTTACGGCACCAGGAGTGTTGGCTCATAGAGTTGATAGTAAAATTTACGATACGAGCATCGGCTTCAGTGTAAAAGTCAGTACCTATATACAACTGTGTATCTACACTCGATAAACTTCAGTTGCCTTGTAAGGCATGTACATACATGAATTCTCATATTTTATTCATTTAAAATAACTGCATGTTTACATATGTAAAGCATAACGCTTCAAGAACATAAATAGGCAAATTGCAAGTTGTGAGAATAAACCAGCTGTGCAGCTGATTGTGACTTAAAAAGGTGAGTAATATCAATATTTATATAAAATATATTACAATTAATAGAACAGTCATATATATGAAGCGGGCCGGCATTGCTTGAGGAACCAATAATCGCTGAGGAAGAAAAGTTCTTGAGTGCCGACCATGTATCAGGCGACGTAGCGTAGGATGAAATCAGATGGACCAAAGATCTAGAGAAAGTTACTGGGCGTCGTTGGATGCAGACAGAACAGAACCACATTTTGTGGTGATATATGAGGAATGCTGACATTCAGCAGTGAACGGAAAAAGTGAGGACGATGATGATAAAAAATAAAATTTCTAATTTAGCAATAAATTGAAAGTAATTAATGTCTTATGCTTTCCGTGTAATAATTGAGTAAGAATGCAATTCACCGGTATATTTCTGGCCCATCTCTGCCGTAAAAGACGACTAAGGGATTTTGATATACAAATAAAATCTATAGGAGTCTCGTGCTCAGCAGTGGAGCGAATATAAATTGTGATAATGATGATGAATGTTAATACAAGGACATATTAGTTATAAAATTTTAACTTTAATTATAATAGTCTTTTAGATTTTTTTTTCAAATCGTGTTACCATTGGCCTTACATTACTTTCTGTAATGATCTGCCAATTAACTGCCTACGGCTTCGCTCGTGTTACTGCAGATTACTTCAATTTTTTTTTTATTTTTTATAAAATGCTTTTTCCTGGATTAAAGGTACACTAGATTTAGATCTCTTATAAAATTGAGTAATTAAAGCTTTAAAGCGTAACGAAAAATACGTAAAACCATGATATGTTTATCACTCTATTACATGACAGATTGTACTTATTAATAAACTAAAATTTATGGAATATATTTTGCTCTAAAATTAAAATTTGTATGTACCAAGCAATGAATAGCTTATATTAAAAAATCTTGTACCAAAACATTGAATGCTCGACCCTGTTATAGGATTCGTTCTAATTATCCAAATAACGAGAAGCCTTGTTAGGTTTAGGAATATGATATTTCGTTTGAAGCCCACGATATGAAACCTTATCAAAGCGTGGCTTACTTATAACATACAATTTTAATTATCGTTATGCTTTTTTAAATCTTGCACCTCACTTTACTCCCTTGAGTAAAGTGAGGTGCAGCGGATGGAATGGACGGCGTGTATATTAACCAAAGCCCGCCCACAAAAAAAGACTGAGCTGTATGCAATATTTTATTATTTGATTTTTACGTCTATGTGACTTATATTAATTCCACTGGCTTCTACTGGACATAACTTCATAGTATTCACCTTAGTTGGAACGATTCTATTGTCAAGAATTGCTTTAATTATATAAAATTGAATATATTTAGATTAATTTCATATTTTATTATATTACCATTATATTTATTCTTTCTCCTGGTGACGGAGTAAGAATACAATTCACCACCCTCTATCTTGCTCGTGGGTGTCGTAAAAGACAACTAAGATGTTAAATATGCATATAACATTTAAGCAAGAAAAGGAAAACTCGAAGAAAACCCTATAACAACCTGTCTGACCAGCGTGGTATAGCAGCTCAAATTTTCTCCCTATTATGGAGGAGGCTCGAGTTCAATAGTGGGCAGTATATGAGCTGAGATGATGACGATAATGTTGACGTTTATTGTAAAAAATGCTGTGTGGTAGCGGCTACGAATACTACCAACCCTTGCATTGCTCGAGGGTGTCGTAAAAGACGACTAAGAACTTTACATCGCCTTGGGTTACATTCGATACCGTCTGATCAACAATTACACTACCGAGAAGAGTTGATATCAGGTAGGCGTCCAGTTATAAAACTATTGCCATAACTTTTCGCAATATTTACGATGGAAGAGGAGGACATATTGTCGTCAAGTAATTAGGATAAGAGCAGGACAATGATAACGGTTGTAAATATGACTCATGGGTAACTCTAAGCAAATAACAACTCTGCAAAAGAAGGAAAACTCTAAATAAAACCCTTATGTTAAATGTTCTTCCATTGTGGAAAAATACTATCAGCTCGCCCTGGACTGAGAAGAACATGATTTGTGAAAATAACCAATGACACTTTACGAAGATTTATTAAATGTCTATTCAAAATATAGCGTCGATTTGTTTCAAAATAAAATTGACGAAACTGATGATGCTATACGTTGCTTGATCGATGCGTTACTACGCTTAAATAAGGAGCAATCATAATTTAAATGTTGAGCTATAAAATAAGAGTTGTAAGAGAAATTTCGCTGTATCATTTTCCCATCATCTTCATTTACAATTTCTGGTAAATTGACCTTACTATACCATGCTGGTCAAACAGGTTGATATTGATTTAGGGTTTGTTTCGAGTTTTGCTACTCTTGCATAGATGTTATATGCGTATTAAATCCTTTAGTCGTCTTTTATGACATCCACGGGGAAAATAGGGAGTGGTGCAATTTTCACTCCATTACTACGCGGACAAAAGTCAAATATAAAAAAGGAGTGACAACTCAACTCTCATATATATTAAGTTCTTATATCTTCATATAAATAATTGTTCAGTCCGTATGTATATGACTGAACTCCTCCTTAACGGCTTGGACCTTTTTGTGTGTTACAGTGGATTTAAAAATAGTTTAGATTAATATTTGCACCCGTTAGGTGGCGCTGCGTTTAATTTTTAGGAAAATACCTTTAAATTTTTTAAATTTTGTCAGAACACCGTTTGTTAGGTCAAATTATTATTATATAAATTTAAAATAATTAGTCCTAATAAAGAACTAATTATTTTGAAAATCACTATAAAAGACGATTAAGAGGTATATGCAGATAGTATGGATACAAGATAAGGGAACCTCGAAATGAAGGCCTATGAAACACGTCTTACCATAGCCCACCCATAAAAAAAAAATGACAACACGTCTGACCAGCGTAATGTAATAGGTAAAATTGCCTTTTATCATGAAAGAGGCCCGAGCCCAACAGTGAGGGGTATATAGGTTGAGATAATAATATGCATATTCGCCTTCTACAAAAAGTAAAATAGGGAGTAGTGAATTGTATTCTAAGTCCGTCATCACATAGAAATTATATTATTACTATTAATAAGTACATTTTCTAGGTACATGAAATTACATAGCAATAATACGAACGTAATATAGCTCAAACGTCATATTGGCATTTTATACGCTTCACGCTAATTTTAGGACTCCAAGCCATAGAACTCCGACCATGCAATATAAGATCAAACGTTGCTATGTCTACAACCATTTTCAAATGTATATTAGATATACAACGCTCTCGTATTTCATAAATTTACGACAATAATTTATTGGGAAAGCTATAGATATATTTATTCACAGTTCGTTCAGTTTGTTCTGACAGTGTTATCTATTGTCTATGAATTTATAAATATCACACCTAATAAATGTTACACAAACATAATATACTATATTCAAGAAACAATATTTTTATTGTTGGAGACCATTCATTACAGAAATAATTGATTTACTTTGACTTGAAATAAATTCAAAAATTTTCCGTAAGGCGACGGAGTAACGAGCCGACTACTGACACCAAGGAACTGGGCGCTGGTGGTTGACCCAGTGGTGAAGAAGAGGAATTGTGGTGGGTTATGGGCCCGCCCGCCGTCCTTTCATCACCCCGGATGGGATGGGCTGCGTGTGCACTGACCATAGCCCACCAAAAAAAAAAAAACGGAGTAAGAAAACAATCCACTACCTTCTCTTTTACCGGTGGGTATTGTAAAAACGACTAAGAGATGTAATATATGTTTTATTGCTCTGGTGGCAAACGAGCTAACGGCATACCTGATGGTAAGTGACATTAGAGATACTAGTGATGATATGGTAAGTAATATTGATAGTTTGGGAGTCATTTAGAGGACAAAACCAAATTGGCAAGCAAAAAGCTGGGCGCCCTGAACAGAGCCAGGCGGTACTTCACACTGAGACAGCGTCTTGTGCTACACAAAGCGTTTTCATGTGGAGTATCCCTCACATCTCTGGGCAGAAGCACCCAAACATCAGCTAGACCCACTTGACTTCCTGCAAAGGCGTGTTGTTCAAATTATCGGGGAACCCAATCTTACGGACAGATTGGAGTCACTAGAGCGGCGGAGAGACTTTGGGTCACTCTGATATACTCTACCGACTCTTTCATGGAGAATACTCTGAAGAACTGTTTGAATTGGTACTACTGTCATCGTTTTACCAACATACCACTCGACACCGTAGCAGAGTTCTTCCATATCACTTGGAAACGTTATGGTCTTCAACTGTACATTTTCAGTAATCATTTATCCCACGTACCTGCAGGCCCTAGAATGAACCACCTGCTATTGTGTTTCCGAGCGCTACGACCTGTCCATCTTTAAACTTAGTTTAACAAGAGTATTTTCTTTACACTAGACAACGCCCTAGCTGTGCCCCTGGTATTGTAAAGGTCCATGTGTGGCAGAATCACTTACCATGAGTTGTGCTGATAGCTCGTTTGACACCATCGAAAATTAAAAAAAATACTGTCACTCACGGATCTTTGCTAGGCCGTTGCTTACCGTGGAAGTGCAAGCAAGTGAACAGATTCACACTCCCTTTACTTTCTATAATGAGATTCGGTAATACTTAAGGCATTAATACCAGAGTGCTGTAACAAATTGCTAGTACTCAGATGAGATTCTGTATATTATTATGACCAAAATTCAAAGAATGAATTATGAGTTGTAGGTAACTGAATGATTGCGATAAACATATTTATGTATATAATCGAGTTTTGCTACAAAATTCAGCTTCTAATAATATTGCGCGACCTTCTCACGAACATAACAAAATATAATGTCCCCACGACATCACTATAATAATAAACTCATTTGAACTTCGACTATGATATCAAAACAATAGTATTTTGATAATTGACATTATTTCTTATCGCCAATCTAAATTGTATTTTATATTACACACAAATAAAGTTCAAAATATTTTGCAGCGTTATTAATTGTGTTGTTTACGAGAAGTTGGTTAAAGTTTAATTGAATCGGGGGTAGTAAGCGAATAGGCATGGGGACTTGATGGGGTATCAACGATTTTGTTATACAGACCACTTGTTTACACGTCTGAGTATTTCATTAAGAGATTCTTATTAATTTTTCAAGTAGTTGCGATCTTTTTGATGTTATACTGTTGAAATAGAATATTTTATTGAGTAAATTCTGAGATATCTAAAATTTAAGTAGGATATTATTTAATTTATTTAAGTAAAGAATTTTCACAGATTATTTCATATACATCTTAGATCCATCATTATTCATAACCTGATTAGTAACTTTTTAAATATCTGGAGAAAACGCCAGGTAACTTAATACACCACTCTATCATCGTCATCATCATTTCAGCCTATCACCGTCCACTGCTGTACATAGGCCTCCCTCATTTTTCACCACATCATCATTTCACCCGGTCGTTGATCCACCCCCTAGTGAGAGGCATCCTACACTGCGTCTTCCGATACGCCACTCAAGAAGCTTTCTTCCCCAGCGGTTGTCGGTTCGTCGAGCGATATGGACTACCCATTGCCACTTCATCGTGCTAATTCTTCGTGATATGTCAGTTACATCCGTTTTTCTGCCACTCTATCACCATAGGGCAAAATGTGACATCATCGAAATAAATATAGATTTAGCTTTTGACGTCCTCATTATTGTGTAACAGAGAGGTTAAGTCTTTTTTTTTCTGAAATTAACATTGTTATCAACATTTTTTTTTTATATTAGGAACTTTGGCATTTACGTTTTCTGTATGCAAAATTTTGTTTAAATAGTTTAGAAGTTTTCCGTCATAAATTAATAGACAAACGCGCACTTGCTAGAGTTCAACTATAAAAATATTATTTAACTGTAATACTTCACTTGTACAAGTAATTGAAAAGACTTTTAATAACGTGATATAATCTACTACTTAATTCAAATTTAATAATTTGTTAAGCCATTGTCAGTGTTTAATAAAATATCTATAAAATTCAATTAATTTAATTATGGTGAGGTGTTTTATTCAAACCATTTTATCATCAAGTTTTATTTAAAGCCGTTTCGCAATATAATATTTAACCTTTAATGCACTTATAAAAATAAACATTAACCATTTAAATTTAAAATATTAAAAGGGATATTCATCTTAAAAGAACTTTTACCGTTGGTAACGCAATTTCAAACGCATTATTTTTTTTTTAAGCATCACTTTCCCAGCAAAATATACCATAGAGGAAATTTCATTTCTTTTGACAAAGTCCCGGACTGTTTAAAGAGAAAGATGAAACTTTGGAAAACTCTATTAAGAAGGCAGATTAAAACCGTATAATGAAGTTTGAGTGTAAATTGTGAAAAGTCCAAAGTCTTTATGCAACGACTTTTCTTATGCCGAGTTTTATAGTTTGGTAAAACTTATAAACGTATTACCTTTTGTATTTTGTTGTATGTGATAACAAGTTTTCTTATAGCACTGGAGTTGCGGCTTACTTAATTTAATATTGTGTATTTTATGAAAATAAGTTTTTAATTTTTCTAACCTTTGCTAAAGGCTAAGAAATATTTTAAAAAATTAGTTTCGTTGATTTATCATTAACCAATTTTTATTTCAACACAAAGTTCCAGAGTTCACATCATTTACGTTACTTTTATTAGAAGTCAATACCATTACAAACAGCTTCTTCTTCTTCCCAGCTATATCCCAGTTCGCGCCTCCTCTGCAGAAGGAAGTTGATCTACTATACCACGCTTGTCGGCTTTATTTCGAATCTAACTTCTCTTGAAGTGAACTTATCTGTCAATAAAATCGTTTAGTCTTTTTTTAAGGCACGAAAGATGCTGGTGAATTGGAGTGGTAGGACCACACTGTCGACAGTTATCTATCTACAGCCGCGGGCCGGTCCGTCCGGGGCAGTACCATGCTCTCGCATAAAATCGACGTCTGAGTAGTAGCAATTTGTTACTGCGCTTCGTTCGGTGAGCGAGAGAGCCGGAAGCCCAACTCTCTGAGGGTGTTTGCGTGTGGAGGGTTTTGATGGTGCCTTTAGTATCACCGAGCCTCAATGCACGCATTCACACTCCCTTCACTTTCTTCGCGGTAGGCAGCGGCCTTGTAAAGGTCCATGAGCGGCAGCAACACTTATCATCAGGTGTACTGTTTACTCGTTTGCCACTGCTTGCAATAAAAAAAAAATAAAAAAAAGAATTTTATTCTTTTAGCGTCGCTACACGCACAGAAAAGCTGCATTGACCATATATTTGACTGATATTTTTATTTTAGCATAATTATGAAAAGTATTTAAAAATCATATGTTTTACTTTCTTATTTTTTTTGTTTCAGGTTTTATTTCATTACATGCTGATATTGTTGGGCCCAACTTCTATTTCAGCGGTTTTGTAACTTTGGTCATTCATTTGTCTCTAAAATAGCAAGCTATGTGAGGACTGTTAGTCATATTCGTTAATCAGGTCGCTAATCGTTTTAATATCAACATTTTAATTATCACAGGGATGGTCAACATTTATCTTATCTTTATATATAAATTTCTTGTATACGCCTGATGCCGCCCTAGCAGAGTCCGGGCACCCGCGGAGAGGTTAGCCTCGCGACGGCGATCGGTGTCCCAGTAGGGGATGTCAAAGGGAGAGGGTACTCCCTCGGGGTATTCCGTCGGGCCGATCACTGACGTCAGGTCACTCTGCTCCGGTGGTCGGTCCAACGACGAAGGCGACGTGTCGCAAGTGGGTTACGAGTGGTGCGAGGAGTGCGCCGAGCGTAATCCAACCCAAAAAAATATAGATATATAAATTTCTTGCGTACGTGTGTATGTCACTGAACTCCTCCTAAACGGCTAGACCGATGTTGATTAAATTTTTTGTGCATGTTCAAGGGTATTCGAGAATGGTTTAGATTCCCAATTAGACCCGGTAGGTGGCGCTTTTTTGAACAGAACAACGTCGGTTTGGTCAGTCATAGTTTAATATAAGTTCATATTTGCCTGGGCGTGGATTTTATATTTACCTAACACATTTTAGTAGCTGCAAATATAAATATTATTGACAACTTAGATTTTATATCTAAGTTATTTTTTTTTTATTATTCTTTAAAATATAGAAAGATATAACAAAATTATTAATTAGTTTTTTTTAAACAGTACCACTTATGTTTCTTGTTAGGTTTCTTCTTTAAATATTAGATGTTTCCTTAGAAAAAATATCGTTGTTCATCTTAATGACATAGTAGCCTATATACTACAGATAGTATATGTACTACAGATATGCTCCACGCTGCCTTATTTTTAACCCCTGACGCAGAAAAAGGCCCGTTAAAAGTTTGATGCCTATGTCTGTATGACTATCTGTAACATTGTAACTCTCGAATAGGTGGACATACTGTGATGCGAGGTTTTTAACGTGAAAGTAATTTTCCTTGGGGTGGTTCTTAGCTCTATTTGATACAAATCTATCCAGAAGCTTGATGAGTATCAACTCTTTCTCAAAATGACATAAGCCACTTTTAGTTAGTTTCTTTTTCGTTCGAGTTGGGGGTTACTCAAACTTTTTAATTTTGGTGGGCAGGTTAAAAGCAATTAAACATTTTTAGGATCGATATATAGTTAAAAGACTTCCGTATGGTGATGGAGTACGGATAGAATTCACCATCCCCTCCTTGCCCGTAAAAGACGGCTGAGGGATTATAATATGCATACAACATCTCTGTAAGAGAAGAAAATCTCCAAATAACACTCTGTAATAACTAGTCTGACCAGCGTGGTATGGTAGGTCAAATGCCCTCTCGTTATGAAGGAGGCTTGAGCCCAGAAGGGGGCGTATATTAGCTATAATGAAGAAAAATAATAATAATATATTTTATTTCACAAAAAGTAATACACAGGACATACATACAAATTTGAAAAAAGATTCATCTAATAAAGAGATATTGTAAGAGAAGGTGATAAGATAAACATATTTTTTTCACTGATAAGACTTCTTACATTAACGAATGAAATGTTAATAGAATAAAGATATAGAGTATTTACTCAGTCTCATTAAATAGTCTTGTAAGTCTTCTTAATAAACGTCTTAACACGTTGTGCACCAAATCCTGGGATGTTATGCAAATGACGTCATTACAAAATTACTGAACACCACTATTAAGGTATTAACACGAAATAACATGCAAATTGTCTCCCGATCGAGAATCAAGTCTCTCAATGATGTATAAAAGCGGTTTAAGCTGGATTAAAGCGGTTAAAACCGGATTACGCCGCTTCGAGGCGGAGGCGTTCATTTATTATGTAAATACGTGACAAATTAAATCCAATGGGAATTTCATTTGACAAACGGTGGACTCCAGTGTAATGTATTACCTTGTTTACTAGTTTAAGGTCCGAATAGTTTTAAAACATTGCATAGATTAATTAGGTAATTTAATGTATTTAATTATTTTGCTGTCCAATTCTCACGATAATTCAAGAGGTAAAAATGAACATTTATAAGCTTTGCAATTGTAATTACTTTTATGTATCTATCCAACGGCCTATTGACGTCCACTGTTAGATTAAGTGAAACGTCATGTCGATACTTCAAAAGATTTTTACGACTTCAGTGAGAAAGGTAGCATAATTCTTGAGCTGTCACACAGGCAAGGTATGTAAATAAATCTAGACCTAACTTGATGAAATTTAACGCCATTCGAAATTTAACTATACCAATAAATAAAATTGGAGTGTCTGTTTGTAATGTCAAAATAATAGGCTTTTTTCATGCTCACACGGTTATTTACACTATACATATGCCCAAAAATCACTTTATACACTGTCTGTCTGTCTGTTTGTTCCGGGTAATCTTCAAAACGGCTAGACCGATTTAAAAAATTCTTTCACCCATAAAAAGATATGTTATCAGCGCGTAAACTAGGCTATATTTTATCCCGGTATTCCCACGGGATTAGGAACTACGCGGATAAAGCCACTGAAACCGAAGCGAAGCGAGGGCGGGTTGCTTGTATTAACATAAAACGAAAATAGTCTCATGGCTTCTTAAGCTATAAGTAGAAGTACAAACATACCCACATTTGGCCAAGCAATCTTTAGATCTACTCAATGATAAGCAAATCTATTGCCTGTAATCCAGCATAGTTTTCCATATCGAGTTAGCTTCTGAAATTTTCTCGTCAAAATCCTCAAAATGGCTATGTTAAGAGAATCCCAAACAATACCTTTTGCTTGATCCAAATTTAGAACTCAAGGCGACTTGATCGCAGTAGCATATTTATATCAATTAACCAATATGCAAGCAAAAGGAATAAAATATTTTATAAAACATATTAGCATTCCTGTAGATGTCGTAAAAGACAACTAAAGTATGTAAGCAGATAAAATCAAGGCAAGAGATGCCAACCTTATTAATAAAACCCTTTTCCATCTCTTCAACCGTCTGACCGGTACAGGATAATAAGTTATTTTCTTTCTGATTATAACCCTGGAACCATGAATGGAGTAGAGTGGGAAAAAGTAAAATAATACATAATTCAAATGTGCTAGATATTTAACAGATTCACAGGGATTCAATCGACAAATAAGCTATATAGCGTTTTAAATCGTTAACTGCTGATAATGCTTGGGCGCTTGATAAAACCGTCTTCGTCATTATTATTTACGGCCCTTTTTGTGAGTTATTCACATTGCCAATAAGATCTTCAATGGATTTAATTTTATTCATTTTTCTTGAAGTGGCCATACCTTTCGCTTAATTATAGTTATTTAGTAATAAAAAAATAATTGGTAATATTAACAGAGTGCGTGACAGAACATGTAAATTAAAAAAAATTACTACTGGTAAACTTAATGGACTAAGTAAATATAAACTTGGTAAACTGACTAGGCTGAAGGCGGCCATTTAGCGTATTTGGCATATTAAATGGATCGATTAATCTTTTTGAGCTTTAAACAATATATCAATTAATTAATAATGGGTCAAAGTTTTTTAAAACCCGTCGCGCAAATAGACCAAAAAAACTTTCAGACCAGACTCTCGCGACGTTCGCCGATTCAATACGCAGCGTATTGAAGAGGCAATACAGTGGAACCGTGGCTCTAAAGTATTCGCACGTGATTTGTCTATCGGGCACAGACAAATGACCAAGTTGAAGACCGATGACAGCATTCTTAATTCATCCCAGGGTGAGATCTTGGTCGAAAGATGCTATGAGCAGTTGTATATATAATCCCAGAACCTTGTTGCCGGCTTGGCCCTAGATCCCAGAACCAAGCTAAATCGGCACTACACCGAGGAAATCCCGGCAAGAACGGGAAGGCACCGGGAAATGACGGCATTACCACAGAACTCCTGAGGGCAGGTGGCAGGCCAGTTCTAAAAGCCCGAAGTTGTTTAATTCTGTCATTCTCGGGGATGACATTCCAGAGTCGTGGACCAGGAGTGTGGTGATGCTGTTTTTCAAGAAGGGCGATAAAACGCTCCTAAGGAATTACAGTCCCATCTCACTCTTGAGCCACGTCTACAAATTGTTCTCAAGAGTAAAGGTGTGTGTTACCAGCGATGACTTACGGCACTGAAACGTGGTCTCTAAAAATGTCGGCCTAATGAAAAAGCGCATAGTCGCTCAGCGTGCTATGGAGAGGGCTATCCTCGGTATTTCTCTACGTGATAAAATCCGGAACACAGAAATCCGTGGAAGAACGGGTATAACCGACATAGCCCGCAGAATTAGCTAGTTGAAATGACAATGGACAGACCACATCGCTCGTCGAACCGACAACCATTGGGGAAGAAAAGTTCTTGAGTGGCGACCACGAATCGGACGGCGCAGCGTAGGACGACGCCCCACTAGGTGGACTGACGACATTCTCAAAATCGCAGGGAACCGTTGGATGCATGTGGCGCAGGACCGTTCCGAGTGGCATTCTCGTGGGGAGGCCTATGTCTAGCAGTGGACGTCTGTTGGCTGATGGATGGAGGGAAACAATGGATGGAGGGAAACAATGTATGAAAACATGTATCAAGTTGCAGGAACTGATGTAAAATGGCCTATTATGCAAGAAATCGTAATAAACGTGCTGTGTTGCGTCGATTTAAGTGGGTTTTACTGTATTTCTATATATTAACGTAACCTATATGGTGACGAGTTTAATATATAAAGATCACTATCCCATAGTAGATTATATCACTAAGAGAGGAATACAACTTGATATACTATCTACGTATCTGAGCAGCTTGTTGTAAGTTAATGTTCCTCATTTTTAAGAGGCCCGTATGCTAAAAAAGGAATGTATATAGTTTTAGAAGAAGAAATGTACACAGCTTAAATACTATTTAAATTACATGGTTATAATGAACTACAATATTGTCACTAAGTTCTTGTTTGACCGTAATAGCCTGTTAGAAATCGTAGTACGAGCAACTAAATGGAAATGACGACGGTCTCTACGGATATCACGGCGACCCACAAACAAACATCGTTTAACTTTGAACCTGACTATTTATTAAAATCATTATTTAATTAATATTATGATTTTTGATCTTTTAAGTAATGCTCCCTATAGTCATTTATATTTCAGTGTTTATATTCGTTGGGGCCTATAAACTATGTGGGACCTATAAATGATAACTTTAAGATTAACAGTAATGTTTTATATGTCAAGAAATACATTATAGTTATATGTAATCGTTACAAATCTTTAGCTATTACTGAATCTATTATAAAGAATGAACGAGAACTGACGTCAAGTACTTGTAACATACTAATTATTATTTTTATCAATTAACACTGCTATCGTCATACACACATTGTGTATTTATAAAGAAGTTCGTGATCTTATCTGTGATCAGCTTAGCCCACATAATAATCCTTTTATTCGTCTTTTGCAACAGCCATGGGTAGGAAAAAAGATGGCAAACCGTATTCTTATTCCGTCACCACATGAAAATTTTTAATTTAATAAATCATGGCCACATCGGAATAATCCTCTAAGATCAAAAACTAATTGACATAGCAAGCATAGCAAAAAAAAAATAACGGTTATTATCACATAAGTTAGTAATTTAACCCGATTTTACAAATTTGTATAAATAGGTTAATGTGTGCGCTGACAGAATTACACTACTCCCCTACACTAATACATAGTGTGATGGGGTCGCAATCCGATACGACTGAACATAAATCAAGCGTCGAACCCATAGCTTTACATGTCTTCTGAAGTCCCGATAGTTATAATTTAGGATTTCATATCCACACAAATTTAGAAAATGGTATATGTTTTGTATTTTGATATTTTGAATATTGAATCAAATAATTTCAGCTCATATACGTCCTACTATTGGGCTCAGGTTGTCAGACCTGGTCAGACGTGTTAATATTTTTTTATTTTTTTTATGGAGGGGCTATGGTAAGCGCACGCGCTGTCCAGTCCGTCCGGGGCGATGAAAGGACGGTGCGCAGGCCCATAACCCACCCGTACCCACGTCACCTCGTTGTTGGGCCGATCACCGGAGCAGATGTGACTTGTCGTCAGTGGTCGGCCCGACGGAATACCCTTTCGGGTAACCTCACCTCTCGACATCCTGGGACGTCGGTCGCCGTCGCGCGGTCAGCCTCTCTGGGGGTGATGGACAATTCCCCGGTCCGATCACCCGCGGCCTCGGCTAGGGCAGACGTGTTGATATAGGGTTTTTTTTCATATTTTCCTTCTCTTGCGTAGATGTTATATGCATATTAAATCCCAAAGTCATTACAGCACCCTTGAGCGCGAGCATGGGTGGTTATGGTTAACCTATTGAAAATCTTCAGTCTTCGCGAATGGTCGGACCGGCGATTAGTCCGCCAGCCGTAGAGTGGCTGATTGCTCGAGGTTGTTGCAACATCATAGTACGATACCCAAAAGAACTTCGCACTGGTCATGGATGTAAAGGAATCGGTAAAGTGGTCGACCTAATGGCGATGAGAAGGGAACGGCGACGGCTTTCCTTCGCTCCGAATGAATTGGACAGGGTGTTGCCAGACTATAATAATAATAATAATAATAATATGTATTTATTTCAGGCCAATTGCCCATTTTTTTTTGTTAGTAATACATTTTAAAGCTTATAAACTACTGTTAGTAATAATAGTAATAAACATATTTCCTTACAACTATTTTAAAACTATACTAAGTCTACACCTTACCTACAACAGGTCTATGTAGACGCAGCCAATGTCCCAGTATGGGACTATCCCACCTGTCCATTATAGTCCTAAGGATGTTGTTGACACTGCCGCGCACCCTGTGCATAATAAAGGCACATCTTTTCCTTACAATAGCTTGGAAACCATCTATTGCAGAATCGGCGAACATGCCTGAGGCACTACAGTAACGCGGCAGTCCCATCAACACCCTAAATGTGTAGAGCGTTGTATGCCTTCTGCGTATAGTTAGCCCACAGACTGCACGTGTAAAAGGACTGGCAGAATGCTGTAAATAGCGTTGCCTTAACCTGTTTTGTACATCATGCAAATCTGTGGGCCAACATGTTGCATCGGACAGCCAACGATCTACGCTCGCGCTCCATGTCACAGTCATCTTTAAGATCCTCCGTGACCCAGTGACCCAGATACTTAAAGCGAGTGACCTTGTTCAGAGCACGTCCATAAAGTTTTATTGGTGGTATGTCATCGTAATATTTTGTACCAGCCTTAAACACAAGGAACTCACTTTTAGCCACATTGTATCATCGTAGGCCATGGGCCTCAGCGTACCTTTCGCATATGTTCAACAATATTGTTAAAGCATTAACTGATGGGCTCAGCAATACCATATCATCAGCATAATTTATGTTGTTTACACATACTCCGTCTATGTGACAGCCTAGATAGGTATTGCTAAGCTCAGCAATCAACCCGTTGATATACAGACTAAAGAGTCTCGGGGAGGTCAGGCCACCTTGTCTCACTCCACATTCGAGCCTGTACGTATTGGACAGTGAACCTGCCCATCTAACACAATTTGTTTGGTTACTGTACCAATAACGCACCAATGATATAACAGATTTATCCACTGTTGTGACCGTGGACAATTTTTCCCAGAGAAGATCGTAAGACACCAGATCGAACGCCTTAGAAAGATCTAAGAAACAGGCGTTTACAGGTGTTTTTCTTGCGGTGTAGTACTGGACGGTATGCTTGAGAGACAGTATTGCAGTTTCTGTAGAGAGCCCTGGTCGAAAACCAAACTGTGCATCACTCAGTTCTATTTGGGATGCCATGTGTCTGTCAAGAAGACCGTCCAGTACCTTGGCCAGTACAGTGGCAAGCGATATAGGTCTGTAGTTTGTATGATCTGATGTGTCACCCGTCTTATTTTTAATAATAGGCACTACGTAGGTTCTCATTAAGTCTGCCGGCAGATAAGAGTGACTTAAACATAACGTGTAAAACATTGACAGTACACCTGGAAGGCAATTACCAGCGCCTTGAAGATGCTCGATGCTGAGATGATCATGCCCTGGAGATTTACCCCTTACCATATTTTTTATTATATTAGCAACATCTTCAGCTGAGAAGCTAACATTCAAATCCGTGAACATCTCAGAATCGACCATCTCCTTCGATGGACCTAGTGGAGCTACAACTTTAAACTGCTCCATAAACATATTAGCTATTGCAGTTGGATCGTGCTGACCCGCTACAGTCACTGGTACACCCGGTCTAGGCTGTAACTTGTTTGTATTTTTCCAGAAACTAGAAAAATCCTTAGATCTTTGGTTCTCCGCCAAAATATCCATTTTAATTTGAACCTGGTTGTTCTGACACCATTTTAATCTAGATTTAAAGATTTTTCTAGTTTCAGACATCCTATTATATAAATAGCCCGAACTAGGCTTGCCTGATGAAAGCCAGTGCTGAAATGCAAGCCTCGCCTCCCCATGAGCTTGTTTAACATGTTTATTCCAGCCCACTATATACTTAAATTTCCTACATACCCTATCCTGAATAGAACACTGGGCAGCCTCCGAGAGTATACCCACAATGTTGTTATACATTTTACTAATTATTTCCTTATGACTACAATTATTACAATAGGTATTTGCACAATCTAATAACTCCACAGGCAACTGAATTTCTTTTAATTTTTTGTGACATATTTCTCTATATTTATTTATCTCATTAACTGTTCTTTCATCCCATGTAATATTATTTCTATTTATTGTCGGTATAACAACTACAGGTTTTATCATGTTAAAATTACATTGTAATAATACAGGCATGTGGTCTGACCAATATGTATCGTACAATACTGTAGCACTAACAAGTAGCCGCCTCGCGGCCTCGGTCACTAGGCAGTGATCTAGCCAGCGCCGGCAGCCGTGCGCATCGCTCACATATGTGTACGTATCGCGCGGTAACAACTCCAGGTCCGCACATGTCCAACATTGTTCCGCACAGAAACTCTGCAGCTCGGTCCCGAATAGCTCACCAGGGTGCGCATTATAGTCTCCCAGCATTATCACAGATTGTACACTATTGCTTTCTATTATTGCACTCATCTCGCTAAGACAGTCTGTAAATTCTGCCAAGTTATCGTTCACGTCTGTGGGCATATACACAGAGAATACAATAACCGAACTGTCCTGTGACACGATTTTAATCGCTACCAGACGCGCACTCGAACACTTAATAATATTCACTGTTGGAAATAGGTTTTTTCTCCATAACAGAGCCACACCGCCATATGGTCTGCCGCGAAGTATTCCAGCAGACGTGTCGACCGCAGACTTTCCCGTATAAGCGAATTCATGATTAATTTGTCGCAAGAAATTAATATCGTGTGGCATAAGCCATAGTTCTTGTAATGCCACTATATCGGCCGCCACACACAGTCGTCTCACGCAGTCAACAGATCTTTTTACACCCTTGCAATTAAAACTTATTAGTTTTGTGATACTATCCATTAGTGTTTTGTGTAATACCAGTTTCCACAGTACTTACTCTGCCTGTTCTCTTCTTAGCAAATTCTATAAATTTGCGATATGATATACCCTCGGGCCAGAAGTCATCACTCATGAATAAATCAAATTTGTGTTTCGGGACGTAGATCTTAAACGCATTGTAGGTTTTTTGCAATTTCATTTTCATTTTTTGAACACTAACTGCTATATTCACTTTTCCTTCAACGTATTCTTCTCTCATTCGGTTCTACATTTTATCTACATTATAAATATAAATAATCGCTTTTTCGTCGACAGCCTTAAATTTCCCATGGGGATCTATTATTGCCTTGCCAATATTTCCTACAAAACGGTTTTTCTTCTTTTTCTGCACAGTTGTCCATTCCCCGTCTTTAACAATTTCCGCAAGGGTTTTTACCTGTTTGTTTTGTGCGTTAACCATTGCGGCCGTGTGTCCCATACATAGTTCAATAATGTTTTCGCTACTTTGAGTTGTTTGACCGCGCCCAAAAATGTGATCGTTCTTCACAGCTGTTTTAAAACCGGTTTCGCTCACTCGTCGCTCACTCAGTTTTATTTTGTTCGTTACATTTTGATCAGCTGATAATAGCACAAAGTGGGTAGGTGACAGTTTGTTAGCACTACCCTGATTAATATAAGAAGTTTGCATTTCTGGGGTCTCATGTGCCATAGGAATATGTTGTAATCCCATGGGCCCACTGTCACAGTCACAATTGTCCATCGATATGTATGCAGCACCTCGTTTTGTGTTCACATATGTATCACTTTTTATGTAACAATGTTTTTTCAGAGTATCTACGTCAGAAATAACGGGTTGCAACTGATGGACTGTCACACAATTTGTCTTGATTTCTAACAGTTCACGTTTGAGTATTGTTATATCTTTAAGCAACTTAGTCACGTCCACATGATCAAACAACACAGGTGGTAATTTATGCAAGTCTTTTGCCACAAAAACAGGCCTTTCATCTGGATGTGTTACTTGTAGCAGGCTCATAATATCGTCAATGTCTCGTAATTTCTTGCCATCTTTTTTCCTCGTTATCTTACGCTTAGTGGTCTGTATAGCACTAAACAAAAGGTTCTTTGCTTCAACAATATCACTGTCCGAGAAAGCACTTAGACATATACGACTTAGGCTCTCTTCGTCCATTACATCTAGCTTATTACACACAAAAGCTAGCATTTCGTTTATCACGACGTTACAGTTTGCACATTTCACCACATTAGAAGAATTCATCTTACAATTATTTACTGTTTTTACACCCGTCACGCATTCACATCCGATCGATGCGCGTGCGCATGCAAGACTCCGATATAGCCGATCTCAAAAAGTCCCTAACCACTGAGCTGTCACTGCTTAGTTAAAAATTAATACAGTGCAACCTTAATATTACGAACCTCAATTTAACGACTTCCTCGATTTAACAAAGTTTTTCTAATCCCCTTGAATTGTCCATAAGAGTCAGTGTAAATAATACCTTTACATTACAATTTTTTTTTACGAACATCCTCTTTATAACGAATTTTCAACTATCAAAAAAAAAGTGTAAATACCTCTATATGACCCTTAGTCCCATAGTATGTGATTCAGTCGCGACAGGTTCCGACACGTTTTTTTCGTAAAACAATTGAAGTCGTTTGATGGGAAATAATGTAAATAGTGCTCATCACTATTGTTGAAGATTCTAGTTGCTGAATGCAAAAATGTTGAGGTGATCAAAACTATTTCTTGGCCTCTTTATAAAAAATTTTTGACCAACCTTACCTCAATATAACAAACCTCAGTTTAACGAATTTCTTGATATAACGAAAATTTAAGAGTTCCCGTCGGATTTGTTATATTAAGGTTGCACTGTAGTACATAACATCTTCACATTGCTTTGGTTTGTCAATATCATCTGCAATCTAGCACCTAATCATGTTGACGACACCAACAAAGTTTAAACTTTAATGGAGTTGCCGAGAAGCGTCATTGTACGTTAAAGCGATATCCTGCGTTGATGAAAATACGGAACAACTAAAACTAAGTTATTGTACAAAATTAAAACGGGAATGGAAGCCACTAATATGTTATAATAATTCAATGTTTGTTAAAAGAAAACTTTTTGCAGTTCGATATTTCACTACCTTCTTGGAATATATACAGTAGAACCCGTTTAATATGATCACGGTTACTTCGATTTCCCGCATTATACGCCATTTTGCGTCAGTCCCAGCAACTTGTGACATGTTTTCATACATTTCTTAACGCTTAATACGATCGTCATCCCGTTTAATACGCTAACACGTGCCACTCAAATTACCCCTTGCGGCAGCGGCCAGCGACTGAGGAAGTGACGACTGTCGAGCGACCCTAAGTGATAGTAACCAAGAAGAAGATGAGTTAACTCCGATTTTGTCACACGCTCAGGAATTATCAGCAGTTAATGATTTAAGACAATATGTAACTTCTTTGGAATCAAAGCAAAGACGCATTGCAAAAATTAAATTACGTTGAAAATCTTGTTATTGCTAATGCCTCAAAATCTTTTTGTCAAATTAAAATAAGTGATTACTTTAAGTAACGTAATAATTATAAACAACATTTTATATATTTTTAAATTTTTTTAATATTTAAAAATGTATCTAGTAGTAAGTATATTAAATAAAGAAAATAAACAATATTTTATTTAGGTAATTTTTAAATGTTAAATTCAATAAGTATTCAAAATAATAATAGAATATAATAAATAATAATGGCACGTTGTTCTCCCTTTCCCGCAAAATATGCTTTCCCGCCTAAGACGCGTTTTTGATCGGCTCCCTGTGAAATCGTCGTAAACGGGTTTTACTGTATATAGAATCTTTTATAAAATAATCACGATTTATTTTAATTACACTTTAAGTTTAAGATATTATGTTTTTGCCGAAATTAAAAGCTTTCCTTCCTATTTTGTTTCGTTATTTCATTATTTTAATAAAATGCAAACGTAAAAGAAAATACGCAAATGTAAACACACTATCTCTTACAAAGTTTATGCCCAGCACAACGAAGATCTGTAAAGAAAGAAAAGGTAATCTTCAAAAATCTCCGGTTTCAAAATTCTTTTCAAATGATTTTACTTCCGCTTTGCTCGTTGAAGGGGTAACAATGCTACTATACATTATATCGTATAGGAATCTTTACAAAATTTGAACCACAGGATGCAAACGTAAATATTATTATAGAAAAATTAAGTTATGCGTTTAAGATGGGTAGATACGATGGGATAGAGCATTTTACATTTTCAGAATTATATTTACTACCTATCTATGCCTACATAAGCTAAATTATACCTAAGTATACAAACTAAGTTGATGATAAAGACATTTTAACGAATTTGAAGACCTCGGTAACCCGTTTTCCGTATAGTGACGGAGTAAGAGAACAATTCATCAAACCCTCTCTTGCCTGTGGATGTCGTAAAAGAAGACTAATGTATAAAATATGCATATAACATCAATGCAAGAGATGGAAAACTTGAAAAGGATTCCTATACCACGTCTGACCAGCGTGTTATGTCAATTTTCCTTCTATTATGAAGCAGGCTCAAGCCCAACAGTGGGACGTATTTGAGCTGAAATAATAGTAATAATGATGAGACCCCCTTTTGGCTAACTTAGCGGATTGAAAATCATTAAGAAAGAAATCTTTTTGATTCTTGAACTCCTGGACCGATGCCGCCGTACACCGATCAGACCATTCATCCATACTTGTGGACAAAGGAAGACAAATAAGCAGACGAAATTAACAAAATGATAACAACTGCAAACAATTCAATAAAATGTATAAATTAAGCTGCCATGATAAGTAATGCTTTTTGCGTAGCGAAATTAATAATTGTTGTTGCTTATAATTAAGTTATGAAGCTGAACAATATTATTGAAGCAACTCAATTAGGTGGATATTTCATTACCCTACGTCATACTGCACCGACCATAAACCATGTTTGGATATTGTATGTACATGTCGTATATATTAACGGTACCTATACCTACGTGTATATTTTATATCCTAATATTATAAATGCGAATTTTTGTATGTCTGTTATTCTTTCACGAGTAATTTGCTGAACAGATTTGGATGAAAATTGGCACATAGATAGACCATTCCGTGAACTAGTAAATGGAAGACTTTTTATCGTGATAGTATGTACTCTTAGGATATCAAAGAAACAATCAATTAAGCATTACCCGTTGAACGAATTTCGATGAAACTTCACCAACGTATTTTGTTTTTTATTCTGCTTTGAAATGTCCATGTTTGTGCTTCATATGACAGGGTAATAAACACGAATCCATTACCTTCTTTTGGAGCATTATGGGCAGCTTAGCTTTTAAAATTTCTTTAAGGCTACAGTATTTCTTCTGTTATGTTGCTACTGCGCTCTAATTTATCTTCATGCCTTGAACAATATCTGTTTGCCAAGATATATATATATATATATATATATATATATATATATATATATATATATATATATATACCTATATATCTGTCAATTATTCTATAGCTGTTTCATTTACCATTATAGGGAGTTAATATTTGCAGCTTAGTCTTTGACGTATTCAGTTGCAAACTACTTTTTACTAGCGCTATTTAGTTTTCTTATCATTGTTTCGAGCTGTTTTGGGTTGGTTTTTGAAAATAGGATGATGTGTTCTGCAAATCATAGGTTGCTCAAGAATTCTGTATATTTTTATCCCTTTTTATGCCTTTCCAGTACTTTCATGGATGGAATATATCTTGGATATAAATATTTTGGAGGCAAAAGATCTTCTTGTTTTATCCCTCTTCGTATGTAGATTTTTTATTCAAGTCTATCGAACGTCAAGTAGGAACTATGTAATTAACATTTGTGGATGTTATTATTAGTAACACACCACGACCTAGGTGTTTAAATAAAATAATAATTTAAAATAATTAGGTACTTAATCCAAACAAGCGAAGCCGCTAGCATAGCTAGTACATAATATACACGTTGGTGTTTCAATTATACGTGTGTAGACTACTGTGTCTGCCGGGTCCTTCTATCCAATTAGGATTAAAGGTATGGTTTTAGTTACAGCGGGTTTTATGAAAGATAATATTCAGGATGATTTTAGTGACATTTAAAAACTGCGTTGTTAAATGCGGTTAAAAAACTGAGTAATTATTCGTCATATACTGACGGATATCACCGCTCTTTATGTTTCCAGAGGAGTATTTTTTTTATTGCTGATACTGACAAAAGCAACATCTGACTGTAAGTTATACCGCCGCATATGGACTTTTGCAATACCAAGAGCAGCTAGGCAGTGGCCTACCTTGACAAAAGTGCTCTTCTTAAACCAGGTTTAAAGACAGACATGTCATAGCGCTGGGCAGCGTACTTTCCTGGAAAACTTATACTCGTAACACCAACTGTGACTATCAATCCATCTGCTAATTCCATCGACTTGTGTTTTAAGTCCTTTATAAAATTAATAATTTAGCTCAAAAGTATAATTTGCCACAGAACATGAAAATTCACTCACGCTATTTTTTTTGAGTACTCTGTACCTGATGTAGATACTATTACAGATTATTATTCCTCGACGCTCACACTGTGACCGTAACGGTAATGGATACTGATCACAGAAACATCGTACCGTATTAGTGGTTGGCTTTTTGAAAGGTGTCCGTGATTGCTTTTTAATTATTTATTGGATGATGTTCCGTGTAACAAGAGGTATTAGGAGTCTGGATTGATGTAAATTTGATTGTTAGTCATTACGATGCTTGTGTTATTTTTGTAATCATTTCAGCTCATACAGGTTTCATTGTTGGGCTCGAGCCTCCTTCACAAAAGAAGGGAAATTGATCTACTATACCATGCTGGTCACATGTGTAGATATAAGGTTTCAATTCGAATTTTCCTTCTCTTGCATAGATATTACATGCATATTATTTTATCGTCTTTTTTTCCTCCGTTATCACACGGAATTTTTGTGATAAGCATGATCGAAAATATTTAACTCTATGAAAATTGGTGGTGTGTTTTATTGCCATGTGCCCACTTGTTATGTGTGATCCACTTGTTATTCACTCGATAGTATTCATGAGTTTAATGCATAGACAAGCAATCCTTTATTAAATCTTCATTCATTCACCTATCAACCAAATATATATACTATAAAAGTCTATCATTGGGCATAGGTTTCCCTTAGTAGAAGTATAATATAATATGCGCTTCGCTTGGCAGAAATGTTGAAGATTCACAATTAGTGTTTTCAGCTACCCAAAAAACTGCTGCCCCATTCCACTGTTGATTCCTTATCGATTTTAACAACTCCAATAGGAAAATAAGAGGTAATGGTACAGTATGTGGCTAATCCGTCACTACATGGGGATAATAAGTCTTCAATTATAATTTTTATTCCAATTGTCAAAACGAAACGGTACCCGCGGGAACGCGATGAAGGTTAAGTAATTTTCCGTCACAAGGACACAGTCGCAAATGAAATTGTGTATTCAGTCTTCAAATAAAATGAATGTAAAGCTAACATAAATTAGAATTACCTTGACTTTATATAAACACGAGTATCTTGAAAGAAATAAATACAATTATAATTTAATGTAATCTAAATGTATTTCATTTATATTTGAGTACCTGTTATCAAATTTGTCTCCTTATCTGATTTACTTATCAAAACAACCCTTTTATCGCTGTTTACGGTAGCTATTCAAATATCCCTTTTCGTAAATGTTACCTCAATTATTATTGCATGATATGTTTTCTCTTAAATAAGTTTAATAATTGAATCAAAGACATGATCTATTCATATTCTTCACAAGTTTTTGTGCTACTTACATTTATTTTGAGACGTAACTACTGCTCCTACATCTCTGCAATAATACACGCATTATTTCTTTTTTTTGGGTGTGTTGCGGTCGGCGCACTCCTCGTACCACTCCGTCCGGGGCGACAGAGGGGCGTAAGCACGCACACCCGCAACCCACCCGCGATGCATGTCGACTTCGTCGTTGGGCCGACCACCGGAGCAGGGTGACTTGACGTCAGTTGTCGGCCCGACGGAATACCCCCTATTTGGGGTCCCCTCCCATAGACGGACGTCTCCCCCTCGGGGATGACGTCGGTTTTTCCTCACGCGGTCGGCTTCTTGGCCGGTGACGGACTAATTCCCCGGTCACGTCCCCCGCGGCCTTGACTAGGGCGGCATCAGGCGCAGGTATTCGCGCCTACGCCGCCCCAGTCGCCGGCGGCGGATAATAATACACGCATAGCCAAAACATTGTATACAATTTTTAAAAGGAACTTTGAATATTAAACTCAAAAAATGTGTAGCTTTGTATTAATGCCTAAAAAATAATGTACGTTTTGGCAACGTATGAGGCAAAGATTTTGTGAAAATGTCGTTAATGGGAGAAACATTTCCTAGAAAAGTTACTCAACTTTAATTGAGAAGAAAAATCGGGCAACTAGTAATATTATAATTATGATAACTGATAAAAGTACCCCGCTAAATCGAAAACATAAATGAATCGATAGTAGATTCGAAGCAGTCAAGTGTTCGATTCTCAGATAGTTTTATTCATTTCAGTAGATTTCATGGATGAGGGGATCGCAAATTGCGCCGTTCGCTCCCGGCGCGGCCTGTAATCGATTGTGCTGCCATCTGTTGGCAAAATAATGACTCCGTCTGGTATGCTCCTCCTTTATTTAGACGGGGGTATATTGAAAAATTGTACATGCTTACTTTCAAGAAAGACAGTCCTTCAGTTTATAGATGGTTTAAATTTTCACATTCAACATTTTTTAGCTATTTTCGTAGGTTTTTATTATAATTTTAAATCATCATAATCATCTCAGCCCATATATGGTCCCAATGTTAGGCTCGGGCCTCCTCCATTGTGGGAGGGAATTTGACCTACTATACCTCGTTGGTCAGACGTATAGGCGGAATAAAATCTCGGAATGAAATCTTATATTTCATTCCGAGATTTTCTTCTCTTGCATATGCTATGTTATTTGCATATTATGTAAGAAGGGAAGTGCTGAATTCTATTCTTACTTCGTCACCACACGGTAATGTTTAAATAGTGTTTTTGAATAAAATTTATAAAAGATAAGATAGATTATCACAGAAAATATTTGCATAAAATAATAATTTCCTAAAATCACCAACCTCTCGTAATCATGAATGCTATCAACTGTTCGAAAAGTTAGTATGGTGTAATCCAAAGTAAATGCATATCAAATACTAATATTTTTATACATTTTATCGCGTCTGTAGTGAGCATTTATCAGCATTTATGCTCAGATAAGTTGTACCATAAATGTCAACAAATGTCCCTTCAACAAGAAGTCAATAAAGTAAAACGATAATAATGTATAAAAGATGCATTTCTGTAAAACAAAAGTTAATTTTAGTTTATATATGAAATACAGGTGTCATAAAATTAAATGCATCTAAAATTGATAAAATAATTTTTGATCATACAAAACCACCTTTTAAGGAGTGACGTTCATAATTAACTAACCAGGCCGAGTACCTAAGCTTGATATATGATCATTTGCATCTATAAATTCAAATGAATAGTAAAGAAATTTAGTTTTTTCCCTATCACAATGAATCTTTAAATAATTTTATTATAGATCCTTGTTACTGTCTTAAAATTCATTTCTGTGAATGTTACATATACTATAAGACGCTTCGTGGAAGACCAAAAGCCGGTCATAATGAAACTATTTATCTTCTGATCGCACTGATCGGGCGCATTCTCGAGGCGATACAATGAAAGTAGCCGATTATACTGACGCGTAAACAACCCTTTGTACTTGAATATTTGTGACAATACTTTGCCCTATCGCCATTTGCAATTTCTTATAAAAAATATTTCTGAATACAGACAATTTGATTTATGGCATTATGTAATTTGCATGATAGAAGCGTGAAATTTTGAAGATGAGTAATCTCGTAATTAGTATAAAAAAAGAATTTTCACCAATTGATTGATGACCACACACAATTGGAAAGAACCTTTTGACTATCATTGCCATCATCTCAACTGATATGGGAGAGAAATTCACCTACTATAGCCACACTGGTCAGATGGGTTAGTATAGAGTCTTATTTCGAGATTCGTATTCTTCTCTTACATAGATATTATATGCATATTATGTCCTTTATGCAGGAGCGCGCACGAATGTCCGGTTTGAAGCCGGAGTCACTGGCGAGTACCAGGGTTCGGCTTTGAGCCCTTACATGTTCCTTCTAGTGATGGATGCTCTGATATCAGACATACAGGAGAAACCCCATGGTGCATGTTACTTGTCCTCGTCAGAGAGGAGCCAGCTGGAGTACAGAGCAGATTGGGGAAATAGCAAGAGAGGTTGGAATGAACAGGTCTTAAGATCAGCTGCACCAAGACTGAACATTTGTTCTGTAATTTCGGTGGCTCTTCCTAATTCTCTCACATTGCCCTAGATGGGGTATCCCTACCGGTTTGCTCCGATTTTAAGTATCTGGGCTTATTTCTCCAATACGATGGCAACATTGATCGAGAGTTTAATAGTAAAATGAAGGCAGGATGGATGAAGTGGCGGTAGGTCTCAGGAATAATCTGGCTATGGGTAGACCACGTCGTTTGTAGAAGCAGCAACTGCTAAGGAAGAAGACTTTTCGAGAGGCGACCACGTAGAGGACGACACAATGTAAGACGTCCCTCCGCTAAGTGGATCGAGCACCTAGTGAAAATTTTTGGGGGTCGTCGGATGCTGGTGGCACAGGATCGCACTTTGTGGCGAAACATGAGGGAAGCGCCCAGCATTGGACGGCGATAGGCTCAACGATGATAAGTGATGATGGTGGAGGAGGCTCAAACCCAATAATGGGACGTATATGAGCTGAAATAAATAAATGAATATAACAAATATAGATCCAAAGTAATTTCAAAATACAGCAACATAATACAATAAATGTTTTAACCCAATTCATACACATAGAGCTAAAATGCAAGGCTATTTTAATCAAGCACCTCTGCCAAATTAGCCAAATGCGAACCACCACTCACGATTTTATTAGATAAAAGCATGTATGGTACATTTGTAAGCTCAAAATATGATAATTGTCAACCAAATATACGGACCGCAACACGGACACTGCCTAAAGCAGAACATATGTACACGTTATCTAGTTAGATTACTGAACCGCAGCTTGAGGCATAGTTTAGACATAAATATTTATTACATGCGTTGTTTTGCTTCTATCATGTAGTAGAATAGAATACAATTTTATTATTGTCACCTTTTACTTGACTGTGGAAGACGTAAAAATCGTCTATGTGTCTCGCCAATGAAAAGGTAATTACAATAATATTATAATATATATCCCTTCATTTGTAGGGCAAACCTACATCCTCCATCCTAAAGTGATGAATGATGATGATTGATGTTAATGATAACACACGTCCGTTGTTGGGTTCGAACCTCCTCCACAATGGGAGGGAATTTGACTTACTATATCATGCTGGTTCAGAAATGTTGGTATAAGGTTTCATTTCGAGTTTTCCTTCTCTTGCACAGGTGTTATGTGCATATTATATCCCTTAGTCGTCTTTTAGGACATCCACTGGCAAGATAGGGTGGTGAATCGTATTCTTACTTCGTTACTACGCGGAAAATGTGATAATAGGTGCTTTTACTTCGAAAGAAGTCGTAAAAATCGGCTAAGGGTCTCGTTAATAGAAAGATAATTACGACATTGTCTCTTCATTTGTAGAGAAAGCCTACATTCTACAGTGGACGACCAAAATGTTTAATGAAATTTATTGATAATGATAATGATGATGATGACTATACCATTATACAGTCCATATACGTCCCTCTGTTGGGCTTGAGCCTCCTTCATTATTAGAGGCAAGTTGACCTACCATGCTCATCAGACGTGTTGATATAGGCCTTTGTTTCGAGGTTTCCTTCTCTTGATATTATATGCATATTATATCTCTTAGTCGTCTTTTAAGATACCCACGGGCAAGAGAGGGGGTGGTGGATTGTATTCTTACTGCGTCACCACATGGAAAAATGGTACCATTTTTGTTTTTGGGGATGGGTTGCGGCGCGCTCCTCGCAGCACTCCGTCCGGGGCGACAGAGGGGCGTAAGCACGCACACCCGCAACCCACTCACGTGTACGTCGTCTTCGTCGTTGGCCAAACTTTACCGATTTCGTCCATAATTTTTTTTCAGTTTTCTAATATTTTAAAAAAGGCCTTTAAAGAAAAAAAATGAGAAAGTTGCGCAGAAAATTAGAAAATTTAACATTTATATATACTTTTCTAAAGTAACCTTTTTTCGACTATATAAACATTTCTATCTTTATATATATAAATCTGTTCGTGTGTTTGTAATTGAACTCCTAAACGGCTCGACCAATTTTGATGATTGTTTTGTGGCCATTCTGATGGATATGAATTCCCATATCCATCGGAATAGCCATTCGCAGCTTCCAAAGCATTCGATTTAGATTAATAATTGGAACCGGTAGGTGGCACTGCCATCGATTTCAAGGAGAATTCAATTTTCTATTTTTTATAGATTTGAACAGAACAACGTCTGTTGGGTCAGCTAGTATATTATAAATCTTCTGTTCGTGTGTTTGTAATTGAACATCTAAACGTCTGGACTGATTTGATAAAATTTTTTGTGTGTGTTCAAGTGGGTTCGAAAATGTTTTGATGAATAATTGGACACGGTAGGTGGCGCTGCTATCGATTTCAAGGGGAATTCCTTTTGTTTTATTTGAACAGAACAACGTCTGTTGGGTCGGCTAGTAATGAAATAAAACGAGCTATAGTTCAATTTCATATAAATCGACCGTTAATTATTTGAATTATCCCCATTGTAATACATTTAAGTTCCGTGTGGTTGTAGCGTAAGAATACAAATGTTTCTTTCTTGGCCGTCAGGGATTCAAATTGGCCTCCTCGGAGCCTATGTCTCAGCTGACATAAATCCGTTCATCAATCTGGTCACCCTGGGTAGAACCAACGGCGTGCAGCCACACCTTAGCCTGCAAAATAAAGGTAGTTAAATTTGTTACTATTCAAAACACCTGTAAACAGATTATTTCAATATCGTGTACGGAAAGGGGAAGTTGTTAAATTGATGTTTAATTAACGCATTGGGTTGATTTGTTTCGGATGGAAGCTTTAATATTTAACCTTTTAACGTCTCAGGGGATCGAGGATATGATGAGATAAACTATAGTTTTCTTTTTTGTTTTTTTCTTTCATGGGTGAGCTATGGTTAGTGGCCCAGCTCCGTCCGAGGTGACGAAGAGGTGACGCGCAGCTCCATAACCCCCCATCTCCTCTCCTTCGCCGTTGGGCCGTCCACCGGTTCCGAATGCATTGTCCTCCATGGCCTGCTGGGGAGATAAACTATAGTTAAGGTAGATTTGGTAAATGCCATTAGCAATTTTAATAAAGTTAAGCGGGCAAGCTACAATTTCATCGTCCCATATTTGATTTTTTGTTATTTAATTTATATGTTTTCCGCATGGTGATGGAGTGAAAATACAATTCACCACGCCCTATCTTCCCTGTGAGTATCGTAAAAGACGACTAAGAACGACTATATGCATAAAGCATCTATTCCAGAAAAGGTTAACTCCAAATAAAACCCCTACACAAATCTCTTTGACCAGCAGGACAATTTTCCTCCTATTGTGAAGGAGACCTATGGCCCAGTACTGCGGCCTATGTGAGCTGAGGTGGAAGATGGAAATATACATGTTATTTCTAAGTATAGCAAAGTGTAAATAAGAGTATTATTTAAAAAAAATATTTTTATAATACACTCTTATTGAAAACAAAATAATGTAGTCGAGTCTTCAACCAGGTCGGCGGTCCACCTAGTGGGGGGGGGGCGTCCTACACTGCGTCGTCCGACACGTGGTCACCACTCGAGAACCTTTCTTCCCCTGCGGTTGTCGATTCGTCGAGCGATGTGGCCTGCCCATTGCCATTTTAGCGTGCTAATTCTGGACGTTGTTGGACGCAGGCGGCATAGGACCGCACTTTGTGGCGTAACATGAGGGAGGCCTACGTCCAGCAGTGGACGACGATAGGCTGAAATGAATGAATGAGTCTTCAACGCATAAGCAATCACTATTACATACATTTGTCTTTGATGTATCAATTGCTCCCCTTAAAACTTTAGAAGAGGTATCGTCATCATCATTTCAGCTCATACACGCCCCCTGTTGGGCTTAGGCCTCCTCCACTATGGGAGAAAAATTGAGTTACTATATCACGCTGATCAGACGTGTTGGTGCAGGGTTTTGTTTAGAGTTTTCCTTCTCTTACATAGATATTATATGCATCTCTCCGTGGGTATCATAAAAGACGGCTTAGGAACATAATTTCAATATGCATATCTGTGCAAAGTGGTTAAGATACTAACTTACCGTGCGTGTTATTCGAATCCCATGAAAGTGTCGGTTTAATATATAAACTTATATAGCAGCGAGGTTACTCCTATATGGGAGCGAAATTGACCTACTATACCACGCTGGTCAGTCGTGTTGGCATAAGATTTTGCTTCAAGTTTGCTTCCTCTCGCATAGATTTTACATACATGTTCAATCTCTTCGTTGTCTTTTACGACACCCACGGGCAAGATAGGGGATGGTGAATTGTATTCTTACTCCGTCACCACACGCCAATGAAACGAAAAGAGGTAGTATACAATTTTATTTCTGATTTTACACCTCTTCCAATAATGTTCTACCGTTCTTTAGCCGCCATTCATGGTCCTCCACGAGAAATGAGGTGGTGTTGCTAACAGTATTTTTGCAGTACTACCGTGAGATAAATGAATAGCCTTAACAGGCTTAAATACCTTTACGCTTAGTAAAATATACGCTACAAAGTTGAACAAAAAAACAAATAAATCTCAGATTTAAAGAATACTACGAGTAAACACAATATATCTTAATTTAAGGGGGCCAGGTCGCCGAGAGCTAATTAAGTAATTCCTTCCATTCGGTCAACCGAGCTTTTACTTAATGACAATTTAATGCTTGTAGAGACCCTTAAAGTGGTTATCTTATTGCCTTTACCTACATTTCAATTGGAGTAATGTTCTTAGTTTGCGTTGCTGTAAATGTTTTGTTTTGAAATAACATATAATGCTGACCTGAACCGCTTTCTTGCTAGCTAACTACCTACGGGTGCATAATGGTTTAATATTATTTTTTTTTTAAATTGCGAGATATAATCATTATGGGATGGCGTTCTACTCTTATCTTTAAAAAAATATATTCAATTTTTATAAATTTTCCCGCCTAAACTTGCCGTTTTACACCTCCCCGTCAATTGAGGTGCTCATAAAACCGATGATTGTTGACTTCTGTGGTCCACTTCTAATAATTCATTATATCACAGCTAAATCCATTAACACAACTTACACCTAGACCTAGAACAATCAAGTAACCCTGCTCCGGTGGTCGGCCCAACGACGAAGATGACGTGGTGTTCAGGTGGGTTGCGGGTGTGCGTGCTTACGCCTCTCTGTCGCCCCGGACGGAGTGGTGCAAGGAGCGCGCTGACCGCAACCCACCCCAACAAAAAAAGACCTACAACAATCATTATGAGATCATAGAAAAAAATATACTTCTACAGCCCTAACGTTCTACTAATGGCTAGGGGAATCCTCTACTATTTAAAGGGCAATTGGTACTTATTGGTACCTACGCTAGGGTTTCTCATCTTGGTAACAAAACCCCTTCTTTAAATTTTATGGCATGTCATTAATAAGCAGATTTACGGGTCTTTGAATAAAGAAAGGGTGTGAACTGTACTTAATTCATCACCATACGCGAAAATAAAGAAATATACGAGAAGGTTTCTGATGTTTACGCGAGTATTACACATTTTAAATTAAACTACTTTACGGATTTTATCGCGTTTGTATTTGATTTTTGATTGCCTGACCTTTCGAACACTTTGCAGCGTTCATGGTCACGGGTGGCCCGTCAAATATAAACGCGATAAAATCCGTAAAGTAGTTTTGTTTAAAATATACGAGATGGATCAAATACTTTGAAAGGTTCCTATGATCTCTACGCCATCTATATGGTGTATGTGATAAAAATATATATAGTATGTCATAATATGTTTACCTTCAAAATGCTTTTATAAATAGAACAACCCCAGACTCTTTGAAGTTAATGAATAAAGATGAGCGAAGTAATAAAATAAATATTTTCAATTCTATCTCGAGACATAAATGATTTGCCTCCTGAAATGAAACGAAATTATGATCACGTTGTAAATTTTATTTTAAAAATGACGTTATATCAATGAGAACGTAATAAAAATGTCGTTTGCAAACGAAATAAAAAATATCAAAAGAATAAAACAAAATTGAAATGCAAATGGTCAAAATAAACTGTAATAGGTTTTTTTTTGTTTACAGGCTATTGTCTAACTGCCCTTCGCTCGCCTCACACAGTCCTGCTATCATTTTCGTTCTTTTTCAACCGATACTGATACAGTGTCTTTAGCTGAAATGGACTGCTAGCAACGATATCTTTTGGTTATTTATTTGGTTGAATTCTGGGCGCTTTTCCGGCCATCTAGCAATTATATGTCAGGTATATCACTGATGATAGACTGTTCTTATTCCATATACTAATAGCCTCGGTTAGGAGTAGATCAGGTATAAGACATTTATACAGACCAAGATGCAAATCCAGGTTGGCGTATACCTAGATGTGATACCTGAATGATGATATATAACTAGATCTATATATATACCTATATATACTAATTACTAATTAATGTTGTAAATACAAAAGTAAGTTTGTTTGTTACGCTTTCACGCTTAAACCACTGAACCAATTTGAAAAATTCTTTCACAGATAGAAAGCTATAATATCAGGAAGTAACATAGACTATATTTTATCCTAATTTTCTCACGAGTACGGGAACTGCGCAGGTAAGGCGACGGGAAAGCGATTCGAAGTGAGTTCGATTTGCTAGTAATCCTATAAAACTACATACTTATAAGAAATAATAAGATAGCGATATTTTGTATTGTTAATTATGTTCACAGAGAATAAAAATATAACTAAATAAAATATTTCCTTTTTGTAATTTTCTCCTTACTTATTTCTGATGTATACGCGAGCACTACACATTGTAAATACAACTATCTTTATGATTGCTCGACATTTCAAACACTTTACAGCATTCATGGTCACGGGCGGACTAAAATCTCTGACGTCTAAACTAATCAACGTTATTACAGATTTTTATAATTATCTACCCACTACAGAAAATTAGTTATTAAGTTTTAACCCCACATTTTTGTTACAAATTTATTGCCAGTACAAGAAGAAAATGCTTCTATATGAAAAAATATATTGTTTATGATTAGTAATTATTCAACATTAAAATTTGTAGTAATTACTATTACAATTTTTTTAATTTAAACCTAACAAATCTAGTATACTACCACCGGATTGGAACGCGGCGGCACTGAGAAAGATCCAGCAAGAAAACTCAGAGGACATAATGCTAAATTAATGTTGATTTTTATTTTTAAAGGCGGCTTACTTTATTTTACTAAAAGATTTTTTGATTTGTAAAATTATCTTTAACTGTTATTATTGTGGGTCAAATCTATACAATAAGTGCTCACAAAGTCCTGCAGTCTTGGAATTCATTTTTAATTATGGTTTTCTCCTTACTTCTTTATGATGACAATGTTTCAACGGAAACGAGCGATTAAAAATATATTTGGAGTGTAATCAATATTAACCCCTTCAGAACAGTGGGTGACCAGTCAATGACGCAAAAATATTGTTATGTCGGCTTATAAGGGAGTAAACTGATAATGCAATGATGCTGAATATCCATTAGCAACATATGCAAGTCATTATAAATAATATTCATTTAATTCAAACACGTTCTTGCCATTATGAAGAATACAATATTTCACGATATCTCTCTTTCCTTGAAGTGACCTAAAGTCTCAACGTCTCAAGGCAGCTAAAGTCTCAAAAAAATTTTAGGTCCTTCCTTTATGAGGTAGGGCTGGTTAGGTACTAGCCTCCATCATAATGGATAATACCATGTTAATAAGGTGGAAAGATAAAATTTTAATAGCATATAAGTACTAACCGGATGAAGGTTTAGCCATAAATCTCAAATTAAATAAGTTCGGTGAAACTGACAATGACATATTAAGATTTTCATTTAAATTTTCTAATAAAACACTTTGTTCTTCTACAATATTACTAACACATTGATCCTGTGTAATAAATATGCGACTGTGTTTCTAGAGGCAAAGCACGAGCTAGGTGTCTCGATCAGACAAATGAGTTTTGCTATTTTCTGACGATTTTTCTTATAAGAATCCTTGTAAAGAAAAATTTGACCGCTAGCAGCTATGTTTTTTTTTTCTGTGTATTTTTGAGCGATGCTTAACTTTGCTTATGTTTCACTGTTTATATGTCAGATCAAAATGCAATCAAAAACAATAAAACATGAAGATGCTTTAAGGCTCTGTTAGATTTCATTAATTTTACAATTTACTAACGACGTTTGTCGTCACATACTATTTCAGTAATTAGGAAAAAAAGCAATTAATTTATGGATTTCTCTATTTACTCATGCACTTTTTGCAAGCAAGAGAGGCCAGGAGAAGAACAAAAAAATTAAAACTTTTACTTGTTAAAATTACAAAAAGGGGCTGTGAATTTTTCTTCTGATTATCACTAATTACAACGGGGTGATGGTCGTTTGTAAATTTCAGGGAAGGGGGCGTTACGGTTCAATGACCTCAAACAGACCGACATGACGATAGACGTGACAGAATTTTTTTATGAGATGATGAGAATTTTATAACTTTGTTTTAAATTATTTTTCTTTTATACTCAAAGAAGTGGGAAACATTGGTGCATTATTTTGATTTACAATAGTAAAGAAGCTCATAATATAAAGAGTTAAGGGAAATATGACGAATATCTACTTATCTAAAAACCTTTATAGTGGAATTAAGAAATCATAATAATAAGAGTGGGATCAATAAGAAAAGAAGTCATGATATCGATTAGACCAGAGATAGTATGATCCATTAGAAAACTCGGATTAAGAATACCCTATTTAGAAAGGATTAAATCCTTAAAGGATGTTTTGGTTTTATAATGGTACTTGCCTATTTATTAGAACTTTTGTAAGCCCAATAACGTAAAAACATTATTAGCATTCACACAATTGCATATTCATGCCACAATTAAGTTTTTCTATAGAATTAAAGACAAAATATCGAGAAATTATTAACAGCCATGTGTAGGTTTTTTTTTATTGCTAACAGTGGCAAACGAGCACACAGTACAACTGATGGTGAGTATTGCTGCCACACATGGACCTTTGCCGCTGCCTACCGTGTGAAAGTGAAGGGAGCGTGAATGGTGACACAAACACCCTCAGAAAGTTGGGCCATCGGCTCTCTCGCTCACCGATCTAAGCGCAGTAACAAATTACTACTACTCAAACGTTGATTTTCTGCGAGAGTGTGGTACTACCCCGGATGGACTGGCCCGCGGTTGTAGACAGACAAATGTCAACAGTGTGGTCCTACCATTTAGGTAGGTACCTAAAGGTATAGGTACCCAAATCTGCATACATTATTCTCGTTTGAAACTCTAGTCACTTTTGACTAAAATCGACGAAATAAGAAATGCACAAATAATGTAGAAGACAGTTTTTAAAAAAAATACCGGTTAAGTAAAACTTTAAAAGTGAATGTTTGTTGTGATGTGAATATGTGATGAGACGAAATGTATGAGCTATGAATATTTAAGAATTTATGAATAAACTAGCAACCCGCCCTCGCTTCGCTTCAGTTTCTGTCGTCTTTCCTGAATAGTTACCGTTCCCGTGGGAATACCGGGATAAAATATATCCTAGTTTACGCCCTGATATTATAGCTTTCCATTGGTGAAAGAATTTTTGAAATCGGTCCAGCCGTTTTGAAGATTACCCGGAACAAACAGACAGACAGACAAAAAAATATAAAGTGTAGTTTAGGCATATGTATAGTGCAAATAACCGTGTGACCATGAAAAAAGCCTATTATTTTGACATTACAAACAGACACTCCAGTTTTATTTATTGGTATAGATAAAGATATATACAACTAGCTGACCCAACAGACGTTGTTCTGTTCAAATAAAGCGCCACCTACCGGGTCCAATTGTGAATCTAAACCATTCTCGAATCTCATTGAGCACACACAAATTACTTAAATTACTTAAATCCAGTCAACAGATATCGCCATCTGTTAGAATCTTTTGGAGTTAACAGATAATTGTGACTGTCAATTAATTATAGACAAATAATTTGTAATAAAATAAAATTGCGACTAAAATTAAAGATCTAAGTTATCCTATGTTTCAAGTTGGAGCAAACTGCACACGTCGTGCAAATTTGATTAAAATCGGTTAAGTAGTTTAGGAGTCCATCGCGGACAAACATCGTGACAGGAGATTTATATATATTAAGATAGTAAACTATAGTAAGGTCAATTAATTTATATTTTATAATATTTGTAATTCTTTAAAAGGGTGATCAGTGCTAAACACCTCCGTACCAGCGCCAGTTCAAAATTTCTATCTTATTATAGTTCATCTCTTCATAATAATGTGATTATACGATAAAATACAACAACTATTTTGACCAATTCCATGGTAATACGGGATCCCAAAACTGGTAGCTGTATATATAGGTTACTGTCTGTTCCCTGTGGTGAGGGTGTAAGAATACAATTTACCACCAACTCTCTTATCCGTGGGTGTAGTAAAAAATGTAACGTTAACGTCAAAATGATAGATAACATCTATGCATGAGAAGGATAACTCGACATAATACCCTATATGAAAACATGTCTGACCAGTGTGGTGTAGTGGCTCAATTTCCCTTCCATTATCGAGAAGGCCCAAACATTGAAGAAGAGAATTAAAATGTTATTATTATGAAAATACATTAATACTATTTTTTTTTTAATAAAGAAATTCTTTTTGAAATGCTTATTTGAAGTAATTTCATTTGCTACGAATTTCTTAACGTGGATCGAATGATTTTTATAAACGAGCGAGCCCGTATATGCTGTGCGTGTGATTATCTAAGACTTCAGGAGCGATTTACATTATTATAACTTTTTCCGCCTCGACTCATACACATTCCACTGCTGCGTACGAGCTTCCTACCTAATAGGAGGGAAATTAACTTACTACACCATGCTAGTCAGATATGTTGATATGGGATTTTATTTCAAGTTTTCCTTCTCTTGCACAGATATGCATATTATAACCCTTAGTCGTCTTATAAGACATCCACTGCAAGATAGGGAGAATGTAATCTTACTCCGTCACCACACGAAAAAAAATTCTAGTATTTATATTTATATTTTTTATTATATACGAATTCATATTTTATAAAATAATTATAATAAATAGCGGTAAATTCAATCACACTTATATACCTTACTAGCTGACCCAACAGACGTTGTTCTGTTCAAATAAAGCGCCACCTTCCGGATCAAATTGTGAATCTAAAACTGTCCAATTGTAAATCTAAACCATTATCGGATCTCTTTGAACACGCATAAAAAATTTCGTCAACATCGGTCCAGACATTTAGGAGGAGTTCAGTGACATACACACGTATGCAAGAAATTTATATAATAAAGATAAAGTACGTAAATACGTAGTGATTAAAGTTAAAGAATGTAAGTAAATACTTCTTTTAATTTAAAAGTACTTACACATTTTATTTCAAAAACCCGTAGAACTGAAATCAAATTCATTGGTACAATAAAGAGCTTCACAATTCATTTGTATTGTAAACCAGAAATGTTAAATGATCAATAAATAAAAAGAAAACGTTTATTCACCTCTTTTCATCAACAGTATACCTTTGTTGCGATTCCATACAAGCTATTTTAAAATGCGGTTGCTATTCATGTTGAATACTCTCACGCAATATTTTATAAGAAAATTCCGACATTGAAAGCTTTCAAACGTTCTTTGGATACCGCATTATGTTGGTTGTTCGTGCGAATTTTATTAGTTGGATATATTATTCTTAGATAATTAAGCTTCTTTTTATTGGTAATTTTCTATTAAAGAGTTAGTTGAAGGGTTGAAAAGTAGTAATCAAAAATATGTCTTTTATAGCAGAGTAGGTTCTAAATACAGTCGCTTCATCGCTTTATTAAGGTAGTTCGAAGTTATTTTAAAAGGTAAAACATTTCAACTGGTTGTAAATTAAGAAGGCGAAGTAAACCTACCTTTTTTTTTTTTTTGTGGGTGGGCTGCGGTCGGCGCGCCTCCGCACCACTCCGTCCGGGGAGACAGAGGAGCTTAAGCAAGCAACTCCCGCAACCCACCCGAAAACCACGTCGGCTTCGTCGTTGGGCCGACCACCGGAGCAGGGTTACTTGACATCAGTGGTCGGCCCGACGGAATACCCCCTATTGGGGTACCCTCCCATCGACCGACGTCCCCCCCTCGGGGAGGACGTCGGTCTTTCCTCACGCGGTCGACCTCTCGGCGGGTGACGGACTAATCCCCGGTCACGTCACCCGCGGCCTCGGTTAGGGCGGCATGAGGCGCAGGTAGTTGTGCCTACACCGCCCCAGTCGCCGGCGGCGGATCTCCTCATCGAGGCTGCGCTCCTCGCGCAGGCCATCCGCCGCCTCCTTCCGCGAGATCACTGTCTCGCAGAAGGCTGCGACCGCGTCCCTATTCCCGACGCTGTCGACCATCGCCCTAGCGATAGCCGGCAGCGTCAGGTCTGCACCGATGATTGTGACGAGTTCACAGCGCTGCACTGCCCAAGCCGAACACGCCTCGAGCGTATGGCGCGCCGTGTCCTCGTCGCAATCGCAGTGGTGGCAGGACGGTGTACTCTCCCTCCTAACGACCTTGTGCAGGTATTTGGCGAAGCACCCATGCCCCGTCAAAACCTGCACCAGTCGGAAGGAGAGCACCCCGTGCCGCCTTTCCAACCACTGCATCAGCACCAGCCGGAAGGCCTCCACGATTTGCAACCCGGACCGAGGCCTCTCCAGCCGGACTGCCCAACGGGCAATGACGTCTCGGCGGGCGTCGACGCGCCAGGCGGTGAGCTCCCTTAACGAGATCGCACCGCCCTCCGCTCGCACCCCCGTCACCGGCCGATGCAATCCGGCGAGCATTTCCGCCTCCAGATCCCACAGGGGAGTCCCGGCCAATAGGCACGCTGCCTCCGTCGCCACCGTGCGGTATCCGCGTATGGCCCTGATCGCCGTGACCCTCTGTGGTCGCCACAAGAGAGCCCTCAGACGGACGGTCAGGGACCCCGCCCACACCGGTGCGCCGTACAGGGCCATCGACCGGATGAAGTAAACCTACCTAATAGATAAGCGTACTACCGTTCTATCTGCCGTGAGTGCGATTTCTACATGGGATTTTACACATTATATAGTGTGATGCCCAAATTATTTCAACAGTACAAGCTATTGTTTTTTAAAAGAAAATGAAAAATACGTAAACTATAAATACGTATAAGTCTAACTTTTTATTAGCTACAGTAAAATGACGTTTTGTGGGTTGCCGGTTTTTGACGAAAAATAAATAGGGATGTAGCTAAATGAGTGAATCATAAATGAATAATCAGTTTGGTTTTTTTTTTGAGATTTAATATTAAGTTGTAATGTATTTTTTTAACCTATTATTATTACTATACTAGAGGATTGATCTTTTTTAGTGGAAGTATAGGGAGGTACATTCAAAATGAAACAAAAACGTCATAATAATGTTATTTAATTAATCTTTTTCGAAATCACTGTCGCTGTCGCTTTCGGCCACACTAATAACAAATCTATCTGTCACTTCATCTATAATATGATCGAGGTGGCACATTTTATCTTCCTCTTTAATAGTGTGAGACACACAGTCACTCCACTTAGCGGGTGTCACTTTCTTGATTCCTTCTTGGAATAAAGTTTTCACTTCTTGCATTTTATACGTCTTATTATTGTTTGCGACGTGACTCTTTACCTGCGCCCATACCAACTCAATGGGGTTCAATTCACAGTGATAAGGGGGCATAAAAGTGTGATACCTTTTTGTGCAGCCATCTCGTCTACGGCATATTTCTCAGTATGATTTTGTTGTTTCACAATATCTATGAGAGTGGCCTTGACCATATTTGGTTCAAACGCAATATTTTTAGTAGTCAGCCACTCTTGAATTCGTGCTTTTGTCCACGACATCTTCGGGATTGTTTCGATCTTCCGAGAGTGATAGGGCGCATTGTCCATTACGACTACTGCATTCGGCTTGAGTTTAGGTAGAATACCGCCGAACCAATCCTCGAAACACTCCGCGTTCATTTCATCATGGTAGTCTTCTGTACCTTTCTTTGCTTCAAACATAAGAAGTCCGTCGACCAGGAAGCCGTTCTTTTCCGCCTATGTGACTAATTATGAGTCGTTTACCCTTTCCTGTGGGATTTTTTAATCCCGTAGTCAGGCCGTCTAAAAATGCCTGTCGAGAAGATTTAATACTTCCGTCAATCCAGGTTTTTTTTGTAGTATGACCTGAAAAGAACAAAAAAGAATCATAAGTTTCGACATCAAAACAAAAAGGGAACAAATAGAAGAAACTAAGAGTTGACACGTACCAGCGTTGACCCAGGTCTCGTCTTGATAATATATGTATTTTCCCTCCCTACGATATTGTTTAATTAAACGCAGGTAGCGCTGGCGCCATGATATGATATCTTGTCTATCAATAAGCACACTCTTGCGTGATCGAGTAGTGAATTCGAAATTAAGATGCTTCATAATTTTTCTCAATGTCTCTTTCGAGAAGTTGGGCAATCCTGGGTCATCATTTACAACTTGCAGCACCTAAATTACCTAATTGGTTAAGATTACACATGGGATGGGAGAAAACATACATAACGTATAATAAAAAAATGAGTGACGACATGTGTAAACTAACTTTTGCGATGGTGGGTATTTCATTTCTATGAAAGAACTGATGTACAATTCGTCTAACAGCAGTGAATGTGAAATCCTCAAGTTTATCTTTAAATGTAAGTTTTGGGCCCGTTTTTTCAGGAGGTTTTGGTGATTCGCTGTCGTTCTCCTTGTGCTCCTTTAAAACGGAATAAACTGTGCGGACGGATATTCCCAAGACTTCAGCCACCTTGTTCACGCATTCACTTGTTTTTGGAACTTCAATGTTTGATTCTGAAGATTTCACTTCAAACATATTTGTAAACGTTTTGGACACAAAGTTTTTCAGTTGCACTTAGAGCTACACGTGGCCTTTTTTTCTTAGGAGATAAAAATGTGTCTCCATCTTGCGATGTGCTCGGCAGAGCATCCATGTCTTCAATGTATCAAACAAAAAAAAAATAACACGATTAACGAAAACAGGTAATGAAAAACAAACACAACGTAACATAAGTTTAACAATAATGATAACAAAAACTACGCGCAGTGGTCAAATCAAAGTTATTCATCCACTCAAAACAGAAGTATGAAGCCGAATGAGCGAATGACAACCGAAACAAAATGGCGGTCAAGCGTCATCGTAGCACCGTAACCAAAAACCAGCACTACCAACTTGAGAGAGCGTTTTCTTGAGTGTTACCTTGTATATGTCTAAAAGGATCAACGTTTATACAGCCTTTTATTTTCATTAATATTAAATAGAATTTAGTATGATCATTATGAGTCAGCTATGGAACGATTAGATATTCTGTAAACTTTTGTGAACTGAATCACATCCCTATTGAGATTAGGCTGTCAACATTATTTTACGGAATGACATTTAGAAACGTCATTTTACTGCAGCTAATAAAAAGTTAGACTAAAATATAAATAATAATTATAATGTTTTCATTATGCGGGTGTGGACAGCTTTTACCTAATAAAATTATATTACCAAGTGCCACACATCGGCATGACTAAAATCTAATTTTAAAGTATTTTTGTGTAGTGATAAATTGATACAAAATCCACCCTCCCTTCCTTTTCTGGTGTTGTCGAAGAAAACAGAAAAAAACTTAATATAACTCTAAACCATGTCTGATCAACAAGGTCAGTTTTTCTACGATTAATGAAAAGGTTTGTGCTTAAGAGTTCCATGTATGAGTTAAGAAAGTTTGCGAACTAAAACTATTTGGTTTATTTTTAAATTTTGTAAGATCAGTAAAGTAATTCAAATGAATTAATTATTCCATGTAATGATAGAATTAGAATATAACACACCATCATCTTAGTGTAGTAGAAGACGAGTATGAGATATAATAATATTATTTCCCTCTGTATATTATACAGATAACATCTATGCAAAAGAATGGAAACTTGAAATAAAACCCTTTACCAATTTTCTTTCTACTAGTATTGTGGAGGATCCTCGAGCCCAGCAATGGGACGTATATCAGCTGAAATATTAAGGGTAATACAACTATTGCAAAATTATTATTCTTTTCAGCCTATATTTATCTCATTGTGGAGTTGGGCCTCCTTCAAATGGGAGAAAAATTGATATGGTACGTGATATCATCATGCTCGATTAAACATATTCAATGTCATCTTAACCTTCTTTAAAACACCCACGGGCAAGAAAGGGGTGATAACTTTTATTCATACTCTGCCAGCATACGGAAATTAAGTTGGATAAAACTTTACAATTGTCATTAGTACTTTTATCCGTCTGGTTACAGAGTAGAAATACAATTACCCACCCCCTCTCTTGCCCGATATTGACGTAAAAGACGACTAAAGGATATATGCAGGTAACATCGATCCAAGAGTCTGAAAACTCAATGTAAAATTCTATTTCAACTTGTCTAACCAGTGTGGAACAGTAGATCAATTCCCCTCTCATTGTGGAGGAGGCCTGAACCCAACAGTAGGATTTATATAGGCTGGGATAAATATTTGTGTTTTTACACTCACAATTTTACCCCAGATCCTTATGACTATCATCAAACAAGGGCTCTATTACTGATGAATCACAACCGCCCCTTAATATACTCGCTGAGAGCACCCATGTTTGCTTTGTCATTTTATACAGTGACGACTTAATGCAATTATTTGATAAAATATTTGGCAAGTAATATCTAAAAGCTTTGAAATTAAATTTATATTTTTTGTAATATGAAACTTTTTTACACGTGAAGTAAATACTTATAGCCGAATGTTTTTTATTTTTATATACGGCAACTACCTGCACTAAGGAAATATGTCTTGTATTGCGGGGGATTGTACAAACACATAACACTGCTTTGCAAGAATAGTGACACAAATCAAAATGACTGATTTTAGAGAAGGGTATTTTTAAATTGTTTTTAGAAATGTTTTAGTGCGTACTATAATATTTAAATGATTTATTGAGGTTGTGACTATACTGAATAATAAGAAATTCCTCAATTTACGATAAAATATCATTTATTTTAGATATCAAGGCACTTTTACATAATTTTGAGTTACGTCGATATTCTAGCAAAGCAGCAGTAATTAATGGACACAAATTACATCTAGACTCCGAACAACAATTTGTAGATCACACAAAGTATTGTCCCGGCTGGGATTTCAATCTACGACACTGACACGGCAAGTCTTAATCACTACTACCATCCACCACCACCTGTGCAGTCTATCTCTGATAATAAGGGTATTTTTTTTTGGGACTAATCCCACCACACATTCTCACCACTGTAACTCCTGTAAGCCAGGATCCACAATAGTCTCCGTATAAGACACTGTGGTTTGACTCTCAGGAAGTCCCGGGAATCGCTTTTAATTGTCTTGGGACCCGCAACAAATTTAATTAGAAAAGAAAAACAGGAGGAGTTGGAAAGATTCCACTTCCCTCCTATGCAAAGCGGGAGACATGAAGCACAGTTGGCTAATAAGCCCAGTAATATGGGTAGTGGTGGATAATAAGGGTAGTCTAAAAGCCTTGAAATTAAATTTGTATTATTAATGACATGAATTTCTTTCGCACGTGCAATAAATAGTTAATATCTGATTGACCGAGCTTCGCTCAGTATATTTTTATTGTATTTTTGTTCGAATTTATTTAGATATATATTAATAATGAAATAAACATTAAATAATGAAAAAATATCAAAAATTACAAAAAGAGAATAATAATAACACCGAGATTCGATCCGCCGCTGTTTGAATGCCAAAACAAAACAAAAAGAAAACTGGACAACTGCCCAACTGAGCTATTATAACTCTTGACTTTGACGGCGAAATTTGAATTCATATTCTTTTAAAATTTAATGTCATTGTATTGCTTTGCTAAAAACACTGACAAAAAAACATTTTCTATAAATAAAACCTAGCTAGATCGATTTTTTGGTCCCGAAATCTCTAGTATGCCAAGTTTCATCAAAATTGTTGGAGCCGTTTCCGAGATCCTGAATATATATATTAGGACTAATACCCGAAGCGCGGCTACACCTAGTTCTAGCCGGCTAAAACTAGGTGTAGCCGCACTACGATGGTTAAACCTAGGTGTAACAGTTTTATTCACGGCTAATATTAGGTGTAGCCGATTTCATTTGGTTAAAACTAGGTATAGCCTTCTTTATGCTGGCTACAACTACACGTAGCCAATCCTACGTGGAAGTCAAAATGAAATTCTTGTTTAACTTGTTCAACTTTAACTTTGAATAACTTTTAAAGGAGTGAATTTAGCTAAAAATATTAAGAGATGTTTTTTGTAGGAAATTTAATTCCCTTTAAGAATCTTTATTGATTTTTTCCGGATAATAATTTTTAAGTGAATGACAAAAGCCCTAAAGCTAAAAATCAAATTCTGAAATCATACCAATTTTCAAGGCGTGGTTATGAGAAAACGGTTCATCTTACAAAAAATTTCAATCAGTCTTTTTTTTTTAGACAATTAAATTTTCTTCAAAAAATATCTCTTAGTCAATTTAATTTACCTCAACAGTTTAGGAGTTATGAGACAAAAACCCGCTCCGGAAAAAAAAAACAAAAGTTGCGATGATAGACCTCTTAATATAAATATTAAGGGCTCAAATTCTCACATTTTTTTTTGTCATCGCAAATAATATTTTCGATATACTTAAAAAAAAAAAATAGTTGTTTTTTTTTGGCCCAGTCTAATATATATATATGTCGGAGTATACGTTATCCTCACGGTCACTCATTGTGGGCATCAACAGGGATCCGGGCGAGAAATAGACCTTAGTATGGTACTAAGAAATCTAATTATACAGCAACATTCAAACACAATGGAAATTATCATTATCCGCTCACTATAAAACAATACACAGTACAGTTCCTGGGCTAGTGTTGCCTCTACCGCGAGCACTGCGAGAATGGTGCAAATATTTTTTTTTTTTGTGTGTGACTTAGTTGTTAGCCTCAGATGGCTGTGACAACTTTACCCGGACTGGTGGGTGAGCGCTGAGGGCTCTCAACCCGTAAGATGCAAATATAGATTGCAAGCCCCTTTTATAGGCTCTGTACACGCCGCTACGATGTTTGTGTGTTGTTGTTAACGATCCGTACTAATGACGGATGCGACATATATATATGTTTAAAGATATAAGAAAGCCGAATAATATTTACAATGTACTTGGCAGTTTTGTATTATAATATATCGTGGACCACATCAAATTTGTTACGTTTTTGTTGTTACACTAGCTTTTACCCGCAACTTCATCAATGTGGATTGAGTGCACGCATTGGACCGACTACTGGTATCGATCCCTTGTATTCAGGGCCGGCCCGGCGGATTACTCTATCGTATTCCATTCCCTTGTGACGATCCGGCCACAAAGCAGTGTTCTGAGATCGCGTGAGGGCAACCCCTCAGCAACACAGGCTTTCATTGTCCGGGCGTCCCCTTTACGCGGTCGGCCTCTCTATGGGTAGCGGACTAATCACATTCACAACCCATGAACTGCCCTTAAACCTCTTAAATATAAACGGTAAAGTACATTTACTTATAAATTATTATCAATATTTTTAAATCTTAAAATTTTTAATATTTTAAAACCTAGCGTATATAATTAAAATCATACAATCCCGTAGGAATGATGTCCGAATGCTTTACATCCAATATATTCTTATTATAAATGAGTAAAATTCATATATAATCAAAATACTCATATCCACATGGTTATAGAGTAAGAATAGAAGGCACACTAAAGTAAAATAAAAAATAAACCTTTGTAAAAGAAAGTTTACTTATCGTACGCGAAGAAATTATAAAAAAAAAATGTTTAACTATAGTTTCTTTTTGAGATTCAATTTTAAATAAAAATATTTTTTTCTTGCTTGCTATTATCCATTAAGCTAACTGGTGCTTTTAAGCCAACAGAATGCTGCCAACAAAACTATTCAAAGCCGTTTTGCTGGCTTAGCGTCTATCTTAATGCTGGCAAATATTTTAGTACCCTCGCAAAAATCCAATTTCTTACATTATTCGAATGTATTCTACTATCGCTTTCATATTAACGATGTTAAAGGTAATCTTTATATATATATAAATCTTCTGTTCGTGTGTTTGTAATTGAACTCCTTCTAGACGGCTGGACCGATATTGATGATTTTTTGTGTCTGTTCCTATGGATATGAGAATGGTTTAGATTAATAATTGGCACCGGTAGGTGGTGCTGCGGTCAATTTCAAGGAGAATTCCTTTCACTATTTTTTTAGATTTGAACAGAACGACAGTGTACTCTAATAATTATAAGGAATACGTTTTCTGAATTGAAATCTTGTATAGTCTTAGATAGGAAGTAAATTCATAAGTCGTCATCGATACATTCACGTGACGTGCAAACGTTAACATTATATCTGTTGCTATGTCAATGACAAGTCAAGTGTAGTACATCCTAAATATGTGCCGATTGCGCGTCATGCTGCCCTAGCCGAGGCCGCGGGTGACGTGACCGGGTAGTTAGTCCGTCGCCCGCCGCGAGGTCGACCGCGTGAGGAAAAACCGACGTCCTCCCCGAGGGGGTGACCACTGATGACAAGTAACTCTGCTCCGGTGGTCGGCCCAACGATGAAGGCGACGTGGTGTTCAGGTGGGTTGCGGGTATGCGTGCTTACGCTGGACGGAGTGGTTGCGAGGAATGCGCCGACCGCAGCCCATCCCAAAAAAAAATATGTGCCTATAGATGTCAAAACCAGATAAGTGTAAAAAGATTTAATTTACAAATTTTAGTTCAAAATCATACAATTAATCTGTTCATAGTTTAATATTATTTTTTTATATCAAATTTTAGGTTTGATAAAGACTGTGGTGACGGGATAAAACTACAATTTTCGCAACGCCTTACTTGCTCTTAGAAGTTATAAAAATCGGCTAAGAGACTCAGCGAATGAATAGGCACCAGCTTTCTTCTGGAACATGTATATCATCTCACTAGAATCGCTAACCAGCTTATCAAGTGTGTCTATTGCGACACTATTTTATAATTTCTGGAAGTGGCCTATGTTCAATAATTGTCAACAAAAGGTCGAATGATAAATGAAAATGATGGAAGAATTAAGTGATATATATTTAACAGTATTTAATTTCAATTACTTTTAAAGCACTACAACATGTTGGTATGTCTGACGGATTGGTATAGAGTTTTATTACTATAATAGTTTTCTTTTTCTTAATCCGTGTGTTTACAAAAAGTCCTTAGCTAAGACTCATCCCTAAACTTCGTACAGGAGACGTTAGCAGCGCTTTCTTGGAAAATTTCTAACACTCGTCTAATTTAATAACACTGTACCAATTCTCACTATAGTTATAACTATCAACCCGCCCTCGCTTCGCTTCGGTTATAGGTTATAGTCGTTTTACCCGCGTAGTTCCCGTTCCCGTGGGAATACCGAGATAAAATATAGCCTAGTTTACGCCTTGATATTATAGCTTCCCATTAGTGAAAGAATTTTTAAAATCGGTCCAGCCGTTTTGAAGATTACCCGGAACAAACAGACAGACAGACAGACAGATAGACAGACAGACAGACAGATAGACAGACAGACAGACAAAAAATTTTAATTGCTATTTTAGGCATAGGTGTCGTGCAAATAACCGTGTGAGCATAAAAAAACCCTATTATTTTGACATTACAAACAGACACTCCAATTTTATTTATTGGTATAGATTGAGTGTAGCTCACCTGTCAACAAAATTGAAGCAGTCGCAATCATTGCAATATTACTCAGCAATTTCATTAAAATGGCAACAATGGGAAAATTTCTAACACTCGTCTAATTTAATAACACTGTACCAATTCTCACTATAGTTATAATTGAGTGTAGCTCACCTGTCAACAAAATTGAAGCAGTCGCAATCATTGCAATATTACTCAGCAATTTCATTAAAATGGCGACAAGTCTTAAAAGCTTCAGCGAATCGTACTTTTCAAAGCCAATCTAAAGTATTAAACTTCTACTTGTCTAAACAAACTTCAGCCGTCAAAATGAATTTCAAACAAGTAAATTGTAGAGTTCTTGAAGATTTCTTTAGAGTGCCAAGCGATGCAAGAATGACCTAGACTGTCCTTTCATGATAGCAATCGAAATTCAATCCTCTCTTTATAAGCTATAAGTTTAAATTTATCTATCTCTTTATATGCATATAGGATGTTTTATCTCAAGGGTTTGTAGTCTAAGTAAATATCATTATCGTGGGTCCACAACAGTTCTTCCTCTGAGGTTTTAGATAGCCACTTTATTATATACTTTAACTGAAAATATCCTTTAAAGTATTTTAGAAATATATGTACTGGTGATGGAATTTCTTTAAGTTATATAGATAAAATACTTGATAAGAGACGGCGATTTTTCATATATGAGAAATAGTGTTGACCATTTGGAATTAAGTAGCTCGACAAGCAAGTTAAGTGGATTGCCTTTTGTAGTAAGTGCATTAATTAATATAAGTTTTTCTTTTCATTCAAAAAGTGTGGTTCGACTGTGGTTAGTCGTTATATATTCGATAGTAAAGTGCTACACAACAGATAAAAAAAATAGCGGGAGTACTAAGTACGCATGTCAGAGGTGAAACTTCTTTGGTTCCATGGGTTTTTTATCAGTATTAAAAAAAATCCTCGATATTTCTCACTCGCTTGCTCCCTACTCTCGCCCCATGGCTGTGGCTTTGTGCTATGTTTGCCCTTTATCACTCTCTCTCAATCGGTCTCAATCGCTCTCTCCCTCTTCTTCGACAAAAACGCTGCACATCTTCGTGACGCCAAATTGCGTTTCATCCGTAAAAAATTTATCCTCATGCGCGCAATGAAGTTTCACTTCAAAAATGTTATCATAAATTAAAGAGTATGAAACAATAAACGTTCACATAATGGCATAGAGACGCCATGCCACACCACGCTAGTCAGACAGGTTGGCATTATGCAAGGTAAAAAAAATCATGAATTAAAATCCTATTTTAACGCATGATTTTTTTTTACCTTGCATATTAAAAATTGGAACCTATAATAAAGGACGTTGAGGAGTTAAAAAACTCACTAACTTTTCATACAAAAGAATTTGAAGACTTGAAATCTGAGCACAACAAGGCGATAAGAGATTTGATTGATATTCAAAGTGAAAACGAGAAATTAAAAACTAAATTTATGGAAGTTGGCCAAAGGGTTAATCATCTGGAACAGCATGCGAGGTCTAACAACTTGGAAATTCAGTGTCTACCCGAAAAAAATAGAGAAAACTTGTACACTATTGTTAAGCAGCTGGGCTCGTTAGTGGGATGTGAACTTACAGATTGTGATATTTTGCATTCCACTCGAATTGCCAAACAAAATACTCAAAGTACTCGCCCTCGGTCCATTGTAGTCCAGCTTGCATCACCTAGGATACGTGACCAGCTCCTGGCCGCCTTAATTGAGTATAATAAGAAACATAAAGACAATAAACTCAACAGTTGTGATTTTGGATTAACCGGCAATAAATCACCGGTTTACGTGGTCGAGCATCTTTCACCAGCCAATAAAGCCCTTCATGCCGGCGCAAGACTTAAGGCTAAGGAAAAAGGGTATCGATATGTATGGGTGAGGAGTGGAAGAGTATTTGTTAGAAAGAATGATAACGCGGATCATATATTAATTAAAAATCAGGACTCTTTAAATAAAATTATATAATAGTTACTTTTTACAACCCTTTGTAATATTAGTTTTATTTTATTTTTTATTATTACTTTTTTTTTGTTATTTTTATTATAATTGTATGTTATTATTGAATAATTATATTAAAATTCAATCATTTACAAATTTACTACCTAAATATTCGTGGCTTAAGAACGAAAACCCATCTAGTTTATTGTAACATTTGTTGTAACAATTATGATGTGATTTTTTTAACAGAGACATGGCTTAACAACTCAATATCGAGTAGCGAGTTGTTCGATGATAGATATGTTGTATACAGGCGTGATAGATATACTTCCAGTCTTAGTACCGGTAGGGATGGAGGTGGTGTCGCCGCCGTTACTACATTCATACACCCACGCAATCATTACCTTCATTAGATTCTTTCACATTCATTTACACATTCACTTCACTCATACAGACCACTAAACCGCCATCTTATACTAAAAACATTACACAAGAACACCGACACATTCGCACACAAAATTGTCGGGCTAACAATTATTGAATCTTATACAATCCTTACTTAATATTATAAATGCGAAAGTAACTCTGTCTGTCTGTCTGTCTGTCTGTCTGCTACGCTTTCACGTCTAAACCACTGAACCGATTTTGATGAAATTTGGTACAGAGATGGACTAAAGCTTGAGAAAGGACATAGGCTACTTTTTATCGCGAAAAAATGGGCATAAGGGGTTGAAATAGGGGATGACATTTTGTATGGAAATTCGTCATTTTCGACGATAGAACCATGAATCTTTGTATTAAGGCACTTTATAATAAATAAATAAATATTCGTTCTAGCATTTTGGAAATTTCATTTATATGGGGATGAAATTCAACCCCTAAAAGACAAAAAAGCATACAGCCGAAACCACTGAGCCTAGAAACGTAATTTTTTTACACCGTAGTATTTCTTGGGGTACACGAGCTCTAGCAAAAAAATCGCGAAAAAATGGGTATAAGGGGTTGAAATAGGGGATGACATTTTGTATGGAAATTCGTCATTTTCGATGATAAAAGCATGAATCTTTGTATTAAGGCACTTTATAATAAATAAATTAATATTCGTTTTAGCGTTTTGGAAATTTCATTTATATGGGGATGAAATTCAACCCCTAAAAGACAAAAAAGCATACAGCCGAAACTACTGGGCCTAGAAACGAATTTTTTTTTACACCGTAGTATTTCTTGGGGTACACAAACTCTAGCAAAGAAATCGCGAAAAAAATGGTTATAAGGGGTTGAAATAGGGGCTGACCTTTTGTATGGAAATTCGTCATTTTCGATGATAAAACCATGAATCTTTGTATTGAGGCAGTTTATAATAAATAAATTAATATTCGTTCTAGCGTTTTAGAAATTTCATTTATATGGGGATGAAATTCAACCCCTAAAAGACAAAAAAGCATATATCTGAAACCACTGGGCCTAGAACCGTATTTTTTTTACACCGTAGTATTTCTTGGGGTTCACGAGCTATAGTAAAGAAATCGCGAAAAAATAGTTATAAGGGGTTGAAATAGGGGCTGCCATTTTGTATGGAAATTCGACATTTTCGATGATAAAACCATGAATCTTTGTATTAAGGTATTTGATAATCCTTACTAATATTATAAATGCGAAAGTAACTCTGTCTGTCTGTCTGTCTGTCTGCTACGCTTTCACGTCTAAACCACTGAACCGATTTTGATGAAATTTGGTACAGAGATGGATTAAAGCTTAAGAAAGGACATAGGCTACTTTTTATCGCGAAAAAATGGGCATAAGGGGTTGAAATAGGGGATGACATTTTGTATGGAAATTCATCATTTTCGACGATAGAACCATGAATCTTTGTATTAAGGCACTTTATAATAAATAAATAAATATTCGTTCTAGCATTTTGGAAATTTCATTTATATGGGGATGAAATTCAACCCCTAAAAGACAAAAAAGCATATATCTGAAACCACTGAGCCTAGAACCGTAATTTTTTTACACCGTAGTTTTTCTTGGGGTTCACGAGCTATAGTAAAGAAATCGCGAAAAAATAGTTATAAGGGGTTGAAATAGGGGCTGACCTTTTGTATGGAAATTCGTCATTTGCGATGATAAAACCATGAATCTTTGTATTGAGGCAATTTATAATAAATAAATTAATATTCGTTCTAGCGTTTTAGAAATTTCATTTATATGGGGATGAAATTCAACCCCTAAAAGACAAAAAAGCATATATCTGAAACCACTGGGCCTAGAACCGTAATTTTTTTACACCGTAGTATTTCTTGGGTTTCACGAGCTATAGTAAAGAAATCGCGAAAAAATAGTTATAAGGGGTTGAAATAGGGGCTGCCATTTTGTATGGAAATTCGACATTTTCGATGATAAAACCATGAATCTTTGTATTAAGGTATTTGATAATAAATAAATAAGTATTCGTTCTAGCATTTTGAAAATTTTACTTACATGGGGATGAAATTCATCCCCTAAAAAAACAAAAAGTATACAGCGGCAACCACTGGGGCTAGAAACGTATTTTTTTTTACTCCGGCGTATTTTTGGGGTACACGAGCACTAGCAAAGTATTTTTGGCAAATCACCCCCTTAAGGGAATGAAAAGCGTATAGCCGAAACTATTGGGGCTAGGAACGTGAAACTGTGTATTTCTGTATATTGTTCGATTCTCTTTCTTTTGTTGTAAATGAGCTCTAAGAAATTAGTTTTTGAAATTCATTCTCTAAGAGGGTGAAAAATGTATAGCCGAAATCATTAGGCCTAGAAATATGAAATTTTGTACAAAGTTGTCTCTCTTGGAGAAAGTGCTCACTAAAAAAGGGTTTTTTGCAATTTTACCCCCAAGGAGGTGAAAAGCATATAACCGATATCACTGAGCCTAGGAACGATCATTTTAGTATACGGTCGGCTTTCTTGGGTTACCCCATTATTTTTTCTTATTGCTCGCTTATCAAGATAGCTTTGGATCGACGCAATATGTAGGCACTGCTCTGCCATCATAGATATTGCAAAGGTTCTTCTAGCAACATTTTATGACCAGCTGCCTGCCAAACGACATTGCTGGCTAGATGGCATCACCAATTGGTCCAGATCGATGTAAATCTTTGTCTCAGTAGTATTTTGCGACACTCACTAACAATGAAAGCGTTATAATATTCCTAGCCGCTACCAGACAAGTAAGTTAAAATCAAGATATTAATCCAATTTTCTATGTCTAGAAATAAACAAATTTGAAGCGTCTATTTGTCTGTCAAAATAATAGGATTTATTTATGGTAACACAATTATTTGCACGATACCTATGTCTAAAAAACCGGCCAAGTGCGAGTCGGGGTCGCGCACGAAGGGTTCCGTACCATTATCTATAAAAAGGGGCAAAATTGCGTTTGTTGTATAGGAGCCACCTTAAATATTTATTTTATTTTGTTTTTTATATTTATTGTTATAACGGCAACAGAAATGCATAATTTGTAAAAAATTCAACTGTCTAGCTATCGCGGTCCTTGAGATATGGCTTGATGACAGACAGACGGACGGACAATTTTTTTTTGACTTATATCTGTTACGGGGTAACCTTCAAAACGGCTGGACCCATACTGATAATACTTTACTAACAGGTCTACCAAGCCTTACATAAGGAATAACTTAGGCTATATTTTATCCAAGGCTATATTTTATCCCGGTGTGGCTGGAACAACTGTGAGAATTTAGTCGATTTTAAAATTATTTCACTAACGCAACGCTATTTTTGAGCGAGTAACATATTTAGGCTATTTTTTTATCCCGATAATCCTACGGGACCGGGCACAATGCCGGTGAAATTGCGGGAACTAAATGGATATGAAAATTAATTTACGAATGAAAATCTATATTATCAGTGAATAACAAATAAAGGCTATTTTCATCCTGGTGTTTGCCTGGGAACGAGAACTCCGCGAGTAAAACCGGTGGATGTTGACTAATTTTTAAATTCTTTCACCAATAGGAAGCTACGTTATCAGCGAGTAAGATAAGCAATTTTTATGTCGGATATTTGTATGGGATTTGATAATTATTATTTTTATTTTCACCCATATAAACTTATAATATCAGCGAGTAACATAGGCAATTTTTATCTCGGCGTTTGCATGGAAATGGGGTCTACGTGGGTGAAACTGCGGAAGTTTGATCGATATTATTTTTTTCCCCAATGGAAACCTATCATGGATAATGTATTATCAGCGACTAAGGATGGCCATATTTCTCATCGTCTTTCCACTTGAATTTAAACTCCAAGGGTGGAAGTAATATTCAAATATAAAAATTTGTGAAGATATTTGGACGTTTGTTACTCAATCACGCGTAAACTGTTGACCGGATTTGGACGAAAATTGACACAGAGTATTTCTTAAATTAAGAATTATGAAAACCAACTTTTACGCGGGCGAAGCCGCGGGCAAAAGCTAGTATACTATATTATAAGATTCGCCTATTTTTATTTCTTTTGTTCCCATCGCGAACAAAAAGTGGCGACCGTGACAGGACCTGCCGGGTAGCAGTCTGATTGCAGGTCTCTTTGTTCCTGCAACGAAAAGAAGATTTGCCGCGTGATACCTACATGCGCTGCTGACTTTGGTGGCTAATCCGAAGCAATCAGCGGTGCCTAACACCTACTACGTGCAGCACAAGCCGAAATTCGTCAGGAACAGCCTATATTGCATCCCTACAAGCGCCTATTACTATACAGAGGGACACGCCATCGATCGGAAGAGTTTCGCAGCAGGCGCAGATACAGCCAAGGAGTACTAAAACTGCACTATCCTGTCTGAGTGAGCTCGTTCCTATCTATATTTCCTTACTTTCCGCTTAAATTCGTGTAAGTAGTGATTTTAGCGACCGAATGTTCAGCCTATCTAGATAAGACCTATTTCTAAGCTTATCTATTCATCTTATTGCAACAAACTTCATGCCTACTAGGGAGTTATAGCAAATTATAGCTAAATCATATGCAGTTTAGCTAACATAGCCTACTTACCTATATACTCGCACTTGCCTACCTACCTCGTTATTATTATACATCGTTTCAATCGCTTATCTTATTTGCAATTATTATTTCAACTATTATTATTTCACAAAATCAGCGTTAATAACCGCACTATATAATTATTCTATGCACTAAATTATTCTGCGTATCATTCTAAAGCTTCCCTATTGCTCAAATCACATACATCCTCGTCAATTCACTAGTAAAAACACATTATATTTATTTGCGTTGTTTATCACATTCCAGTGCACTACATGTTTTTATCGCTGCGGCCGGCCCGTGCGCTGTTGCATCTTTGTTTATCCCTACATCGCAGCGCGTGATCAGCTGAGGTGACCGTGTGACGTCACCGGCTACCTGCGCCCGACTTCAGTGAACCTTTCGTGAGGAGCGTATCGTATGCAAATTCTATTCATTAGCTAATAGCTAACTTAACTACTATTTATATTTCATTGCGAGTTTTATAATGTCAGATGATAAGCTTAAAGAGTTAACATATAAACGCAGCTCCATTAGAGGACGCGTAACTAAATTTAAAAAACATGTTGACGATTTGTGTTCGTTAGAATCTGTTTCTGAAATAGAAATAAGTAAACTTGCAATGAAGTTGTCTAAGTTTGAGGCGTTATTCATATCGTTCGACGAGTTGCAAAGTGAAATAGAAGTTGTTAACGCTATGAATCAAACCGCTGAGTTAAGCGCTCGCGACGCAATAGAACAAGATTTCTACCATTGTATCGCATTTGCTCAAAAATTAATCGAGACTAATTCCAACTCGAATCCTGCCGATATTAAATCTAAGCCTTCTCATAGTGTGACTTCGCATTGTCATCATCATGATGAGTGCAGCAAAAATAACCCTCTTGGTTTTAAATTGCCGGAAATAAAAATACCTAAATTCGATGGCTCATATTTTAAGTGGTTAGAGTTTAAAGAAACATTTAATGCTTTAATTCACGAAAACGATTCTATTAAAAATATTCATAAATTCTTTTACTTAAATTCTTATTTAGAGAACGAAGCCAGGGGTGTTATATCTAATTTAGAAGTCACAAATAGTAATTATTCGCAAGCGTGGTTATTATTGTGCGAACGATTTGACAACAAACGCCAATTGATTTATGCTCATTTGAAATCTTTATTTAATTTTGAAACAGTGCGAGAGACCGACAAGTCATTAAGATATATAATAGACCATGTAACAAAGAACTTGCGGGCTCTCAGCACCCTTGGTCTTCCCACCGATAAGTGGGACGTATTAGTTATTTTTATGTTAACTACTAAATTAGATAGTAGTACGATATTTAAATGGGAAGAGCATAGGAACAATTTGACGGATATTCCTACATTAAATCAATTCTTTTCTTTTTTAAAATCACGTGCTGATGTTTTTGAAACGGTTCATCGCAATAAAATTGAGAGGCAAGATAACAGTAATAATAGATCTAGATTTAATAATGTACCGTATTGTAAAAATCAATCTAAAGCATTAGTGATGACTTCGAGTGGCCCAAAGGCTCCCAAATTAGTTTGTGTAGTTTGTCAAGGTAGTCATCGCATATATGATTGTTCAAATTTTAAATCAAAGTCCCATAAGGAAAGGATGTCTTTGGTTTCATCTCTCAATTTATCTACTAATTGTTTACGAGGTGGTCATGTGGTGTCACGTTGTCAATTACCTGGCTCGTGTAGGCTTTGCAAACAACGTTACAACACCATGCTACATGACTCCCCACAGAATGAGGCAACAGAAATGTCTGACTCAATAGCCTTGTCATCCATTTCTACCTCAGAGGTATTGTTATGTACCGCTGAAATACAGATTCGAAACCCTACCACTGGTAAAACTTTGACTATTCGTGCCTTACTCGACAGTGGTAGTCAAACTTCATTTATCACCGAGGAAATCAAAAATAAATTAAATATAAAATCTCAATCCTGTAACACTTTTCTATCTGGCATTGGTGATACACCCATAAAATACAGTGCTGAAATCTGCATGGTTCATATAAGTTCAAGGTGTCAATCATTCCAAGCAGATGTGTCTTGCTTAGTGTTGCCTAGTATCACATCCAATATTCCTAAAACTAGTTTTGATATTACTAAACTTAACCTATTAGGATTCACTTTAACTGACCTAAGGTTTAACCAGTCAGCTTCCATACAAATGCTAATTGGTGCTGAACTATTCTGGCAAATAATAGGTTCCGAGCAGCACCACTTAGGTGACCAAGGGCTAATATTACAAAGCTCCAAATTAGGATGGCTTATAGGAGGGCCTCTGCCAAGTAAGCTTTGTTTCCCATCACCAAAACAAATTAATAAATCGTCACTATTTTGTAACTTTCTTCTTAAAGAAAATCACATGTCTAATCTTCATGACGAATTAGAAAAATTTTGGCAATTAGAGAGTTTTCCGTGTGAAAACCCACTTACCGACGAGGAAAGGCTATGTGAAGAGCATTTCACATCAAACACAACAAGATTAAGTGATGGCCGTTTCTGTGTCGCTCTTCCACTCAAAGATACACCTGATAGTTTAGGCACCTCTTACAATCTCGCTAAAAAGAGATTTTTTAACTTAGAAGCTCGTTTTAGAAAGCAACCAGAACTCAGAGTACCTTATAGAAAGTTTATTCACGAGTATAAAGCTTTAGGACATCTTTCAGAATGTACAACATACAATACTTTTAGTTCAAACTTTCTCCCTCATCACCCGGTCCTTAGGGCTGAAAGTGAGTTTATCTCTTTAAGAGTTGTGTTCGACGCATCAGCTCGAACATCATCTGGGTTTTCGGTGAACGATATCCAGTTAATAGGGTCAGTTATTCAAGACCCACTATTTAATATTCTCCTTCGTTTTAGAAAACATAAATATATTTTAACAGGTGATATTGAAAAAATGTTTCGTCAGGTTGTCATGAGAGAAGCTGATCGCAACCTACAATTAATTTTATGGCGAGATAATGAAAGTGATCCTTTAAGAGTCTTACACCTAAATACAGTGACGTATGGCTTTGCAAGCGCTAGTTTTTTAAGCACTCGTTGCCTGTTACAAGTTGCTGAAGAGTCACAAGACGTGACTGCCAGTTCAGTTATAAAAAATGACTTTTATTACGACGATTTAATTACAGGATCAGATTCTCTCGAAGATCTACGTCATATTCGTGAATCAGTATCAAATGAGTAGGCTAAGAGCGGATTTAACTTACGAAAATATCGCTCCAACTCAACAAGTCTTTTCGATGATAATAGAGATGCTGAAGGGAGAGACCTCATGATTAGTAACTCTACAAGTACTCTAGGTATCGGTTGGACACCTTCTACTGATCAATTACACTTTAAAATTTAAATGTCTCCCATTATAAATACTGTGACGAAGAGATCAATATTATCGTCCACGTTTAAAATTTTCGATCCGTTAGGGTTATTATCGTTATGTACCGTTAAGGCTAAAATCTTACTACAAGAGCTGTGGAACATGAAGCTAAACTGGGATGACCCAGTACCTAAGGCTGTACATTCTACATGGCTCAATTTCACAAAACATCTAACAACTATTTCTAGGCTAGAAATCCCTAGACGTGTTTTAATAGACGCCTCAGTCTGTATAGAGATGCACTGTTTTTGTGATGCATCACAGCGAGCATTTAGTGCTTGTATATATTTAAAATCCATTAATTCTCGTGGCCAAGTAAATATCGCTCTATTATGTGCTAAGGCTCGCGTAGCGCCCCTAAAACAGACTACTATACCTAGGTTAGAACTATCAGCAGCTTTACTAGGTGCACAGTTAAGTTCTACGGTTTGTAAGGCTCTACATTGCAAAATCGATCGTCACATCTATTGGACTGATTCAACCGTTGTGTTAGGTTGGCTAAAGTGTCCAAATAGAACTAAAACTTTTGTAGCTAATAGAGTAAATAGTATACTCGAAATATGTGATTTAAGTCTCTGGCGCTATGTACCTAGTTCACTCAACCCCGCGGATCTAGCGTCTCGAGGTGTTGATCCTGAACAGGCAGAAAAGTCCTCCTTATGGTGGTATGGACCTGATTTTCTTCTGCAATCTGAGGTCTCATGGCCAACGCTTGAGCACAAGCAAGTAAGTATATTTGCCAGAATTGAAAGCACATTCTGCTTTGGTTGCAGAGCTTTCACCATCACTACCTAGTGAAGACATATTAAACATGCAAAACTTTTCTAAGTTTTACACTCTATTAAGAGTAGTTGCTACACTACTTAGATTTGTTTATAATTGCAAAAATCCCAACAATAAAATGCTTGGTCCCTTTCAAACTATGGAGCTTGATAGGTCTTTAAAAATATTAATTAATATTTCAAAATGAAAACTTTTCCACAGAAATTCGTTTATTAAAAGAAAATAAACCCTTAAAACCTAAATCATCAATTTTATCTTTAAATCCGTTTATTGATACTTTGGGAATTCTCCGTGTTGGTGGACGTATTAAATCTTCCTTTTACTCTTACGATAAAAGACACCCTATTCTCTTAAATTCTAATAATCATTTCACAAAACTATTATTTAAATACGAACATGAACGTCTTTTCCATGCTGGGCCACAACTACTTCTTGCCTCTATTAGGGAACATTACTGGCCTATCGGAGGTCGAAACATAGCTAGGCGTGTGGTTCGTCAATGTTTTATTTGTCGTCGCTTTAGAGGTCAGACAATGACAAATATAATGGGCAACCTACCTGCCGATCGTGTGGAACCAAATTTCCCATTTAGATCAGTAGGCATAGACTTTGCCGGGCCATTTTTAATCACAGATCGAAAGTGACGGGGTTGCAAGATAACCAAATGTTATTTATGCGTTTTTATTTGTTTCCGTTAAAGTGTATACACTTAGAAGCCGTCAGCGATCTAAGTAAGGACGCATTTATTTTAACTTTAAATAGGTTTATTGCTCGTCGTGGTTTACCTCACACTATATACTGTGACAATGGTAGAAATTTTGTCGCTGCGGCTAAGGAGATTAAATATCTCTTTGCTTCAAATAGAGAGCATATTATGGACTTTGCGTCTCGTCGGGGGATAGAATTTCGCTTTTCGGCACCATAAGCTCCTCACCAAGGGGGTCTCTGGGAAGCTGGCGTGAAATCCGCCAAGCACCACCTAAATAGAGTCTTAGGCAATGCTCATCTGACATTCGAGGAGCTCTCATCATTGTTTGCTCAAATTGAGGCAATCCTTAATAGCCGTCCCCTCTGTCCACTTTCACCTTCACCCAATGATTACGTGCCATTCACACCTGGACATTTTTTAATAGGAAGACCACTGACTTCATTGCCGACGTCGTGTCTCTTGGAGCACGGTACACACCGCATCAATCAGTTCCAGCGCCTCGAACAAATTAGGCAGCATTTTTGGAAACGTTGGGCTGCTGAATACGTCGCCGAGCTACAGCAACGTATAAAAAGGCGCAGCAGATGTCGAGATTTACGTGCCAATGATCTCGTACTTATTAAAGAGGACAATACACCACCACTTTGTTGGCGTTTAGGACGAGTGCACAAACTGTACGTCGGCTCCGATGGTGTACCCCGTGTCGTCGATGTCTGCACAGCCAATGGCATCATACGTCGAGCCATCAATCGTCTTTGTCTTCTACCTACGGCTGAGGATCAAGAATGTTGAAAGGCTACTTTCAACGGCCGGGAGGATGTCGCCGCCGTTACTACATTCATACACCCACGCAATCATTACCTTCATTAGATTCTTTCACATTCATTTACACATTCACTTCACTCATACAGACCACTAAACCGCCATCTTATACTAAAAACATTACACAAGAACACCGACACATTCGCACACAAAATTGTCGGGCTAACAATTATTGAATCTTATACAATATACTATATTATAAGATTCGCCTATTTTTATTTCTTTTATTCCCATCGCGAACAGGTGGTATGTTGATTGCTGTTATAAGTAAATTTACTGCAATATTCATAAATCAATTCTATATTCAATGTATACTTATGCATAATGCTTTATACTATCTTGTAATTATCAACCTTATAGTCATTTCTATTCACTTACCTAACTTGAAAGTTCTGCTAATTTTTCACAATTTTTTCTGTTCATTATATATGCTTAATTATAGAAGTCTAGTTATGTTAAGTGCCTATATAAATAAGGATATTTTATATAATCATCTTACACTGCAATCAACAACAATCTTAATTTATTACTCTCATACTTTTTACACACATGTGTTACATACGCACACAATAACACAAATTAAACAGTCTTTTCTGCACTATGGCTACTGTACTATTCAAAAAGCTTGGAGGGGTTGTATACAGGTGATTAATAATAATTTTAGTAATACTCTAATGATTACAAATCCTGACCTTGTATATATTGAGTCGTTTAAACTGTGTATGAAATATTTGCCTATTATTATGAATTAATTAACAATAATTTATATATACAATAATAAAACCTTAAAGGAACCTAATTATTTTTGCAGCCGTGGTAATGAATTGGTGGTGTGTAATTCTAGTAACATGGCATCAAATATTACACCCAACAATTTAATACAGATCTATAATTATACAGCTTGGAATTCATTGCTACCATTATAATTAATTATTAAAATTCGATCGTAATATTAATTTAAATATAACAGAAGAAATAGATATGTCTAACCGGATTGAATGTATTTCCCTCAGTGACACCAGCCTTTGTTCAAAAATATTTAACTATAATCTAGAGACGCACGGAGTAATAACTATAATTAGTCTCAATATTAGAAGTATTAATTGCAATTTCGACCTCCTAGTTGCCTTTATTTCTGCTCTCAATATGAAAATTGACATAATTGTGTTATCTGAATGTTGGACAAGTCTGAATAATCCACCACCTGAAATGACTGACTATAATAAACACTGGACTAAAGATAGTTTAAATCAAAACGATGGTGTAGTGGTATATGTGCGTAGTGAAATTGTGACATCTGCATATGAGCCTAAAATTCTAGATGGTAACTGTTTAATAATCACTATTAAACCTGATTACACTATCATTTGTTCATATCGACTTCCATGTTTTAAAAATCCAAGTGCATATATAGAATCACTTGATACTATTTTAAGTAATGTGCGAACAAAAAATGTAATTTTTACGGGAGACATAAATATTGACACACTGGCTGATAATTTGTCTGGAACTACTCAAGATTACCTAAACCTGATGGCCATGCATGGACTAAGACAAGGCATACTCAAAGCTACACGCATTAAGTCATGTATTGATCACTTTATGATCAAATGCTTCTGTCTTTGCAAAACAGTAGTCTTCGAGCAGCCGATAACGGATCATTGCGCGATTTTACTATACATTAACGATTCTAAAGTGGCAAAACATAATACTGTACTACATAAAAGAGTTACAACAGATTATAACTCAATTAAAACTTCACTCAATAAGGAATCCTGGGATTTACTTTATAAAGTTAGAGATACCAATTTAGTAGCGGAAGTAATTACAAATAAACTTTTAAATACAATTACTAATAATACTAATATTGTAAAAACTTCTGGTCGTCTAAGACCATTAAAACCGTGGATAACAAAAGGGATAGTAAAATGTATAAGAAAAAGAGACAAATTACATAAAGCGACAGTAAAAGCACCAGATAATATAATATTAATAAACAAATACCGTAAATATAGAAATACTTGTAATTATATTATTAAAGAGTTGAAAAAACAATATTATCAGGAAAAACTTAACATATGTAAAGGTAATACAAAGGAAACATGGCAAATTATAAAGGAGGTTTGTAGTATGAAAAAGAGCAACGAACACTGTGAAGAATTATTAAATATTGCCACTACACCAGAGCATTCACTTAATGAGTTGAATGAGTATTTCACAGGCATTGGAAATACACTAGCGAATGACTTGCTTAGCAGGATGAATAAAACGGAACAAGAATTAGCACGTGAGGCTTCTATGAATACATCACCTCTATGTTCCTTTTTATTGATGCCTACAGATATATACGAAGTAAGAGGTATTATATTGGGACTCAGAACTCGCAGTGCTTCTGGTTGGGACAGAATTACAACTACAATATTGAAGCAAAACATTAATTCTCTTGTACCACTCTTATATCACACACTTGTGTAATCTGAGTTTGGAAACCGGCACATTCCCTGATATATTTAAAAGAGCTGTTGTATGTCCTGTCTATAAAACTGGAAATAAAAATGAGCCAACTAACTACCGTCCCATATCACTTCTTACAAATTTATCTAAAATTTTAGAAAAAATAGTTAATAAGAGAATAGTGAAATATCTGCAAAATAAAAATTTACTTAGTGATAGTCAATTCGGCTTTAGAGAAGGAAGGTCAACTGAGGATGCCGTACTGACATTGACAACTAAAATAGCGTCATATGTAGATAGAGGTGATAAATGTTTGGGAGTTTTTTTGGACCTCCAGAAGGCATTTGATACAGTATCTATTCAAATTCTAATAACACGCTTGGAAAACGTTGGTTTTAGAGGTGTGGCCCTGAACTGGTTCATTGACTATCTGACCAACAGGCACCAATGCGTTAAGATAGATTGTATTGAAAGTTCCGACCTAAAATGTAAATATGGTGTGCCACAGGGCAGTACGCTGGGACCAAAGTTATTCCTTATCTATATCAATGACCTTTCTAAATTGGCAAACTCCACATACCTTGATCTGTATATGTTCGCTGATGATACAGTACTAATTTTTCATGGTCAAACATGGAACATGGTATTTAATTTGGCAGAAACCGGTTTAACTAAAGTGACTGCTTGGCTAGAAAACAGTCTACTATCGATAAACACAGGTAAAACAAAGTATGTTTGCTTCAGTAAATCGGTTGTAGGCAAACCTATTGCAACACATAGTCTTAAAATTCACACGTTTCCGTGTAATAGAATCACAACTCGAGAGAACTGTATATGTGCATCTCTTTGTCGAGTGGACTGTGTCAAGTATTTGGGTGTACTCTTAGATGATACACTTACCTGGGAAATGCACATAACGTCTACAATTGCGAGAGTCCGAAAGCTTGTATACATTTTCAAAAACCTACGTACAGTTGCCAATAGTATACTTCTTCTGCAAACGTATCGAGCACTGTGCGAATGCATAATTAGATACTGCATTTGTGCATGGGGAGGTGCAGCAAAAACATATATGTTGGGAATTGAGCGTGCACAGCGCATGGTGCTCAAGGTACTTTTATATTTACCGTATAGACACCCTACATTTTCTGTGTATAATATGTCAGGCGTTCTATCAGTGAGAAAAATGTTTGTATATGAAATGTTGCGCAGATACCACAAAAAAACTGTTCCTTACATTTGTTCATCACATAAACGTGTGGAACGATGCCCAGTGCCTCGCGTTAAATCCACATTTGCACGAAGGCATTATAATTTTTTAGCTCCCCATATTTACAACAAATGTAACAAAGTACATAAAATACGTAAATTAAGTACCCACAAATTTAAATTGGTTATAACTACTTGGCTAAAATCAATAGACTTTGACGCTGTAGAAAATCTCCTAAAAGTACCGTAGTATCGCAATTACATATGTATACACACACACACACACACACACACACATACACGCACACGCTTTTCACACGCGCGCGCGCATGCACGTTCACACACACAGAACCAAATGCACGCGCCCACATCCATGTGCACATACACCTAACACATACATAAACAAACAAACTTACTATTTTTTTTTTATATTTTTCTATTTTTATATTGTTTGGATTTTGTACTCATTTTTTAAACCGAAATTGATGTTATTAAGGTCATATATATAAAAGGGAAAACACTAACACCTGCAACACAGTCCTTACTAGTGCAGGTGTTAGGGACTCCAATCAATGTAAATGTTCTTTTTACGTCAATAAAGATTTATTATTTATTATTATTTAATGCCATAGAGACGCCATGCCACACCACGCTAGTCAGACAGGTTGGCATTATGCAAGGTAAAAAAAATCATGAATTAAAATCCTATTTTAATTCATGATTTTTTTACCTTGCATAAATGTTATATGCATATTATAACCCTTAGTCATCTTTTACGAAACCCACAGGCTAAATATGGAGTAGTGAAGTGTATTCTTACTCCATCATGACATGAATAAGTTTAATATCATCTTTACCAAATTTCCATTTACCATTAAACAAATTATTGAGAGGGATAGGTTTTATTTTTGAGAAAAGTTGACTCCAGCTTAGGCTTCTTTAATTTATCTAACTCCAACCACAATATTTATTAAAATAAAAACAGCGTCGCCAACATTTCACCGTACTATTATCCTGTCAAGGAGCGGAAGTAGCGGTTGTGACGGCGGCTAATGACTTCCGGTCGACACATGACACGTATAACTACTTGTTAAAGTCTCCATGTAGTTGAGTTATGAAAAATGCAAGTAGATTTTATTTTCATATCTATGCTAGCGTTTTATTTCCCGTTAAGCCTATTAGCATAATAAGTATGTGAGTAAAACTCGTTAGGTACAAATTTGAATCCTGTAACGGATTAAAATACGTGTCTATTGCAAATCAAATAAAGATATTTTAAATGTTACACAAAATGTTAAAGAATATGATAATTTGTATCTTTATATTATTTTTTTATATATTCAATTCTTACTCACGGATAAAAATAATCTTGTTTTTGTATGGTGATGGAGTAAAAGAGAAAAGAGTAAACGTACAATAACCCCTATCCTACCCGTGGATGCCGTAAAAGACAAATAAGGGAAGCAAAACTATTGCCAAAACCTTACATTTTGCATTATGAAAGAAGAATATTGAGTGACCCAAGTAATTGTAATAAAAGCAGAATAATGATGATGATAACGGATATTATAAAACAAAGTCGCTTCTCGCTGTCTGTCTGTGTGTGTGTGTGTGTGTATGCATGCTTACCATTTTTAAAACTATGCAACGAATTTTGATGCGAATTTTTTTTCGATAAATAGAGTATTTTAAAAGGAAGATTGATATGTATAATATGTTGCTCTTTTAAGAGTAATCTCTAAAGAAAATATGTTTGTATTGTCTAATGTTCGGGAAACTTAAGAGGATCTTCTCGTCCAACATACTTCAGTGTCTGAAAACACAGGTCTACGACCAGTGTGTGTTACCAGTGATGACTTATGGCACGGAAACGTGGTACCTAAATGTAGGCCTCATATCAAGGCTCAAAGTCGCTCAGCGTGCTATGGAGCGGGCTATGCTCGGGATTTCTCTGCGAGATAGAATCCGGAATACGGAAATCCGCAGAAGAACGGGTGTAACCGACATAGCACGAAGAATTAGCATGCTGAAGTGGCAATGGGCAGGCCAAATCGCTCGACGAACCGACAACCGCTGGAGAAGAAAGGTTCTCGAGTGGCGACCACGTATCGGACGACGCAGTGTAGGACGCCCCGCCACTAGGTGGACCGATGACCTAGTGAAAGTTGCTGGGCGTCGTTGGATGCAGGCGGCACAGGACCGCACATTGTGGTTCAACATGAGGGAGGCCTGCGTCCAGCAGTGGACGGCAATAGGCTGAAATGATGAATGATGGTGATAATTGTCTAATGACAAAAAAGTTGTGAACGTTGTATATAAAAACTAGGGTTCTATTTAGTTTTTCTTCTCTTGCTTAGATGTTATAATACACATACCTATTGCATCCCCTAGTTGTCTTTTACGATAGCCACGTTTAAAATAGAGAATAGTGAATTGTATTCTTATTCTTATACTCTTATTCTTTTCGCCGACAACACAAGGATATATGTATATTCTTACCACAAGTGTGTCACTTTCACCAAACCACACGCGTTTCGCTCGGACAATAGGAGGACAAATGCTGCTACGATACCGTACTGCGCTGGTCAGACATGTTGACATAGCTTTATGTCAATCTTCCATTCTCTTAATGTACTTATCTGCATACCATTTCTTTTTTTTTTTTGCGTGGGCTATCGTCAGCACACTCGTCGGGGCGACAAAGGTGCGACGCACAGCCCCATAACCACCGTAGCTCGTCGCCTTCGTCATTTGCGAGACCACCGGTTCCAAGTTCCTTGTCCTCCGTGGTCGGGTCTGCATACGAAACTCCTTAGTCGTCTTTTATAACACCTACGGTTGTCCAAAAGGGTTAGTAAATTGTACTCTCACTCTGTCACCACAAGGAACTAAAATTTAATTTATTAATAAATAATTTATAATTAAAACACGAAAAAACTTTACGACTTTTTATTACAATAATGAATACAGATATAATTCTTACCGAAAGCACCCACTGAGGATAGGGTTGTTAAAAACTTTTGGTATTTAATAAAGTTTATGGACTTTTGAATTACTTCGCTTGTAAATGTCAATATATTAAAATAATAAATTTTACTTCTAATTATATAATTTTATTGCGTTTTAATAGGATAATTAAGATAAACTTTTTATTACCTAACCACAATTTATGCTGTCCTTTTCTTTTCCTATATGTGTTTTTGTCAAAAGCTTGAAATATTTGAAAAATAATTGAAATCCAGTGAAATATATACATATAATTCGTTACACGTAAATCTTTATAGTTACATCTCCACTCTGTGTTTAGGCGAGTATATTACATCTATACCAATAAATAAAATTGGAGTGTCTGTTTGTAATGTCAAAATAATAGGCTTTTTTCATGCTCACGCGGTTACTTGCACGACACCTATGCCTAAAATAGCAATTAAAAAAATGTTGTCTGTCTGTCTGTCTGTTTGTTCCGGGTAATCTTCAAAACGGCTGGACCGATTTCAAAAATTCTTTCACCAATGGAAAACTATAATATCAGGGCGTAAACTAGGCTATATTTTATCCCGGTATTCCCACGGGAACGGGAACTACGCGGGTAAAATGACTATAACCTATAACCGAAGCGAAGCGAGGGCGGGTTGCTAGTTATAAATAAAACTAGTTTTACGGATTTTATCGCGTTTACCCCGGTCTCTGCCTGTGACCATGAACGCTAAAAAGTTTTCGAAACGTCGGGCAATCAAAAATCAAATACAAACTTGATAAAATCCATAAATCAGTCCGTTTATTTATAATATGGAAATGGAGATGTAGATATCAACTCGGCGTACTAAACCGTCTGACCAGCGTGATATAATTTGTCAATTTCCGTCCTAGTGGGGAGGAGGCTCGAGCCTAGGAATGTAACATGTATGAACTAAGACGTCGATACAAAACATTATTATTTGCTAAAGCAATCGGGAATAATCTACTCAATATAAAAGAAAAGTAACTCGTACTCGCTAAACAGTTTAAGCACATCCCATTTCTTACAAATCTCTTTTCTATTACTTCTCAACTATTATATAATAAAGGTTGCCAGCACATGACGCACTTTTTTCAACATTTTCTTTTAACGTATGGTAATGATGCGAAGTTTGTTGGTAACTCTCTTGTGTATTATATCTCTTATATTTTGTTTTAATAATACAAAAGACATTTAGAAGTTTCGTGTTTTGAAAGAGAATATGGTTAATTGTGACGAAGATACAGAGTGCTGTAGTATCGTTTATATTGCTACGCGCCGAGTGTTTCGCCTTAAGTACTGTGTAGCTTAGAACGTCCTTTGTCTCCTTATATTTATACAATGACTGTAAAGTAAGACTCTTAGTTATGTCTTGCAATTTTAATACAAACGAAGAATAACTAAAATATTAATTTTATTATTATAGAAACAGCAGTTTCAATATTTTTTTAATGTCGGCTTGTTTCGATCATCAACACTCATGGTTTTAGTTATGTTTCATATATATATAGGCTGTCCCTAAATTAAACGTCCAACGGAAAGGGGGTGGTAGATGACTTTATGACAGCTATGAAAAAAATAAAAAAAAAATCCATGTCACTTTTTTTTTTTTTTGATATAAGCATATTACTAAAAACTGTGAAAAATCAGACCTTGTACGATATTTTCAAGTACTATAACGACAAATAGGCTAGTTTTGGCATCAAATATGTCTTGTTGGAAGCGCAGATAACTGCACTATCGACCATAAGTACAATTAAAACTAGACATGTTACAATAACATAAAAAATATACATTTGTTATTCCTTAATTTTTCCGAAGAAAACGGTAATCATTTGATTTTAACACACCACCCTGTAAAAAAATGTACTGTAACCATAGTGGCAAGTAATGTCAAAAGTTGGCCACATTATTCATTATTCCAAAATGGTATAATACCTTCTAGATGTTATTGAAACTTTTAGAAAAAAAATATTTTTGTGACAGACAACGAAGTTTATGAAAAATTATTTGGTATATTTTTTTGTTCTATTTTAATAGACCTCATATAAAAAATCTTATTGCATGTGTGAAAGAGAGACAGAGAGTGACGCCTATTGAGCACTAGGTAAATGGCCCTCCAAATATGCTCGAGGAACATGAATGAACACTCGATAGTCTGGATAGCGTTCAGTAATCGGATGTCGCTCACGATACAATCTACTTGCAGCATGATCATTGCATCTGTACTCGCCATAGATCGAATGCATATTAGAGGACATTGTATAAGAAGACGGCATCGTAATCACATAAGTCACATTTTATTTTTAATGTCACTCTTTCTATACTAGTACTATCTACTTTATTCAAATAAATGGCGTGGCTGCGGGTGACCGGACCGTGGCTGTGGATGATCGGATCGGGGATTTAATCCGGGCACCTACGGAAAGGCTAGCCTCGCGACGGCGTTCGGCGTCCCTTGGATTATGCCGTCGGGTCGACCACTGAAGTCAAGGAAATCTGCACCGATGGTCGACCTAACGACGAAGGCGACGTGCTATACGGGTGGGTTACGGGTGTGGGTGTTTACGCCCCACTGTCGCCCCGGACGGAGTGAAGCGAAGAGTGCGCCGACCGTAGAGAAAAAAAATGCAAATAAATGGCGTAGAATATAAATCCTTTTCTTAAAAAACAATAATTTACCATAAACTTTGTTGTCTTTAACAAAAAAATATTTTTAAAGTACTATAACACGTAGAATGTATTATACCATTTTGGAATATCAAGGAAGTACCCTCTACCGTCGACGTCCCTTACTGGGACGCTGAACGCCGTCACGAGGCTAGCCCCTCCGCGGGTGCCCGGTCTAAATCCCCGGTCCGGTCACCCGCAGCCACGGTCCGACTACCCGCAGCTACGGTCCGGTTACCCACAGCCACGCCATATTCGGAGCATATTCGGAGGGCAATTTACCTAGTGCCCAATAAAATGCAATAGGCGTCACTCTCTGTCTCTCTTTCACACATGCAATAAGATTTTTTATATGAGGTCTAATAAAATAGAACAAAAAATATACCTAATCATTTTTCATAAACTTCGTTGTCTGTCACAAAAATATTTTTTTTTCTAAAAGTTACAATACCATCTAGAAGGTATTATAGGTACCATTTTGGAATAATGAATAATTTGGCCAACTTTTGACATTACTTGCCACTATGGGTACGGTACATTTTTTTTACAGGGTGGTGAAGTTGTGTTGAAGTCAAATGATTAACGTTTTCTTCGAATAAATTAAGGAATAGCCATGATAAATGTATATTTTTTTTATGTTATTGTAACATGTCTAGTTTTAATTGTACTTGTGGTCGATAGTGCAGTTATCTGCGCTTCTAACAAGAAATATCCGATGCCAAAACTAGCCTATTTGTCGTTATAGTACTTGAAAACATTGTACAAGGTCTGATTTTTCACCGTTTTTAGTAATATGCTCATATCAAAAAAGAAAGTGACATGGATTTTTTTTTTATTTTTTTCATAGCTGGCATAAAGTCACCTACCACCCCCTTTCCGTTGGACGTTTAATTTAGGGACACCCTATATATATATATATATATATATATATATATATATTCTCAGGACGGTTCGGCTTCAAATGCGCATTTGACAACACGTGTCGAATGAATATTCGAATTTCTGCGGCGAATTGCATGTTGGTGTTCTGAAAGGTGCTCATCACGTGAGAGTAAGACTTCCTTATTTCATAGTCTACCTTAGTCCTATCCCGTATTCCTTTTATTGTGGTGTGCGGTATATTGATTACCGTGGGAAAGTGGTGGGTCTCCTTTCCTTCCTTCCATTTTAAAATAAAAATGGATTGCCGCTATGTATCGCCTAATTCAATCAATTAGTATACTTAAAATCTAGTCTTCATCATCGCAGGCTATATATGTCCCACTGTTGGGCTCAATCCTCCTCTTCTATGGGAGGTAAATTGACTTACTAGATCAGATAATAATATGTTGGCATTAGATTTTGTTTAAAGTTTTGCTTCTCTTGCATACATGTTATATGCACATTATATCCCTTAGTCGTATTTTATCTACCACACTTTTAGCAGTTACCTGTTTACAGCCGCGGGCCAGTCCGTCCGGGGTAGTACCACACTCTCGCAGAAAATCAACGTCTGAGTAGTAGCAATTTGTTACTGCGCTTCGTTCGGTAAGCGAGAGAGACGGAAGCCCAATTTTTTGATTCATACTTTCTTCACTTTGTTCGCGGTAGGCAGCGGCCTTGCAAAGGTCCATGAGCGGCAGCAACACTTACCATTAGGTATACCGTTTGCTCGTTTGCAAAAAACACCACACGGCATTTAAGTCTTAAAGATGATTAAATTTTATGCAAGAGTTATTATGAAATATCCTCATAAAATTAGACGATTCAATGTGACAACGCTTACAAATATTCAACGCCTTAAAGTTTGCTGTTTGATGTAAATGAAATGGCAATGAAAAGAGACTTGATTCATAATATCCTATTCCAAGAACTCTGAAGTTATTATACAGACAGATTTTGATGTTTGCAATAAATGTTTCATTGCTAAAGTATTCATTATGTTTTAAATGTTTCGTTAAAATTAACAATTTATTAACGACAAGCGATCGCGACTACGTCCGCGTGGTAGAAATACTTTGGGCTAACGCTATCTTTAACCTAAGACTTTGTTTACGTAGAAGGTGAAAATATTTTTTAATAATACGATTCTATCACACATAATTTTTGTGAAAATTTAGTCGTATACGCGTAGCTCTCAGAAGGAAAGAAAACCTCCAATTTTGAAACATTCTTCATTGGTGCTCCGCTCCTGTTGGTCTTAGCATGATGATATATAGTCTATAGCCTCCTCGATAAATAGGCTATATAATATTGAAAGAATTTTTCAAATCGGACCAGTTGTTCATGAGATTAGCGCGTTCAAACAAACAATCTCTTCAGCTTTATATATTAGTATGACCACTGATGTCAAGTTACCCTGCTCCGGTGGTCGGTCCAACAACGAAGGCGACGTGTCACGTGCTTACGCCCCTCTGTCGCCCCGGACGGAGTGGTGCAAGGAGTGCGCCGACCGTAACCCACCCCAAAAAAAAATCTTTATATATTAGTATAGAAGTATAGATTTAATATTAACAAATAAATTAATTATTATAAATTTCAAATATGTGATCTATATGATATAAGGATAAATATCTGGTTGGCCGAGCTTCGCTCGGAATATTTTTTTTTGTATTTTTGTCGAATTTATTTAGATATATATTAATAAAAAATAAAAATTTAATAATGAAAAAAATATCAAAAGTTACAAAAAGAGAATAATAATAACACCGAGATTCGATCCGACGCTGTTTGAATGCCAAAACAATACAAAAAGAAAACTGGACAACCTCCCAACTGAGCTATCGCCACTCTTGATGTTGACGGCGAAATTTGAATCCATATTCTATTGACATTTTATGTCATTGTATTGATTAGCTAAAAACACCGACAAAACAACATTTTCTATAAATAAAACATAGCTAGATCGATTTTTTGGCCCTGAAACCTCTAGTATGCCAAATTTCATCAAAATCGTTGGAGCCGTTTCCGAGATCCTGAAAATATATATATATATATATACAAAAATTGCTCGTTTAAAGATATAAGGTAAGATAAAGATATAAGATTATTACGTGAATGCAACACCGATGTAACTTATATACGTCCCATTGTTGGACTCGGGCCTCATCTATATTGCGGTGGTCAGACGTGATAACAAAGTTTTATGTAGAATTTTCTTTATCCTGCAAACATATTATATGCGTGTTATGCTTCTTAGTCGTGTTTTACGAAACCTACGGACAAGATAGGGGGTTAGTGAAGAGTATTACTCCGTCACCACACGAAAAAAAATTAATATCCTTACTAATATTATAAACGCGAAAGTTTGTGAGTATATGAAGATGTGAAGATGTTTGTTGCTCTTTCACACAAAAACTACGGAATGGATTTTGATGAAACTTCACAATAATATAACTTACATATCAGAATAACACAAAGGCTATAATTTATCCCGATATTTCCACGTGAAGAGGAACAGCCGGTGAAATCGCAGGGCGGTGCTAGTCATTATTAACTTTTAATACTTTTTATATGATAATCTTTGTTCTAATAGCTACCAGGTGTTTATTATGAGAACATTTTATTTAAAACGCTCAAATGATTTTAATTCACATGAACAGATTCCGCCGGCACTCAACGTTTACAACGAGAAGTATTCTAGTAATAAAATAAATTACGAAAAATGTGGACTTTTGCACATAAATATTAATATGACATTTTATTTTTTAATTGACTCATTCATTCAACAACGTAAGAATTTGAATGTGCAACTAAGTTTTAGAATTTTAATCCTATATCATGGGTAAACTTCTGAGATTATAGCATAATAGTTGGCATCAATCTCTTCCATTACTACACCACTTATATAAATTCGAAGCAGTGCCATTATCTTCCGATGAGGCGCTGCTCCAAATTCTATACAAATTGGTCCCGATAACGATACTTTAACGCAAATATTCGTGCTAAGGCCAATAGCAATTTTTATAGCAATTTTTAACTAATAGTATGAACCAGAATTTGATCGTATTTATTTGATATCTAACTCTTCGTCGTCTTAATTACTCCACCGATCAACCAGAAATGTGCATACAAGTGAGTAAACCGTGTCTATAAAATAAACACATATAATTGACTGCACAGATGGCGTAGTGGTTAAGATAGCGACCTACAGCGCCAGTGTCGGGGGTTAGAATCCCACGCGGGACAACACTTTGTGCGAACCACAAATTGTTGTTCTGAGTCTGGATGTAATTTGTGTCCGTTAATTATATGTTTGTAAAGTCCCCCGCAATACAAGGATTATTTTCTTAGTGCAGGGTGTTGTCTTAAAATAATAATTAAAAAAAAAAACATAAAATGAGTTTTTCAACCTTTTATAATGGAAAATGTGTGAAAATGTGTTCAAATTGCATCAAGTAAAATAATAAGTAAAATTAAGAATTTTGTAAAACCCCTAACTAAAATAATAAAAAAAGTATTACGTTCTCTTCAATAGGCGTTATTAATAATTATTTGTCATTTAACGATTATACTGGCATACGTGAAGCATTTAATCGAGTAATCATACCCCATTACATCATTTTGGAACTGATACTAAGAGTATTTGGAGCTGATACTCTTTCTTACATTGCTAGACTGATAAATAATTGCTAAACTGGCTTTCAAATGAAATAAACCGCATCGAAAACGCTCCATCCGTTTAAGAGGCACGATGCCTCAAACAGATACACACGCAGACAGACATCGACATCAATTTTATAACGCCCCTGTTTTTGCGTCGAGGGTTTAAAATACATAAAATGTGCGATGTTCACACTGTCTATGGTTTTTCGCCAAACAAAATTTTATTATGCGGTCTCTCTTTTTAATGCAATATTGAGCGTTTCAAGTTGGTTCCTTTCGTGATTTTTTCGAGTGTGAAATTCGCTTTCATTCCATTTACTTTTAACTTAATGAAATTTTTCGATACAAACCTCTGAAGGGCGATAATAGCAATGTCTGATATTAATTTATGCAATTTTATTAATTTATTATAACGATCGTGAAAGAAGAAATACGATTAAATTTAATGATTATTGCAATGAGGTATATAGAAATTATACGTTAGACAGGATTCAATATCGCTATTATAACATGATTTAAATGATTTTATGGGAATTTAGTAAAGTATCACATATCAATACACTAAATATTTTTCTTTTCCCTTTTTCTTTACATAACACCCTGCACTAACGAAATAATCCTTGTTTTGCGGGGAACTTCACAAACATACAATAGACACAAACTACATCTAGACTCTGAACAATAATTTGTGGATCACACAAAAGTGTTGTTCTGCATGAGATTCAAACCCCCCGACACTGGCACTGTAGATTGGTATCTTAAGCGCCATCCATGTAGTCAATAAATATCATAAATAAAAAACCTAAATGTCATATTTTTATAAAGAACATATTGTAGGATTGTAAAATCAGTATTATCAAACCATTTTATTTCGCCCACTGATAGACCGTTCATCTGGCAGTAAGTACTGGAAGTAGCTAAACATTACTTCAAGATAAATCTGACTAATCATCACTCTTGATCTTCTAGATCTGCAATTCAGCCACACTGAATGAAAACAGAATTGTGGTACAAAAGCATACCATATATATATATATAAAAGAAAGTCGTGTTAGTTACACTATTTATAACTCTAGAATAGCTGTACCGATTTGGCTGCTAATTGATGGGGAGGTATCTTAGAACCAGGAGACGAACATAGGATACTTTTTATCCCGTTTCTTTTTTTAATGGTGTTTACAAGATTTCGTCAATAACTCTTTTATGCCCATAGAGTAATACTATATATTGGAAATTTATCCCGTTCGGTCGCGTTCCCGTGTGACGTGAAATAAAAAGTCAAACAGAATACAAGTCACTATGAAACGTAGTATAAAATAACGCATTTGATATGTAATAACAAAATGCAAATGACACTTAAACCAAATTTTGTCTATAGTTAAGTATGGTTGGAGAAAGTGACAATTATAATTTTGTCACAAATCAATAATGAGTAATTTGTATTATCTTCGAATCATCGTCAACAATGGCGCGACCAAAACTATCGAATCTTTCCCGACAAAGCTGTAATGGTTCTTCCATTAGAGAATATATTTTCGGAAATTTAGAAGATATGTTTACGAAAAAAAATATGGCGTTATGAAGTTTACTGGGTCAAATTCAAATTCAAATTCAAATTATTTTATTATGCATAAACCCTGAGAGGGCACTTACATATTGTCAGGTTTACAATTTCCAAAAAAAATATACTACCACCGGATCGGAACGCGACCGCTACTGAGAAGATCCGGCAAGAAACTCAGCGGGCTTGTCATTATTTTTAATTTTTTTTTTCTTCTTACTAGTTATACAACTAGTACAACATAAGTCAGCTAGTATAACATAAAATTGTATCAGAATGCTTTACGTACTTCAGAAGAAAAATAAATAAACACGGATTTTGTTCTATATTATATAAAGACAATAACTATTATAGTGATTTATGAAAATAAATTTTCATTTGCATTTATTGCTGTCGAACGGAGATTCTAGAATTGAAAGAATATCAGCTACATTTCTTCAATATCATAAGATCGCCTAAAGCTAGCTTCATTTATTAAAAATAGGGGTGACCAAACCGTTTCCAACGCCCCTTTCACTTCAATATTGTAATCTCGACAATGTCCTCGGGCAATCGATTTCCTTTGTAGATTGAAATGGTAAACAAAGATATTGCCAATTTTTGTCTATTCTCATGTTATAGCAACTTCCTTCCCTTTTATGTTAAAGGTATTAAGATTTTAGGTGATAATTTCACTATCATTATATTTATAGTGTATAGGGTGATAAGGTCTACTGCTTATTGGGTTTGGCTTTGGCTCATTTATTGTTAGTTTTGTTTATATTATAAGCTTTATGTAAAACAGATGTGGAAAATATTGAGAAAAGTTAAATTAATTATCATGATTTAAAAAAAATCAACTTTCTGCCTTGATATGACGGGATAAAAAATAACTTTACAACTCACCTGATAATTGGAAGCCAAAAGAATGGTGAGCAATGCTCTCCTATTATTATTAGGTCCTTACATATGAAATTGGCGTTTTGTACAGGAGAAATATAAAGTAATTTTTTTTTTGTAAAATATATTTAATTAAAGTGTGCACCGTTGTTATCTATGCACTTTTGCTATCTTATAGGTAGTTCATTGATCCCTTTACTAAAAAAACCATGGGTGCGAGAATCAATAAACTCTTTGATGGCTGGACTGCCACATCGGAGTTGATCTTTTTTCTTGTAAGAATTTGTCAAAATTGCGGAAAAATGGTAATCTGTTGGAGCAAGGTCTGGGGAGTACAGTGGATGTCACAGACGTTCCAATTATAGCTCATCTAACTTAGTGATTGTTGTGCAGTTTGTGTTCTTTCGTTATCATGAAGCAGCAGTAGCCTAAAGCGATTGACTAATTTCGGTTGGTTAGCAGCTAGTTCTTCCTTCATGGTTTGCTGACAATAGATATCTGCCATAATCGTTTAGCCAGATTTTAGAAAGCTCTAGTGAACGACACCAGCGCTAGTCCACCAAACACTCACAAGTAACTTTTTCCGAGTCAATTTTCGTTTAGGGCAGAATTTGGCTGGATCTCCAGTGTTTAGCCATTGCGACGAGCGATTTCGATTATAGTGCAATATCCACTGTTCATCACAAGTAATGATTCGATTTAAAATCCCTTCATTATTGTGTCAGTTGAGCAAAGTAACAAAACAGTCGACGCGTGTTTGCAAGTTCGATTCACTCAATTCATGAAGTAGCCATCGTTCAAGTATTTTTACTTTTTCGATTTACTTCAAGTGGATTAATACAGTTATGTCACTTACCCCGAAGCCTGCAGCTACCTTTGAAGTGCTTTATCTGCTTCCACAATAACGTTTACTTCTTCATTTTCCACTTTGGTCTCCAGCCGTCCACGGGGTTGGTTCTGAAGGTCGAAATTTCCAGAACGAAAACGTTGCAACCAAAAACGAACCGTGCTTTCTTTTGCGGCACCAGCGCCGTACACATTATTAATCCTTCGAGCTGTTTCTACAGCACGGGTGCCACCGTGGAACTCGTACTCGTAAATATACCGATATTTCATGTTTTCTATTGTGCGGTAATAAGCGACGCCAAAGAAAAAAATAATAAGGAAAAAAAATGAATGACTGTTTTCAAAACTCAAATGTACCAGCTAAATGAATTTATAAATTTGAAATTGGTATTCTTAACCAAAGAGGAGAAATTTCAGATCAAAATTGTCAGTACGACAAAACGCTAATTTCATATGTAAGGACTTAATATTTTGCCGCCGGCGACTGGGGCGGCGTAGGCGCAACTACCTGCGCCTCATGCCGCCCTAGCCGAGACCGCGGGTGACGTGACCGGGGATTAGCCCGTAACCCGCCGAGAGGCCGACCGCGTGAGGAAAGACCGACGTCCTCCCCGATGTGGGGGACGTCGGTCGATGGGAGGGTACCCCAATAGGGGTATTCCGTCGGGCCGACCACTGATGTCAAGTAACCCTGCTCCGATGGTCGGCCCAACGACGAAGGCGACGTGGTTTTCGGGTGGGTAGCGGATGTTGCGTGCTTACGCCCCTCTGTCGCCCCGGACGGAGTGGTGCGAGGAGCGCGCCGACCGCGGCCCACCCCAAAAAAAAAAGGACTTAATATTTTATTTATGGAACTATAGTCTAGCAGTCTACTATAGTCTGTAGGCTGATGGATGGATGGATGGATAGTCTAGCAAACATCCTGCCCAACCCATTCAAGGCGATGTGATATCAAGGTATACGGCCCTATAACCTACCGAATTGCCTCCCCATCGCCGATCACTTGTACCGATTCCTTGATACCCGTGGCCGGCCAGGTGGGTGCCACTTTCGGGTAGCGTACACATGAAATGTGCCACACGAAGATGTTGTATGATGTATAATACGTTACTTCAATGGTCTATGGTTGAGGCTCAAGTTCAGTTGTCATCATCATTTCAGCTCGAATACGTCTTAATGCAGACCTCGAGTCCTTTCCAATAAATAAGGAAAATTGACCCACCATTCGACGCTGTTCAGACAGATTGGTCATCAGGTTTAGTTTCGAGGTTCCCTCCTCTGGCACAGATTTTTCATTTATATTTTATCCCTTAGACGTCTTTTACGACACCCACGGACAACACGCTCGGAGGTGCTAAATTATATTCTTACTCGACGGATATATATGAATATAGTTATATTGATGATACTTCAGAATCTTCATGCTAATCTACATCTCCAAACTATTTTTTAATACAAGTAAAAATATTTTTATGTAGCAGGAGCATACTATTGACAATCGTCTGTCTACGCCCACCATGTGAGTGACAGTATCACTCACTATCAGGTAGCATACCTGTGTTTACTCCTTTGCTACTAACAGCAATAAAAAAAATACGCGTCCGACAGCCTTAAAACCAACTGACTTAAAAATATCTCAAAATTAAAAAGCTTCATTCATCATCATCATCGTAGCCCATATATGTCCCACTATTAGGCTCAGGCTCCTCCACAACGGGAGGGAATTTGACCTACTATACCATGCTTATTAGACACGTTGATATAGGGTTTCATTTAGAGTTTTCCTTCTCTTGTACAGATCTTATGTGCATATTATATCCCTTACTCGTCTTTTACGATATCCACGGGCAAGATATGGAGTGGTGAATTGTAACAGCTCCATTATCAGCAAGTAAATAAATATTTTTAGCTCCATATGCATACGTAAACGAGAATTAGCTAGTATGAATAATTCTTAAAAAAAATTGAATTTTATTCATAATATCTCTACGATTATCTACAGGATAAGAATACAATGGTAGTTATCCCTTATCTGTAGCCATCCTACGAATGATCTCGTTAAGAAAGTGGGCGGCAGCTCTCTCCTGAGAAATGTGTAACAATGCCTTTTTGCGACCACCACATCGTTTGCCAAGCACGACTATTAGAGTTCTATTCCCTCATTCATGGGAGAGGATTACGCCAACAGTACTTGATGTAAGGCTAAATGAATACCAATCAGATGGACTTTCATATGAACTATGGCATTTAAAAATTTTCAGATTCGTATATTCTATACCAACGGTATACCTAGTAGGTAAATTTTGCTTCCATTGCGGAGGATGTGTGAGCCCAGCATTAGGTCGTATATGTGGAATGATGAAGACGATGATGGCATACATATTTGGCTGTCATTATATCATATTCATTTCATGTCATATTCATTTCAGCTCATGTATGTCTCACTGCTGAGCTGAGCCTTTTACTCATTGGAAAGAAATTGATTTAAGCTTTTTCGTGTGGTGACGGATTAAGAATACAATTCACCACTTCTTCACCTTGTCTGTGAATGTCGTAAAAGATGACTAAGGGATATAATATGCACATAAGATCTGTACAAGAGAAGGAAAACTCTAAATGAAACCCTATATCAACATGTCTGACCAGCACGATATAGTAGGTTAAATTCCCTCCCTCTTGTGGAGGAGGCCCAAGCCTAGTAGTGGGACGTATGTGGGCTGCGATGATGTTAATGATGATACCAAGCTGGTCAGACATGTTGCTATAGAGTTTTATTTCGAGATTTCCTTCTGCTTGCATAGATTTTATCTGCATATTACTATTAAACTAGCAACCCACCCTCGCTTCGTTTCGAGTTCAGTTGCTTTACCCGCGTAACTCCCGTTCCCGTGGGATAAAATACCGGGATAAAATATAGCCTATGTTATTTTCAGATATTATAGCTTGCCATTGGTGCAAGAATTTTTGAAATCGGTTCGGTAGTTTAAGCGTGAAAGCGTAACAAACAAACAAACTTACTTTCGCATTTATAATATTTTAAGTAAGGGTATATTTTATGTCTTTTGCGACATTCGGAAAAGAGAGGGAGTGGTAAATTGAAATGAAATTATTTATTATTGTGACAGACGCAAACATAAGAAAGATAAATTGAATAATTACATGACATAAGCTACAAATTTGTAATAAATACATACGTCAATCGCTGCCCACATACACGCATACGCACACACATTCACACACGCAAACACTCAACACTCATACACACAAAAATGAAAAAGCGAACTCATCATACAAAAGCACATCCTTCAAAATTCAATTCATTAATGTTACTTATATTGTTATCATTCTTATTGTAAGTTATTTTATTCCTTTTTTTCTTTTTTCTTTTCTCTTTTTTTGTTATTTTTCTTTCTCATATATTTGAGGAAAGGGGTTTCCTGAAAACCAGCCCCGCATAATTTGTATGCAGCACAATGCTGAGCATTCCCCTATTGTCAAAATAAATTAAAAACATGTATTATAATCATTAGTTATTATGTAACAATAAATGCTATTCTATTCTATTCCAAATTAATAATAATGATTTCAAAAAGTGTTTGCCATAATGCGATCTCAACTCAGGCCAATACTGGCAGCAACAGCAGACGACTAACGCTGGTCATTTTATTCTTACTCTATCACCACACGCAAAGAACTCACTACACAAATAATATACTTACTTAAGTTTATATTATTAATAATTATTAACAATTAAAAATAATTGTTAACAATTATTAAAAAATTGGTATTTCGTAGCTTTTTAAAGGACTTAAATGCTCAACATATATTTACCACATACTAATTTAAGGTGACAGTTTATCTTGAAAAAGAAAAGGAAAACAATATGTTTCAAATTACTACATGGTACATCCAATTATGTTAAGGCAAATAAGCAGGATGAATAAGAGGCAATCCAGGAACTAAACAGCGGAACCAATTCCAAGCTCATCCCTGTTTGTCAAAGTGCTTCTTTGCGGTTACTAAGGATTAACGATACAAATACGTTTCATTTTATTAAACAGTAGAATTAAAGTTATTTGGTTTGAAAGTTCCTCAAAATATAAATTTTATCATCAATAGCTCAGCCCACATGAGTCCCACCATTGAGTACAGGCCGCCTCTCCGCGAGGGGAGAAAAATTGACCTACTATGCCGCGCTGCTCAAACATGTTAACATAAGGTTTTATTTCGAGTTTTCTCTTGTATCCTTTAGTCGTCTTTTACGATATTTATGGATAAGAGACAGGATGGTGAATTGTATTCTTAGTCCACCACCACTCCGAGGAAAAATAAAAAGTTCTCTTTGTCTTATTATCTCATTTCTAATCGGATTCGGCAGTTTTTTTTTGGAATATAACATAGAATATACTAATTCGATAACATTAATTACTCAAATTGAATATCACCACAAACACAGTTGGGTCTGAGTAAAATAGATTTAAAGAGGCATGGGTAGGTACCGACCGATATTGAAAGAAAATTTTAAGTTCCTTTATCTATCCGCCCGTATGTTGACGGAGTAAGAATACAATTCACTATCCCTATCTTAACAGTATATGTCATATAATACTACTAAAGGATACGATTTGCATATAATACCTATGCTAAAGTAAGAAAACTTGAAATTAAACACTATAGCAATCCATCAAACTCGTGTGGATCAATTTTCGCCCTATTATGGAGGAGGCTCGTGCCCAGCATTGGATCTTATGTGAACTAAGATGAGATTCATTGTTAGAAAATAACCTCATTACGGAAGGGGTTTTATGCTATAATCCATGCGCTTTGCATGCTTATTGGTGATCGGAGCTATTGTTTGTATAAAACAGCTCAAATGCATGTTATTTAGTTTCACTTTACTTTGATAATATGCGGCTAAAGTACCCATTTTCGATAAAGTGGATATTATTTAGTTTTTCAAGCATTTAATTTAAAATGCATACGTATGAAAATACTTTAATTTATCAATCATCAAGCAATCATCAATAATTCGGATTCACGCATACGTATCGTCATCGGATTTGTAAAATGATTATATTTGTAAGAAAAAGATTAGTCCAAAATGATCTCATGGAAGTTTCTTAAATATCTGACTACTATTTTTGCAGACAGATGGAGAAATGCCAGAAAATCAAGAGTGACTAGCAGACTGTTTATGTTAACAAAAATCTCGTTAATTACATTGATCGAATCTTAATCGAGAATATATGGTAGGTCCACTACCTTAAGTTAGCAAGGGAAGCCATGCGACTCAGCGGCGGTCTTTGAAACTAAAAACCGGAAATTGCGTCGCGTCGCCTTGTTTTCCCTCAATGCCTAGACGAACATCCTCATTAGTGGTATAAATTAAAAGCTTTGATCAGAACACTGTAGCTATTATTATTGCTTTAAAATGTTGTCAACGGTGTTTGAGGTGACGGACTGCAAACATAAATCAAATCATAATGCAAAGATTTCCTATAATTTTTTTTAAAGTTAACTAAAGGAAAGTTAGCTACTTACATTTATAAAATTAGTTACATACCTACGATATTCACGAGAAAGAAAGGATTGGCGACAAATTACCTTTTCCTCTACCAATATTTTTTTTCATTGCTGTTGTTGGCAAACGAGCAAATGGCGCACCTGATGGTAAATTAAACTGCCGCTCATATAGCTCTACTAGGCCACTGCCTACCTTGAAGAAAGTAAAAGAAGTGTGAATATGTGCAATGAGTTTCAGTGATAACAAAGGCATCGTCAAAAGCAAAGAACGTCAGAAATTTGGACTTCCAGCTCTCTCCGCTTATCGAATGAAGTGCAGTAATTAATTGCTACTACTTAGACTTTTATTTTCTGCAAAAGTGTAGTATTACTCCAGACGGACCCTACCCTACGGGCTCAACCGATGACCTAGTGAAAATTGTTAGGCGTCGTTGGATGCAGGCGGCACAGGACTGCACATTGGCGTAACATGAGGGAGGCCTACGTCCAGCAGTGGACGGCAATAGGTTGAAATGATGATGAATGGTGACTCCAGACGGACCAGCCCACGGCTGCAGAGAGAAAACTGTCGACAATATGATCCTACCACTATGTCATCATCATAATAATACATTGTCATCATCATCTATTCTTTTGCTGTCCACTGATGGAAGTATGACGATGATCTCTTCCATAGAATAGAATGCCACAAGAGTCTTGTGTCGTCCACACGACCCCCTGTAACTTCATATTCACAATGGATACATGATTACCAATCGAGAACTTTATCTTCTGGCGCAATTATTGATTCAGCTATCGATGTCGTACGCCCGTTGACATTTTAGCAAGCTACTTCTTTGAATTATATCTGTTATGCCGCTTTTTATACGGATATAAACATTTCGGATACTACTTCGCAGAGAAATTTAGAACATAGTCCGTTCCATACCACAATGAGCGACTTTGAACCTAATTATGAGTTTGACATTTAGATACCATCTTTCCCTGCCAAAAGTAAAACTTGGTCATAGCCCACTGAGCACTCAAAGCCTAGTTGTAACGACGAGATTTAGAGACCATGTTTCTATAAGTCCGCCATAATTCATTACTAGTAATATAATACTGGTTATAGACTTATTTCTAGATTCTCTTAATTTACCCGGAAGTTGCTCAGTCGAATTAAATTCATCGCCGGGGCTCTTTCTAGAAATTTCATTTACTCAGCTTCAAGAATCATATTTCCTAGGATTAAAATTAACTAGGACCTGTACAGAAATGACGTCCATTATATGCATTATACATGACTTACATCCTAATCATTCATTTGTAAAATAGCTAGATGAGCAACTCAGCTAAAGACATGCTTTAACAACCTTCTTGCAGCTAATCCAATCTGATAGCAAATTATGGGATTATTTTAAGGTAAAATGTAAAAATGACTACATTTAAGTGCAGTCACAGATTTAATACATAGTAAATGATTTTGAATTTAGATAGGATGACAAGAAGAAGAATAATGTATAAAACTATCATTAATTTCCATAAAATTAATTGTTATCACAAGAAACCGTCGTTTGTTCAGTTTACCGTAACGCTGAACAAAACTCTCTCGCGTATAAAAGCATTGAAATAAACGCATTAAAAATAAAAACTACATTAACATACTTACATTATATTTGCATTGCAGACTTTTAAGAACAATGTTGACTCTAAAGTAATGTTCTTTTTAAACTGCATTTTAAATGTATTAAGAACATTCTTGCTTAATTGGAAGTGCTTTCACAATGTAAGCGAAACATTTTAATGACAATTTTGATAAGAATAAGAACAATTTTTTTTTGTGGAATATGCCTAAAATAAGTTATTAAAATTAGAATGTATAATTTCATGGTATGTTTAATTTTGCTATGTATATATGGTATTCAATATTTCAAATCTTCTTACATTCATGTGTAAGTCGAAAAATCCGACTACGGGGACGAAGGTGCTAAGAGTAACTTAGTAACTATTATAGTTTTATTTTCCTCATAGGAGGCCCGTATTCCACAATGAATGTCAAATAGTAAAACCTAAATTAATCTTGTTAAAATCGTGTAAAATTAGTTCTATTATAAAAATATATTATTAAATTTAAATAGAATCGTAGAAGATAACAAAACGATCATCATATTCATCGCCATTATCATAAATGAACGAGCCAGCGAATAATAAAATTACTTTTGTTTTCTTAATGTTAGCAAACTCTCCACGGGATTTGTTTGAGCGAGCTCCCTAGATTGTTATTAAAATTCACGTAGCTATGCTAAAGTTTTAATGTTAAAAGGATTGGATGTAAAAGGTTAGGAGCAGTTTTCGTTTTGCTTATCGTGTTGGTCTATTTTGAGTGCATATTTATGAGAAAATATCAGGAAATGTTCTGCAATACGAACGCTCGCTGAACAAAATTAATAGTCACTGATGTGCAGACAAAAGCAAAGTTGAAATAATAATTTAGGTTCATTATCTTCATCATCATCGCAGCCCACGTAAGTCTCACTCTTAAGCTTGGGCCTCAACTACAATGGGAGGTAATGACTTACTATACCGCGCTGGTCAGAGGTGTTGGCATAAGGTTCTATGTCGAGTTCCCTTCTCTTGCATAGATTAATTCTACATCATCCATCCATCTCACCCCATATACGTCCCACTGTTGGGCTCAGGCCTACTTCACTATAGAAGGGAAATTGATGTACTATACCACGCTAATCAGACGTGTTCGCATAGAATTTTGTTACGAGTTTTCCTTCTCTTGCATAGATGTTAAATGCATATTATATCCCTTAGTAGTCTTTTACGACACCCACGGGCAAGAGAGGGGGTGGCGAATTGTATTCTTACTCTGTCAACACATGGACCCAATTCTATATCATAAATAGATTTTTCTGTAATGGAATTCAATATTGAATACACGACATAGTAGCTCATTATATAAACTATTCAGCCATTCACAAATGTAACTGCAAGTATTATAATCAAATAACCGTTTAGAAGCCATGGTTATAGCTTTCAGTTACCATTTCAAACGAAGACTTTACATTTGTACGTTTCGCATCAGCATTCACGTAATAGCCGATCGAACGAAGACTGCCAAATAGGCTATAGCTGGGGCGTTAAGTGCCAAAACAACTGGACTCGATGCCAACAGCCCATGCCAAATATTCGAGTGTTTCGCACCAAAACCATCAGAAACGCAATCTGGCTTTATCGGTGTATACCTAGATTTGTTTGTTTGGGAATGCAAATTAGGCAAATACAGGCAGCGCTAATTAAACATAGTCACTCAATGAAAGATTTGATAAAATTAGGAGTCTCACTATTTTGTTAGAAATTTTGCATTATTTTTAGATAGTTTTTAAACTATATATGTAACCTTCAAATGGAGGTGAAAATTTTTTCAAGGAAATTTATATCTACGACAATTCAACGTAATTAACTCCGTATGGTGACGGAGTAAGAATACAATTCACCACTCCCTATCTTGCCCGTGGATATGGTAAAAGACGACTAAGGGATATAATACACCTATAACATCTATTCAAGAGAAGGAAAACTCGAAACAAAGCCCTATGTCAACCTGTCTGACCAGCGTGATATAGTAAGTCAATTTCCCTCCCTCAAGAAGGCTCGAGTCCAACAGTGGGACGTATATGAGCTAAAATTATGAAATGATTATAATGAATTAACTATAGTGAAGAAATTATAATTTGTGACCTAAATTCACCGTGTGATTACGAATTAAGAATATCTACAAATCACCAACCCCTCTCTTGCCTGTGGGTATCGTAAAAGACGACTAAGGGATTATTTCAGATAACATCTATGCAATAACCCTCGAAATAAATCTCTATAACAACCAGTCTGATGGTATAATAGGTCAGTGTTCCTTCCATTTTGGAGGCGAATCGAGCTCAGTAGTAGGACTTATATAAACTGTGATGATGACGATGAGAATGATTCGATAGCTTATTTCAATTGAATGATAATTGTTTCATAAAACTGACAAACATCCATTCAAATAGACGTTTATATTATTTTAAGTGAGATGTAAAGTTGTAACAAATAGCCAAGTTTATTGTTATGAAGTTTGTTGGGCGTCGTTAATTGAAACACCGGAGGAACCTTTAATGAATTCGACTCGGGAAAGCACAGGAAACGTGAAACTTTGAGTAATAATAAAAAATATATTTCATTTCAATAAGTTTATATATTTTTTTGAATAATTATTATACGTGAGCTGTTATATTCGGCAAGATTTAGGTGGCATTTTGTTTTAATTAGCGGAAATAACTTAAAAGAAATTTTTTTTTGTAGTATTATATAGAAAAACTATTGGGTGCGCTTAGAATAATAACGTATAGAAGGATAGTGTCCCTACTTCGAACATTCGAAACATGAATCTAAAAATATTACATGCGCGCAGACGATTACACACGTACACACGCACACCACTATACAAATTATGAATTTATTATTTAAGAGTTGCGTAAGTACGTGCAGCACAGTGACCTTATACATTACGGAACAGTTCCAGCGTAAGCTCCATTAGGCTCCAATTGAAATGCTTCACTTTTTGTGCGCGAACTTACCTTCTATACGTTATTATTTTAAGTGTGTGCGTTTCTTTTTCATAATTCAGTAAATTCTTACAAAATAATTATTTTTCCTAAAAAATAACCGACTTTAAGAATGTAGACAATGTAAATATTTTTTTAGATTATTTGTTGATTTTTCAAAAACCACTTATGGAATTTTGATAAAATTTTCATGGGACCATTTGGGAAGTAGATATACCCTTGCCGACAAAAAAATTATTTTTCAAACCATATATTTTTTTTTTTGGTAAATTGAATGTGATAGAAGGCCAGCCATCATTATCCGTGGAGCGACGAAGTGAAGATACAATTTAACATCATCTATCTTACTTGTGAGTATATTAAAAGACGGTTAAGAGATTATGATATACAGATAGCATCTATCAGAAGAAAGATAATTTGAAATAAAAGCCTATACCAACACATCTGAGCATCATGGTATTTTAAGCTAATTTAAGAGGAGGTACCGTATCCTTACAGTGATATAAAATGCAATAAAGATTTTATAATCAACCAGCAACCCACCTTACCTGCATAGTTCCCGTTCCTGTGGGAATACCGGGATAAGATATAGCCTAAGTTACTCCTTATATAGACAGCTACCTGGTAGTAAAATATTATCAAAATCAATACAGCCGTTTTGAAGATTAGCTCAAAGAACAGACAGATAAAAATTTTTAATCTGGTTTTTAGGCATAGGTGTCGTGAAAATAGACAGGTTAGCATAAAAAAGCCCAGTATTTTGACATTACAAACAGACACTTTAATTTTATTTTATTGTATAGACAAAGCAACAAATTTTAGTTAACAGAAATTTAATTACTTTTTTTAGCTAATACTTTATATTTTAAAGTCTCTTTTTAAAAGACTGCATAAAAGGAACTGTTTGTCTAAAATGCCCACGAGCGATAATAATACTCCAACATCAATAAAAAATGAACGACAAATCTCGAAATCCTGATGGTGACCAACTAGGCACGCCTTTAAAATTAAGCCTTTGAAGGAATAGCGTCATGCAAAGTTGTGCTTTAGTCCCTGAACATAAAGCGGAATTTCGTTTTATTAATGTTGTGTGTTACATCGTATACGTTTTAAAGAAGTGTTTACGGCATCGTGAAATTTTACGCTGCAAGGCTTAGTGGCCATACGCGCCGTCTCTTGTATGTATATATTGCTGTCCTTTTCTGTGGTCATCGCATTCAATCCGACTTGCCTCATAATCCAATAGTGGACAGGACAGATAGGATTTGTAAGACCAGCTCTGCTCTCGCTATGAAATATTGAAATATCATACGCTTATTTTGTAGTAAGGATGCCCTTAAAAGAAATTGACGAAATCTAATATAAGTTTAGTTCTTTTTCCTAATTCTAACGGGTTTTCAACAAGAACTTTGTTTTCTAAAACAAAATAAAACAAGAAATTCAGATGAAGATGATTCAAATTTTTATTGTATTACGAAGAGAAAAGTTCGGCAATTATGAATGAAATATGATATCTGGCAAATGTCCACCACGACCACGCTGAGAGATGTCGATTCTTTCATCAAAGTTTTTAATCACTTTTTGGCAAAATTTCGGGTCTATTTCGTTAATCATATCACGGATTTTGAGTTATAAGGCTGCAATCGATTCGATTGGCTTCGTATAGACTCTGTCCTTAACATAGCCCCACAAAAAATAATCCAGTGGTGTTAAATCTCACGATCTGGCTGGCCACATAATAGCTGATTTTCGAATAGGCCAAATTGAGTTGTTCAACAACAACTCAATTTTAACCTTAACCTTAACGGTACAACTAAATATGCCTAATCTTCCACAAAATTTACTTTGAAATGTACTTTATTTTCTCCATGTGGTGATGGAGTAAGAATACAATTAACCACCCCCTCTTTTACCTGTGGGTATCCTAAAAGACGACTAAGGGATATAGTGTGTATATAACATCAATGCAAGAGAAGGCAAACTCAAAATAAAACCCTGTACCAACACGTCTAACCAGTGTGTTATAGTAGGTCACTTCCTCTCCTATTGTGGAGAAGGCGCGTCCCAACAGTGGGACGTATATAAGCTATGATGATGATGATGATGACTATGTAATATGCAACCCGCCCTCGCTTCGCTGAGGTTTCAGTCGCCTTACCCGCGTAGTTCCAGTTCTCGTGGGAATACTGGGATAAAATATAGCCTATGTTACTCCCTGATATTATAGCTTTCCATTGGTGAAATAATTTTTGAAATCGGTCTAGTAGTTTTTGAGTTTATTCATTTTTTTTTATTGCCTACGGTGGCAAACGAGCAAGCAGGACACCTGATGGTTAGTGATACTGCTGCACATGGACCTTTGCAATACCAGGGGCACAGCCAGGCCGCTGCCTACCGTGAAGGAAATACTCTTCTTAAACCTTGTTTAAAGAAGGACATGTTATAGCGCTCGGGAAACACAGCAGCAGGTAGTTCATTCCAGAGCTTGCACGTACGTGGGAGAAATGATCGCTAGAAACGTACAGTTGAAGACCATAACGTTTCCAGGTGAAATGGATGAATCCTGCTACGATGTCGAGTGGTACGTTGGTAGAATGGTGACGGTAGTACCAAGTCAAACACTCAGCACTCCATTCATTACAAACATACACACATACAATCTTTTCCTCTTTATAATATTATTAGTATATTAGTTTAGTATGTTAGTATAGACTGGAACCTGATTTAACGGTATTAAAGACAGATATTGTCCCTGCAGAAATTAGGACTCGTTCAATATTCCTCAGTGCTTAAAAGCAAATGTCTATGACCAGTGCATGTTATCAGTAATGACTTACAGCACTGAAACGAAGTCTCTAAAAATCAAGCTCTAAGTCACTCAACGTAATATATGGTGAGCTCGGGATTTCTCTGCGTAATTAAATCGGGATTTACAGAAGCACGGTTATAACAGACATACCGCGAAGAACTAATATCATCATCATCATCATCGCAGCCCACACACGTCCCACTGTTGGACTGGGGCCTCCTCTACAATGAGAGGGAATTTGACCTACTATACTATGCTGGTCAGACATGTTGGTATAGGGTTTCTGTTCGAGTTTTCCTTCTCTTGCACAGATGTTATGTGCATATATCCCAGAGTCGTCTTGTACGACATCCACGGGCAAGATAGGGAGTGATGAATTGCATTCTTACTCCGTCACCACACGGATAGAAGGACGGAAGAACTAATATGCTGCAAAAATAATAGGCTGACCACTTTATTTGTTGAACTGAAATCTGTTGAGAAATAAAAGTTCTCAGGTGGCAAAATAAAATTGGACGATATATTATAAGGTGGCATCTTTCTAGTCTCTTCTAGGTTACTAGGCTAAACCTGAACCTAGCAGTGGCATGTATATGAACTGAACTGATGATGAGAATATGAAAGACATCATCATCATGATCCTGCTCTTATCCCAATTACTGGAGGTTGACGCAACACGTACTCTTCTTCCATTATACATGTTGCAAAAGTATTGGCAATATTTTATGAAGAGTTGTTTGCTTTACGTCAATCCTATTTAATACCGTTATTGTTGATCAGACGTCATCAGGTAAAATAATGCCAGGTCATTATTAAGCTTTTAATTATCTTTTACGACATCCCCGAGCATTACAAGGTAATATTCGTAGCCGTAGCCCACACAACACTGAACAACATAAAAATATAGTTTTTATAATTTATTAAATTAATCTCCAATAATTTAAAATAATTTATATCAAATCGTATCATAGAACATAATAATAAACTATGAAACATATACATAGGTATATAAATAAGGAAATAATGTAAAGAAAAGTCAGTTACAGAGTTGACAGTTTCACTTAAAATTAAGAAATAACTTTGACCAAGTTAGCTCCATTAGTTGGTTAACTTAATTATTAAAGTAAGATAAACTTGAAGTTCAGACGTAATGGGTTTGAAGTGTTAGCTTAATTCCAGCGCAAAGAGGTGACTTGTCAACATATAGTGGTATAATTTGAGCAAACCTGGATATAGAAACTTGTGTGTATTATAAATAAAACATTTTAACGGATTTTATCGCGTTTATATTTGATTTTTGATTTCCCAACGTTTAGAACAATTTTCAAGGTGAAAATCGCAATAAAATCTGTAAAAATAGTTTATTTATAATGTGTAATACTTTGTTTTTTGTTGGGCTGCGGTCAGCGCACCTACCACTCGGTTCCGTCCGGGGCGGCGCGCGGCCCCGTAACCCACCCGATAGCACGTCTCCTTCGTTGTTGGGTTGATTACCGGTGCAAAGTTCCTTGACTTCAGTGGTCGGCCCGACAGAATACCCTGAGGAAGTACCCTCTCCCATTGAGGTCCCCTTTCCAGGTCGTCGGTTGCCGTCGTAAGGTCAGCCTCTCCGCGGGTGACGGACTAAATTCCCGGTCAGGTCACCCGCAGCCTCTGCTAGGGCGGCATCAGACGCAGGTACTCGCATCTGCGCTACCCCAGTCACAGGCTGAGGACCGTGTCCGCGTGGAGGCTTTCCTCACACGCACGGTCCGCCGCCTCCTTCTGCGAGATAACAGCCTCGCAGAAGGCGACGACGGCGTCCCAGTTCCTGACGCTGGAAAACATCTCCCTAGCGATGGTCGGCACCGATGATTGTGACTAGTTCACGGCGCTGCCCAGCCCACGCGGCACTCACCTCAAGTATGTGCTGCGCCTCGTCGCAATCACTAATATGTAATACTTGCTTAAACCTAAAACAAATTACTTCTAGTGTTATTACATTAGATCAATTTAAATAAGGAAATAATACTAACAGTATGGTATGTTTTAACATAGAGTTCATTATCATCATCATCTCAGCTCATACACGTTCCACGGCTGGACACGGGCTTACTCAGCAATAAGAGGGAAATTGACCTATTATACCATACTGACATGTTGGTAAGTATAGAGTTTAATTTCGAATTTCCATTCTTTTGCATAAACATAATCTATATTAGCATTATCATCATCATCGCATCCCACATACGGCCCACTATTGGGCTCGGGCCTCCTCCACAATGGGAGGGAATTTGACTATCTATGCTAAGCTGGTTCGACATGTTGGTATAGGGTTTCATTCGCTTATACGTTTTTTTCGAGATCCACAGGCAAGATAGGTAGTGATGATTTTTATTCTTACTCCGTCACTACACGAAAAATAATCTATACGCATAACAGTTAATAGTCTTTTACGATATCCATGAGCAAGAATGGTGAATATTCCTACTCCATTGCCACACGAGTAACAAACAATTACACCCAAACTATTAACGTCCATTTATCTATCGCAGAAAATCGAATCCACTCACTCTGGAATAATAGATATATCTCTCATACCATATCTCAACCATTACGCCATCTATGCAGTCAATTTTATATGCATATGTCATTCTTCCTCTTCTCAGCCTCTTCTCAGCTCATAAACGTCTTACTGCGGGGCTCGGGCCTCCTCCACAATAGGAAGAAAATTGAGCTAATATATCAAGCTTGTCAGATATAGGGATTTAATTCGAGTTTTCTTCTCTAGCACAGATGTTGGTAAAATAAGATATTTATTCGCCAGAAATACGCTACAAAAATACCATATTACTGGCCGTATGTAATCACAAAAATGGAAGCCCAAAATATTCGCCTTTAAAAGACATTCGAATTTTTGAATATTAGAATTAAATGTTTATTAAAAATAAAATAGCTTAAGCCCACTGTTGGGCTCGGGCCTCTTCCACATTCGGAAGGAATTAGACTTCCTATACCATGCTGGCCAGACATGTTGGTATAAAGCTTCATTTCAAGTTTTCTTTCTCTTGCACAGATGTTATGTGCATATTATATCCCATAGTCATATTTTACGACATGCACGGGTGAGATGGAGTGGTGAATTATATTCTTACTCCGTCACTTAATCAAAATTAATAGCTTAATTAAATAAAAAAAGTTTAATTTAAGTTTTAAAAATCATTTAATATATAAAAGCAATTTTCAACAAGTCTCGAGTTCGAATTTAAATTTAATATTCGGCATTACCCTGATAAGTTGTGGAACATAATCATTATATTCTTATTATGTGATAACTATTTCTTGACGGAAGGGTAATTTTGAATTGTTCATACCTTAACTGGTATGTATATGTATGTAGTGCATGCATATTATATCCCTTAATCGTCTTTTACGACATCCACGGGCAAGATAGGGCATGGTGATTAGTTTTTTTTTTTATTGCAAACAGTGGCAAACGAGCATACAGTAGATCTGATGGTAAGTGTTGCTGCCGCTCATGGAACTTTACAAGGCCGCTGCCTACCGCGAAGAGAGTGAAGGGAGTGTGAATGCGTGCATTGAGGCATGGTGATACCAAAGGCACCAACAAAGCCCTCCACACGCAAACACCCTCAGAAAGTTGAGCTTCCGGCTCTCTCGCTCACCGAACGAAGCGTAGTAACAAATTGCTACTACTCAGACGTCGATTTTCTGCGAGAGCGTGGTACTACCCCGGACGGACCGGGCCGCGGCTGTAGACAGATAACTGTCGACAGTGTGGTCCTACCACTAGTAGATTATTGTTTGTATTCTTACTCCGTCACCACACGGAAAATATTATTACCTGGGACCTTGTTATTAGATTATAATCTAACGACACATTTACCTCAGGTGGTCATAGCACTCAATAATTGAATAACCCAACCGTTCATTACAAAATTATAACATATACATTACTGTAAGCCTTTCGACAAGGGTGTTATTATTTATGGCACCTATTAATACGAGAAGGGTTGGTACGGAGCCACATGATTATATTGTTAACAAGATTTGATTTAAACTTACAAGTGTTTATTTTTGATAACTTTGATTCTGGTAGCGTAATAGTCTAAGTAAAGACCATTAAAGTGATATGGAATTCTTAACCAGGGTAACTTTTATACGGCATGTAAGTGATTGACATATATTTTGATTTGATTTTATGTTGTTATATATATCTTAACATTTTTTTTACTGCAAACAGTGGCAAACGAGCAGATAATACACCTGATGGTAAGTGTTGCTGCCGCTTATGGACCTTTCCAGTGCTGCTGTCTACCGTAAAGAAAGTGAAGGGAGTGTGAATGCATGCAATGAGGTTCGGCGATACTAAAAGCATCACTAAAACCCACCACATGCCAGGACGGAATACCCTGCGGGCATTGGGTTATCGTGCGATGCGTTTCAAGTCGTTTGTCCAACAGTGGGCATATAATTCCTTAATATGGGATAATGGTTTAATCACTATGGTACGGTGTCCTACAAATACTACAAACTCAGAAGTGTGTGATATTTTCAAAATACTAGCTCTACATTACTGCGTTATAAACACGTAATTATTTGGTATTCAAATATGGTTATACGTGTATATGGTTTATTTTAGTGCTGTGTGCTGGCGGCTATAAATACTGCCAACCCTTTCATTGTTCGTAGATGTCGTAAAAGATAGCTAAAAATGTATACAGACTTGGGTCAAATCCATCTGATGATTTCTAGTTAATAATACTGCCAAGGAGGGTTGACGTCAGGCAAGCGGCTGATCATAAAGCTATTGTCAATATTACTTGCAATATGTATTACGAAAGAAAAGTACATCAGTCGACATTAAGTAATTGTGATAAGAACGGGCATCCTATAATAGAGGAGGAAGGACATTGTTTGTTTTTAGTCGCGTTTTTAGTCGTTTAGTTTATTTCTGCGCATCATCCTACGTCAGCGAGACTTCCACTGTGGGAGGGAAATTTGACTATACGACGCTCGTCAGACCACATATGGTGTAATTTCGAGTTTTTCTTCTCTTGCATCGATCCTACTATACCAAGCTGGTCAGACGTGTTGACATAGGGTTTCATTTCGAGTTTTCCTTCTCTTGCATGAATGTAATTTACATATTAATCCCTGAGTCGTCTTTTAGTGCACTCACGAGTAAGAGGGCGGTGGTGAAAAAAAATATATTAATAAAAAATAAGGCTGATGATGATGCCCAACTGTGGACGGCGACATGCTAATATATGAATGATCATAAGTGATTTAAAAATAGTACGAGGAAACATGACCGCAATATCTAAGTAAGCGATCAATGGGAAAGGTTAACCTATTTTCATAAACGTTAGAATTCCAGAAATAAACTATTATTATGTATATATATCTTTTATATGGGTATCTTACAGGTACCCGGGTCTTTGAAAGGCTTATACGGGTATACGGGACCAACGTGTAGAGACTCTTTAAAGAACTTTAATCTAAAATGTGGGCTGGGATACGGAGAATAATTCACAGTGGCATGAATAAAATTAGGTACTTATGGTAAATATTACTATGATAAATTATATATACTAGTGATCCCCGAATGGTCGAAATTCGGCCATAATTCATTTAAATATTTTTTTCTGCTACACAATTAATGCTTTTAATTTTATTTATGCATAATTGTATATAGAGCAAGCTGTATTTCACTAATAACTAAATATCTGGTTGATCGAGCTTCGCTCGGAATATTTTTGTTGTATTTTTGTCGAATTTATTTAGGTGTATGTATATTAATAAATAATAAAAATTTAATAATGATAAAAATATCAACAATTACAAAAAGAGAATAATAATTACACCGAAATTCGATCCGACGCTGTTTGAATGCCAAAACAATACAAAAAGAGAACTGAACAACTTCCCAACTGAGCTATCGTAACTCATGACGTTGACAACGAAATTTGAAGTCATATATTTTAAAATTTAATGTCATTGTATTGTTTTGCTAAAAACACCAACAAAACAACATTTTCTATATATTAAACCTAGCTAGATCGATTTTTTGGACCCGAAACCTCTATGCCAAGTTGTATGCCAAGTTTCATCAAAATCGTTGGAGCCGTTTCCGAGATCCTGAATATATATATATATATATATATATACAAGAATTCCCCGTTTAAAGATATAAGATAAGATATATAGGTAAGTACAAAAATGTCTATTTGACATTGTCATCATAATTATGATTATTTGACAGTTCGATCAGAGATTTAAACCGTAAATAAAAGTGTATAAGCGTTGATGTGTGTGTGTGTGTGTGTATCGATTACATGGTAGTGTGCGTAATGCCTTTTTTAATGAATTTAATGTATTTCTAATCAATTATTATATGAAATTTCAGTTTTATAGCGCTTCTCCTCATTATATATTTCAACTGTACCAAATTTCATACTTGTCCATCTAAGTAATGTTTGTAAAAAGGGTACAAGGTTTTTGCTTCACGTAATAATATATTATCTATATATTATTGGTTATTATAACAAGACTAATGTTTTCATCATATCAGCTCATATACCGCTGGTTTGCGTGAATATTGACGTAACTCAAAATTATGTAAAACTAGCAACCCGCCCTCGCTTCGCTTCGGTTATAAGTTATAGTCGTTTTACCCGCGTAGTTCCCGTTCCCGTGGGAATACCGGGATGAAATATAGCCTAGTTTATGCCCTGATATTATAGCTTTTCATTGGTGAAAGAATTTTTGAAATCGGTCCAGCCGTTTTGAAGATTACCCGGAACAAACAGACAGACAGACAGACAGATAGACAGACAGACAAAAATTTTTTAATTGCTATTTTAGGCATAGGTGTCATGCAAATAACCGTGTGAGCATGAAAAAAGCCTATTATTTTGACATTACAAACAGACACTCCAATTTTATTTATTGGTATAGATTGAATATCGTATGCCAAATGATCCTTGATATCTAAAATGCTTGATATTTTATTGTGAATTGAGGCTTTTTTCAATAATCAGTATAGTCACAGCCTCAATAAATCATTTAAATATTATGGTATGCACTCAAACATTCATAAAATAATTTAAAAATGCCCTTTTCTATAATCAATAATTTTTATTTGGGTCACTATTCTTGCAAAGCAGCGTTATATAATTATAATAAAAAGGACCAGACCAGACTAGTTAGGATACTTGAATGCAAACACGATCGATTGGCTTTATCAACTTGCTTAACTTAGGGTACCCCACGTAGGGGGTATTCCGTCGGGCCGACCACTGACAACAAGTAAACCTGCTCCGGTGGTCGGCCCAACGACGAAGGCGAGGTGGTTTTCGGATGGGTTGCGGGAGTTGCGTGCTTAAGCCCCTCTGTCGCCCCGGACGGAGTGGTGCGGAGGCGCGCCGACCGCAGCCCACCCACAAAAAAAAAAACTATTAGCATAATAACGTATAGAAGGTAAGTTTACGCACGAAAAGTGAAGCATTTCAATTGGAGCCTAATGGAGCTTACGCCAGAACTGTTCCGTAGTGTACAAGGTCGCTGTACTGCACGCACGTACGCAACTCTTAAAAAATGAATAGGTAATTATGACGGTTTGTGCATTCAAATGGTGTCATAACACATTTGAAAAACTTAAAAAGGTTTTTAACTTTACTTTTAAAAGTATTCCGACAATTTATGTTAATAAAAACAAAATTTGATTTCATAATTTGTATAGTAGTATGCGTGTGTATGTGTGTAATCGTCTGTGCGCATGTAGTATTTTTACATTCATATTTCGAACGTTCGAAGTACCGACTAGTGTCGGACTAGTGAAGGATAGTTCCTTCTATATGTTATTATTCTAAGTTTGCTTAATTTGTTTTCTAAATTAACTATATTAATGTGAAATAGAAGCATATTGTATAATAAAGCATATTTCCGTGTGGTGACGGAGTAAGAATACAATTCACCACCCCCTATCTTACCCGTGGGTGATCGTACGAGACGACTAAGGGATGTAAAACGCATATAACATCTATGCGAGAGAAGGAAAACTCGAAATAAAACCCTATACCAACACGTCTGACCAGCGTGGTATAGTAGGTCAATTACCCTTCCATTATGGAGGAGGCCCGAGCCCAACAGTGGGACGTATGTGGGCTGAAATGATGATGATGATGATGAGAAGCATATTGAATATGACATTTATCTTTTTTTTATTAGAAATAAAAAAATGCAAAATATACTTATGCTGTATACACCTGGATTTCATTTTTTTTAAATAGTTTAGGTTCTGAGTCAGTTGACTACACCAAAGTCCTTTTATAAGAAGATTCTAATTATCTGCAATCAGATATAAGTCAGGCAACCAGCCGGTGTTTACTTTCCAATTCATTTTTGTGTTTATTTTCATTTCTTTATGACGATGACATTTATTATCGAGTCATTCATTATAATTTTTATTAATCACAATTATCAAAAACGATTAAACATGGAATATACAAAAAAAAAATAAAGTAATTTAAGATCACATAGATATTTTCATGATACCGTCAAAACAACAAAACTGATTACAAAGTAAGTGTTAATTACATTAAAAGTAATCTTTATTATAAAAAGTATAACAGAATTTTGGCTTAATTCCAAATGTCATGATTGATATTCATATTTTTTGGTAAATTATCTCAGTGATACCCCATGAATCATAGTTAAATATGCTGTCTAAGACCACGATTGTAATATTAACCTAGTCTACTTATGATAATATATATAATGAGAACAGTAATAAAACCTTTTGAATTTATGATAATGTCTCAGTTATTACAATTTCTAAGAACATCTAAATTATGTATATTGTAACTATTCTATGATTACTATGATATATTATAATTAAGTTTACGCAAATTAATGACAAATTATACGAAGTTGTAGTAATGGATTTGGCGACGTATGATGTGGTCCAATTGTAAGCGTAGAACATTAAAATATAATTCTTGTTCTCTGTTTTCTTATTTATGTGTACGGCTATCACTACTGGCCTATTCCAGATGATGGAAATTAGTTATATCGCAATGCCTAAAGACATGTTAGTATGGGCTTTTATTATGAGTTTTCGTTCTCTTGCGGTAATCGTATATTCGTACGTCCTACTTTTGTAATGCATACAGGAAGGGAATAAGAAATCAAATCAGATCATTTATTCTGTATAGGCCCTTTTAAGGCTACATATTGTCAAATTTATAAATCGTTTGAACAAAATACAATAATTTACCATCGGATCGGAACGCGGCCACAAACTGAGAAGATTCGGCAAGAAACTCAACGGGCTGTCATTTTTTTTTCATAAGTGGTAATTACAATTCTTACTCTGACAACTCGTAGAGATAAAAATTAATGCCACGTCATTGCAGTAATCAATATATTAGCAAATGGCGGTCTAATACAAAAATTTTCAATAATGACTGTGTAGTTATTACATATCCCTCTGCTGAGGCAGGGAGCACAGCCAGATATCGCAAGCGGGGCGATATGGTTGCAAAGGTATTAAAGGCAAAACACGTTTGTGAAACACAGGACGAAGAATCACGTCTCGATTCAATATTCAAAGTTCTGCGGCACATTACAAATTGAAGTTCTGAAAGCTCTTATCCTATATTCCTCACTTTCTTGAGCTATATGATAGATTAACTAACCGCGGAGATTTGTTGAGTATCTATTTTTATTCTCCAATTCAAAATAATACATTATTTCTGCCATGTATTACCTAATTCGTTTAATTATATCAAAGATGCATAGGTCAAAGCATTCATAAAATGAAGTAATATAGGTCAGATGCCATTTATGTAATTGAACGTAGAGCGAAAATGGCTCTGCCGTTGGATAACTATTGATTTAAACAAGTAAACTAGTGATACGATATTGTTTTACTAGTATGCTAAATCATTACAGAAAAGATAGGCTTTTTTTAACATTGGACTGCAGTCTATAATTAGATTTCTACGTCAAGTGCAATGAAGTCTACACCGTCAGAAGTAACGGTGGTGGTGGTCCGTTCTAAAAAGGAAGATAGGATACAGTGATTTCTGAGGCTTGCATCATACTTCTTTTAGCTTGGATGATTGGGATTGTATTATTGTATTGTATTAAAAAACAAGTACCCAAAAAGACAACACGGTAAGTGAACCACTGAAATTAAATAAATATTGATCCAAAGATCTTCTCAAAAATATGTATTGAAGCACCATGTGGCATGGAGCTTTACTAGAATACTTTAATATCCTACTTTTATGCTGGACGTCTTAATGGAGGGAATGGATTTGTTTAAAGAAGTCATGTCATTTATCGTTTTTAAACTTAACGGCCATCAGAGCTCAAGATATGGAATTGTATAATAATACGTAAAATAATTGTTTATTAATATCAAGTTGATCTATTACGGGAGGGCTATGAGCGCGGAAATATTTCAAAAATATGGTACTTACTTAAATATCAAATTTGAATATGTTAAATATTAATATTTAGTGTGTTTTATTTAAATATCAAATTGTAAGATTTTGGTTTCCATAATATCCAATAATAGTTTATTCCATGTGGTAACGGCGTAACAATATAATTCACCACCCCTCTCTTGCCCGTGGATATCATCAAAGTCGACTAAGTAAAATAATATACATATTATATGCAAGAGAAGACCAACTAAAAATAAAACTCTATACCGACTCGTCTGACTAGCGTGGTACACATAGTAGGCGAACAAAACTATCGAGGAGGCTCGCGCTGAGCAGTGGAACGTGTGTGAGCAGAGATAAAGATAATAAATAGTTTATTTTGACCTTTGAACTATTTTAAATAACATATATATATGATAAAACCAAGGTGTTGTGAATATTCGTTAAAGTTGTATATATTTGTAAACTCCACAAAGTGATTTATTTCTTAGCGTGGATTATTGTGAGGCGGCGGATCGCCTGCGCGAGGAGCGCAGCCTCGATGAGGAGATCCGCCGCCGGCAACTGGGGCGGCGTAAGCGCAACTACCTGCGCGTCATGCCGCCCTAGCCGAGGCTGCGGGTGACGTGACCGGGGATTAGTCCGTCACCCGCTGAGAGGCCGACCGCGTGAGGAAAGACCGACGTTCTCCCCGAGGGGGGGACGTCGGTCGATGGGAAGGACCCCAATAGGGGGTATTCCGTCGGGCCGACCACTGATGTCAAGTAACCCTGCTCCGGTGGTCGGCCCAACGACGAAGGCGACGTGGTTTTCGGGTGGGTTGCGGGAGTTGCGTGCTTAAGCCCCTCTGTCGCCCCCCTCGAGTGGTGCGGAGGCGCGCCAACAAAGCCACCCACAAAAAAAAAAAAAAACGTGGATTATTGTCAGTAAATAAATTAAAATCGCTGACAATCAAACAAGGCCCTTATATAAAAGAGCAACCCTGTTACCAAGGTAACAAGTTACATACGTTATTTAATTACATTTGAAGTACGCCAACATTTTGGTGAGTAGAAAGTTATGTGTTATCATTTTGTTATTAGAGTTGACATATTTATTAGTATAACTGTGAATATAATATTATTTGATAGACAATGTAGGAACCATTATTATCTTTCACCCTTTCGTTGTCCACTGTTGGACATAGACGTCCACACTAGAACTCAATCATTCATTTGAAGACACTGTATCGCAATCGCTACGCTTTTTTATTGCCAATGTTGGAAAACGTGCAAGCAGCATACTTTATGATAAGTGATATTACTTTCTGATAAGTGAAATGTCATAGCGCTCGAGAAAAATAGCAGCAGGTAATTTATTCCAGAGCCTGCACGTACCTGCGAAAAATGATCGCTGAAAACGTACAGTTGAAGACCATAACATTCCTAGGGGAAGTGATGATCTCTGCTACGGTGTCGAGTAGTACGTTGGTAAAACACGGTGACTAGCGGTACCAAGTCAAACAATTCCTCAGAGCACTCCTCGTGAAAAAATCGGTAGAGTACACAGAGTAGGTGCTTACCGGACATGGGGTCTTCGGTAAGTACCTGCACAGAATTGGAAGAGAAGAGGCCCCAGGATGTCATGAGTGTGGCGCGCTTATCGACGATGCGCGCCACACACTGGAAGTATGCCCCGCCTGGGGGTCTCAGCGCCACGTCCTGTCAACGGAACTGGGAATAACAGACCTGTCGCTGCCGACCATCATCTCCAAGATGTTCGGCAGCGACAGCTGTTGGTCGTCGATGGCCTCCTTCTGTGAGGCTGTCATGACAAGGAAGGAGGCCGCGGAGCGGGCACGCGAGGCGCTTACGTCCGCTGACTCGCTCCGCCGGCGACGACCAGGGAGGAGGAGACGCCGCTATGCGCTCCTCCACCCACCGCTCTGAATGATGACAGGACGTGGCCAGACGGCCAAGCGTTGAGGTGTCGGGGATAGAATGTTGTCAGACGATCTCTCCGGCACCTCGTAAAAGCGCGGAAGGGGCCGCTGTGGTTTTAGTGGGTATTTCGGTCACTTCTGTGGCCGGCGAGTCCCACACACACTCCCCTGTCTGTAACCGGCGGGGGATAGTGCGTAAATGCATTTCCACAGCGCGAAAAAAAAAAAAAAAAAAAGAGTACACAGAGTGACCCAAAATCTCTCCGCCGCTCCTGTGACTCCATTCTGTCCGTAAAGCTGTCTGCTTGATAAAGAGGCTGGCATTCGAATCCTAGTGAGAATCTATACCTATATTTCCCAGACGATAATTACTGCCTACTCTTCTGATGAGACGCTTAGCCGCTTACGGCTCCTATACCACGGGGTGATGACAAAAGTGTTCTTGCCCTGCCACCACATGGAGATATAAATGAGAATACAAATGGTTGTCCATGACATCTAATAAGCAATCTAATACTATGCTTCGCTCCGTGAGCCAGAGAGCTGAAACCTTTAACATCTTTCTCTTCTTCTTTATTTTCTAGAAGTGATTAAAATGTAGCTCTGGCATTGCTGAAATTTATGAATAACATTTGACACTTATTATTCAACTTTTGCGTTTACTGCCAAAAAGAAATTAAACTCATTTCCATCTGTCAGCCTATTGACTTCTACCGTTTTGACTTAAGCCTTTCTAAGACGAAGATAACGAAATAATTCCTTCTCCTGCCTGTCTGCCGATTTTCATCACTTTCACGAGAAAGTAATGGATGGCAACATGCTCGATGGACGGCAATCTGTTTTTTAGGGTTCCGTACCCAAAGGGTAAAAACAGGACCTTATTACTAAGACTTCGCTGTCTGTCCGTTCGTTTGTCCGTCCATCTGTCCATCCGTTTGTCTGTCACCAGGCTTTATCTCAGGAACCGCGATAGTTAGACAGTTGAAATTTGCACAAATTATGTATTTCTGTTGCCGCTATAACAACAAATACTAAGAACAAAATAAAATAAATATTTAAGGGGGCTCTCATACGCGTCCCAATTTTTTTATAGATAATAAAAACAAACGCGATTTTTATAGATAATGGTAGGAAACCCTTTGTGCGCGACTCCGACTCGCACTTTGCCGGGTTTTTATTTTTTGATGTGGGCTATGGTCAGCTCACACGCTGTCCACTCCGACCTGGGTTAAGGAAGGGGCAGCGCGTGGCCCCATAACCCACCGTATCTGCCCTCCTTCGCCATTGGGCCGATCATCAGTACAGAGTTCCTTGTCCCCCGTGGCCCGCCCGGCATGGCAATCTGTCTGAGTATTCATCGAGGCTTTAGTTGTTAGATAGCAAGTTAATTGTTGAGTAGATCTAACGTGCCGATCAGTTCATCACAGGAGTTAAATTGCTTAGTGCATTGCAGCCTGTACGCAATTAATTGAATATATTTGCATTCCATTAAATTTGCATTTTATTGATCTACAGGAGACAAATTAGATGAATATCGGGATGGTGATAATGACGTCGTGCAAATAAAAATGCGTGCAAGTTCACAATTTTCGCGTGCGCGTTTGCGTGTGTGCATGCACGTGCTTGTACGTATGCGTGTGCAAAAATGATTCACCAGGTTATTGAAATTAAGAAACAGCAAAATTTCAATAGAGAATTTGGCTCGGATTGAGCACCATGCTGAGACCCTGTTTTTAACGTAATTAAAAAAAGCAAGAACATTACTAAAAAACTGCATGACAATATGAGCACATTAACACAATAATAACACAACAGAATAATAATTACACATAATTGTATTAAATTTTAGTAAGATAAAATAGGCCGCACCTTAAAGTCAAATCAATCATTTATTATACAAGCCCTTTGAAGGCCGGCCATTGATGTTCAGGAACCTGCACAAGCGGTCGGACTAAGGATAATGGTAAAGAACACAATAGGCTAGGTGACCACAAGTTGTCTTTTCGTCACCCTGAACGAAACGAACGGAATGTCTCCAGACCATATGCCGCCAAAAACAACTAAAAGCCAACAGATTTTACCACCTTACACCCCATAAATAGCACAAATCAGATAATGACAAACACTATATTTTTGGAAAAATTATGAAGTTAAGTATTCCGTGTGGTGATGGAGTAAGAATACATTTCACCACCCCCTTTTTTGCCCGTGGATATCGTAAAAGACGACTAAGGGATTAAACATGCATATAACAGCTAGGGCTTCCAATCCCGCAATACCGGGATTTCGGTATTGCGGGATCCCGCGCCATTTTCCAATCCCGCATGATGCGGGATTACGGGCGCGAAATCCGCGGAATTTGCGGGACTGAAAAAAAGCGTGCATGCCACTTCAAACTTAATAAACTCTCAAACTCAAACAGTGACATATCCTGTATAAATTTACATTTTAAATGAATGTTTTTTTTTGGGAGATTTTTAATATTTTATGTGTATTTTTTGAAGTAGATTTGTTTTGTTTTGATTTGTTTTAATTCAGTGTATATTACTGTTTTTTGTGAAGAAAAAAAACCGATGTAATTTGATTGATCTCATATTAGTGGTAATCATCATCGCAGCCCACATACGTCCCACTGTTGGGCTCGGGCCTCCTCCACAATGGGAGGGAATTTGACCTACTATACCATGCTGGTCAGACATGTTGGTATAGGGTTTCATTTCGAGTTTTCCTTCTCTTGCACAGATGTTATGTGCACATTATATCCCATAGTCGTCTTATACGACATCCACGGGCAAGATAGGGAGTGGTGAATTGTATTCTTACTCCGTCACCACACGGACAATAGTGGTAATTAGTGGTAATACTTCAATAAAAATGGAGTTAGTTGATAATTCATAAGGATTTTGTGATAAATAAACGAAGTAATTTCATTGATCTCATACTAATAGTAATACTTTAATAAATGTGTAGTTAATCGATTCACTCATTCTTTTTGTTACAAATAAACGGTGTAATTTGATTGATCTCATATTAATAGTAATATGTACGTAAATAAATGTGCAATTGATTAATTCATTGGTTTATTTGCCTTATATAAATGTGAATATTTCCAATATGCGGGATCCCGCAAATACCAAGATCCCGCGGGATTGAAAATTCGTAGACCCGCAAATACCGAGATTGAATTCAGGTTGCGGGATTGGAGGCCCTAATAACAGCCATGCAAGAGAAGGAAAACTTGAGATGAAACCCTATACCAACACGTCTGACCAGCGTGGTATAGTAGGCAAATTCCCTCCTATTGTGAAGGGACTTGAACCCAACAGTGAGATATATATAAGCTGAAATGATGATGATGATGATGAATAAAGTTATTTTCTGATACAGTTAAATGAAACCTATATAAAATTTACAGGGGAACTTTGTCGATCGTACAGCAAGAAACTAATAAAAACTATACGTGACCTATTCAACGATCTTTGGACATAATTTGTATGCAGAAAAGTATTACGTTTGCAGGATTTTTCCTAGACATATCAATGGACGTGGGTCACTATTGCTCTTATTTTGTAGCAAAATCTTATTTGTTTTATTGTATATTTTTCGTATGCATATCCATAAGCATAATAATATTGATTAAGATATGTTTTACATATATTATTTACTTATTTGTACATCGATACTTAAGACTACTCCGTATGGTGACGGAGTAAGAATACAATTCACAACACCTTATATTGCCCGTGGATGTCTTAAATGAAAACTAAGGCATATAATATGCATAACATCTATGCAAGAAAAGGAAAACACGACATAAAATCCTATACCAATCTGTCTGACTAGCATGGTATGGTAGGTCAATTTCCTTCCTGCTGGGGAGGAGGCTTGAGCCTAGCAGTTGGGCGTGTATGAGCTGAAACGAGACGACGACTTAAGACTAATAACATTGCAAATATTTCATACGTTTCCTTCTTACTTTTACTACGTTTTAACCAATGCTAGCATTATATCTAAGAACAGTCATTATCCAAAATTTCAGTAAATTTTTTAATGCATATTTTCTTTAGTGTGTTAAATAAATTGGAAAGAATATAAATTAAATTTGATCATATTATAACGAATGATTTCTGATGTTTATGTGACATAAATTAACCCGCCTATAGAAATAAAGATTAATTTTTAATTTAGCATAGCATCATGTCCTCCTGAGTTTTCTTGCCCGATCTTTCTCAGTATGGCTGCGTTCCGATCCAGTGGTAGTATACTAGATTTGTTAGGTTTTTAAATTAATAAATTGTCATAATAATTACTACAAATTTAATGTTTAATAATTATTAACCATATTCTTTTTTTTTTTCATGTAGAATCATTTTCTTCTTATACTGGCAATAAATTTATACTAAAATGTGGGTCAGAATTTAATAACTAATTTTCTATATCGGGTAGATAATTATAAATATCTGTAATCACGATGACTTATTTGACGTGAGACATCTTAGTCCGCCCGTGACTATGAACGCTGCATAGTGTTCGAAACGTCGGGCAATGAAAATACAAATACAAACGCCCTAAAAGCCGTAGTTTTATTTAATAAAAATATAACTAGTCTGGCAATAAATATTGTTACAACTTAACAATTTCATAGTTTTTTTTATTGAAATATGAATTACCAGCTACTCAGTGATCATCAATACTGCTTTCGTCATAATCAATTGGTGATCTTCTTGTATACTTTACGCGCCTTTAGGAAGCGCCTTGCAGGCTAAGAGTGAGGCCTAGCGCCTCAGTCTTGCATTGGCAGCATGGCGCTTAAAGAATTTCTTGGAGTCGTAATGACTAAATTTTCCATAAAAATAGTACGTAAATACAGAGATTTGTGGCTAGACAGATTTAAAGCTTACATTGAAACCAGAGATAATCATTTGAAATAGTTTTTCTTATATTTATTGCTAAGACTTCAAGAAACATCCACATATAAAATATTAAGAATAAAATAAACACAGTTTTTTTATAACAGAACTTTTAGCCCGACTACGTATATTATGGTCAGTTCAGTCTTAAATCCCTTTGGTTATTACGTCGAAAGCAAATTGTAAACACCTAACTTAAATCGGTTTACTAGTTTCCTGATACTTTTTAGTTACCGTAATCCGCAACTCAATTAAACTTTAAACGCTCTTAACAGAACTTCTTAGATGATAGTTCGAGGAGTTGCAATCAAAATCCAACTTTGATTAAATAGTACGTTTATAATAGCCATTAAAAGTACTTTAAAGGGTAGTAATCGACAATTTATAATTGGTAATAAGAGTTTAATAATAAATTTTCACTAAATTAATAGAAGAACTATCTTAAAATGAATATTTGAGACTTAAGATAATAACATTAAAAATTTTAAAAACATTTCACGACATAGATTTGTATCTACTTATGCTTTTTTTGACCATTTATTAATAAATAGGATAAAGTAAAGTATACTGTAATGATTTCTGATGTTTACGCGAGGATAACATATTAAAACTGTTCTTACGGAATTTTCGCCGCGTTCCTTAGCAAATTAGAGTTTTTAGGTTTAATTGTATAAATTGTCATAATATAATATTATTTAATGTTTGTCAATTACTTTAACGCTAAAATCGCTTCACCCAGTTGAAAAGTTCCGTGGTTCCGAGGGTTCCGAGGAACAATACGTTTGTTACCTTAGAACTTTATAAAGTCATATAAAAATCAATCGAATTGAGAACCTCCTCCTTTTTCTGAATTCGGTTGAAAAACATATATAAGGTAAATGCAAATCACTGTCCTTAATAGAATTGAATTACTTTACAGCCACGTGTAGTCCTTTAATTAGGTTATTGACACTTGACACACATAAATTACATACGCGTATGCAAACCGCAGGCCTTAATATGCAAGAGATAATGTAATTTCTAATTGGAAAATAATTGGATGCGAATCTAATTGCGTAAAACGATATTTTTCAACAATTTTAATTTCTTGAATCTATGCAAATAAATAAAATTGAAGTATATGTTATTTCGTGTGGTGACGAAGTAAGCATACAATTCACCACTCCCTCTCTTGCCCGTGGGTGTGGTAAAAGATGACTAAGGGATATAATTTGCATATAACAACTATGTAAGAAAAGCAAACAAAACCCTATACTCTATACCAAACTACTATAACATGCGGGTCAGAGAGTTTGTTATAGGATTTTACTTCAAGTTTTCCTTCTCTGGCATAGATGTTATATGCTTACTATATCCCTTAGTCGTCTTTTACGACATCCACAGATGAGATAGGGGGTGGTGAATTGTATTCTTATACCGTTACCACACGAAAGATTTATAGTTAAAGTTATATAAAGATAAATTCTTGAAATACTGGAAGTTTTCAACCTCAGTAAATATAAGATGTTAAATTCATCGCACGTTTTATATAATTGTCCAACCATCTCACGAAATATGGGTGAACGTTGTCAGGCGTGATCCCTAAGGCCGACATCGAAATGGTCGATCGAACACGACATGATAGTAAAACTGAAATGATGAGTAAAAGTTGCGTTTAAAGTCTTTATAAAAAAAAAGAACACAATGCAGCTATGAGGTTGCCGACAGAAGCGAAAACTTAAAACTATAAACTAACAGCTATTTATGGATATTCAAATTCATTGTTTGATTTTAAATTAGCATCTGTAAATTATAACGGATTAAAATGGTTTTGAGATCTATCGGCACAGACATAATGATATTGAAATAGCTATAAATATAGTGTTAGCGTTAATACGTCACGTAACCATATCGATGACGACTCACATGATTTTACTCCTCATCCAAACCTGCCTACAGAAGCTTTCACTTCATTCTAAAAATATTACGAAAAATTTTAGAATCAATCTTATAAATTATTTTTCTTATTCTTATTTAGACCCAGCTAGCTAATTAGGTTAGTATTTTTTTTTTTGGGGTGGGCTACGCTCAGGGCACAGATAGAGGGTCGGTGCTCGGCCCCGTAACCCAACCGTGACACGTCGCCTTTGTCGTGGCACCGACCACCGGAGCAGGGTGACTTGACGTCAGTGGTCGACCTGAAAGAATACCCCTTAAGGAGTACCCTCCCATCGACCGGCTTCCCCCCCCCCCCCCTCGGGGAGGACGTGAGTCTTTCCTCACGTGGTTGGCCTCTCGGCGAGTGACGGACTAACTCCCCGGTCCAGTCACCCGCGGCCTTGGCTAGAATATCCTATACCCTGAGCGGGTACCCTCTCTCATTGACGTCCCCTTCCCGGGACGCCGGTCGCTGTCGCGAGGATACCCTCTCCGCGGGTGATAGGCTAAACTCCCTGGTACGGTCACCCGTAGCCTCCGCTAGGGTGGCATCAGGCGCAAATTAGGTTAGCGTGGGGTTTTATTTCTAAATTGCCTTCAACTCTTTGTGTAATCCACAAATTCACTTCTGAATCTAGATATAATAATACAATTGACCATTATTTATCGTTTGAAATTACTAAAATAGATATAAAACTATACCACTGTGCCTAACCAACGTGTAGTAATTTAATTTCCTTTCTGTGGTGGAGACTCGAGCCCAGCAGTGGGACGTATACAACTAAGACGACAATAATGATGAGGTGATCATATATATATTTCTTCTTATACAGGGTTAATTCATCGATCACCCGATCTAAAAGTCTCTTAAAAGTCTCCAAAGAGGATAACATCTCCATACTTGACTAGTGAATTAGCTATCGCCGTTGTAAGGTGACCAAGGTAATACTGCAATCCATTCCCTTGGTGATGTCTCAGGTCATTTTTATGACGTCGCAGCCTTCTGCGAGGCAATAGTGTCGCGGAAGGAGGCGGCGGAGCGCGTGCGCGAGGAGCGTCTCCTCGACGACGCGAACCTCCGCTGGCGACTGAGGCGGCGCAGGCGCGAGTACCTGCGCCTGATGCCGCCCTAGCCGAGGCCGCGGGTGACTGAACCGGGGAATTAGTCCGTCACCCTACATTACTCCTCAGTCACCGCTTATAAAATTTTACTTCAAAAATGCAATTTCAAATCTTCAAATCTACCAGAACCTTTATCTATGTTAATGAGCACAAAGTTACATAAAACTAAAATTTATTCGCGATAGGATAAATAAAGAATACAGTCATAAATCTAGCACATCTTATCCAAGGAAGCTATTTTATTAGATACGCTATATTTCTTTTTCTAAAACTAAATATTTAATTTAATTTATTTAATTATTATAAAATACAAATGTTACATATTGATAAAACATAGCCCCACAAAACCGTGTTATTGGTTTGACTGTGGGATCAATGACTCTAAGTTACACCATACACACAAACACACGCATAATTACACGCACGCACACAAATATGTAATGTTTTATGTAAAGTTATTTCTAGTACCGTGGTATTATTTATTTATTTAATTGAAACACGCTATATAAGCATTCGTAAGCAAAAACTTACACATTAAATTAATAAAAAATACTAATTGCAAAATAAAAATATCTGCATTAGTTTTTTGGATACATTTACGAACCGTTCGTAAAGATATCTTCCGCTACATAAACCTACCCCAACTCTCCTAAATGTACAATTGTACATCCACTTTTATTGGGGATAAAATCTAAATTTGGACAGTCTCCAAATTAACTCTTAAACCAGAATGCTGTTACATGCATCAAAACTAATACCCGCTGCAGTTTAAGATAACTAAATTTTGTGGATAGTATATTAGAGATTATAGAACTGCAAAAATGCTAGTTTTTCTACGAAAATATTTTTAGAAGTTAGTTAAGTTACGAAAATATTTTAAGTCAATTCATCAGCCTGTATTTTTCAAATACTTGGGCTCGAATCATTATTTTCCGTGTGGTGACAGAGTAGGAATACAATTCACCACTCCCTTTCTTATCCGTGGATGTCGTAAAAGACGATTAAGGGATATAATATGCATATCATATCTATGCAAGAGAAGAAAAACTCGAAATAAAACTCTACAGCAACCTGTCTGATCAGCATGGTATAGTAAGGTTAATTTCCCTCCTATTGTGGAGGAGGTTGGAGCCGAGCAGTAGGACGTATATGAGCCCAAATGATGAATGTTGGCTCTATGTATACTGTTCTTCCATAGTAAAAATTGCAAAAGTTATTGGCAATTATTTTATAACCGGCCACCTGCGTTCGGGCCACCATGAGAATCCCATTGATGACGGCATCACATGGATTTGTGCAAGTCTATGTAAAGCTCTTAGGCGTCTTTTACGACACTCACGAATAATTTAAAGGTTGGTAGTAGTGATGTAACGAATATTCGTATTCGCATTCGCCTTCGCGAATATTCGCATATTTTTTGCATATTCGCATTCGCACTCGCATTCGCGAAATTATTGCGAATGTTTTTGCGAATATTTTTGCGTGTATAATTTTTTTAAGTAGGTAATAATAGTGGTTAATATAATAAAATCCAAATCCATTAATTTCTTTTGTTTTTAATGCAATAAAAATAACTTAACCTCGTTATCACATTATCGGTCGTCACTTTATCAATTGATATCATTTTTTTATTTAACTTTAAGCAATGAAACTTAACAATCAAACTTATAACAATTTAAAAAACAAAACTAAATACTAAATGGCCTAAATGCAATGTAATCAAACAAAAATAATCTTCTATGAATTTTTACCAAAGTTTAATGTTATAATTATCTTCTTGAACAAAACTAAAAATAATAATCTACAAATACTTCTACAATTAATATTTATTTAACTTTGGGCAATGAAGCCTAACAATCAAATTGTCATAAGAATTTAACAAACAAAACTAAATAGTAAAAGGCCTAAATGCAATGTAAACAAACAAAAATAATGTTCTATGATTTTTTACTATAATTAAAATAAAATAAAAGCTTAATATGAGTTGCTATCATAATCACAAAGTGTTTATAGTATATCTACATTATATAGTTTATAGTATTTATAGTATAAATATAATCATTTTACATAAGAGTTAATAGTTAACACTTTAAGCAAACAAGAATAAAATTGTCTTTTACTTTAATAAAGCTAAAAAATTTAATTGTTATTAGAACTTGTGACACAAAATTTTAATGCAATGAAACTAATAAAATTAAATTCTTCTATAAACTTTTCTCAGTCTTTAGATATATTTTTAATATTTAAATTATCAAGATTTCGAGATAGGTACAAATGAGATCGCGATGGCAATGAAGTATATGAAGTTGCGGGATATGATAGGGTGTCGGTCGAAATGCTGAGGGCTGGCGACGGGGTAGTGGTGAGTCAGTTGCACCACCTTTTCAGCTTGTGTTGGAGAAAGGGTCGAGTACCAGAAGACTGGTGCAAGGCTGTAATCGTGCCCTTATACAAGGGAAAAGGGTCGCAACAAGACTGCGCCAATTACCGCGGCATAAGCCTTCTCAGCGTCGTCGGCAAACTGTATGCTAAGGTACTGATAGGGAGAGTTATAAAGAGACGTATGAAAGAATCTGGGATATGCAAGCAGGATTCAGAAAGGGAATGGGATGTACGGATCAGGTCTTTTCCTTATGTTGCATAGCCGAAAAATTCTTGGCTAAAAACCAGAAGGTCTATTGTGCTTTCGTGGCTTTGGAAAAGGCCTATGATAGAGTGGTTAGGAATGAATAGTGGTCAGCATTGTCTTTGCATGGGGTAAACGGCAACCTGATACGGGTACTGCAGTCTCTCTATGAGAACTGCAGTGCCTGTGTCAGAATAGAGGGAGCATACACTGAATGGTTTAGCATCCAAAAGGGTGTTAGACAAGGATGTGTAGCGTCACCATGGCTGTTCAACCTATTCATGGACAACTGCTTGACTGATTTAAAAGAGAGTGAATATGGACTGAGAATGAATGGGTTACTTATCAAATGTCTTCTCTACGCTGACGATCAAGTTCTACTTGCTTCGTCGGTGAATGAGTTGCAAGAGATGGTAACAGCAGTTCATGACGCTTTTGAAAGAAAAGGAATGAAAATTAATGTAAAGAAGACGAAAGTTATGGTATTTGAAAGGGAAGAAGCTATGACGGACTGCTAGATACGTATAGAAGAGGAAATATTAGAACAAGTGAACAAGGATCTACATTTGCGAGAGATGGTAAATGTGAAAGTGATATTGAAAGAAGAGTGTGTAAGGGAAATATGGTGAATGGTGCTTTGTGCGCCTTTATGGGCAGCCAAAGCCTGTCTAAGAAGGCTCGCTTAGCTGTGCATAGGGGAGTGCTTGTACCAACTCTAATGTATGGAAGTCAGAGCTGGGTATGGCAGAAGAAGCACGAAAGTAGAATAAATGCTGTAGAAATGAGAGTGCTGAGGAGCATGATTGGCGTGAAATTAAGTGATAGAATTAAAAACAGAGATTAGGGAACGTTGTGGAATGAATGTAGATGTAGTGACAAGGATTGAGAAAAGTATGTTAAGTTGGTTCGGCCATGTAGAGAGAATGAATAAAAAGAGACTAACAATGAGAATTTAAAAGGCGAATGTGAACGGAAGTGTTGGAAGGGGAAGACCGAGGCGGACGTTCCACAGTCAAATCGGGGACGTTCTTAAGAAAGGCCAGGTTAGGAGTACCCTGAACCGAAGAACATGTATGAGGAGATTAATGAATGTAGACGAGGCGAAAGTGGTATGTCAAGGTAGCAAGTGGAAAGAAGTGGTCTCTGCCTACCCCTATGGGAAAGAGGCGTGATTATATGTATGTATTAAGAGTGGTAGGACACTTAAGAGTGGTAGGACCACACCGTCGACAGTTATCTGTCTACAGCCGCGGGTAGTGTTGCCCAAAAAAGTCTTGGTCTTGCGGTCTTGGTCTTGGTCTTGCGAGAAATGCGAGACCGAGACCAAGACCAAGACCGCTTAATTTTTGCAAGACCAAGACTGGCCCTGCAAGACTTGAGCAAGACCAAGACTGGGCCTGCAAGAGTCTCGCGGTCTTGCATTTAATTCAAATCACCATTTCAGCTTATATACGGTTGAGCTCGTGTCTTCTATATAACAGGAGGAGAATCGGCCGTGGCCGGAGGGGAATCGCCACGGTGATCGGCCGTGTTGTTACAGGTCATACATGTCAAGTTTTCCTTCTCTTGCACCGATGTTATATATTATAGCCCTTAGTCGTGAGTTCGCAGTCACGGGTAAAATAGGAGGTGATGAATTATATTCTTACTCCGTCACTACACGGCAAGTCAACTCAGTCTTGAGATATCCATCTATTGGCCAATCGATTCCCAATGTTGGTGTTGGTTTTTCAGAATTACTCTTCGGAAAGGCTTAAGGACAAAAATACCGTAATCACGAGAGTGCTCTTGCCCATTATACATATTTATATATCCGTTTATTCATTAGCCCAACGACGTTCACTGTTGGACATAGAAATATGCCTACAATTAATCTATATAAATGTCCATGTAGGGACAGAGTACCATCACCATCAGGCAATACATGAAGCGTTGCTCCCAGCGCTATTTTGCCTCTGCCACGACTCACCCCAATCCACTAGTGGTTGGGGCGGTAAACTACGTCCCCTCAAAAATATCCGCGGTCCGACGTCCTTGTCATCTTCTTGAAGAAGAAGATGACGCTATTATGATCGCCCAAGAAAGGACCTACACAGCTCGCGCAGCGATAACAGATAAAACTTCGCGGTATCGGCCTCGCCGTCGAGGTCGAAAAGCGCGCCGCGTAAAAGTCATTAACCTAAACTTGGCCACGCCCACTTTGCTCTCAGCGACGCCCCGAGCCGAGGTCCGTTCCCCACAGGGGGGAGCCCTCGGGCGATGTTCGCTTAACTTACTTACCGGGTTGAGAGTCATCAGCGCTCACCCATTGACCGCGTTAAGCTGTCAAGGTCATCTGCGACCAACAGCTACACACACACAAAAAAAAAAGACAGAGTACGAATATAATTCACCACTCTCTTACCCGTGGATGTCGTATCAAATCGGATCGGGCAATGGTGTTAGGAACCCATGAAAAAAAATTGAAATAAAAATATCGATTCGTTAATGAATTGAGAGACATGTAAGTTCTCAATTTTGTCATCGTTTTTTCGTGTAAATTGATTAAAATGTATAAAGGAATGATACTTAATCTACAACATATTCGTATTTTGTTAAATGTTCAGTAGAATTTGAATAAATCAATGATTACGTTTGCATAAGCAAGACAAACTTCACTTTAACATAAATCAGCTGATCGGCCGATGACCGTTGATGAGTCGCCTTTGTACCTACGTAACCATTGAAAGGTTCGCGCAAATCTAATACCTATTTATACTGTCGAAATTTTACATGCTTACATATATCCTGTCTGTACATACCTACATAATGCATAAAATTTAAGGCATAAACTCTTAGACACACATTTTTGTAATCACTATAACTTTTACGTTATATTGTTTTTGTGTAATATACATTCTAATTATGATCTATGACTGTTGAACTACAACATACATGAACAGTTGTCCCATAACCTGATACACCCTGTGTATATAACATATGTGCAAGAGAAGTGAAACTAGAAAGAAAACCCTGTACCAACATGTCTGACCAGCGTGGTATAGTAGATCAATTTTCCTCTTACTGGAAGGAAGCTTAAGCCCAGCAGTGGCACTTTTATGAGCTGTGACGATGACGACGAATACATTTTACAAGTGTTAAAACCATAAAATTTTAAATCAGTTTTATATGTTCTTGAATAAATAGTATATTAAGAGCTACATGGATCCAGCGGCCAAAGTATTTATATAGGCAATAGAGCAACAGGTTTTTTCAAGTATCCAGAGTATCAGTAACTAAACTGGAAATACAATAGATACATACCACTTAACTTGAAGGGGAATATAAACAATCGCATTAATTGTAAAATATCGCATTGATTATAAAATGACATAAAATTTATTGTATCAACTGCGGTGGTGACGTCTTAAGAAAATAGGGTCGAAAGTCCTGTCATAAGAGTAGTAACGCTGTCTAATGGAACACCAGGGGAATAGAAGAGTAATTTTCTCCAGTGGTAAGTATTGTATTCAATAGTGAACTATAGGCTAGCAGATGGATAGAGAGGATAGGATATTTGATTAATTTAGTTGGATTTGTAATTGCCATGATAAATTACTGTTATGTTATTCTAACTGCAAAACTTTGCGAGACTCTTGCTGCAATACCAAGACTCGGGTGCGCAAGACCAAGACCAAGACCAAGACTCGGGTGCGCAAGACCAAGACCAAGACGAGACCAGGTGTGATGTTGCAAGACCAAGACCAAGACCGGTCCAAGTCTCGTCTTGGTCTTGCATTTGGGCAACACTAGCCGCGGGCCGGTCCGTCCGGGGTAGTACCACACTCTCGCAGAAAATCGACGTCTGAGTAGTAGCAATTTGTTACTGCGCTTCGTTCGGTGAGCGAGAGAGCCGGAAGCCCAACTTTCTGAGGGTGTTTGTGTGTGGAGGGTTTTGGTGGTGCCCTTGGTATCACCGAGCCTTAGTGCACGCATTCACACTCCCTTCACTTTCTTCGCGGTAGGCAGCGACCCTGTAAAGGTCCATGAGCGGCAGCAACACTTACCACCAGGTGTACTGTTTGCTCGTTTGCCACCGTTTGCAATAAAAAAAAATGTATGTATGTAAATTATCAAACAAAAATTATGATATTCATTATAATATATATTCTTCTACAATAGACCATTAAATAGTCTAACTCTAAACAAACAAATAAATAGATTCTCAAACAAAAATACTTCTCTTCCTTAAAAAAATAACAGTTAATTATATATATTTTTCATATTAATAATTGAACCTCAGTAGGGGCATATTAAACTTTAAAAATAGTAGTTTTGATGCCTTGTTTCCTTTAAGTCTGTTTCCATGTGGCGTATAAATAAGTTCAGCACCACTAAATATGCGCTCATCGGGGACACTCGTTGGTGGTGTAACTAAATAATGCCGAACTACAGGAAGCAAGAGAACGTATCTTTCTTTGTTCACTTTCCACCAAGTTAAAGGGTCAACGTCATTTGCCACACGTTTATACTGAATATTCGCATTCGCATTCGCGAATGTTGGCTGCAGATATTCGCATTGACATTCGCGTTCGCGAATGTCCAAAATAAGACATTCGTTACATCACTAGTTGGTAGTTTTCGCAGCCGCTACCATACATTAACAATGAATCAAAGCAACATTAACAAATTAATTAACAGTTAATTAAATCTTAGCCCATCCCTGTGGTGACGGAGTAAGAATCCAATTCACCACTCCCTGCCTTGCCCGCGGATGTCGTAAAAGACGAATTAGGGATACAATATGGCGGCGGATCGCCTGCGTGAGGAGCGCAGCCTCGATGAGGAGATCCGCCGCCGGCGACTGGGGCGGCGCAGGCGCAACTATCTGCGCCTCATGCCGCCTTAGCCGAGGCCGCGGGTGACGTGACCGGGGATTAGTCCGTCACCCGCCGAGAGGCCGACCGCGTGAGGAAAGACCGACGTCCTACCCGAGGGGGGGACGTCGGTCGATGGGAGGGTACCCCAATAGGGGGTATTCCGTCGGGCCGACCACTGACGACAAGTTAACGCTGCTCCAGTGGTCGGCCCAACGACGAAGGCGACGTGGTTTTCGGGTGGGTCGCGGGAGTTGCGTGCTTAAGCTCCTCTGTCGCCCCGGACGGAGTGGTGCGGAGGCGCGCCGACCGCGGCCCACCCACAAAAAAAAAAAAAAAAAAAAAAAAAAGGGATACAATATGCATATGACATCTGTGCAAGAGAATGAAAACTCGAAATAAAACCCTATGCCAACCTGTCACCAGCATGATACAGTAAGTTCAATTTACCTCCTATTATTGAGGAGGCATGAGCCCAGCAGTGGGACGTTTATGAGCTGAAATGATGATGATGACGATGAGTTAATTAAATGTTTAATAAAAACACATTATTTAAAATCCACCTTATTTAAAATCTATTGAACCTTACCGATTAGACCGGAGTGGATAAATACGTATAATAACCAAACTATCATGCTAAAAAGTTTCCCGTAAAGATGAGGAAGCGTGCAATAATTTCATCACAAGTGTGATAATAATTTTACATTTACAAATGGTCTTTTATAATAATGAAAATTTTAAATTAGGTAAAAGTAATATTCATTTTCATAATTTCAGCTCATATACCTCCCACTGTTGGACGCAAGCCTCCTCCACGTAAAGAGGAAAATTGACCTACTATACCACGCTAGTCAGAGTGTTGGTATAAGATTTCATTTCAAGTGGTCCTTCTCTTAAATAGAATTTATATGCATATTTAATTTCTTAGTCGTGTTTTGCTAAACCTACGGGCAAGAGAAGTGGTAAATTGTAAACTTTTACACTACACGGCTAAGTAACATGCGACAATGAATTAGTAATTCAATAAATTATAAATACTAGTGGTCGCCGAGTGGTCGAAATTCAGCCATAATTCATTTGAATTTGCTACACAATTTTCTTTTAATTTTATTTATTTATAATTGTATATTGAGCAGTCTGTATTTCACTAATCTATACCAATAAATAAAATTGGAGTGTCTGTTTGTAATGTTAATTAATAAAATAATAGGCTTTTTTCATGCTCACACGGTTATTTGCACGACACCTATGCCTAAAATAGCAATTAAAAAATTTTTGTCTGTCTGTCTGTCGGTCTGTCTGTCTGTCTGTCTGTCTGTCTGTCTGTCTGTCTGTCTGTTTGTTCCGGGTAATCTTCAAAACGGCTGGACCGATTTCAAAAATTCTTTCACCAATGGCAAGCTATAGTATCGGGGCGTAAACTAGGCTATATTTTATTCCTGTATTCCCACGGGAACGGGAACTACGCGGGTAAAACGACTATAACCTATAACCGAAGCGAAGCGAGGGCGGGTTGCTAGTAACTAATATATAAGTACAAATGTCTATTAGACATTGATTATTCGACATTCAGTTCAACCAGAGATATTAACCATAAACAAAAGTGTATAAGCGCGCGCGTGTGTGTATGTGTAGCGATAGCGTTGTAGTGTGCGTAATGCCTTTTTTAATGAAGTTAATGCATTTCTAATACATTATTATATGAAATTTCACTTTTATGCACTTCTCCTCATTATATACTTCAACTGTGCCAAATTTCATTCTTGTCCATTCACGTAATTTTCGTAAAAAGGGGTACAAAGTTTTTGCTTCACGTATTTATATCTAGATACTAGGGTATTTGTTAAAAATATTGTAGGTATATATCAAACTAGCAGACCCGGCCACACGTTGTTATGGCTAATGTTTTTGTTGTATTCCATTTTATTAAACTATTTAAGTGGAACTAAACTATTTAGAAGAACATCTGTCATGGAGGTCGTCATATTTTTTTACAAATGGCATCTATGTAAAAAAGCAAGTTAAAATCGTATATGACACGTTTGTAGGTTCAACATAGCAGCGCTATCTATTAATTAATTTCTCAATCCAGTTAACATATATCGCCATCTGTTAAAATCGTTTGGAGTTAACAGATAATTGTGAAATAATAGGTACATATAGGTAATACAAATAATTTGCAATAAAATAATATTGCGACTATAAATTAAAATGTAAGCTATCCTATCAAGTTGGATCAAACTGCACACGGTGTGCAAATTTGATTAAAATCGGTTAAGTTGTTTAGGAGTCCATCGCGGACAAACAACGTGACACGTAATTTATATATATTAAGATATTACCAATTCATATTGACTATACTCAGTGCCAGATAACGTGGCAAAAGACGACCTTCACCTACCTTCACCACGATATCTTAAAATTCAAAAAAATCTATCGCTTACCATACAAATCTATCGAAAAGTTGTATCGCAAAATTCTCTCTTGGTAGAGGCCTACAAGGAAACAACATTACAAACAGCACAACTCAAAATTTTACGAAATCAAGTAAAATTACCATAGGAAATATATGTTTTTAATATCCTATAATCATGTATTTCATTGTTTTAAAATATCAGATTAACCTGTAACTGATGTCTGAAAATCAAAAGTTTTTAAGTAACATTAAAATTAAAGTACCGAGAATATTTATATAAATTCAATATAATATAGATCCTATAATTAAATACGTAATTAGCTTCGAAGAATTATGTAACGCCCAGAAAATACCAAGTTTTAAGTTATGACACATTTCTTTCAACTCATTTTACCGTTAGGTGTAATAAACCTAAAGGATCGCACAAGTAGATGCAAGATTTTAGGTTATGTGTATCAAACATAAAATCTTTTCTTAACTGATTTTAGCGTCAGGTGTACGAGATCAGTGGCGTCGTGTGGCCCAGTCGCCATTTTGTTGGACATTCCGTGTGGAGCACGTAAAAGATATTGAAAAAAAAATGATAGGCCTCGATGACAGTATATACCGAAAGATTGATGCAGTCATAATTCATGTATCAGACAGCAGTGATAGTAACAGTAGTGGAAGTGACAGTTCAGAAGTATAGATTTTTGTAAAGTCATGAATAAATTATTTTAGTATATTATTTTACCTCACCTTACGTATTTAACAAAACGTTAGCCTTAAGATAGGTTAGCTATCAGTTTCGTGCTAGGGCAGTGGTAAGGTAGGTAACGTGTACGTATGGTTTATTATTGCACGTGTAGGTGTTTAATAATTTCTTAATTAAAATTCTAAACAAATTACGCGCAGACATAAATGTTTGTAGCCACTGTACTGTCTAGCCACCTTCACCACGATATTACAACGATAAGACGGTTTGTATGGAAAGCGATAGAATTAGCTATAAATTACTTGGATTTGATGATATCGTGGTGAAGGTCGCCAAATGACCTCTTTTGCCATGCTATTTGGCAAACACTATAGTAGTCGCTGAGTGGTCGAAATTCAACCCTAACTCATTTAAATTTATTTTTCTGCTGCGTAATTATCTTTTTAATCTTTATGTATATATTTCTTGTGTATGTCACTGAACTCCTCCTAAACAACTGGACAGATGTTGGGGAACTTTTTCGTGTGCGTTCAAGGGTATTTAAGAATGGTTAAGATTCACAATTGGACCCAGCAGGTGGCGCTGCTGGCGATTTCAAGGAGAATTCCTTGTATTTTATTTGAACAGAACAACGTATTTTGGGTCAGGTAGTATATATAGCTGTGTGGTAGCGGCTTCGAATACTACCAACCCTTGCTTTGCTCGTGGGTGTCGTAAAAGACGACTAATAGCCCTAGATTGACCCGGACCAACTCCATCTGGTACCATTTGGGTCAACGATTACATTCCCAAGGAGGGTTGACGTCAGGCAGGCGGCGGGTCATAAAAGTCATTGCCGAAACTTTTTGCAATATGTCAAAACAGATGACATATTGCGTCGACCCCAAGTAATTGGGATAAGAGCAAGATGATGATGAGTATATATATATATATATATATATATATATATATATATATATATAAGTATTTATGTATAATTGTTAAAAGTATTAATAATTGATCTGTATTCTGTAATAAAACGGGTCGTTTGTTAATCTGTAAATACAGCGTTAGAGAGTAACATAGTTATATCGAATTAAACTCTTCTATATCAAATCCATTACTTAAGGTTAAAGCAAGATTTGCATGAGTGTAATAGTTTAACCAACTAATGAAGCTAACTTGGTCAAAGTTATTTCTTAACTGTGAGAGGAACCTTGCCAACTTACTAATTTGGCTGTTCTTATATTTAAAGAGGTTAAAAATCTACTTTTTAAATTTGTTTTTCATTATATTTAAATACTTACTAATATTATAAATGCAAAAGTAACTCTGTCTGTCTGTCTGTTTGTCTGTCTGTTACGCTTTCACGTCTAAACCACTGAACCGATTTTGATGAAATTTGGTACAGAGATGGACTAAAAATTGAGAAATTCTGCAACAACGAGAATTTAATCGATTTTAAAATTATTTCACTAATGGAAAGCTATTTTTAAGCGAGTAACATATTTTAGCTATTTTTATTCCGATATTCCTACGGGACCGGGTACAAGTGCGGTGAAATCGTGGGCATTATCCCGGTGTGGCTGAGGCAACTGTCAGAATTTAGTCGATTTTAAAATTATTTCACTAATGGAAAGCTATTTTTAAGCGAGTAACATATTTAAGCTATTTTTATCCTGATATTCCTACGGGACCGGGCACAATGCCGGTAAAATCGCGGGAATTTAATGGATTTAAAATTAATTCACCAATGAAAAGTTACATTATCAGTGAATAACATATAAAGGCTATTTTCATCCCGGTATGCGGCCGGGAACGAGAACTGAAGAGGGGGATGTTGACCAATTTTTAAAATTCTTTCACCAATGGAAAGCTACGTTATCAGCGAGTAACATAGGTAATTTTTATCTCAGATATTTCTATGGGATTTCATTAATTTTTTTTTTCACCCACGTAAACCTATAATATCAGCGAGTAACATAGGCATTTTTTCATCTCGGCATTCGCATGGGAATGGGGTCTACGTGGGTGAAACTGCGGGAGTTTGATCGATATTTTTTTTACACCAATGGAAAGCAACATTATCAGGGAATAAGGAAAGCGATATTTATCATCGTATTTCCACGGGAATCTGAACTAAAAGGCTGAATTTAATATTCAAATGTGAAGGTTTGTGAAGATATTTGGATGTTTGTTACTCAATCACGCGTAAACTGTTGAGCAGATTGGGATGAAAATTGACACATCATCAGCAACGTCGCAGCCTACATACGTCTCACTGTTGGGTTCGGGCCTCCTCCACATTGGGAGGGAATTTGACCTACTATGCCATGCTGGTCAGACATGTTAGTATAGGGTTTCATTTCGAATTTTCCTTCTCTTGCACAGATGTTACGTGCATATTATATCCCATAGTCGTCTTATACGACATCCACGGGTAAGATAGGGAGTGGTGAATTGTATTCTTACTCCGTCACCACACGGAATAAAAATTGACACAGAGTATTTCTTAAATTAAGAAATCGAATACTTTTTGTGCCGGTAATATTCTCTACGATAATAGTTCAATATGTAAGTTAATTTTTACGCGGGCGAAGCCGCGGGCAAAAGCTAGTGGAATATAAAACGTGTGGTGACGGAGTAAGAATACAATTAGTCACCCTCCCTCTTGCCCATGGGTATTGTAAAAGTCGACTAAGAAATGCCGGTAATGTTACCGACATATATCACTCAATGCAAGATGACGAAAACTCGATACAAAACCCCATACCTGCACGTTTGAGCAGCTTGGAATATTATATCAATTTCTCTCTCATCATGGAAGAGGCCAGAGTCCAACAGTGGGACGTTCATAAGCTGAAATGATGGTTTGCGTGCATGCTTTAAATATAATTAAAATTCTCCTTCATAATGAGAGGGAAATTGACCTATACTACCACGCTGGTCAGACGTGTTGGTATAGGGTTTTATTTCGAGCTTTCCTTCTCTTCCATTTTATACAGGGTGACTGGTAAAAGATTGTACATATTGAAGGAGGCTACTCAGTACTCGATTCTGATACCGAATATATAAAAAAAATTAGTACTTAAATTTTGAACTATTGATCTTATAAAAATATTTAGTTGAGGACACATGATAATATACCTATAATAGGTATCTATGTATAGGTCAACGCACTTGTACTAAAAATTTACGTAACAATGACATTGAACTAGTTATTGGGTGATATGCCGACAAGGCCGTGTCGGTCCAATGAGACTGCACGGCAATCCCCACGTCTCCCTCGCGTCATACGCGAATCCTTCAAAAAATTCTAAAATAACAATTAGTCGTCCGCGGACCGCGATTACCTAATCGTACTAGTGTGTTTCTAATCCTTACATAGCTCCGTTCGCTGGATTGTCTTTTATGAACGTTTATTAATTTTTGATATTATGTAAATAACAATTTTCGATGTAGTGGTTGATGGCATCTTGTGCTGATAATGCTATAATACTGCAGGCGGTTACTTAACTATGGCCCATTTCATATTCTGCGTCACACTCAAGGACGTGGCTGAAACCGCTTTCCAGTAAGCCTTGAAGGACATATCTTTTTTTTTTTTTTTTCTTTTTTGGGGTGGGCTGCGGTCGGCGCGCCTCCGCACCACTCCGTCCGAGGCGACAGAGGGGCTTCAGCACGCAACTCCCGCAACCCACCCGAACACCACGTCGCCTTCGTCGTTGGGCCGACCACTGGAGCAGGGTTACTTGTCATCAGTGGTCGGCCCGACGGAATACCCCCTACCCGGGGTACCCTCCCATCGACCGACGTCCCCCCCTCGGGGAGGACGTCGGTTTTTCCTCACGCGGTCGGCCTCTCGGCGGGTGACGGACTAGTCCCCGGTCACGTCACCCGCGGCCTCGGCTAGGGCGGCATTGCACGCACGGTACTCCCGCCTGCGCCGCCCCAGTCGCCGGCGGCGGGTCGCATCATCGAGGCTGTGCTCCTCGCGCTCGCGACTCGACAACTCCTTCTGCGAGATAACTGCCTCGCAGAAGGCTGCGACCGCGTCCTGATGCTGCCGAGCATCTCCCTAGCGATGGTCGGCAGCGTCAGGTCTGCACCGATGATTGCGACGAGTTCACGACGCGGCTCTGCCCAAGCGGCACAGACCTCGAGCGTGTGCTGCGCCGTGTCCTCGTCGCAATCGCAGTGGTGGCAGGACGGAGTTCTCTCCCTCCTAGCGACCCTGTACAGGTACTTGCCGAAGCATCCATGCCCCGTCAAGACCTGTACGAGTCGGAAGGAGAGCACCCCGTGCCGCCTTTCTAACCACTGCATCAGCACCGGCCGGAAGGCCTCCACGGTCCAAACACCGTATCGAGGCCTCTCCAGCCGGTCTGCCCAACGGGCGATGACGTCCCGGCGGGCGTCGACGCGCCCGGCGGTGAGCTCCTTCAAGGCAACAACACCGCCCCTCCCGCGCACCCCCGACACCCGCCGATACAAGTCGCCGAGCATTTCCGCCTCCAGGTCCCACGGGGGAGTCCCGGCCAATAGGCACGCCGCCTCCGTCGCCACCGTGCGGTACCCGCGGATGATCCTGACCGCCATGACCTTCTGTGGACGCCACAGAAGGGCCCTAAGTCGGACGGTCATGGATCCCGCCCACAACGGTGCGCCGTACAGAGCCATCGACCGGATGACCCCCGCGTACAGCTGTCGACATGCCGCGCTCGGTCCGCCCACATTCGGCATCAGCCATTGTAGGGCGGACGCCACGCCGACGAGCCGCGGGACGAGCCTGCGGAAATGCTCCCGAAACCACCATCGCCCGTCGAGCACCAGGCCCAAGTACTTCATATGGGCCTGGATGCTGATCCCAACCGAATTGACGGTGATCGAGACGCCGATGGGAGGGTCCATACGGGGCACATGGAACAAGAGGGCCTCCGTCTTGTCCAGGGCCACCTTCAACCCCAGCGCCTCGATCCGCCTGACGACCTCTTCGGTGCCTGAGGTCGCCAGGCTTACCGCCTCATGTAGCGTCCCACCGCGGGCTGTGACGAGCGTGTCGTCGGCGTAACAAATCACGCCCAGCCCGGGTGGGAGGCTCCCCCGCAACGCCCAGTCGTAGCCGATGTTCCACAGGGGGGGCCCGAGGACCGACCCCTGTGGAACACCGCACGTCATGGGCGTTCGCACAACGTCCCCTACTCGGTTGACGCAGAGGACGCTGCGCCCCTCCAAATAGTCTGCCACCAGCCGCCTCAGGTAAGCTGGCACTCCGTGGTAACGGAGCGCCTCCCTGACGCAGCTGAATGGCAGACTATTGAATGCGTTGGCGATGTCTAGGGACACCACCAACAGCACTCCTCCGCCGGTGACGGCCTCTGTCGCCACGGCCCTCAGGCGCAACAGGGCCTCGATCGTCGAACGACCCCTCCTAAACCCAAACTGGGCGTCCGACAGATCGGGCCCCGTGTCGACGAGGTGCCGCTCGATGCGGGCAGCTACTACCCTCTCCAGTAGCTTGCCCATATCATCGAGCAGCACGATAGGCCTGTAGGCCGATGGCGACTCCGGAGGCCGTCCCGGCTTCGGCAGGAGAACCAGCCTCCCCTCCTTCCAGCACCCAGGGGTTCCCTGGCCCGGACGCTAAACACGCGTCGAACAGCTCCCTGAGGCGGGGACCCAGATGGTCGAGGACCAGGGCCAACACACGGTTTGGAATACCGTCGGGCCCGGGGGCGGTGGATTTTCCGCGCATGCGCGCCACCGCCGCCCCCATCTCCGGTTCCGTGATGAGCGGAACACTGCCACCATCGCCCTCCCGGTCATTGTCTGGCGGCGCCACCGGGGGCGTGTGTTCCGCCCGTCGTGGGAACAGGTCCTCGACGACCCGGGTGAGGAGGCTGGGCTGGAGAGTCTCGGTGAGGGGCGGGCCCCGTGCGCGGAGCTTACTCAGCGCCGCGCCATAGGGGCGACCCCAGGGGTCACGATCGAGACTCTCCAGCATCTCCCGCCGACTGGCGTCCTTGGCGGAACGGACGGCCAGCCTGAAGGCCGACCGCGCATTGCGGTAGCCCTCGTAAAGCTGACCCTCCAGTTCCGCGCTGCGATTGCGCCGCCGGCTGTGGGTGTAGGCCCTCCGGGCGCGAATACACGCGGCCCGCCAGGAGATCGGAGATCCGCCAGTTCCCGGAACCACCAGTGGACAGCCCTCCTCGGGGGAAGACGCCGTACCCGGGGCATGGCCGCATCGCAGATCTGCGTCAACGCACTGCGGATGCGGCCAGCCTCGGCGTCCACCCCGTCCAACTGGTTGGCAGAGGACAGCCACGAGTGAACGATAGCTGCCTCCGCCAGTAGGTCCCGGTCTAAGCGACCCACAGCCCATCGCGGGAACGCAGGACGCCCTACCGCCCCGTGACCCCTGCCGGGCGCCGGGATTGACAGGAAGACCTCCATCCGGATATACCGGTGGTCCGACAAGGTCTCAACCTCCTCCTCGACGCACCAGCTCCAATTTGGCCGGTCGGGCACTGCGTACGGCTCCGCGGCTACGGCTACTCCTATCAACCACTCCGCCATGGCTTGCAGGAAAACGTCCTGCGCACCGGCGGAGTGGTTGAGATTGGCTTGGAGGAGACGGATGGATACGGGGTCCATTAATGGTCCGTATCCATCTTCACCTCCTCCGCGCTAACGGGCGATCGGGTCGCGCTCGGAGCGGGGGCTGGCCCGGTCGATGGGCCGCCCCGCCCCTTTGGGGCCGATGCCGGGGGTCTGCAGTCCCTAGAGCCCATGCGGTGTTTGGCAGGCCTATTGCCTGCCGCACACGCGGGGCAGTGGGGCACCGCAGAGCACGATGCCGCCTGGTATCCGGTCTGACCGCAACGGAAACATAGCCCGCTGCAGTCAAAGCAGTTTTTGCATGTCGGTCGAGTATGCCCGACCGCCATGCATTTATAACACCTCGCGGGCCGGGGCTCTAGCACGGTTACCCGCGCCGAGCTCCAGCCCACGAGGAGCCTGCCTGAGTCGGCCAATTGCTTGACCGACTCCACCGGACACTGCACCCAGGCAGCACCGACGCCGCCCGGACCAGTGCGGATGGTGCCAATCCGGACGGTGTCCGAGGCACATCCGGTACGCGCCATAATGGCCTCCCGGACGTCCTCCACCGTCACGGAATCATCCAAGCCCGTCAGGGGCATCTCTGCGCACTTGACAGGCCTAGCGATTCGGACGCCATCCTCTGGCCCGAACAGCCCCCGCAGCTCCGAAGCCACACTATCGGCCGTCTTCGCGCCCTCGGCCCCAGGGAACTCGAGAATTCGAGCCCCTGTCCGGGCCTTGCGGGTTCTAGCCTCGACGCCTCCGATGTCGGAGACGTCCAGCTCCCGCCGGGCGCGTTTTAGGACGGCCTCATAGTTGAGGCCCCTCTCACCCGCCTCAGGCAGCACGGTGATGACTACCGCGGCCGTCTTCGGCGACTTGAGGCCACTGCGCGACCTTTTCCCCTTTCTGCCGGCTCCCGCCTGGGGAGCGGCGGCCACGGCGGCACTCTTGGCCGCCGCTCTCCGCTTCTGGCCGCGTGCCTTTCTGCTCCGCTCAGCCACCTGCCAGCCCTGTTCGAGCCTGGCAGCAGCGCTGAGTGCAGCAGGAGCGGTCGCGGGTGCGCTGGCCGGCGCCTGCGGTGCAATCGCTGGCGCCGGCCTCGGCCCGGCCATGGCGGGAGCCGGCACCTTGCCAGCCTTCTTGGCCCCCTTGGGCCCAGCGGCGGCCGCAGCGTAGCTCACCACGCGGCCACCCTGACAGGGCAGCGGGGTGGGAGCCGACGCTTGCGGCCGCCTCGCTCTATCCGTGGCGAGCGGCGGCCGGAGGGGTGGCTCGGGCGGAAGGCGATCCACCAAGGCCTTGATGCGCGCATCCAGCATAAGCTCAAGCTTAGCAAAGATGACGCGCATCGAACCCTCCGGCACGCCATGCACCACGGGCAGCGGCTCTGCCTCCTTTTGGGGCCCGCCGCGCTTCTTGGCGGCGCCCACGGCCGGCGCGGTGGGCGCAACCGGTGCGGCAGGCACCAAAGGCGCAAGCGGCACCACGGGCGCAGTCGACGGGCCCGCCTTCTCCGGCGCAGCCCGTTTCGGCGGCGAGGCCGGCGTCGGCGGTGCGGCTGGCACTAAAAGTGCGAATTGAGACCGCAGGTCAGCCACGTCTTTGGCCAACCCGCGGTTCTCCTTCCGCACCACCGACAGCTCTGACTCGAGCTTCCGATTGCGCTCCCGCAGGCCGGAAACCTCCTTACTGAGGCGGGCATTCGCGGCCTGCAGGGCCGCAACCTTGCCGCTCTGGCCGGCTGGATCTGGGGTCCCCGGCCTCGCCGCCACCGCCGATCCCCTACCCCTGCGCCCCCTGCCCATGGCCGAGACCTTGGGAGGAGGCATGATGGAGCTCCCCTCCGAGTCGGTGTTGGAGTAGCCACCCTCTAGCAGGGGGCGCTTTCGGGCTCTCGGGGGGAGGGCCTCCTCTCTCTCCCTCCTAAAGTTTAGGGCCACCGCCGACGCGGCGGCCCCCCTATCCGCTACCTGCCTAACCACCCTATCCGCCATCCCGGACGAACCAACACCACCCATCATCCCGGACAGCTTTACGGCGTGCTCGGCGCCCTCCTTCATACGTTGGCCGACCCGCGGCCCCTCGTCTTCGGACGGTCCTGCGGCACTTCCGCCCTCGTCCGTTATCATCTCCGAAGCCGCGTCGGTCTCCTCATCTACCGATGGCTCTGCGGCACTGCCGCCCTCATCCTGCGACGGCTCTGCGGCAGTGCCGCCCTCATCGCTCGGCAGCCTCAACTCCGAGCTGCCTTCCATCTTCTTGGACGGCCCTGCGGCAATGCCGCCCTCGTCCTCGGTTCCGCTGCTGCAGCCAACGCTGACGCTCTCCTCCAGCGACAGCCCTGTGGTGGACCCAGTCTCCTCCTCCGACGGCTGGGCAGCGACGCCACCCCCGTCCCGCGACGGCCCTTCGGCAGCAGTGCTGCCACCCTCGTCGCATGCGGCAATAGCGGCCGCCTTCTTCCGCTCACGATATGCCTTTGATGTTATGCGGGCTCGTGCCGCGGCAGAGCGCCTCGGCTTCTTCCGGGCCTTCTTCTTCTCCGCCTTCTTTTCCTCCTTCTCCTCTTCTTTCCCCTCCCCCCGGTGAGCCTCTTGGTGTTGTGCCGGGCTCTCGGCAGATAAAGCAGGTGTTGTCCCCCTCCCATACGACTGGGGACTGACTGTGCTGGTGACTGTGCGCCTCTCGCGCTCAGAAACCAGCACAATGAGGGACTCCCCGGCGTGGCCGGGACCCTCTGGAGTAGTTACGTCCGTTTTCACACTTGCCATCTTGTTGGACGTTTTTAAGTCTTGCCTTGACTACCACTCTAACGACTGGACGCTCGCGCGCTTCTTAACCCACCAGCCATACATCTCCTCGCCGAGTGGCCAAACTTAAGATTGGGGTGATTTTTTATAGGGGTTTTCTTCCCCGCGGTCCGAAGACCCCCGGCCCTGAGCTTCAGCCGCAGTCGCACTCAGGGTTACGGTTTGGGCCTTCCGGGTCTGGCCGCTCGCGAGCGACCGACCCGTCACGGCCCCGGGCCGTGACGCCACCGTCTCTGGCGACGGAGTGCCATGAGGCACATCCGTCCCATTGGCCCCGGGTCAGATCCGCCGTGCACTCTGCCATCAGAGCCGCACGCGGAGACCCCCTCCTGCCGGAATCTTGGCCGTCCAAATGGACGCGTGACGTCCAAATGGACGTTTCCAGGGAGCACCACGTGGAGGTGCTCCGGCCCCGCCCCCCTGAAGGACATATCTTGCAGTACTTCCAAGAGGAACTAGCTAGCACAAGAGAAGTCGCTCGAAGTTTTAACGTACATATCTACGTCACGAAACTATTTGAAACATTTCAAAACGTGGCATGAAACATGCATGTCATTTTCAACGTGTTCAAGACTTTGGTGAATGGACTGTCTCGCGAGTTTTGCCAGTGATTACTGTTAAACGTAAAAAAAAAAAAAAAAAAATATCTTATGGACAGACAAACGTCTATTTATCCGTGTCGGATTGTATAACGTTCATACTTAATGAACAACGGTGGGCACATGTTAATCCACATAAAACTAGAAAAGACTAGCATCAAATGAGAGTCAGCGTAAATGTGTTATTGTGTTGTCGGTCGTAAGGATCCCAAGTATAAAAAGAAAGGTATGTTGTATTGTTTTTAGACAGGCACTCTCGCCACGCTAGACGTCGTACAAACAACCAATTTAACAAACGGTTGTTTGTAGATTAATGACATTATCCCTACACCTACTTTTAATAATTCTAGCAGTAAAATCGGCATTAAAAAAGAAATTAGGCGATTGCGTGACCTTGACAAGTGCTAATAAAACTAGTAGCCTTACTCCCGCACGTTCACGTATTGCCCTACACCCCCCTGAGGGGATGTTCCCCCCGCGGTGCTAGTTCGTCTGTACTCAGTCAAAGCGCGCACGCCGCTTTCGCCATTTTGCATTTCCGTATTTGTTAACTTACGAGTCATTTCATCGCCCGCGCTTTTTTTTAACCGTATTTGTAAAAAGTGATAGAAAAGTGATATGAATTTTTAATTTCATATTCACTAAATCGTTATGAATTAACAATATTAGTAACTAAAGTTGATCATTTACGTACGCGAAGAGGTAAGCGATTATTTTGTTAATTTTAATTGCTGGGATTAGCGTAATTGTAATTTGTAAATAGATTTATTATTTAATCACTGTACATAGGTATGATTCCACTTTTTAAATACGCCAGAAACACCAAGGTGTCTCCTTATTTATACCAACTGCCTCTAATACAATTTAAGTACATTAGAAATTAATAATTTATTTTTAAAAATTCAGTTACGAACGTAAAAAAACGTCATAGTATGAAGGAAAAGTGACTGATACCTTTATCAATGACTATAATAATTTATAATAATAATTTTAAGACAACACCATGCACTAAGGAAATAATCCTTGTATTGTTGGGTACTTTACAAACAATAATAATTAACGGACACAAATTACATCCAGACTCAGAACAACAAGTTGTGGATCACACAAAGTGTTGTCCCGCGTGGGATTCGAGCCCCCGATACTGGCGTTGTAAGTCGCTATCTTAACCACTACGCCATCTGTGCACTAAGCTCGAATACGCTCCGATACCTCTAGTCTATAGGTGGTCTATGAGGGACCATATTTTTGGGAGTCTTGCGACATTAATATTGTTGATGTTTACTATGTTGTTAATTAATATTGTCTCCTTTTTACATTTTTATTGGTTACCTGTGACCATTATCTATCGTTTCCTTCAATATGTACATTCTTTTACTAGTCATACTGTATATATGTTGTATCGTTTAGTCGTCTTACGTCGTTGACGATATCCACTGGCAGGATAGGGAATGGTGAATTGTATTTTTACTCTGTCACCACGCGGAGAACTAAAATTCAATGCTGTTAAGAATATATTACTTGATTCTTTCATAGTTATTTTTCATCATTCGGCCTTTTACCATCCACTATTGGACATAGGCAACTGCCATAAATAAAGCAATATCGTCGTGATATCACACTTGATAAGCTGGTTAGCAATTCTAGTTAGTTACTATACGATTTTTATAACTTCCAAGGATAAGTAAGCATTATCATCCAAGCCTATATAAGTATATAAGCTAAAATTATGATGGTGATGATTTATAAATAGCTACATCGCACACATGTCCGCCGCTCCGTGTGGTGACGGAGTAAGAATACAATTCACTACTCCCTATCTTGCCCGTATATGTAAAAGACAATTAAGGCATATAATACTCATATACCATCTGTGCCGGAGAAGGAAAATTAGAAACAAAATTCTATATCAACTTCTCTGATCAGCATGGTAAAGTAAGGTCAATTTCCCTCCTACTGCGCCCAACATTGATGATGCCACACTCCTTTACAGATACACACACAGCTTTGCATCAAAAAACAAAACATATTATCAGAAAAAACATAAAACATTTACAAACACGTCGACAACAAGGCGTAACTTACTTGGAGTATTGTATATCCAATTAAAATTTTTCCTATCGCGCCGCGCCCGGAGATGGCATTTTTACAAACCGGATTGAACTTTTCTAATTACAAACGTCATTTTGCACGACTTTCATTACAGCTATGTAATTTATTTTTTAATTTATATTGGATCTGTTTATAATCTCAATTTAAATTAAAAAATATTTATAATCTGTATTAGTAGTTTTTAAATTTTCTAATCGTATTTAATTTTCAGGCCAGTTATATCTTTTTAAGAAACTTTCATTATTCTAAATATTTATAGTAAATAAATCTGCCAATAAAAAATATGTCCGTGCCATTAGATGGCCATGCTATAATATTCATGCCATTGCGAAGGAGATTTAGGACTAACAGTGTATTTGGGTCCCGGGTTGAGAGCCATCAGCGCTCATCTATAGTCCGGGCTAAACTGTGAAAGCCATCTGAGGCTAACACAAAAAAAAAAGTGTATTTGGTTACAAAATAAGAAAGGAGAAACACGTAATTATATAATAATTACAGAAGTTATATTAAGTTGCCTGGTCTATTATTAATTACATTATTATAATATAAATAGAGTTAGAATATTCATCCTCCTCCTTAGTCGTTCACTCCTGACGGAGTGGTCGTGGTTGATGATGGGTCATTATTGGATGGAGCAGCTTTCGCGATGCGCCTCCACTTGTTCCGGTCCTCAGCGTCTCGGGAACACTGGACCACGGAGGTTTGTGTCGCAGCTTTAATCAGGTCCGTCCAACGCCTAGGTGATCGACCGCGTGACCGCTTGCCTTCTACATGTCCTTGGACAACCAGCCGTTCCATGGAATGCTCGTTCCGAACAATATGTCCAAAATATTTATTATGAATATTCATATTATTCATAAATATAATAGTCAGAAATACTGAAAAATAATTGTAATCTAGATCGAATAAATTAAAACTTTTAAATAGGTATATACTAGTTGTTTTAAATACCATTTAGTTCCTTTAAATTTTATTTATAAGTATAGCTATTACATAAATTTCCTTATATATGCATTATATTCTTATAAATAAAAGACAAAGCTTTTGTGATAAAAACATGCCAAGAAATGGAAATAATTTCATCGGAAAGCATTTTTCAAGTTGTCCTGTCAATTTTCATTACCTGCCGCTTTTTATTGTTACATACGCAAGAAAATGTGGCGTAAAACATTTTTTATTGCTCAGGCAGAGTCACATACGAGCAATTACACGGCTCTACGGAAAATGATGTCGTCAAAGAAAACGAAAATTGCTCAACGGCACAAATAATGCGGGACAAACAACACGGCCATAAAGATTTATTGCTGCGATTTTTACTCACCGCTGCCGTTGATTGAGTCACTAGAGTTAGCGAGCTTAAATTTGAACTGTATTAATATTTATTTTATTGACCTATCCATACTAATATTATAAATGCGAAAGTAAGGGTGTTTGTTTGTTTGTTTGTAACGCTTTCACGCTTAAACCACCAAACCGATTTCAAAAATTCCTTCACCATTGGAAAGCTATAATATCAGGGAGTAACATAGGCTATATTTTATCCCGGTATTCCCACAGGAACGGGAACTACGCGGGTTTAAGCGAATGAAACCGAAGCGAAGCGAGGGCGGTTGTAGAGTAAGAGTTGCTAGTACTTTATAAAGCTACACAGTTTAAAAACTACCAGTACAAATAGCCTATTAACCGTGAAAGGCTTCTAAGTTATCATTTAAAATATTTCTACAAATAAGACTAAGAATTTTCCGTGTGGTGAAGGAGTAAGACCCCCTTTTTGCCCGTGGCTATCGTAAAACACGACTAAGGGATTAAATATGCATATAACATCTATGCAAAAGAAGAAAACCTCGAATTAAAACCCTATACCAACCCATTCGACCAGCGTGGTATAGTAGATCAATTTCCCTCGTATTTTGAAGTAGGCTCGAGCCCAATAGTGGGACGTATATGAGCTGAAATAATAATGGAATGATACTTTATAAGGCTACACAGTTTATTTACTTGTAAATTTTTTATTGATTTATTTTTATAATCTCAGCAACTACCAGTTCAAATGGACGATAAATATATCGTGAAAGTATTATCCTTACTAATATTATAAATGCGAAAGTAAGTTTGTTTGTTTATTTGTTTGTTTGTTACGCTTTCACGCTTAAACCACCGAACCGATTTCAAAAATTCTTTCACCAATGGAAAGCTATAATATCAGGAAGTAACATAGACTATATTTTATCCCGGTATTCCCGCGGGAACTACGCGGGTAAGGCAACTGAAGCCAAAGCGAAGCGAGGGCAGGTTGCTAGTTAAACTGTTGTTGTTAATTAAACCGTTACTATAAATAATAATCGATCAGTGACTGTAAAAATTATCGGATCAGATAAAAAAATTTCATGTTTTTTTTTATTGTTAACGGTGGCAAACAAGCAAACAGTACACCTGATGGTAAGTGTTGCTGCCGCTCATGGACCTTGAGCTAGGCCGCTGCCTACCATGAAGAAAGTGAAGGGAGTGCGAATTCGTGCAATGAGGTTCGGTGAAACTAAAGGCATCACCGAAACCCTCCACATGCAAACACCCTCAGAAAATTAGGCTTCCGGCTCTCTCGCTTGTCCTTTGTTGGAAAATACGTTGCATATAATATCCCTAGGTCGTCTTTTATGACACACATGGATAATATAGAGGGTAAAAAAAAATAGCATGAATACTAAGTACGTATGTCAGAAGTGAAACTTCTTTGGTTTCATGTGTTTTTATCAGTATTAAAAAAAAGTAAAATAAAATAAAAAATATAAATAAATAAATAAAAAATTAAAAAAAAAAAAAAAAAAAAAAAAAAACATTCGATCTTTCTCACTCACTTGCTCCCTACTCTCGCCCCATGGCTGTACGTCGTGCTATGTTCGTCCTTTCTCACTCTCTCTCAATCGGTCTCAATCGCTCTCTCCCTCTTCTTCGCCAAAAACGCTGCACATCTGCGTGACGCCAGAATAAAATATTTACCCTCATGAGTGCAAAGAAGTTTCACTTCAAAAAAATTATGTCTATGAGCATGGACGTGTAATTGCAAACAAAATACGTGCCTTATAGAATTTCCACCGGTAGATGAAAATTTAAAATTAAATAATATTAACATTTTTGCACCGTAATGATTTCTGATATTTACCCGAGTATTATACAGTATATTATAAAAGTAAGTTTTATTTAGTATCTACTTGTGTATATCCTTACTAATATTATAAATGCGAAAGTAAGTTTGTTTGTTTATTTGTTTGTTACGCTTTCACGCTTAAGCCACTGAATCGATTTCAAAAATTCTTTCACCAATGGAAAGCTATAATATTAGTGAGTAACATAGCCTACATTTTATACCGGTATTCCCTCGGGAACGGGAACTACACGGGTAAGGCGACTACGAGGGTGAAGCCGAAACGGGTTGCTAGTCTTATATATAAACTAGCAACCCGCCCTCGCTTCGCTTCGGTTATAGGTTATAGTCGTTTTACCCGCGTAGTTCCCGTTCCCGTGGGAATACCGGAATAAAATATAGCCTAGGTTACGCCCTGATATTATAGCTTTCCATTGGTGAAAGAATTTTTGAAATCGGTCCAGCCGTTTCGAAGATTACCCGGAACAAACAGACAGACAGACAGACAAAAATTTTTTAATTGCTATTTTAGGCATAGGTGTCGTGCAAATAACCGTGTGAGCATGAAAAAAGTCTATTATTTTGACATTACAAACAGACACTCCAATTTTATTTATTGGTATAGATTTCTTGTGTACATGTGTATTGTTGAACTTCTCCTAAACGGCTGGACCGATGTTGACGAAATTTTTTATGCATGTTCAAGGGGATTCGAGAATGGTTTAGATTTACAATGGGGCACGGTAGGTGGCGCTGCTGTAGTCTATATTTAAACAGAACAACGTTTGTTGGGTCTGCTAGTACTATATAAAACTTACTTTCGTAAAACAATGCGATAAAATTGCAGCATGCTATAAAGTTCAATTCCATATTTATTGTCAATAAAATATTAACTAAAAGAATTTAAAATAAAAAACAAGCTTTTATTTAAATGCTCTAAAACAAAGAAAATCTTGTAGCACAAGAGTGCTTGTCAAGACTATTCAAACGAGTCCAAACTTGACGGTTTTATCTCGTTTAATTTAGCAGTTCCTATGGCCACCTTCCGATGCCATCTTGACACCAGCTTCATGATACCATATTATTACATTGTCACCGAAGTTACCTAAGTAAATCAAATTTCAACCTAATCTAACGACAGGAAATGGTTCTAATTTAACTCACAAGATTTGTCCCATACTAACATACTAACAGAGCAAGTTAAATAAAAGCTTTTAAAAATGACGTCATCGTCAAGTAGCATGCATTAGGCTCTTCCCGCATTTCCTAAGTCAAAATACCCATTATTAATAACGAAGGTAATATTCAACTCATAGCCAATAATATCGCAAATTCTATAAAGTCGCTATTGAACCTATAAAGTCGAATAGCGAATCCATATTATATGCGTCTGTTAATACAAATAAAGTATATTCAAGCTAGAAACTTTTGCTCTATGTCCAACAAAGTTGAACCTCGGTGTTAATATCGAACAAAGTAACTTTCAGCATATTGAGTTTTACAATATGTTTTACCACAGATCCTAATACACTGGGTACTATGAGAACATATTGTACCCTTAGGTACTATTTGATAAAATAAGTTTATATTTTATTTTCAATTTCAAAAAAAATATCGAAATAGAATGTAAGTATTGTCGTTATCTTAAATGTTAGTGAAATGTTATATACATTATTACATAGTAAATACTATGTTAGAATATAAATAACAGCTTATTAAATAAGTTTTAAGTAAACCTAGACTAAACAAATTAAAATCTCTTAATAAGTCTAACTTGTTGAATCGTAATCAAAATAACATTAAAACATTCCATAAAAGATTTGACCCAGTCCCTTAAAAAGGCTTCAAAGTATTGTAAACTCATATTTAATGTAGTTGTAATATTTTAAATGTCTTTTAAAGAGAAAATAAATTCATTGTTACTGCACTTTCTTCGGTTAGCGAGAGAGCCGGCAGTCAAACTTTCTAAGAGTGTTTGCGTATGGTGATGCCATTAGTATCACCGAATCTAATTGCTCATTTCTCAAAAATTCTCATTGCAAAAAATCATTTACTCTCCCTTAATTTCCCTAAACGCGCACGGTAGACAGCGGCTTAGCAAAGGTCAATGATCACTTACCAGTACCAGTATCACCCATCATCAAATATGCTGTTTTCTCGTTTGCCACTAACAGCACTAAAAAAATACACTCCGTTTACGGTAGGCTATCATGGTCACTGAGTCATTTGGGCCTACCATTACGCTTTCTTAGTCTAATATCATTATCTAACGGCTGTACAGTTACGATATTAGCCTCTATCTAGATTTCAATCATTACGCTGCATAATTACATAGTCTGTTCCATAAATTGTTATCGCAAGTCAGGCCTCTATTACTTGATGTACTTACTCATCATAATTGCCTACTTAGGGCTGTTATATGGAGCTATGAGCTATATCTAAGTTCAAAAGGCAATACCAAACGGGTGCTATTTGGCGATATCTATCTTAAAAATTAAAAAAGCAATACCAAGCTAAGGGACACTTTGCAATTTCTTTTTGAAGAGCTAACGTATATTTTATAAGTGGACGATGGGCGGGTCACTCCCTTCCCTCCATTGTGGTTGAGGGGAGTGATGGCTGCTCTAGTGGTTAACTCGTGATCGGGTGCCGTTTGCGGTATCTGGTCCAGCAATGGTAATTTTTCATTATATTTAACAACTATATCATGGTTCGAAAGGCATCACACTGGCATATGGAGTTACAAAGTGGTGGGAATGTGTCGTGGGATTAGTCCCAATAAAAAAAAATTAATCATCATCATCATCATAGCTCATATACGTTCCACTGTTGCGTTTGAGCCCCCTTCTATAATTGGAAGGCAGTTGACCTACTATAGGTACCACACTGGTTAGACGTGTTGGTAGTAGTATTTTATTTCGAGTTTTATATCTCTTGTATAGATGTTAACGGTATACAATAGTCACCTTTTACGACCCCCATGGGCAAGAAAAGGAGTGGTGAATTGTATTCTTACAAGGTCACCAAACGAAAAGACACAATATGACTATGATTTATTATTAAATATTCCCGCGTGGCGATGAAATAAGAATACAGTAGTCATCGCTCTTTATTTGTTCTTGTAGTTCGTAAAAATCTGGGGAGGAGAAAGAGCATCAGCACTTGTCTGAGTACCATATAACACCGTACTGTAGTCGCCAATTTGCTTGCTAAATGATACAATTTTTGACAATAACCTTACCAAAAAATAACCGCACCATTTGGTATTCTATGGGTGCGTCTTTAGACTAGTACAGGACGGCGAAAGGCTGACTGGCCTCTTTGATAATACTGATTAATATATTTATCATACAACTCATACGTTATTGTCTTGACATCTTTGGGTATACTTTGGAAATAATATTAATGGTTTCCTATCCTAATATGACATCCTAAATATATCGTATAAAATTATATCATTATAAGTCACGTACCTATTAAAAAGTCATAATATTTGATAAATTGATTGATTAATAAAATATAGGAAGTTCTTAGTCGGTACTAAAACTTTACTTTCAATCACAATGTTTTAAAATGGAATGTGGAGAGATAATTTATTTTTATAGTTTCTTTATTTCATAGGCTATTATTTTTCTAAGAAAGAAGCAGAATTTGTTGCAATTTATAGCAAATTTCTATAGAACTTTTCTTAGTTAAAAACCATTATAATACATATTATTCTATACAAACCCAAAACCACACGGTTGGTAAGCCTAATTTTTTTGCCTAATTTTAACACGATATTTATATGTGCTACTTCAAATATCCTTAGAATCCGCCCTACACTCATAAATTGTTACCATTTAAAATACGCAAAAGTTAATGAACTGCTGAAAGATGACTCAGTCGTTTCCGTGGTGATCATTTTAGAATGTAACGGTGAAATTATAGATCTATTTGGGCAAATAAATATAATTGTATAAATAAATATAAATATTTGATGGTGCGTTAATATTGCCATTTTCTTTTTACATAATACAAAACTGAAAACGAAGGGAGGCTCACAAGATCGACGAGCAGCCGACAACCCACTACGTACTGTTCAGGAAGTAATATTAAGAAAAACTTATAGATACTTACATATAAATATAAAAATCCGTTTGGTGATGGAGTAAGAATATAATTCACCACCCCCTTCCCTGCCCCTGGGGTATCTTAAAAGACTAAGAGATTAAATACGCATATAATATCGATGAAAGAGATGATAAATTTGAAATGAAATCCTATACCAACAAGTTATACCTGTACACACACGTTAGGAGGGTACACCGTCCTGCCACCACTGCGATTGCGACGAGGACACGGCGCAGCACACTCTCGAGGTGTGTGCCGCGTGGGAGGGGGAGCACCGTGAACTCGTCTTGATTATCGGTGCTGACCTGACGCTGCCGACCATTGCCAGGGAGATACTCGACAGCATCAGGAACGTGGACGCGGTCGCCGCCTTCTATGAGGCCGCAATCTCACGGAAGGAGGCGGCGGATCGTGTGCGAGTAGAGCTCCTATTCTGCGACACGTTTCGCCGCTGGCGACTCGGGCGGCGCAGGCACGAGTACCTGCATCTAATGCCGCCCTAGCCGAGCCCGCGGGTGATCGGACCGGGAAATTGTCCGTCACCCGCAGAGAGGCTGACCGCGTGATGGTGACCGACGTCCCAGGACGTCGAGAGGTGAGGGTACTCGAAAGGGTATTCCGTCGGGCCGACCACTGATGACAAGTCACCTCTGCTCCGGTGGTCGGCCCAACAACGAGGTGACGTGGGTACGGGTGGGTTATGGGCCCGCGCGCCGTACTTTTATCGCCCCGGACGGAACGGACCGCGCGTGCGCTTACCGTAGCTCACCATAAAAAAAATATCAACAAGTTTGACCAGCGTGGTATAGTAGGTTAATTTCCCTTCTATTGTCCACAATGGAAATACGAGCTAAAATGATGAAATACATATAGAGTAGTGTTAAAAGGGTTCTGCGTACTCTCACCATACAGCAGATCGTTTACATTATCTTAATCACAGCTCATATACGTCCCAGTGCTGGGCTTGAGCCTTCTCCATAACGTAAGGGAAATTCGTTTACTACCACGTTGCTCAAATGGGTTAATGTAGGGTAGGGATGCGACTTGGAGGGAAAATAATCGATTAATAAATAATCGATTTTTTCTTTAAAATAAATCGATTATAAAATAATCGATTAATTAAAAATAAATAATCGATTTTGCTCCCAACAGAATTATGAGGACCTTTTTTTTTTAAGAAATGTGAGCTTCGTTTTCTAATATAGTATGAAACACTGCTCGCAGTATCGTGATGACCTTTTTTTTTAGGAAATCTGGCAGTGAAATAATCGATTAATTTTAATTTAAAAAACGATTTTTTATTATTTTGATAATCGATTTTAAAAATCGATTATTACAAAAAAATAATCGATTAATAATCGATTATTATTAAAATCAATTATTTTTCACATCCCTAATGTAGGGTTTTATTTAGAGTTTTACTTCTCTTGCAGAGTTTTACTTCTCTAGCATAGATATTATCTGCATATTATAATCCTTTAGTCGTCTTTTACGACACCCATAGTCAAGAAAAAGAGTGATGAATTGTATTCTTACTCTTACACCACATGGATAAACGTTTACACATGTAAATAATTCGCATCTATAAACGCGTAAGGACAATAGAATGATGGATGACATGTAAACGAACGAAAATTACTATTAAAACTCGAACCTATTACGATACTAACAGTCACTGATTCAGATATACCACAGGAATATGATATCTATATTAGATCCTTACTAATATTATAAATGCGAAAGTAAGTTTAAGTATCCCAGTATTCCCACGGGAATAGGGACTAGGCGGGTAAGGCGACTGGAACCGATGCGAAGCGCGGGCGGGCTGCTAGTACTATTATAAAGCTAAAGAGTTTGTTTATATGAACATATTTATACCATGGTCATCCATAAATTCTTATTGCGTAAGGTATCGAGAAAAGTTTAAAGTTATAGTATACTAGCAACCCGCCCTCGCTTCGCTTCGGTTTTAGCTACCTTACCCTCTTAGTTCAGGTTCTCGTGGGAACACCGGGATAAAATATAGCCTATGTTACTCCATGATATTATAGCTTTCTAATGGTGAAAAATTTTTGAAATCGGTTTGGTGGTTTAGGCATAAAAACGTAACAAACAAACAAACTTACTTTATACTTAGTAGATAATAAAATGATAATTTATAATGATTTCTGATGTTTACGTGAGTATTACACATTTTAAATGATGGTCACGGGCAGATTATGATCGCTGCAAAGTGTTGGAAACGTCGGGCAATCAAAGATCAAATACAAGCGCAATAAAATCGGTAAAGCAGTTTTATTTAAAATGATAATTTATTTATTGTGAATTTTAATGGTGATATTATTATTATTAATATGAGACAAAGCGAGTGTTCAAATAAAATAAAACATAAAATACTAAAGCGAAACTGTTCACAAAGCTAGTATGCTTACAATGTAAATAATATAATGATGGACTTTTAAGAAAAACTTATAAATCGTGTATATTATAGGTATTGAGTATATTAGGGATTTCTTTGTTTTTTTTTTTTTTTTTTTTAGTATATTAGGGATAACAGGTATCGGATGTAATACCTATTTTTTGTCATATAGACATGTAATAGTTATTAGATATAATACCGATTATTCTTATATTATTAAAAAGTACCATTTAAAATCTTGTCAGTTAAATAGCAAATCAAAATTGGATATATAACGATACCTGCGCCACCTAACGAATTCAATTATATTTTCAAACAATCCAGGAATCTATTTAAATATAAATACGTGAAGCGAAAACTTTGTACCCCTTTTTACGAAAATTACGTGGACGGACAAGTATGAAATTTGGCACAGTTGAAGTTACACATTAAAAAAAGCATTACGCACATTACAACACAATCGCTACACACACACACACACGTCTGTGTGAGTGTGTTGCGTAGCAACGCTTATACACTTATGTTTACGGTTAAAATCTCTGGTCGAACTGAATGTCAAACAATCATAATTATGATGACAATGTCTAATAGAGATTTGTGCTTATATATTAGTTATTAGTGAAATACATCTTGCTCAATTTACATAAATAAAATTAAAGAAAATTGTGTAGTAGAAAAATTAATTAAAATGAATTATGGCCGAATTTCGACCACACACCGACCACTAGTCTATTTAAATATACATACTTACGTACAAAATTTAGACCAATTCCATCCGCCATTTAAGAGGACGTGGCAAATACATTTAGAGAATGAATTGCATATATAAATATAACTATTACGCCATGTCGGTATAATATCGAGAACCTGTAGTAATCTAACGAACTGGAAAAGTTACACGTGTGAGTTTACGTAATAAAGGCACGTGAAGTATTTTATTAAATACTAGCAACCCGCCCTCGCTTCGCTTTGGTTATAGGTTATAGTCGTTTTACCCGCGTAGTTCCCGTTCCCGTGGAAATACCGGGATAAAATATAGCATAGTTTACGCCCTGATATTATAGCTTCCTATTGATGAAAGAATTTTTGAAATCGGTCCAGCCGTTTTGAAGATTACCCGGAACAAACAGACAGACAGACAAAAATTTTTTTATTGCTATTTTAGGCATAGGTGTTGTGCAAATAACCGTGTGAGCGTGAAAAAAGCCTATTATTTTGACATTACAAACAGACACTCCAATTTTATTTATTGGTAGATATGCATATTATATCCCCTTAATCATCTATTACGAAATCCACGGGAGTTGATGAATTTTACTCTTGCTCCGTCTCTACACAAATATAAAATTTTAAAAATATTAATTTCATCACATTCGTCCCACTGTTGAGCTCGAGCTTCCTCCACAATAGGAGGGAAATTGACCTATTATACCACGCTAGTCGTGTTGATATAGGGTTTTATTTCGAGTTTTCCTTCTCTTAAAAATATTATTTCCTGTTATTAATATTATTTCAATAATACTTTCCTATCGTATTGCTGTGTGGTAGCGGCTACGAATACTACCAACCCTTGCTTTGCTCGTGGGTGTCGTAAAAGACGACTAAGAGCCCTAGATTGACCCAGACCAACTCCATCTGGTACCATTTGGGTCAACGATTACATTCCCAAGGAGGGTTGACGTCAGGCAGGCGGCCGGTCATAAAAGTCATTGCCGAAACTTTTTGCAATATGTCAAAACAGATGACATATTGCGTCGACCCCAAGTAATTGGGATAAGAGCAAGATGATGATGATGATGATGATGATGACTTTCCTATCGTATTAGTCTATTGCTGTCGAATCGTGAAAGAAGCACGATACTTATATTTAAACTAGCAAACCGCCCTCGCTTCGCTTCGGTTATAGGTTATAGTCGTTTTACCCGCATAGTTCCCGTTCCCGTGGGAATACCGGGATAAAATATAGCCTAGTTTACGCCCTGATATTATAGCTTTCCATTGGTGAAAGAATTTTTGAAATCGGTCCAGCCGTTTTGAAGATTACCCGGAACAAACAGACAGACAGACAAAAATTTTTTTATTGCTATTTTAGGCATAGGTGTCGTGCAAATAACCGTGTGAGCATGAAAAAAGCCTATTATTTTGACATTACAAACAGACACTCCAATTTTATTTATTGGTATAGATAGGCTGAATAAAAGATAAAAGTCTACACAAGAAAATATAATTTTTATTTTATGAAAATAAATCCGGCAATCCATAGGAGTATGTAAATATATTATTTCTAAGTTAATCTAAATTGGCCTCTTTCATCCTGGATCATAAGAAAATAGTCCATGAAATTAAATTTTGTAATTTTTTTGAAGGTCTTCTATCTAAATAAATGAGATTTTTTTTTTGGGGTGGATTGCGGTCGGCGCGCTCCTCGCACCACTCTGTCCGGGGCGACAAAGGGGCGTAAGCACACACACCCGCAACCCACCCACGATGCACATCGCCTTCGTCGTTGGGCCGACCACCGGAGCAGGGTGACTTGACATCAGTGGTCGGCGCGACGGAATACCCCCTATTTGGGGTACCCTCGGGGAGGACGTCGGTCACGTGGTCGGCCTCTCAACGGGTGACGGACTAATTCCCCGGTCACGTCACCCGCGGCCTCGGCTAGGGCGGCATGAGGCGCAAAATAAATGTGATGAAAATTTGCTAGTAGAAAATAATATAGGTGTGTTTGTACGCTAGGCAACATATCTGAAGCATAAAAGTTTAAATATCAATTATATTCAGTTTCATAACCAGAAAGAATGATAGAAAGCTTTTATTTAGTAATTTTTTTTTTTGTGGGTGGGCTGCGGTCGGCGCGCCTCCGCACCACTCCGTCCGGGGCGACAGAGGGGCTTTAGCACGCAACTCCCGCAACCCACCCAAAAACCACGTCGCCTTCGTCGTTGGACCGACCACCGGAGCAGGGTTACTTGACATCAGTGGTCGGCCCGACGGAATACATCCCCCCCCCTATTGGGGTACCCTCTCATCGACCGACGTCCCCCCATCGGGGAGGACGTCGGTCTTTCCTCACGCGGTCGGCCTCTCGGCGGGTGACGGACTAATCCCCAGTCACGTCACCCGTTTTATTTAGTGATAGAGATAACGAGGTTTAGAGAGCAAGATAAACAAAAGGAATTAAAATTATTAATACGGTATAAGCTATTTATATTTTTTTCTTGCAGAAAGCATTCTTTCAATATGATACATCATTATTTCAGCCAACATAAAGTTCACTGTTGGGCTCGGACCTCATCCAAAATAGGATGGCAATTGACAATTTATACCACGCTGGTCAGACGAGTATAAGGTCTTATTTCGAGGTATCCTTCTCTTGCACAGATTATATACATATATCCCATAGTCGTCTTTTGTGACATCCATGGGTAAGGTATCCGGCGGTGAACTGTATCCCACTCCGTTACCTTTCGTAGTGTAAAAATACAGTTCACCAAACAATCTAATTGCAATCTCAAAAAAATATTTCTTATATTCTCTCATATCCTCGAAAAAATAGAACAACATTATACAGATGCCAATTATATTTTAATCAACGAGAAGCTATACATTTCATCATTACCTCGATAAAATTCGCAAACTTAACAGACGGCTTCTGAACAGATTTCCTTATAGCCAGCTGTCACATGTTTATGCTACTAAAAACGCAGGCAGTCGTTGTAAAAAAATATAATTAAAAAACCGACGCAATCCATCATCCCCGTCTCACAGACGCATCCTTTTCACGAAAAGTGGGCACACGTTTTTCAATAGCACCCCATGTCAACGGAGCGGGGGATTCGAACCCGGGTCGGTTATTAGCACCAATTCAGAAGGGTGAATAATGTGAGCTTAATTTGCTTACGTTATGTTGATGGTATGTACATATTTCGTGTGATAATATCTATTTATATGTAGCTTAGAATAATAACGTATAGAAAGATAGTGTCGGTACTTCGAGCGATTAAAAACATGAAGACAAAAATACTACATGCGCGCAGGCGATAACACACGTACACATGTACACCACTATACAAATTATGAAATCTAATTTTGTTTTTATTGACATAAATCGTCGAAAAACTTTTCAAAGTAATGTTAAAAACCTTTTTATGTTTTTCAAATGTGTTGTGACACTATTTGAATGCACAAACCGTCATAATTACCTATTTAATTTTTAAGAGTTGCATACGTACAAACCTGTACTGCTCGTTGTGCGGACCTTGTACATTACGGAACAGTTCCGGCGTAAGCTCCATTAGGCTCCAATTGAAATGCTTCATTTTTTGTGCGCGGGCTTACCTTCTATACATTATTATTTTAAGATATATAGTATGTGTATATTTCTAAATACCTGTAATATAGTGTGTTATAGTATTTTTCTGAATTTACATTTCTTTGGACGCGTTAGGGAAAATTATGAGAGTAAATTTTTACGATACGCGCGCACACCGTCACGAAAAACCGGCACCCTGACGTTAGCTAGTCAATATCTTTTATGATGCGCGCGCACATCGTCACAAATGTCAACTAGATAATACGTTATAATAAAACTTCCAATGTATTAACTGCCTTTTTTTCTATTATTAGTATGCAAAATGCATAATATGCCCTGACATTTTGTAAATTTTGATATCTTATCTTATATCTTTAAATCAGCAATTCTTGTATACCTAGATATATTTTCAGAATCCCAGAAACGGCTCCAACAATTTTCATGAAATTTAGCATACTAGAGGTTTCGGGGTCAAAAAATCGATCTAGCTAGGTTTTATTTATAGAAAATGTTATTTTGTCAGTGTTTTTAGCTAGTCAATACAATGACATAAAATGTCAATACAATAGGAATTTAAATTTCGCCGTCGCCGTAAAGAGTGACAATAGCTCAGTTGTCCAGTCGCATTCAAACAGCGTGAGATCGATTCTCGGTGTTATTATTATTCTGTTTTTGTAATATTGATATTTTTTTCATAATTTCATCACTTTTATTTTTTACAAATATATATCTAAATAAATTCGTCAAAAAATAATTTAAAAATGATACCTAGCAAAGCTCAGTCAACCAGTTATTATATATTAAAATAAGCAAAAAGCCCGCTTCGCTTCGGTTTCAGTCGATTTCCCGTGGGAATAAAATATAGCTTATGTTACTCCTTGATATTACAGCTTTCCATTGGTGAAAGAATTTTTGAAATCGGTTCGGTGGTTTAAGCGCGAAAGCGTAACAAACAAACTTACTTTCACATTTATAATATCAGTAAGGATATCTAAACCGATAATTTGATATGTGTCAAGTAAAAAGTTTCATTAATAGCGAACACCAATCGAGTTGGCAAAGAAATTTCATATAAATCCTTTCCGTTCTTTTTCGTAAGTAACAGTCCAAAATCCGTTCAAATTGCTATCCAATTTGAACGTAACAAGTTTGGTGCCGGTGTAATGAACGGAATACCGTACATACCAGAGTGCGAAGACATTGCAGGTAGGAGTCGCCTTTTATTGGATTTCTCCACTTCAACTGTTAGAAGCTTTTGAAGAGCGTTATATTGAGTTTTTTCGAGCAACGATTCGAATAGTTTGGCTACAAATTTCATGTGTTTCCTTTGATTTATTCCTTATAAATCAGATGTCAATATGTTATGTCATATCAAATTCATTTCATTTCGTTTCGTTGCACCAATCACGTACCATTTTGCATAATTTTGGTAGGTTTTAAAATACTGTTTTCATTAATTTGATATAAAAAATAATTTAAAAGAATATTTTTCAATTTTAGCAAATTGTTTTCAAAAATGCCAGCAATCAAACGTACAAACATAAGTCGCAGAACTCACAATGCCGCAAATTAAAGACATGCGAGAGTACGTCAAACGCGGAATGAAGTTTAAAGGAATAGATAGAATTGTAATCTACAGCATGAAAATATTGCTTTTAACCCTTATCGAGTTACATTTAATTATAACGTGGCTAGATTTGACATCAAATTGTTGCTATTGGATATCTTTCTTTTATTAATTATACTAATTCGTATTCATAGTTAAGACATGACAACGTCTGTGAGATCATCTCGTACATTAAAAAATATTCCCTTACTATTTATATATTCGTTTTATATTAGACATATTCTCTACTTTGGTAAAGAAATGGTAAACGTACATTATTTAAAATCTATCCTAATCAAATCAAACATGTATACCACTATTTTTTTTTTCATTATAACGTTATTGTATAATACAAATATTATATTCTGCTATTTAATTATAAGCATAGAAATATTGAGTTAACATGGGAATTTGTTATTAATACAAATGCTTAAGATAATCACTTTAAAATTAAGCATTACTCTTTAGGATAACCCAAGTTTTCGAGTGAGATTAACATCGAAATGAACCTATTCTCAAGACAGCCATTATGTTGATAACGATAGATACAGTTAGCCACATCGTCGTCAAGATAAGGCCAAGGAATTGTGACTGCGATTGTAGGAGAAGCAGTTCAATACGTAACTTGTATAAACTAAAACAATTTTCGTGTCCGTATGGTGACAGAATAAGAATGTAATTCACCACTCCCTATCTTGCCCGTGGATGTCTTAAAAGACGACCAAAGGTACAACCTATATAATATTAAGAGGTGAAAAGCTCGAAACAAAACCCTGTAACAAAACCCTATACTAAGTTGTTTCATCAGCGTAATAAAGTCAACTTTCCTTCTATTGTCGAGGAGGCTCGAGCCCAGCAGTGGGAATTTTATGGGCCGAGATGAGGAAAACGATTTTTGACAAGAGTATCTACGTATTAACGCTGATTTTTAATAGTATTTGTTCAAATAATGTTTTTATGTTATGTCGCGTAATGCTCGGTGCCAACTACAAGAATGAGATTAGTAGTAGTAGACTTCGATGTGGCATCTTGCGCTAAGGAAATAATCCTTGTATTGCGGGAGACTTTACAAACATACAATTAAGGGACACAAATTACACCCAGACTCAAAACAACAATTTGTGGATCGCACAAAGTATACTCCTACGTGGGATTCGAACCCGCGTCACTGGCACGATAAGTTGGGTATCTTAACCGCTACGGTACCTGTGCAGTCAATTATAGCTTCATGTAACAGTGTGCAAAAAGTACTGAAAAAAGCGCCTTGTATGTATTTTTTTAAAGGCGCGGCCGTAAAATTTAGCAACCGCTCAGCGTAAAAGCTGAAAAGTTTTCGAGTATGAAAGAGAGTTGTTTTCAACTTTTGGAAAGAAAATAAGTTCACCATAATGAACAGATGGTGCTCACATACAGCGCTAATTGTAGAGTGGTTAAAGTACCGATCTCTCAGGCCGGATGTCATAGGTTCGATTCCCAAGTAGGATAAGATTTGATGCGATCCATAAATTATAGTTCTCAGCCTGGATTATTTATATACATATACAGACATACATCGTTACAAAGGCCGGGATCCGCGATAAGGAACAAATATATATTCTGTAGGGTATATACAATACACTCGAAATAAAACCCATTGTCGGACCAGCATAGCAGAGGGTCATGTGCGCTTTGCCCTTCCAGTGTTCATGGCTACGGGTGGACTAAGATGTCTGACGTCCAACAAGTCTAAAGAGATTTATATCTATCCGCTACAGAAATATTTATTATTTTTTTTTAATTAGTTATTAAGAGCTCGGCAATTCAATACTCGTAAATCCTAAAAATAATCCCTAATCCCTAAAAATAGTTTTATCCTTACTAATTTTATAAATGCGAAAGTAAGTTTGTTTGTTCATTTTTTTGTTTGTTACGCTTTCACGCTTAAACCATCGAACTGATTTCAAAAATTCTTTCACCAATGGAAAGCTATAATATTAAAGAGTAACATAGGCAATATTTTATCCCGATATTCCCACAGGAACGGGATCTACGCGGGTAACGCGACTGAAACCAAAGCGAAGCGAGGGCGGCTTGTTAGTTTATAAATAAATGTCCATTTATCATTAAAGTTGCATTGTCACGAATTTTGTGTACATCATCATTATTTCAGCTCATATACGTCCCGCTATTGGGCTCGAGCCTCCTGCACAATAGGAGGGAAATCGACCTTACTATACCATGCTGGACATACAAGTTGGTATAGGGTTTTATTTCGAGTTTTCCTTCTCTTGCATAGATGTTATATGCATATTATATCCCTTAGTCGTCACTTCGATGAGTTGTATTCTTACTCCGTCACCACACGGACATTGTGTACATACTAAATTTACTTTTATAACATATAAAGTCAGTCACAAAATTAAGCTGTGGAATGTTTTATACGTTAAAGTAAAACTCTTATGCGTTCACTGTTAGTAACAAAGTTGCGATGCAACCCACAACAATACTGTTTTATAGTTTCGCATTCACTACCTTCTAGTTGGAGAGTATATATATATATATGTATATGTTGTTCAGAAAAAGGCAATACAGTCTATTTTCCTAAAACCAATACATACAATTTCCATTTGGTGACGGAGTATGAATACAATTCACCAGCCCCTCTCTTGCCCATGGGTATCCTAAAAGATGACTAAAGGATTATAATATGCATACCACATCTATGCAAGAGAAGGCAAACTCGTTTTACATAGTCTTGTACATGGTATTGTATCGATTTTTTTCACTCTTGCATTAATGTTACCAGCATATAGGGCTATACGCTCGCAGCCTTCTGCGAGGCAGTGATCTCGCAGAAGGAGGCGAGAGATCGCCTGCGCGAGGAGCGCAGCCTCGATGAGGCGATCCGCCGCTGGCGACTGGGGCGGCGTAGGCGTGAATACCTGCGCCTCATGCCGCCCTAGCCGAGGCCGCGGGTGACGTGACCGGGGAATTAGTCCGTCACCCGCCGAGAGGTCAACCGCATGAGGAAAGACCGACGTCCTCCCCGAGGGGAGGGTATTCCGTCGGGCCGACCACTGATGTCAAGTAACCCTGCTCCGGTGGTCGGCCCAACGACGAAGGCGACGTGCACGTGGGTGGGTTGCGGGAGTTGCGTGCTTACGCCCCTCTGTGGCCCCAGACGGAGTGGTGCGAGGAGCGCGCCGACCGCAATCCACCCTAAAAAAAAATATAGGGATATACCCTTTATCATCTTTTCTGACAGCCACTCCATTACAACTCGGATAAATTTGAAAGCAATCTATAGTTGTAATATCTACCCCTAGTATGATTACGGGTTAAACACAATATTTTACCACTCCTTACTTTCCCATAAGAGTAATCGAAAGTGGCTTAAGGAACATTAGAAGAGTAGATAAAAGGACTCTCCTATAAAATTTATAATACGAATTTCATTCATCCATCCGCCTACTAATCAGTTATAACATGTTGCTTACCAAAAGTCTACTTCTATCAGTGGACGTCGTTAGCCTGATATCATTATCGTTACCCAGCTCTTAACATAATTACTTGGAGACTACTCAATATATATCTATTCTACTTTTATAGTACATATTGTAAAAGTTTTATAATTGACCACTGTCTCTACCCTGCTGGTAATATAATTGTTGACCTTACAGCATCGAATATAGCAGGCCCAAGTCAATATAAAAAAACTTTAGTCGTCTTTTACGACACCCACGAGCAGTTTACGATCGGTAATATTCGTAATCACTACCACAGAGCTTAACCAGCATAGCCCATAGCCTGTTAGACAGATGAAAGTTATATACAAAACTAAAAAAAAAACAAATTCAAACCAATACTGAAAAAATTGTATTCTGCGATTTTGGGAAGGTTCCATCCTTTCTTTCATTAACATGTTAAACGTCGAGGGAGTCAAAATACTATATAAATATCGCCCAACATGTATTTCCCATGGCATTGAACGTGTTAACTATAGGCGCATATACGTGAAAACAATTAAAAATATTCAAACCAGATGTTACTCATCGTCTACGTCTACTCGTTTTGCATGCTTGTTGTACCAACACGGTGTTGATTGATTTTTTTTATTTGACACTATGAATTGTGACACTATGAATTGTAACTCTTCTGTACTTGCAATTCTTGTGACCTGTAACTTAAATTAGTTTAAGTTAGGCTGCAGCTGAAAATCAGCGCTGCAAGTTTATGTAGCATATGCTAAGCTGTTGTCTTTTGGACACTAATACCTGGAATTTCGATTGTTACTATACTACGATTATTTTAAGTATCAATATTTTTTCATCTTCGTTTTTTATATAATTTTATGTACATTTTATAGTATATGTAACTATAGTGTCCAATAAATCTTATTTTCTTTCTTCCTTTCTTTCTAACAATATAATACTGCTTCGGTAAAGTAAAAATAAATTTCAAAATATCAAACACACATGGTCACAGAATACCAATATTACCACACCAATATAAATGGCTTCACACCTCTGCCAACGATTCCGTTCACCTCCACAATATCAGAGGAAAATTAAAAACAACATAGCGACTGTTTGTCAGGTCACACCTGCAGCTTACGGGTATACAGATTGTTTACTATTTGCTGTTAAAAAATGCATTTACTATTATTACATTTTGTGCTAACATATAGGACAAATGCAATTCTATCCAAATTTTACCTGGCGTACATAAATTAAAAAGGAAAGTAGAACTTCTCAATTTTAACGGATAATTACTCAAGGTATTCTTTTTAAATGTGGTATGTATGATGGACTTCCACGTTCAATAATTTATTGTTTTTTTTTTTTTTTTTTTTTTGTTTTTTTTTTTGTGGGTGGGCTGCGGTCGGCGCGCCTCCGCACCACTCCGTCCGGGGCGACAGAGGGGCTTAAGCATGCAACTCCCGCAACCCACCCGAAAACCACCTCGCCTTCGTCGTTGGGCCGACCATCGGAGCAGGTTTACTTGTCGTCAGTGGTCGGCCCGACGGAATACCCCCTACGTGGGGTACCCTCCCATCGACCGACATCCCCCGCTCGGGGAGGACGTTGGTCTTTCCTCACGCGGTGGGCCTCTCGGCGGGTGACGGACTAATCCCCGGTCACGTTACCCGCGGCCTCGGCTAGGGCATAATTTATTGTTTAGTGACTTCTATGGGAAAATAATATAAAACAATAAATAAACAAATTGCAGTATAAAATAAAAACTAAATACCCTGTCTGTCTTAAACATACACGATAGAAATAAAACTTTTGTGTAATAGACAAACATTTTAATTATTGATCAAACACTATACTATCGTGTTTATTATAAAATTATTTAAGCAAAATTAACATTATTTCCTTTTTCTTATGTTTACGTGAAAATGCTTAAGCGACTGTTACATTGCGTCCTTACGTGTATTCACACACTTTTCACAATAAAGTGTTTGATATTTATGTTATAAAGTGATGATCCCCGTTCAAGTCTGCCTATAGAACCTTGCACTTCAAAAAATCGTCAATATTTTTCCAGTCATTTACCACAGATTTGATTACATATGTACAGAAGACTTATACATACCTATGTATAAAAATACGTGAACGTGGATATTAAACATGTCTATACAATTACTTTGAAAATTTAATATATCTAACTGAAGACAATTATATCTTATTATATCTTTAAACGAGCAATTCTTGTAAATATATATTTTTTCAGGATCTCAGAAACGGCTCGAACGATTTTGTTGAAACTTGGCATACTAGAGGATTCGGGCCCAAAAAATCGATTTAGCTAGGTTTTATGTATAGAAAATGTTGTTTTGTCAGTGTTTTTGGGAGACAATATAATGACATTAAACTTTAAAAGAATATGAATTAAAATTTTGCCATCAATGTCATGAATTACGATAGATCAGTGGCGAAGTAGTCAGGTTTCATTTTATTTTTGATATCGGCGACAAACGGCGTCGGATCGAATCTCAGTGTTATTATTATTCTCTTTTTGTAATTTTTTATATAATTTTCATTGCTTATTTTTTTATTTTTTATTAATATATATCTAATTAAATGCTACAAAAATACTCCGGTCAACGGTCAACCTGATATTATATCTTTAAACGAGCAATTATTGTATATATATATATATTCAGGATCTCGGCAACGGCTCCAACGATTTTGTTGAAACTTGGCATACTAGAGGTTTCGGGTCCAAAAAATCGATCTAGCTAGGTCTTATTTATAGAAAATGTTGTTTTATGCGTGTTTTTAGCAAAACAAACAATGACATTAAATTTTAAAAGAATATAAATTCAAATTTCGTTGTCAACGTCATGAGTTACGATAGCTCAGATGGGAAGTTGACAGGTTCTAATTTTGATTTTGTTGACATTCAAACAGCGTCGGTTCGAATCTCGGTGTTATTATTATTCTCTTTTTGTAATTTTTTATATATTTTTCATTATTTATTTTTTATTAATATATATCTAAATAAATTCGATAAAAATATTCCGAGCGTAGCTCGGTCAACCAGATATTAAATATTATTGTACTCCTGATTTTTAACTAGCAGCTATCGTATTTATATCGATTTCCTAATCTAATTAGCTGAACTAATTATGTAACTAAGAATATATCATTTTTTTTTAACAAACAATTATTAACTGAAGTCTACAACTCAAAAGGTGAACGATATCTAAGATTAGACATCTAACTCGTTATATCGACTGTCACAGATGTTTACAATGGCTGGGTCCGACGTTTTAACATATTCAGCTCGGCACGGACTTCACATATCTGTGTATTTTTCTAGAACCCTCAGATATGTGAGTTTTCTCATGAAGGTTTTTGCCACTAAAAATCGATGAACTCTGATAAAACACTGAAAATGCGGCAAATATATTTTCTATTATAATAATACTAGCAATCCGCCCTCGCTTTGCTTCGATTTCAGTCGCTTTATCCGCGTAGTGCCCGCTCCCGTGGGAATACCGGATTAAAATAAAGCCTATGTTACTCCCTGATGTTATAGCTTTCCATTGGCGAAAGGGTTTTTGAAATCGGTTCGGTGGTTTAAGCGTGAAAGTGTAACAAACAAACAAAATGACTTTCGCATTTATAATATTAGGAAGGATAATTTGCGTGTAATGTAGCAATTTTGCGGTGCGGTAACGGAATAAGAATACAATTCACCACCCCCTTCTCTCGCCCGTAGATGCCGTAAAAGATGACTAAGTGATATATTGTGCATATAACGATAATGCAAGAGAAGGAAACTCGAAATAAAACCCTATACCAACCCGTCTGACCAGCATGTTATAGTAGGTCAATTTCCCTCCAATAATGGAGGAGGTTCTAGCCCAGTAGTGGGACGTACATGAGGGAGTGAGAGTACAATTAACTTGCACCATTATCTTTGTTGTAAAAGATGACTAAGGTTATACAGATATCATCTATCTTGTAAGGAAAACTTGACATAAAACATAGGCTAATCTGACTACCGTGGTATCGTTGGTCAATTTTGAATTTCCTATTGTGAATAAGATAAGAAGGAAGTATGAATAAGGAAATTGAAACAAGAAATTTTCTATAATTTTCTTTAATAATTATAATTTACTAGCTGACCCACCAGACGTTGTTCTATTCAAATACAGACTACAGCAGCGCAACCTACCAGGCCCAATTGTAAATCTAAAACATTCTCGAATTCCCTTGAACATGCACAAAAAATGTCATCAACATCGGTCCAGCCGTTTAGGAGTTCAGTGACATACACACGTACACAAGAAATCTATACTAACATTATAAAACTGAAGAGTTTGTTTGTTTGTTTGAACGCGCTAATCTCAGGAACCGCTGGTCCGATTTGAAGAATTCTTTCAGTTTTAGATAGTCCATTTATCGAGGAAGGCTATAGGCTATATTATATTTTCAAAAAATTAGGAATCCGTAGTAAAAGTCCAATAATGTAACCCAAGGTGTAAAAAAATTACTCGAAAAAATCCTTACATCGCGTGTGCTGCGAAAACAATTGATTATAGAATAAAATAATGTACTACAACTTTGTAGAACATATAATTGTCTACAAAAAATATGTCAACACCATATGTCTAACTACTGTAGTTATCTCACAATAAGTACTTTTTAATTTTTTTTAAATAATTAAAATGCCGTCGCTTAAAATCTCCTTATTTTGTACCTTGGTACTAATCCTTATCAAAATAAATTATTTCATATTCAAGATGAATTCAATACCTTTATAGAACTTTTTGAATCATTAAATTCGGACATTTCATTCAAAAGATATCGCGATATTAAAAATGTAAGTATTAGTGTTGTTGCCAAATAAGTATTAAGTATCGCGCGCGCATGTTCCATATGATGTGGCGGGCGGCCATGAGGGGCGAGAAGGCGGTAGGCGCTGCGAGATACCATGCCGCGCGGCTCCTTGGGGATGGGCGATCTTTCTGAAAAAGATCGATTTGAATCGTTATCCAAAGAATCGATTCACAAGAAAATCGAGGTCTGAAGGATCGATTACCGATTAATCGATCTATCGTTCTTTTTTCTACGGAAGTATTTTTTCTTTTTAGGACATCTTTTTTTTTTTTTTTTTTTGTGCGTGGGCTGCGGTCGGCGCGCCTCCGCACCACTCCGTCCGGGGCGACAGAGGGGCTTAAGCACGCAACTCCCGCAACCCACCCGAAAACCACCTCGCCTTCGTCGTTGGGCCGACCACCGGAGCAGGTTTACTTGTCGTCAGTGGTCGGCCCGATCGGTGCATGCCGCCCTAACCGAGGCCGCGGGTGACGTGACCGGGGATTAGTCCGTCACCCGCAGGGAGCCCGACCGCGTGAGGGTGACACCCTGGTCGGCAACACTGAAATGTTGCCGGGGCCTCCAAGGGGACAGTACCCACCCGAAAGGATGCCCTCCCCATCGCCAATATGATGTGTTATGGTGTCGCGCGCCGCTCATCAGTCGCCCCTGACCGTTAGGGCGGCGCCGGGTCGGCTAGTTTATATATAAAGATTAAGCGAAAATTTAAGGAAAACAATCTCAGCTATTCTTGGCCAATTAAAAAATCCTACGTAATAACCAAAATGAGAAATGAGCTATGAAACGAAATTCATGATTGATAAGTTAACCCTTATCACGTTAAAACCTTAAGCTGCCTTTCGTAAATCTTCTGCCCGCGAGGAGATCATTTTACGCGAAATATTCCTATAAATATAGTTATCTTTCGTTTCTCAGTGCATGTTTGTCGCTATTGAGCATGTATCGCTTTTTAGTGATAAAGGAATTAGGATACAACTCACCATTCTTTTTATTTGCCCGTAGGTGCGATAAAAGACTTCTAAGGAATATAATATGCATATAAATAACAGAACAAAATTCAAAATAAAGTCCTATACCCACCCGTCTAATCAGCATGGATGGCGAACATTTAGCATGCGTAGTATAACTAAGATGTAGAGGTTTTTGGACAAATTACTTATAAAATAAAATCATGTTGCCCGATGATTACGAAATTAAAATTATTTCCGGCATGTCTATGATTTTCATAATAACCTTATATATTTCTTTATAAAAAAAAATGGCACGTCAATAAAGGTTCCCCACCCCTGGTATAGTAGGTTAATTTCACTCCTATCGTAGAGGAAGCTCGAGCTACGTAGTGGGTCCCCCATGAGCTGAGATGATGATGATAACGATGATGATGAGCGTATATCTTCTAATGCCACGCTCAGGAGGGCTCGTGTATTTTAAGCCTCCCTAATCTTGCGATGATTTTAGCTATTTATATTATTTGACTATCTTTAACAACGTAGAAAATCATGATGAATATGTTGAATGATAAATATTCTTATTTTCCATGTCTATTATATTTAAATTGCTTTTTTTTTTAAACGAGGACGAATGAAGGCTGGTATCATACACCACATTGATTCTAATTATAGCAAATAGCCTGCCTTGAGTATAAACATTACTTGTTATGGCGTTGATGCTTCCATTTTCTTTAATTATAATTTTTCTGATACATACTACATAAGAATGCCGTTTGTCGATGTAGTGACGCTTTTAGAGACGATTCATAGTTGTATATATTTATTACAAATATAAATGCTTATCAATTTTATTAATTACGTAGAGTGACCGAGAAGCGATTTACGTGATAACGGTTGACTTCTACGACTAAAACGCAAAAGAGTCAAAGCCAGATAACAAAATACATAGACAGACATGTATGCTATTGATACTTTTACAGACTCTGTATCTTAACCAAAGACAAAGTTAGTTTAAAGCAAACTATATTCTACGTGAAGCATAAAATTCTAACTTACATCCTCGTGTCTAACTTTCAGCGAGAGTGAGTTGAACAGCTTAACTTCTATGAAACAAAAGACTGAATTTTCCACATCAATACTGAAGGCAACAATCAGGGCATAATATATTCAAATTACGGTACGGTATGAGGCAGAAAAATCACTTTTACTTTGATATTTCCCTCCTAATCCGCTTCGTTACATCGTGGATAATTTGACATATAAAGAAACTGAAGGAAATCCTTCCTAATGCCAAATTGCCCGAGATTGCGACGTCGAATGGCGATATGAGGTTTTGGGTTGAAAATAAATATGAATATGAATTTTGAGACTTTGTTACAACATTGTTGGAGTATAATGAATTGAATATTCATGCATTTCAAATAGGTGTTCCAGTTCCATACTAATAATTTGGATTTCAAATATTATAGTAATAACTATTTTGCATGTCGTAGCGTATTTAAAGATTGTTAAATACTTATTTAATTGATATCATCAGCAAAACATGTTATCGCAAAATTGATTTTTTTTTTTTACTGATGACTGTCCACAGAATGTTTGATATCCTGTAGACATTCAGTCTGCTTGCTGCTAGATGTGGAATTTCTAATTATATCACTCGCGAATTGAAAAATGTGAAGGGATAAACCACTAGGCAGATCGTATGTTAAACGTAAACTGTACCAGTAGTATACTGAAAAAAGAGATTTAGAGTAGGCGGTCCAGCGGTAGTCATCATTGGCCCGTCTAGGCAGTTTACTCTTTCGAGTACTAGGTTTTGCATTTTAATTTCCGAGTTAATTGATCTAGTATTTTTGTATTTAAATTTAACTTAATAAAGTTTAGAACATGATAAAATTAAATAAGTCTCTTACCAACATGTTTAGAAATTATAAAATAAATAGTAAAACGCAATAGAAACTGCACCAACTAACAAGTATAACTATATAATCTTACACAAAGCTGCGTAAAATAATCGAGGCATCAAATCAAAGTTTGGTTTGCACAACACAATTTAACAGAAGGAGTCTATACATTTGTTGCTGAACATTGGAACAAGTCCCCCTAGACAGGTACTATTGACGCGTCAGTAACGGACAATGCATTCAAAATTTGCATACAGATACCGTGGAGCATTCTGTTATTATATGCATAGCGAGACTGGTAGCTTACAAGTTGAAATGAAATAAATTTAAGTTATACTACGAGTCGTCAAGGTTTTTATGGCATTGGTTTATCTAATTTCAGTTTAGATTCAATCTATATTTCTGAATTTATGTCCGGCTGTCAAAGAAGGGTTATGTTTTTCGCGCTTATCTTGTATATTTGTTACAAAGTTACCATGTCAAACTTTACTTATGAATTACAAGCAGCACCCTGCGGATTCACTCGCAGTTTCTCTTCCCGTGGAAATATCGGGATAAATTAGCCTAGCATAGCCAATGTGTTATTCTAATATGTAAGCTATATTATTGTGAAGTTTCATCAAAATCTATTCAGTAGTTTTTGTGTGAAAGAGCGACAAACATCTTTATATCCTCATATACTCACAAACTTTCGCGTTTATAATATTATTAAGGATTCACTGGTTAACAGTAATAAATTTGCCAGAGTGTTTGTATTTGATTTTGATTAAATTCAGAGTGCTCATTACGCAAATAACACTGTACGTGTTTTTTTTTAAAGATAATAACTTTATTGAACATAGAATTATTGACGTACAATTGTATTTCTATAATATTCTAAGTTCACATGAAGGGTTTGAATTACGTTTAAGAATGATACACGTGCTAATGCAAAGGATTGTATCCCTTTGATACATCTATATTCATGGTCCACGAGAAATAATAACTAATGATTACGATAGAAAGAGATAAAGAGAAAGAACCATTATGAGCAGCTCCTCTTTCAGCAATTTTGTTATTGTAATGGTCACAGCTTTATGGCTTGTTTCTTGTAAGAATTCACTGCTTTGTTTTTTTTTCGTGTTGTTAGTCCTGGGCTTCTACAGCGTAGTGTGTTTTGCCTGACGAATTTAGGTTTTGGTCTTTTTAGCATACCTATCATAGTTCGCAATTTATGGTCTGGTCATGTTCACTGAACAGGATTCTACTTGCGTTAGCTAAGTGGGGCGGGTTTACTCCCTTCCCTCCAATGTAGTTGAGGAGAGTGTTGGCTGATCTAGTGGTAACTCATGATCGGATGCTGCTTGTGGGATCTGGTCCAACCATATTTTCCTTTTCTTTTTTATTTGAACTAAATTAAAAAAAATTGTTATATCCTATCTCAAAGGGCATCACACTGAAGCTAAGACTATATGTTGTATACGTGTAATTTTATTCAAAAGATGGTAAAAAATAACAGCCCGCTGAGTTTCTTGCCGGATCTTCTCAGCTAGTGGCCGGGTTCCGATCCGGTGGTAGATATTGTATTGTATTCAAACGATGTATAAATTTGACAATTTGTAAGTGCCCTCAAGGGGCCTATACAGAATAAATGATTTGATTTGATAATCATTTTAGCTCATATACGTTCCATTGTTGGGCTCGTGCCTCTTCCACAATAGGAGAAAACTGACCTTACTATACCATGCTGGTCAGACAGTTTAGTATAGGGTTTTATTTCAAGTTTTCCTTCTCTTGCGTAGATGTAATATGCGTATCATATCCCTTAGTCGTCTTTTACGATATCCACGGGCAAGATAGGGAGTGATGAATTGTATTCTTACTCCGTCACCAAACGGATAATAAACACTTAACACTTGCATTTAAATAGTAGGAAATAAAACTATGTCCAAACAGTTAGGCTTTATCATGAGGTAGTGTTACTTATGCGTATCTCGTACAATTAATATGAAACAAATGGAAATGTTACCCGGATGAAATGCAAATTTATTCAATTAATCCGGCCGCCAGTCTGTATTGGGTGTCGCAAAGCCGTGATTGGCGTTAAGTCGTTCAACCGTACGAAAGTGGTTTGGCGTTTACAGAATAGGGACGTGGTTCAAAATTTGAATATGTTTGCTTATTAGTTTTAAAGCGATGTTAGTTCAGGCTGTTTGGATTGCTTTCATATCATGGTTTTGACGTTTTAATGATTCTGGATATTGTAGTTGTTTTAATTTACCTACCGTTAACCTCGAATTAAAGTTAGAAATAATATTGTTATTTTATCTATTGTTAATAGTTCTATACATAAATAAAAGTTATCTACGTAATAATTGAAAACGCACGATATATGAGATGTTAGAATTTTCAATAAAAAGTTGTTTTTTTTTATTCTTACAAGACAGCTTCAGTGTTATTTGCTCAAAGAGGTTGCATAGAATATCAGATTGCTGTCTGATGACGGAACACAATTCCCCACCCTCCCTTTCCGAAGATTCTGTCCTGCATGACTAAGAAATGTAACGACGTCCTGGAAGAGACATCGGGGACGGACGACGTCTGAAAAGGTGACCCGCCGGGCTGGCTACAGACGACTAGGAACTCAATACCAGTGCTCGACCCAATGGCGAAGGTTAGGGATTATGATGGGTTATGGGGCCGCGGTTGCCTTTGCGTCACCCCGGACGAAGTGAATCCTAAAGACAAATAGGGGATGATAATATGTAGGTAACATGCAGCATACTGCTGTGTGGTAGCGGCTTCGAATACTACCAACCCTTGCTTTGCTCGTAGGTGTCATAAAAGACGACTAAGAGCCCTAGATTGACCCGGACCAACTCCATCTGGTACCATTTGGGTCAACGATTACATTCCCAAGGAGGGTTGACGTCAGGCAGGCGGCCGGTCATAAAAGACATTGCCGAAACTTTTTGCAATATGTCAAAACAGATGATATATTGCGTCGACCCCAAGTAATTGGGATAAGAGCAAGATGATGATGAATATGTAGGTAATATGCAAGAGAAGAAAATTCGAATTAAAACTCTATGCCAACACATCTGACCAGCGTGTTATAGTAGGTCATATTGCCTCCAATTGTGGAGAAGATTCGAGCCTAGCACTGGACATATATAAGTGGTGATGATGATAATGATGATTATCCTGGAAAATTATAACATTTATTTATTTATTAAATTACCAATTACAATGACTGCACAGATGGCGTAGTGGTTAATGCTAGTGACCTACAGCGCCAGTGTCGGGGGTTCGAATCCCACGCAGGACAACACTTTGTGCGATCCACAAATTGTTGTTCTGAGTCTGGATGTAATTTGTGTCCGTTAATTATATGTGTATGTATTTCTCGCGGAAACGCAATGAGTTTCAAAAATTAAAAAAAAAAAAAAAAAAAAAAAAAAAACTGTACGATTGGCGGCGATGTGGTTCGCGACACGTCACGTCTCGTTTCCGTCGGGGGCGAAAAGTGGCCCACAGAGAACCGCTTTGCTACGCTGAATATGTCAAAGATCGTAGCAGGTGGAGGGCAGTGGACTCTGCCTACCCCTATGGGAAAAAGGCGTGAATATATAAAAAAAAAAAAAAAAAAAAAAAAAACCAATTACAACTATTATTACAGGTTTCCCCAATGTAATAGTGTAAGTCAACATAAACCATTAATAACGTTATCTTTTAATGACAACATATTAATTACATAAACAATTAATTAATTTATACATTTTATATCTTTTAAAATTTAAAATTGAACTTAATATCGGAAAAATCGAAGAATGTTCCGAAGTCGCCGCCGGCTCTTCTAGTATATCCTTACCGAAACTCCGTACTTCTCTTTCATAAACTTAACCCTTTAGGGATAAGTTTACTCTTGGCCCCAGGGCTCTTATAAATGGTTCTAATACATAATAGTGCTAAGGAACCCTATTCTAAACTGCACCATCAGCAGTTTGGTACTTTCCACTCACTCACTCACTCTTACAGGGATAGCTCAGTTCAGTTTCATCTTCCGCGCGTGACACTTGCCCCATTAAAAGCCCAATTTTGTTACTTTTCATGATACTAATAAATTCAATTCATAATTATCTTTTTTTAAAAAGGCTTCTGGCCTTATCCATATAACAGTACGTAAGTTAAAAAATATTATAATCTACAATTGTAAAATCTATGCTAAAATAGGATATTATTAAATTATCAACGAGAGTCATTGTATAAAATTATACAGTATTACAGCATATTTCAAATAACATTGCTCTTTTAAATTCTATAATTGAACAAACGAATAGATCAATTTTGTCGGCAGTTGATTCAGTATTCGTAGCGTTTGCGTCAAGGGTGCCATAGTCAAAAGGTTGGTTCTAGCTTTTGGCACTTTGAATAACTGCGGCCGACGACGCCGTGCAAGGTATTCATCTGGTACACATAATCCCATAAATCACAGTATATCCGGATTAGAGATCCTGCCCCGGAACACTCTCATCATATAAGATGCGAGAGCCAAATCCCTTCTTGTTGCCAATTTGTTGATCCAACCATGCCCAGTACAAATAGGGTTGGATACATCAACGGATAGAAAGGATAAACACAATATAATATCCTTACTAATATTATAAATGCGAAAGGATGTTTGTTTGTTTGTTATGCTTTCACGCTTAAACCACCGAACTGATTTCAAAAATTCTTTTCCCAATGGAAAGCTATAATATCAGGGAGTAACATAGGCTATATTTTATCCCGATATTCCCACGGAAACGGGAACTACGCGGGTAAGACTGAAACCGAAGCGAAGCGAAGGCGAGTTGCTAGTCAACTATAATAGCAAGCCGCCTGCCAAGCGTGACGTTTACAAGAGCGATAAGGTTATATCCAACAGTACACGTGAATAGACTGATACAGGAATGGATTATATACCATATAGAATTGCCACTTAATATTTTTCATCATCATCATCATCTCAGCCCATACACGTTCCACTGCTGGGCTCGGGCCTCCTCCACTATGGGAGAGAAATTGACCTCCTATACCACGCTGGTCAGATGTGTTGGTCGGTCAGCTTTGTGTCGAGTTGTCCTTCTCTTGTATACATATTATATGTATACTATATCCCTTAGTCGACATAATGATTTGTGATGTTTACGCGAGTATTACACATTTTAAATAAAACTACTTTACGGATTAATATAAATAATAATAATTAATATAAATCAAATATAAACGCGATAAAAATTCGTAAATTAATTTTTATTTAAAACCTTACTCGTCATTTACGACACCCACAAGTGTAAGAGAGAGGGGGTGATGCATTGTATTCTTACTCCGTCATCACACGGATAATATTTTTACTTTTCTTATAAAACTAACACTTTATCACGATTTATTTGATTAAAACTCATTGCAGCGAAGGAAAATCTACTTGGATTTAGCGAGATCCGGAAATGGTATATTAAATTCATTCTAACTAATAATATGAAGGATTTTTATATGAGCGCTAGACTAGAAATATCATGAAATCGAGTTCTCATATTTTCAGGGACTATTAAATTAGTTTATTCACATCCTCAGCACTGTTGGACTATCCTGGTACAAAGTATAAACCGACAACGTTTTAATTCTTTGATTGTGTGCCCATATAGCATGTTGTACGGTATGATGACGTAGAATACATTCTTCGTAAAGGACAGGTAAAGAATATAGGCTACACATATAGATAAAAAAATTTAAAACGAAACCCTTTATGAACTCCTTCTATCATACAGTAATAATATCTCTCTAATATTGGAAAACACTTAAACAAAAACTCATAAACCAGAGCTGATGAAAAAAATCTAGTTATATATAGTAAATGTATACGTAGTCAGCAACAGCAAAAAATTTATCGGCAATCGATACACTGTAACCTAGTGATAGGTTTACTCCGGAGGGAGTAAGAGAGAATAAGGGCTCTAATTTGTCTAATGTTATGGTGTACAGCAGTTATTAGAGTGGAGACTAAAAACTGCTGTACACCATAATATTAGACGAATTAGAGCAACAAAGTACCCGTTTTTATTTCCAACACGCCATTACATTTAACGCCCATAGTCTACGAATACTTAAAAAACGTAGTCTGCTATGTTTAATAGTCCGCCTAGTGTTACAAAATTAACTTTAGATGTCCGCCATATTGGATTTAGTAAACGCTATATTATTTTTCGCCCTATTACTTCACAGCAAGGCATTTCATTAATTATCCATATTGTCTAAGTGAATAAAAAAAATAGTATTAGTAAATTAGAAGTCATGTTGTATTCAGAGTAACGTCAATTTATTCCGTATTCCTATCAGTAAGCCCTTTCTTTTAATACCAATAGAAGTATCCACGATATTCTGGAGTTACATATAAAATAACTATTTAGTAAGGCTCGAACGAGATGGGTTTTTCGTTCTCTGCCGAGACCGAGATTAAATAATATCTCGGCCGAGACCGAGAGCCGAGACCGAGAATAGACAAAGCGTGAAAAAAAAATTTTAAAACTGTTAACTTTTTAATACACTACTAATTGTTTAACAAAATTAACTGTTTTAATAATCAAAAAATAACATCATATTATAACATTAAAAGAAGCAATTTTTCGGCATTTTCGCCCTTCAAAGAGTATCGCCTCTCGTCGTACGATTGTTCAGCTCCGCTAAACAGTTGTTCACTTGCTACGCTAGTAGTGGCGCAGATAAAAACTTATTTGCTGCAGGCTTACGCACCTTATAAGGTGACGAAAACCAATACTCAAAATTATAAGCATTTCTTTGCAGTCTTGGCTCTCTAAGAAAGCTTTCTAGCGCTATTTCAATCACAGAGCTTGAACTGTATTCGTCATTGGTCATTGGCTCGTCTTCCAACTCTATCGAATCATGAGCTGCCCATAAGTTGAATTGATTTGTTGTAGCCATGTTTGACGAGTTAGTTGAAGATACCCATGTGGTCTCACGATAATCTGATTCACAATTCAGCTCTCTCACGCACTTACACCAATCGACTTCGCGCTGCGGCGCATGGCCACGCGCAGTAAAATTTGAATGCCGATCCGAACAAAGTTACAATCTCGGTCATGACCGAGAATCTCGGCTATAATTAGCCGAGAACCGAGACAAATTTATCGGTTGGATTTGTGGCCGAGAATGCCGAGAGCGAGACCGAGATCTCGGTCGAGCCTTACTATTTAGCCATTTTGGGTAGTTCGCCAGTAGGTATTAAAGTCGTTTCAATTTGGGTATTCACGCTTTGCACGCACTTTTTTTTATTCATTGCAAACGTTGGCAAACGAGCAAACAGTATACCTGATGGTAAGTGTTGGTGCTGCTCATGGACCTTTGCAAGGCCGTTGCCCACCGCGAAGAAAGTGAAGGGAGTGTGAATGCGTACAATGAAGTCCGGTGTTGTCAAAGGCATCACCAAAACCCACCACACGCAAACACCCTCAGAAAGTTGGGCCTCCGGCTGTTTCGAACAGAGCGCAGTAACAAATTACTATTACTCGGGCGTCGATTTTCTGCGACAGTGTGGTACTACCCCGGACGGACCGACCCGCAGCTGTAGACAGACAACTGTCAACAGTGTGGTCTTACTACTATTTAAATGAATATCCATATTCTGGGAATGCACATAAAATAGCTACTATTTGTGTAAAATTTCAGTTTAATTCGTTAAAGATAAAACTTTAAAATTCAGTCGCAGTATTTGCCCCAAACACACAATCCAAGTTAAACAAAAGCTTGTAAAGATGGATAATATCACTGAAAAAAAAAATTAAAATCATATTTAATGTAATATATAGTGACCATGAACGATCTCGATAATATCTTATCACTTAAGAAGTATCAGAGACGTCTAAACATATTTATATCATCTAACGTTGAAACTTGGAAACTGTCATTTTGTGGTGCGTCCGTATGTACTCAAATCGTGTTTATACCAATATGATATGAGTTTATACTGTTCCTGTATACCGTCAAACATTTCCAGCCTTATATGAATCCTTTTAAAGTATTATAAAAAAAACCGTGCAAATAATTCGCACAATTAGTAGATTATACTTATTTAAATGTAACCTAGCACTGCTGTGTGGTGACGGATAAGAATACTATCAACCCTTAAATTGCTCGTGGATGCTGTAAAAGACGATTATAAGTTTTAAATTAATTAAACCAACCTTATTTGATCCCGTCTATTCAATAATTATATTTCCAAGCTGGAATAACGTCAGGCAGCCTTCAAATTTTTACAGAATGTACCTACAATGAAAGAAGCGTACATATTGCATCAACCAAGTAATAATTAGAATAAGAATTAAATAACGATGATGATAGCTGTTACCTAGCAGATGGATGTTTTATACTCTTTGGTGGATATGTATTTTTAAGGGTTAATATACGTTACTTACGCGGTCAATCTCTCTTAAGTGGCGGATGAATCCTTACTGGGTCCATCTGAACTTCGTCTGGGGCGGTATCAGGCACAGATGAAGTTCAGACACTCACAGATGTATCGACGAAAAAGCGTGTAACGGTAAATTGACGTTCTGGTCGCGGCAAATTGCAAATTGACGTTCTGGAAGAAGCTCATCACATGAGAGTAAGATTCCCTTATATCCTGTTTCACCTTAATCCTATCCCGTATGCCTTCTATTCCACTATGGCGTGCGGTATATTGATTCACCGTCCATTTTAAAAGAAAAATATATTAAAGTCTCAGAGATTAGATTAGATTAGATTTAGGAGTGGTAGGACCACACTGACGACAGTTATCTGTCTACAGCCGCGGGCCGGTCCGTCCGGGGCAGTACCATGCTCTCGCAGAAAATCGACGTCTGAGTAGTAGCAATTTGTTACTGCGCTTCGTTCGGTGAGCGAGAGAGCCGGCAGCCCACTTTCTGAGGGTGATTGCGTGTGGAGGGTTTTGGTGGTGTCCTTGGACCGAGCCTCAATGCACGCATTCACACTCCCTTCGCTTTCTTCGCGGTAGGCGGTGGCCTTGTAAAGGTCCATGAGCGGCAGCAACACTTACCATCAGGTGTACTGTTTGCTCGTTTGCCACCGTTTGCAATAAAAAAAAAATAAGATTAACACTCCCTCTCTTGCCCGTGGTTGTCGTAAAAGACGACTGAGGGATATAATATTCAGATAACATCTATGCAAGAGAAGAAAAGTTCAATAAAACCCTAAGCTAACAAGTCTGATTAGCGTGGTATAGTAGGTCGATTTCCCTCCCATTACTGTGGAGGCCCAACTGTGTTACTTATTTGGGCTATGATTAGATAATGAAAATAATCTTATATACATAATGAACTCTTCAATTACATTTTCATCATCATCATCATAGCTCATATACGTCCCACTGTTGGGCTCGAACCTTCTGCATAATAGGAGGGAAATTATCAACTATACCACGTTGGTCAAACGGGTTGGTATAGGGTTTTATATCGAGTTTGCCTTCTATTACATATATGTTATCTGCAACGACACTCTTTTCTTACCCGTGTAAGAAAGAAGGTGATGAATTGTATTCTTACTCCGTCACCACACGGAAAGTTTACCTTTTCATATCTATAAATAAAAAAAAATACTTAATCAAAAGAACTTTCTTACAAAAATATTTAGTAGCAGAAGGATGAAGTTTTTAACATCAGCTCATTTAAAATGTGCAAAATTTATCTTCGTTAGCTAGTACAGTATTCAGGCAGGACAGCTGTTGAACAAAGTTTCATAATACAAGCGTGACAATGAATACATTATTAGTTTTAACATGAATTTCATACAAACTGCTCCGTGAGGTTCTATTAAGTGACAGAGACAAACTTTTATTAACATGTCTCCTCCCTATGTCCAGAATGACTGTTCTGAATTTGTATATATTGTGTCTTTATTCGAATAATTTAAATAGTTGTTATATTAGCGAATTAGTTGTTCCGTGTAGTGACGGAGTAAGAATACAATTCACCACTCCCTATCTTGTCCATGGATGTTATAAAAGGTGGCTAAGATTTAACGTTAGAAACTTTATTTGGCATATAACATCTATAAAAGAGAAGTTTAACTCTAAACAAAATTCTATATGACTCACCTGACCAGCATTGTATAGTAGGTCATTTTCCTCCTATTGTGATTCTCCATCTGTGGCTCAAAATCGTCACTATAGCACCATCGGAATAGAAATCGCTGTTGGTGTTATCTGATTTCTATAAGAGAGCCGGGCGCGTTTTAGTAATCCCTAAGCTGGCTTTTACTAGTCCAATGGTAAATTAAGAACTCCTATTGTTATCAAAGTTTACCAATTTGCTAATATTTATACATACTGCTCTCTTCCTATTTATATGAATTCTAACCTAAAACCTTTCACGATAGACGACTAATGAAAAAAAATATATATATTGTCAACAGAACCCAGAGCATCACAATTTTCTTTTAGTCTATAATAGAAAAGAAGAACCAAAACGTGATTATGAATACATTTAGTTGTTTAGTTACCTATAGTTTCAATGTTTAAGCATACTGAGTCCATTAAGAAAGTGTTTACAGAGCCTATTAATAAAACTCTAAATAGAATAATTAAGTTATTAATTACCTAACAAATAACCCTATAAAATCAAGATCATTAATGAAATGAAAAAGAAAATTCAATATTAAAACAACCATCTTGTCTGAGTAATATGCTACAGTATTTCAAATTCCTTTGGTCCAACCAAAAGTGCGACAGTCAGTCCATTTGTGACCATGAACGGTAAAAATTATTCGCAAAATCGAGAAATTAATAATAAAACGCAAACGCGATAAAATCCGTAAAAATGTATTTAATTTAAAATGATAAATAAAATTATTTTTAGGATTTTTATCGCGTTAGAACACGAACATTTCGAAATATTTGTGAACGCTGAAAAATGTTAAAAACGTCAGAAAATCAAAAATGAATTATATTTCATTTCAACCGTAAATACAGGTTTATTTTTAAATGTGCAATATTTCCGTAAACATCAGATCATTATCAAGAAGATATTATTATATTAGGAATATTAAATACATTTTCTAGTTATAATGCGATTCCTTGATTGTAGTTGTTACTGTGTATTTACCGTAATAAGCGGCAAATTTGAAAAATAATCCTATCGCTCTTGCAGTCCGAGAGCTGATCAGCAACTTGACTTTTGGAGGAACTCATTTTAAAAGTGGGACGTATATGAAATCCGCATATTGTCATAAATCTATCACACTTCATAAATGTCTCACTGCTGGGCTCAAACTTCTTCTACATTAGGAGGGAAACTGACCTTCTTTAGCACGCTGGTCAAATGGGTTGCTTTAATGTTTTATTCGTTATCCTTCCCTTTCACAGCTGTTATTGGCATTCATCTTTTACGACACCTATGAGCAAGATGAATATGGTGAATTATATTCATACCCAGCTATCACATGGAAACGACATATACATTTTGTTTTATTGTTACGATTAATTAAATTTCAAAAACTTAAATGAAAATCTAATTTAACTTATTTAATTACTGAACTCGTGAAGCTGAAGTGAAAATCGGATTGTCAGTGGTCACGTTGCTAAGTACACTACAGCATGTGACCATAAGAGATTAAATTCTAAGTTATAGAGTATTTGCCATACATTTCTTGAATAAATTCTCAATAATAAATACGATTTAATTAAGCATTATTACATTGGTTCCTTAATTTATAAATAAATATCTATCCTTAATCCTCTGATATCCATTGCCAGACCTGGGCCTCCCTAAGGTGGTATGATTCCATAATAACCAAGCTTAACAGCTGATTTGGCGATCGCAATCAGAAGGGTTGCTCTCCATTTTTCTGGAGATCTTACAGCTGGATTTTAGAAAGTGATAGACCTGTGATTTTAACCCATCCCCACTCTAGTTACCCAGATTTGCCGCAGACAGAAAAGGATAGACAGTAAAAACATATCTAAATATAATAGGCGTCCTACAAAACACATAAAGAAAATATTAAATTGAATTGAGGTCCCGCCAACAAAGAAAAGAAATGAAACATTACGAGGCGTAGGAAAGTGCTCATTAAGAGTTTTAGTAAATAAACAAAAGATAAATTACTGCACGGGCGACAAAATATAAAAAAAAAGTATGCGGATTTATGTCGCGTTCTGAATGGAGCTATTAGAATAGCGGTAGAAATAAAAAGCCGTATTTTATGACTGGAAAGATACTTAACTTATTTATTACTATAACAATTTTAACATTATTTTTAAGCTTCTAACCACGTCGTAATATTTATTTTATATTGTAACTATTATTCTGCAGTGTCTGAAAACAAAGGTATATGTTACCAGCGATGGCCTATGGCAGAGAAACATGGTCTCGTAAATGTCGACCTCATAAAAAGGCTCAAAGTCGCTCAACGTGCTATGGAGAGAGGCTCTGCTGGATATTTTTCTACGTGGTAAAAGCCGGAATGCTGAAATTCGTAGCAGAACGGGTGTAATCGATATAGCCCGAAAAAATTGTAAACGCCCGTGAATAGGAAAACTTAACCACGGAAGACGATACATTTTTTTTTTTATTGCAAACGGTAGCAAACAGTACACCTGATGGTAAGTGTTGCTGCCGCTCATGGACCTCTGCAAGGCCGCTGCCTACTGCGAAAAAATTGAAGGGAGTGTGAATGCGTGCATTGAGGCTCGGTGATACCAAGGGCACCACCAAAACCCTCCACACGCAAACACCCTCATGTTACTTAAAAAAAATTATTTCCATTTTGTGTACATTATGAAAATGTCGGCATGTTTCATTTCTTATATCTAAAGGAGGCCGTGCCCAGCAGTAGACAGAATACGGGAAGAGGAAAAAAAGATTTATAGAATATAGAAAAATTTGATACGTGAAATAACAAATTCCTACTTGTCTCGTTTTTCAGCGTCCAGACCATCCATCAATCAAGCAATATTCACAACTCGAACCCAAGACCATATTTTAGGAGATATTAAAGATTTAAAACGGCCGGAACCGAAGCCCTGCAAGTGTCGCACAGTAATCTGTAAGAAATAATCTAACATAATACCGTAGTTTTTATGGCCATAACTGAGAAAAGGCACGGCAAGGGTGTCAGTTACACAGAAAATATGAGCGTGAAAAAGTAAGATAAGGTAAAAGTAAGATAGCGGACACGAGATTTTAAATAGGCATAACGTTTGTAACAAACTGCAGGCAAAGGCATCTTGACTGATAGCATAGAAGTTAGGAATTTATGGAAATGCCGTGCCTCTGAGTACGATGCCTTACACAAATCTCTATTAATAGAAAAACGACAATGGCGTATAAATAGGACATAAATTATCATACCCGTGACGAATATCCTTACTAATATTATAAATGCGAAAGTAAGGATGTTTGTTTGTTTGTTTGTTAGTTACGCTTTCACGCTTAAACCACAGAACCGATTTCAAAAATTTTTTCATCAATGGAAAGCTATAATATCAGGGAGTAACATAGGCTATATTTTATCCCGCTATTCCCACGGGAACGGAAACTACGCCGCGGGTAAGGCGACTGAAACCGAAGTGAAGCGAGGGCGGGTTGCTAGTATTCTTATAATTATTACCCGATTCCCATAGCTTACGCTTAGTTATTCATCATTACAGCTCATATATGAGATAATTTAAGATAATGGTTACACATAACTCATCAATGGCAATTTAATATAAATTTGTGGGTTTAAATGCAGAATATCTGGTTGATCGAGCTTTGCTCGGTATATTTTTTTTTGTCTATTGTGGTTTTGATGAACATATTTCGATATATACTAATAATACCATCGCATGAAAACACATCGCATGAAAACACACCTCACAAGTAATACATATTATATTAAATTGTACTAAACATAGTGCGATTGCCAAGTCAATCTATTTATTTAAAACATAAAAGAACTTTAATATTGATATAGTCACTATAAGAAGTTGTTAGGTTAGCTACTTACGTAATAACTTAACAAGAAAGGTCCCTTAAGCAGGGACTGAATGAGTTAACCGACTTGGTATAACATCATCATCATCATCATCATCGCAGCCCACATACGTCCCACTGTTGGGCTCGGGCCTCCTCCACAATGGGAGGGAATTTGACCTACTATACCATGCTGGTCAGACATGTTGGTATAGGGTTTCATTTCGAGTTTTCCTTCTCTTGCACAGATGTTATGTGCACATTATATCCCATAGTCGTCTTATACGACATCCACGGGCAAGATAGGGAGTGGTGAATTGTATTCTTACTCCGTCACCACACATGGTATAACATGGATCTCACAAATTTTTATGGTAGAAGAACTCAGTTGCGAGGCTTGGCTTTTTTTACAAGACTTGTTTTTGATGATATCTCATTTCTTTTTGTAGATAGACTTACTTATTTGCCTTTCCGGTATCTTCTACTTCTTGAATATCAACAAAGGATTTTCTTAGAGCACACTCTCTGAAAAATGAGACATCTCTCCTTCCCGCTTGAGTCAATTCTACCTAAACTAAGCGGAGAGATGTGGAAATAAAGAAATTTGATTGGTTTTTCGAAACACATCTCCTCTAGTCTCCTCTCCGCTTTGATGACAATCGAGCCTAATAATGGCGTTCTTTCTTTCAGATAAATTTCAGGCAATTTAGTTTGTTTAATACTTTGGGAGATTTTGGTACAATTTCATAAGACACGTCCCACTCTTGCTTTTTAATTAAGTTGATTGACCATTTTACAAGTAATCTTTGAACATAATTATATCTACGTATCTGTCTACACCTATTATGCCAATCATCATTCAGCCTATCGCCGTCCACTGTAGAACATAGAGGGATCTCATGCTTTACCATAAAGTGCGGTACTGTGGCACCTGAATCCAACGACGCTCAAGGGTAACAGAGTTGCCATGACTAGAGCTTATTTTTCTTTGCCTTATGAGGAATAATGACGTAGTCGCCACGTTTGGTAGGCGGGTTGGTTTCGCAGTGAGATATCATACATTTCCCCGGCGAGAGCTGCTGCCCACTCTCTTTCGTGTTGTATCTTTTTTTTAAATGACAACGCCTTGCACTAAGGGAATAATAATCCTTATATTGTGGGGGACTTTACAAACATATAATTCAACATCGCATCATCATCGCAGCCCTCATATGTCCCACTGTTGGGCTCGGGCCTCCTCCACAATGGGAGGGAATTTGACTATACCATGCTGGTCAGACATGTTGATATAGGGTTTCATTTCGAGTTTTCCTTCTCTTGCATAGATGGTATGTGCATATTATATCCCATAGTCGTCTTATACGATATCCACGGGCAAGATAGAGAGTGGTGAATTGTATTCTTACTACGTCACCATAAATAAAGAACATATAATTAACCGACATAAATTACATTCGGACTCAGAACAACAATTTGTGGATCGTACAAGGTGTTGTCTTGCATGGGATTCGAACCCGCGACACTAGCACGGTACGTTGGTATCTTAACCACTACGTCATCTGCACAGTCTTTAGTCGGTTGTTATGATTCCCATAGGGAAGCAATGATGGCGACAAATGTATTCTTATTTTTTACAAAGTTACATTTCATTAACTGCAAATGTAACTTTGTAATCCTATATATTTATATGGGTTTACAAAATTATTTATACAGTTAGTGTACCCCGGCAACTGGATGAAAATTATAATGTTTCATAATTTTTCCTTCACTTATATACTAAACACTATTTGCATTCTAAATTTGAAGCTTCTATGTCTACTAGAAGTGCCACTTTAATATTGATGATCGGTCAGTCAGTCAGTGAGTGACAAAATTACGAAATTTTGACTAGTTATAATTCTTAAACTATTAGTTCAAATTGAATAAAATTTGAAATACGCAATGTGTTTACAATGCCTGCTAGGTTATTAAAAATTCAGCTTTCTAGCTTTATTAATAACGAAGTTATAGGGGGTCGAAAATGGCCTGAATGCCTTCGAGAAAAGTATGTTACAGCAGTGTTGCGTTTTGCCCGACTTTATTTTTGCTCGACTTAGCGGGGGCACTGCCGTGCCCCCAGAAAATAAAATTGTTGAAATAATGAAAAAAATATCAAATATTATAAAAACAGAACACTGAGATTCGATCTCACGCTGTTTGAATGCGACTGGACAACTTCCCAACTCAGCTATTGTCACTCTTGATGGCGACGGCTAAATTTACATTCCTGTTCTAATGACTTTTTATGTCATTTTATTGATTTATTGATTAACTAAAAACACCGAGAAGATGACATTTATAAATAAAACCTAGCTAGATCGATTTTTTGCCCCCAAAACCTCTTGTGTCCTAAATTTCATGAAAATCATTGGTGCCGTTTCCGAGATTCTGCATACATAGAAATATATGTACATATAGAAATAATATCAGGTTGACCGAGCTTCGCTCGGAATATTTTTGTAGAATTTATTTAGGTATATATTAATAAAAAATAAATAATGAAAAATATATAAAAAATTACAAAAAGAGAATAATAATAATACCGAGATTCGATCCGACGCTGTTTGACACACAAAAACTAAAATTAAAACCGGTCAATGTCTCACCTGAGCTACCGTAACTCTTGACGTTGAGAACGAAATTTGAATTCATATAATAATATAATCTTTTAAAATCTAATGTCATTGTAACGTTTTGCTAAAAACACCGACAAAAGGACATTTTCTATACATAAAACCTAGCTAAATCGATTTTTTGGATCAGAATCCTCTAGTATGCCAAGTTTCATCAAAATCGTTGATGCCGTTTCCGAGATCCTGAAAATATATATATTTACAAGAATTGCTCGTTTAAAGATATAAGATAAATGGAGACACGGAATCCATTAGAAAGTATCGATACTGTATCGTAGTCATAAAAATATCGATCCTTCAAAGTATCGAGTACTTTTATGGGATTGTCGTGAAAGCATATTTTTTACTAAAAGCACTAACATTACTGGAATTCTCGTGACGAGCGTTTTTTAGGAATTCCAAGAAATGAAAGGTTCAGTACCACTGAACTAGATGGCGTTACCGTAAACATCAACCGTAAGGTCACCTTTAAAATTAGTAATTTTTACAATTTATTCGATACGATACTCTTATCCCAATTACTTGGGGTCGACGCAATATGTCATCTGTTTTGACATATTGCAAAAAGTTTCGGCAATGACTTTTATGACCGGCAGCCTGCCTGACGTCAACCCTCCTTGGGCATGTAATCGTTGACCCAAATGCCACCAGAAGTAGTTGGTCCGGGTCAATCTAGAACTCTTAGTCGTCTTTTACAGTCTCTTTTGCAGTAAATTCTTACAATATTTTTTGATGTGAAACATTTATAGTAAGGGTAAACTTGATCATTGCTGTGGCGTAAATAGACCGCGGCGACGCAACGCCACGCTATATTCCAAAATATGCGAGGGCAAAGCTGATCGTTGGTTTGGCGTAAACAGGCCGGCTAAGTAACGCTACGCTATATGATGGAATATATGTACTACTAGCAACCCGCCCTCGCTTCGCTTCGGTTTTAAGTTATAGTGGTTTTACCCGCGTAGTTCCCGTTCCCGTGGGAATACCGGGATAAAACATAGCCTAGTTTACGCCCTGATATTATAGCTTTCCATTGGTGAAAGAATTTTTGAAATCGGTCCAGCCGTTTTGAAGACTACCCGGAACAAACAGACAGACAGACAAACAGGCAAAAATTTTTTAACTGCTATTTTAGGCATAGGTGTCATGCAAATAACCGTGTGAGCATGAAAAAAGCCTATTATTTTGACATTACAAACAGACACTCCAATTTTATTTATTGGTATAGATACGTAGTAGCGTGTGAGTGAGACGGAGTAACGCAATTGTTATGCATAAGCGACTGTGCGATGAATTAATTATGATGATTGTGTAATATTTTAAATCTTAATATATATAAATTACGTGTCACGTTGTTTGTCCGCGATGGACTCCTAAACTACTTAACCGATTTTAATCAAATTTGCACACCGTGTGCAGTTTGATCCAACTTGAAAGATAGGATAGTTTACATCTTAATTTGTAGTCGCAATATTATTTTATTGTAAATTATTTGTATTACCTATATATACCATTATACCTATTATTTGACATTCACAATTATCTGTTAACTCCAAACGATTTTAACAGATGGCGATATCTGTTGACTGAATTGAATAATTAATAAATAGATGGCGCTGCTATGTCAAACCTACAAACGTGGCATATACGATTTTAACTTGCTTTTCTACATAGATGTCATTTGTAAGAAAATATGACGACCTCCATGACAGATGTTCTCCCACAGTTCCACCTAAATAGTTTAATAAAATGTAATATAACAAAAACATTAGCCACAGCAACGCGTGGCCGCGTCTACTAGTAATAATATAAATCTTTATCATCATCTTGCTCTTATCCCAATTACTTGGGGGTCGACGCAATATGTCATCTGTTTTGACATATTGCAAAAAGTTTCGGCAATGACTTTTATGACCGGCCGCCTGCCTGACGTCAACCCTCCTTGGGAATGTAATCGTTGACCCAAATGGTACCAGATGGAGTTGGTCCGGGTCAATCTAGGGCTCTTAGTCGTCTTTTACGACACCCACGAGCAAAGCAAGGGTTGGTAGTATTCGAAGCCGCTACCACACAGCTTCAATAATATAAATGTAAATCGTAATATTTTATTTACACGTTATTCTATATTAGTTTCTGTCGTAGTCTGTTCTTTTATGCATATTTACTTGTATAGAATAATTTCAATATTTCAAATCTGCCAGGCGTACTGTGCTACTTTTTCCAGTAGATTCTTACAATCTTCACCGTGTTCTCTAAAATTGTACGCTTGATCAAGTCTGCTTAAAACAATAATTGCTGCAAAAATAGTCTCATGTATAGATACCATCAAAAAAAAAAAATGTATGGCTACCACAGTGGGGTGTTACAAGTTAGTGCCACATGTAGCAGCCGTTGCATTATATAAAAATATTCCTAATTTTATCTTATTTAATTTTACTTAATTTTCTATTTTAAGTATTACATTTATTTATCTATTCGCTATCATAATTGCAGTCCATATACGTCCCACTGTCGGGCCTCCTTCACAAAGGGAAGGAATTTGATCTACTATACTATGCTATTTTCTGTGTGGTGATGGAGAAAGAATACAATTCACTACTCCCTGTCTTGCCCGTGGATTTCGTAAAAGACGACTATGGGATATGATCAATGGCGGCTGTACCTTAATTGCGCTCGTGCGCTGAGCCACCAATTCAAAGATTTATTAATTACAATGTTAGTTCATATTGATATTTTAAATTACTATATTAATATTTATTATTTAAACATACAAAAACATATAACAAATATAATTTAAAATTATGACGAAACTATTTAAACGCTTTACTAAACTATTAAAACTTATTTATTCTGTAAAAAAAAATCTCGTGCGCTGAGGCGAGCGCACGGGGACTGCTAATACAACTTGTATTAGTTATGAGTTAAAACGCCTGGCGCGTGAGACAGAAGATAGTTCATAGAAATATACCGAAAAATGAGTCTCTGCTCGAGCGCCGCACGGGCGAACCGAACATTACCGAGAGCACTCGACTTTCGACGAAATTTGCCTGGCGGTGGCGACGTGCTGCATAGTTTCAATGTATCCTGTGACGCGTTAAATGTTGTTTGATTACATTAATTCTTTTTTTTATTTTGGTCTTAGTTCTGTTCTATACTTCGTGTATCGTGTGTGGTGTGAGTGTAAATGAGCCTAGCATGATAAAACTTTTCAAAATAAAGTTGATATAAAATTGGCGGGACCGCCAAGGCCCTCGATAAATTTAATAAATGAGTGCAAATCACCATATTTTTGATTTGCACTCTTTTATAAATATTTTTTGAAAAGTGAAAAGCAAATAAAACCACATGTTTCTTCACATGTATACCTAAAAAATGTAACGAGTTCGAAAATAATAAAAAAAATGTCATTTTTTTATAAATTATTGTTCCATTGCTATTTCTAATCTTAATACTTAGTGAGCAAGTAAAGTGCACCACCACTTTTTTGACCCACTAGCCGCCACTGGATATGATATGCAAATAACATCTCTGCAAGAGAAGGAAAACTCGAAATGAAACCCTATATCAACATGTCTGACCAGCATGGTATAGTAGGTTAAATTCCCTCCCATTGTGGAGGAGGCCCGAGCCCCAACACTGGGACGTATTTGAGCTGAAATGATGAATGAATGATACTATGCTATATAGGAGTACTATATAGGGTTTTCTTTTTGAGTTTTCCTTCTCTTTCACAGATGTTATGTATATATTATATCCCTTAGTCGTTTTCACCGACATCCACGGGCAAGGTAGGCAGTGGTGAATTGTATTCTTGCCACGTCACTAGACGGAAGAATTATCAATTGATTATGTTAATTATGTATTATTGGATTTTTTTATAAAGTTATTGTGTTTGGAGAAAGACAACATTTCGTCGTCCCGCAGTACGTGTAGGTAGGTAGTAGAAAATGAAATCTTATACTTGAAACAATAAGCCTGGCTTAGGAGTTGCCCTAGTGGACATATCGACATTTTGACGTTTCCTAATAGTTATAATCCCAACTGCAGAAATGTGGTCAAGTTATACTGGAAATTTTGTTATTGTATTTATTTGGAATATATCTTATGAATTTTAAGAACTATAAACGGTGTCTTCATATATAATTTTAAAAGGCATTCCTATGCGTATCTTTATATTACAAAACATAACTAAAATTGAAAATTTTGAATAACAATCTAATTTAATATACTCGTAGTATGTATTACTTGTGAGGTACATTGTACTTTCATGCGATAGCAATCAATCTGTTTATGTAAATCATAAAAGATTTTTAATATTGATATGGTCACTATGAGAAGTTGTGTATACGTTAGCTAATTAAGCTTGGTTTGTTTAAAAGATTTTTTTGATGGCATTATCTATTACCAAAAACATTAAGTAACGCAGTAGCGCTATTATCTCCAAATAGAATAAAAATAACTTTTAAATGTATCAAGAATGAAAAGGAATTAGTACCGTCTTTCTTTTCACTCATTGAATAAATTTCACTGATGTCTTTCTAGTAATTATAAACAGTTCAAAGATCTTATTCAATAGGTTATATGTAAACGGAATAAACTTCAATTTTGTAATTTCGTCCATCTTACATCGAGTATTTTAAGTATAATATTTTTAATGTACTCTACAGAACTCAATGCAAATTTCATGACACAGAAGAAAATACATTTGCTGTAAAGTAAACTTACATCTCATATTTATTAAAACATCATTACGTTCCTGAACCCTCTATTAGTAGAGATTTCATTTAGTGGTGGATCCCCTAAATCGTTTAAGTTAAACCGGGGATTTTCCCCGAGGTAGAGCATTAAAGGTGCATTCGCTATACTAATTGAAAAGAGGGGAAAATATTATTGATTGGCTCTTTTTTCGTTCTAGAGATTTGAGTTGTTTGGTACTTTACATTTCATGTTCAGATTTTGAGAGTAAAATAATCTTTTTTTTTTTTATATAAGAATAAGATTTATTGAAAAAATATTAATATTTATTAGCTCTATGTGGAAATTGAATAGAAATAACATAGTCTTCCTTTCCTGTGGATATTGTAAAAAAGGAATCACCGTCACAAGAGAAGGGCATATCGAAATCCAACTATCTTGCCTATCTAGTAAGCTTGGTGTTAAAGTCAATTTCACTTTTCTGGAGTGAAATTAGCAGTGGTATGAATATGTGTTAAAAAAAAGATATAAAATAATTAAATTAAAATACCTATTTTAACGATTTCCAACGTTTGTATGTAAAATAAAACGTTTTATCGCATTTAATTGCATAACGAATTTTAATAGTCACGCAAGTATTACACATTTGAAATAAAATGATTATTATAAATTTTAATGTCTCTGCATTCAATTTTTAATTACTCAACCCTTTCTATTAATTCGCTAAGATTTTCTCAGATCATATACATCCGACTACGGAGCTCGAGTCTGTCATATAATAGGAGAGAAATGAACCTACTACACCACTCTGCTCGAACGGTTGCTATAGGGTTTGTTTCGATTTTTCTGGTCTTGCATCGATTTTATATGAAAAATATATATCTTAGTCGTCTTTATGACACCTAAGTATGGGCAAGATTATATTCTTACTTCATCACCATACGGGCAAAACAACGCTAGGATATCATCGCATTTTAATATGGCATTAACTATTCCGATAAATATTTTTAAAATTCATAGTGAATAGAATTTTTAAATAATTGAAGACGTAATGGATACAAATTAGCTTCTAAAAAAAGTAGTTGGGCACCACAACAAGTGGCATATGTTTTGCAATACTGAACTAAATGCTCCCTCTGTAAGGGTTTAAGAATGCGATGTATTGCTTTTTACTAGAAAGTTTAAACGGTTCTAATGGAGCATCAAAGGAATAGGCAGCACTATTTTTTTGGGCAATTCATAACACCGTCTACCATCACTAAAATTACCAACAGTCCCAAACTTGGCGATTAAAACCTTATCCGCCCTCTGGTGAGTTTGCTTATGTCGAAAACTGAATTTCAATATATTAAAGATGGATTGTATTTGAAACTAAAATAAAATACAAATTGTTTCCAGAACAAAACACTAGTGGTGGTCGTTGAATAAACGAACAGTTTTTTCGACTGTTTCTTTGCCGTGAACTAATAAACTAGTTTATAGTTGACTGATAAACATGTTTATGTATGAACGGCTTCGCAAATCGGTCGTCGCATCAACGAATGACACGAACGCGACGACGACTTCGAGTATTCAAAAGCGCCCGAATCGGCCCGAACTTGGACGACGCGATGCGCTTGCGCTCGCATTACTCGCTACGCTCTTTACCCGCCCCGCAAACCTCACCGCCCGTAGGCGCGAGTCGAGCCGAAATCATAACGCATAGATAGATTGATTGCAATTCATTGAACTCTGCTATCATGTGATGGGACTATCATTACATATTGAAGCGTCAATGTATATTGTACAATTAAACTGTTGTCTAATAAAATTCGTTGAAGTTTCGTTGTTCTTTACCAATGGACGATCAATGTACGTCATAATATAAACTAAACGTCTCGTCTTGTCTAAGCATCTACGACGTAAACTAGTCGAAAATTAGACTGTTTTTCAACTAGTTTATCATCGACGATAAACGGTCTTGTTGCGTCGACTGTAAAATCATCGACGACTCACTACTACAAAACACAGTCACAATCCTCTAGAAAATTTAATATACTTAATAAGTGTATACAGCTTAGATACATATACTTTTTGTCATTACCTGCCAAACAACAAATCTTTGTCTCCAACCCAACAAACACGGTAGGTGTGACAAAAACGACGTCAATTTACATAATTAATCCGGCTCCCTGTGACACGGCTAAGAGGATTATCCTGAATCAAATTGGATGCGGCCACTCTATAACACGTCATATAAGTTTCTACCTGAATTTTTGTTTGAGCTTGACTAAAATAGAATTTTTCGTTGATTTTCTCTATTTCATAGTAATAATACTGTAAGCTGGATGATAAAAGATTGTACATTGTATTGTGAATGTGTTGTATTTATAATTTTATATGAAAGATCTTTTATATTTTGTCCATTTGTAGGAATCAAAAGTTTCTAAGCTTAACAAAGAGAATTTATAAATAATACACGAATATTTTTCAAGACATTTATATTTGAAATAGATGTATATACATTTATTGTATAATATTAAGCTTGAGTAATTATTTTTAGTACTTACTCTATTTTTATATTCATAAATATTCTGTTCGTGTGTTTGTAATTGTACTCCTTCTAAACGGCTGGACCAATTTTGATGCTTTTTTGTTGCTGTTCTGACGGATATGAGAATGGTTTGATTAATAACGGGAACCGGTAGACGGCACAGCGATCGGATTCTTTTTACTATTTTTTTAAATTTGAAAAAAAAACAACATCTGCTCGATGAGCTAGTATTTTATAATAATGGAACGGTGAGTGCTTCACAGTCGTATAGTTTTAATTAGCAAACAAATTACCTCCGTGATTCAATCTATTTTACATATAGGCAGTAAGTGAAGAAATAATACCTCCGTGTAGTGACAGAGTAAAAATACAATTGAACACCTCCTCTTGCCCGTGGATGACGTAAAAGACGACTAAGGAAAGTAATATTTAAATAACATTGTTAAACAAGAGAAGGAAAACTTGAAATCGAACCCTATGGCAACACGTCTGATCAGCGTGGTATAGTAGATCAATGTCCCTTATATTGTGGAGAAGGCCTAGAGGTTATACATACATATATGGACTATGATGACGATGGGAAAATAAGATGCCTTTTGTATCTCAAAATACGCTTTATGTAATGACGCTATCTGTATTTCAAAATAACCTTATTCGTCCTACTATAATAATTTTTAGAAAGAATCATTTCCATCTCAACAAATATTGATAAAATGGTGCCACATGAAACTTATTTGTAACATTGAGAAGGTCGTGCCGTTTCGTTCCATTTTCCATTTGCGATCCTGATGATACATCAACGTGACGACGGATGCCATTCCATCATCCATCTATTCAAATCGGGTCAGCGATTTTGTTTTATATCTAACATAACGGAATATAAAATCTTGTTTCTTTTAGACGAGGTAAAAATTTGCGTGTTCCGTTTTATAAAAAATCTTTTGCTGAAAAGATATCTTTTGTTGCAATTTATTTTCAATTAATACAATTTTCATTTACTTTCATATATTGTATCTTTATTTCCGACTACTGAGGCTCGAGCCTTTTTCTCAATAGGAGTGAAATTGACCCACTTTTTTTTTTGTGGGTGGGCTGCGGTCGGCGCGCCTCCGCACCACTCCGTCCGGGGCGACAGAGGGGCTTAAGCACGCAACTCCCGCAACCCACCCGAAAACCACGTTGCCTTCATCGTTGGGCCGACCACCGGAGCAGGGTTACTTGACATCAGTGGTCGGCCCGACGGAATACCCCCTATTGGGGTACCCTCCCATCGACCGACGTACCCCCCTGAAATTGACCCACTACACAATTCTGGTCAGGGTTTTATTACGAGTTTTTCTTTTCTTGTTCGGAAGTTGTATAGATATTATATGCCTTAATCGTCTATAATAAATATATGAATTAAATTCTTACTCCGTCACCACAATTAAATATAAATAAACCATAAAAACAGTTTTCCGTCTGGTAACGGAGTAAGAATACAATTCACTATTCCCTATCTTGCCCGTGAGTATTGAAAAATACGCCTAAGGAACATAAAATTTAGGGCTGACCTCTGAGGACAAGGAACTCGGCACTCGGTGGCGGTGTCGGCCCAACGATGAAGGCGACGTGGGTACGGGTGGGTTATGGGCCCGCGCGCCGTCTTTTCGTCGCCTCGGACGGAATGGACGGCATGTGCGCTTATCATAGCCCACCCATAAAAAAGGGACTTAAAATACATATAACATCTATGTAAGAAAAGACAACTCGACAAAATCCTATACCGACGCGTCTGACCAACGTGGTATAGTAGGTTAATTTGCCTTCTCCTAGGAAAGAGGCCAGGTCAACCCGGCATCGACTGATGAGAAGGCTCATCCCCAGCATTGGGACACAAATAAGTTGAGATAAGATAATCATAAAAACAAGTATTTATTTCAATTGTAAAATAAATATTATTACGAGACTTGACATCTTTAAGTCTTAATTCTATTTTTATACAGCGTATGAAATATTCTTCTATTGTAAACACAAAACAAGGAAAGGTCTTTGTATGAGTAATAACTAGTATAAGATCTCACAAACAGGAACCGCCATAAGCTGCTTACGTTCGGTCCTTCAATTTGCCACGCAAATCTCTTCACACCTCACTCTAGCACAACAGAGGCCTCGGAGGTGAAAATTACACTGGATTTCACTGAATTGACACCAACGCTGAAAGGCCCGGGTTTCTTTTCAAGGAATATATTCGTAGTGAATGCTCATACGAAATAGGTCTTGTTTATTTTATTTTGTCTTAGGCATATAGTATCTGAGATTATTTATAGATTTATATAAAGTACCCATGTAGTGATGTAGTGAGAATACAATAAATTAAACCATTATTTTCTTATTTATGGATGTCATAAAAGACGGCAAATCGATGTAGGTAATACGCATATAACATATAAATGTTTGTGGCAGCTTATATACGTCCCACTGTTGGGCTCGAGCCTCCTCCACAATGGGAGGGAAATTGACCTACTATAGGATTTAATTTCGAATTTTCCTTCTCTTACATAGTTGTTATATGCGTGTTATATCCCTTAGTCGTCTTTTACGACATCCACAGGCAAGATAGGGAGCGGTGAATAGTATTGTTACTCCGTCACCGTATGGAAATGTATACTTAACTTTATGTAAATGCCTTATATAAAACCTATATATAACTTAATATATAACTCTTTATGTAAATGAATATAAATAGATTGACAACCGTCAAAGCTTATAACCCAGATCACAATGAAACATCACGTTTCCAATAATCCTGTCGTGGATCGAACAGTATTGAAGGGATTATCTGCATTGTACTATAGAATACTAACGTTGTACTATAATATGTAGGTATTATATAATAATTAATTCTAGAACTAGATTAAATATAATTTATTTCTTAGGAACTTAAATACACAAGTAATAAATGGTCTAAAAACTCAAAATAGGAGACAAATACTTATTCAAATAAACCGCTGCCAGTAGGTAACGTGCCCAGAATGCTGGCAGCATTGCCACTTTGGATGGCAATGCTTAACCTCTGTACCAAGTAAAGTCCAGCATTCCGGTCACGTGTCAATTAAATATTGATTAATTCTAGAACATGTGGTGTGGTGATGGAATAATAATACAACTCACTACTCTACTTGGTCCTGGGTGTCGTAAAAGATGACTAAGGAATTGAATATTTAAATAACATCTATGCAAGAGAAGAAAACCTCGTAATAGAGCAAGTTTCTGAGAGGATTTTTACGTGCGGTGGGTTTTGGTGATGCCTTTAGTATAATCGAAACTCATTGCACGCTCTCACACTCTTTTCACTTTCTTCATGGTAGATAGCGGCCTAAAAAAGGTCCATAAGTATTACTATCTTGGTGTTCTTTTTGCTTGGCAACTTGCCTGCCCTCATCCCACTCTAAGTGGGGTCGCCACAATATGTTCTTACCTTCCATAGCCTTCATATCTGCACTCACTGTTTTCATACGCATATCCTCATTCACATAGTCCATGTATCCCTTTTTGGGTTTCCCACGGTTCTTACGTCCATCCACAATCATATCGATAACCGCCTTGTCATATGCCTTTCACCCCTTTTCATCACATGTCGCAATCTCGCGCTCCTAATCTTCTCTATCACTAATGCCACTTTCAGACTGCCCCTAATATATCGGCTCGTTTGCCACCAACAGCAATAAAAAAACAATAATGATACCCTATAACAATACGTCTGATCAGCGTTTTATAGTAAACAAATTTCCCTCCTACTGTGGAGTAGGCTCGAGCTTGTTAAAAGAATGCGTTCCTGACGTCAGTCCATTGATCATAACTAGCGATCAATTAAAACTATTATTTATTTTTCACAACCGAGAAAAGAGTAATTAATATAAGTTGAATTTTTGAAGTTAGGTATACTTATCTATAATAAAACTACGGATTTTATCGTGTTTGTATTTGATTTTTGATTGCTCGACGTTTCGAACACTTTACAGCGTTCATGGTCACGGGCAGACTAAGATGTCTCACGTCCAACAAGTCATCGTTATTGCAGAAATTTTATAATTATCTGCCCGATACAGAAATTAATTATTAAATATTGACCCACATTTTGATACAAATATATTGCCAGTGTAAGAAGAAAATGATTCATGAAAATCATTTTCTTCTTACACAGGCAATAAAAGCAAATACAAACGCGATAAAATCCGTAAAGTAGTTTTATTTAAAATGTGTAATACTCGCGTAAACATCAGCAATCATTAGCTATACTTTTTTTGGCGCGTTAGAGAAAAATATGAGTCGATGCAGGCGCACACTATCACAAATGTCAACTAGATAATGCGTTATAATAAAACTTTCAACGTATGAAATACCTTCTCTTCTATCTTATATCTTTAAACGAGCAATTCTTGTATATATATATCAGGATCTTGGAAACGGCTCCAACGATTTTGATGAAATTTGGCATACTAGAGGTTTCAGGGCCAAAAAATCGATCTAGCTAGGTTTTATTAATAGAAAATGTTGTTTTGTCGGTGTTTTTAGCTTATCAATACAATGGCATAAAATGTTATTGACATTCTTTGAATAGGAATTCGAATTTCGACGTGGTTGTCAAGAGTGACAATAGCTCAGTTGGGACGTTGTCCAGTTTTCTTATTGTTTTGTTTTGGCATTCAAACAGCGTGGGATCGAATCTCAGTGTTATTATTATTCTGTTTTTGTAATTATTAAATTTTTTTCATTATTATTTTTTTTTTATTAATAAATCTAAATAAATTCGGCAAAAATACAACAAAAATATAAGCGGTCAACCAGATATTTATATATTATAGTACTCATATAGTATGTACTTATTATATTTTATTAGTGTCATTTATCTATAAACTTAGGATAACATGAAGGATCAATCAAATGTTTAAAAAGATTTTTATCTTGTTACGCCAAAGAAAAATAACTTCTTAGGTGCGTACATAAATACACGCACACTTTTGATGTGAAACATCTATAGGCGAGGGTGAGTGAATTCGTCACGTGGCGTTTAACGCCACGCCTCGCGGTCCCCTATTAATTAACTACTAAATAAATATCTGGACACATATTTACATTTTTGTAACGAAACCATGGTGCGATTTAAAATTTTGTACAACGCCATCTAGTGTACTCATAGTAAATTGTTACCTATAAGGTATACTAATGAAAATTAATGTTTTTTAAATAACAATCATCATTTTCTGGAAAAAGAATCGTAACTTTATTTTGATGTGAAACATCTATAGGCGAGGGTGACCGTGATCGTCGCGTGGCGTTTAACGCCACGCTTCGCGGTCCCCTAATAATTAAATATCAAATAAATATTTGGATGCATATACCTACATTTTTGTAACGAAACCATAGTGCGATTTAAAATTTTGTACAACGCCATCTAGTGAACTCAAAGTAAATTGTTACTTATAATGTATATTAATGAAAATAAATGTTTATTAAATAAAAATCATCATTTTTGGAAAAAAATCGCGATATTTTATTAATACTTTATGCCTTAGTTTTATCGTATTAGTTCCTGTCGTAATCTAATGTTCTTTTATGCATAAATACTTGTTTTATAAATTAATGTAAAATTCTCTAACTTAGTAATATAAATATACCAGTAGGTATGGTATTTAGTTTACTTTCAGCTACGAAAACTGGAGAACCGTTTTTTTATAGGCTTTTATTAGTTTCAGGAGTATATATATATTTATTTCTTTGTATATTACCAACTTCATAGGAATTGGATTTTGACCCACTTTAAACAGTCAAATTTCATTTAAAAGTTGAAAATTTAAGGAGGACCAATAACGTTAAAATTATTTAGATAGCTTGTCTTATTATCATTACAGGATTAAAAATTTCTTTATTAAATATATTGAAGCTGAGAGTTGGTCGTTAGCTCGATAAATGCCGCCATTTCTGTTTCCTAAATCACACTCTTCGTGCGGAAAGAATGTCTGTGAACGGATGAAAGCATTTCATTTTTTATAGGCTTTTATTAGTTTCAGCTGTGTATTTATTTGTTTGTATGTCACTAACTCCTTAAGAATTGGATTTTGACTCACTTTAAACAGCTTGTCTTATTATCAGTACAGGATTAGAGATTTCTTTATAAAATATATTGTAGCTTAGAGTTGGTCGTTTGCTCGATAGATGTCGCTATTTCTGGTTTATAAATCGCAAATTATTTCAAGCTACGTTTTAGAAGGTTCATTTCGTTTGTACTAAATGACGTTACCATAAATATGAGTCGTAAAGTAATTTTTAAAATGGATAATTTATTCGATACGATACCTACCAAAAAGTAGTTATTGACTAAAATATCCAATACAAAAGTATCGGTATCGAAAGAAAAGTACTCGATACCTAAAGATAAAGTAAATAAAAGTACTTGATACTTTAAACAGTACGTTATTTATCTTTCCATACAATTCATGAGTTCAGTATCGATACTTTATATTCGATACCGTGTCTCTACTCGTACAAAATAGTTTCGATGTTTCACATCTGTCAGGCGTCCTGAGCGACGGCTCACTTTTTTTTTTGTCGGGCTTCGCGTAATTATCATATTTTGTTGAACCAGCATATTTTTAGTCGTGCCTCTTTACTCATTGGCACTTTCAACATCGACGCTTTTGCATCATCTGTCCAACAACGAGAAGGCGTGTGATTAGCGTTCAGCCAAGTCCTATCAATGAAAACGCACAGTTATAGCTTTTCTCACTTCGTTTGAAATGTAATTATTTTTAAAATATTATTATTCTAAAAGAACTTTTTTAAACTAAGTATTGATTTCGTAAACCAATTTCTTACGATTTTGATTTCGATGTAATGCAGGGCACATTTTGTGTAAGTCACAAAATATTATTATGAGTGTGGGCGTAATTTGTTTCCGTTCATTTGTACACCGCGATACAAACACATATTCAATGGTGTTATTTATAATAAAAAAGTTTAAGTGAGGTCATGCAGTCAAGTAGTTATATATTTTAGAATAAAACGGAACAAAACCTTCCAGGTACTGTAAAATGATAAATTTATTAGTTACGATAAACTTCTTGAAAACGATTAACAAGGCAGTTAATTATAGTTACATAGAAGTCCGCGAGAAAGAAGGGAGTAATGACACATTAAATAGTCATCACGAACTTTTAGTTATCGTCATCATAAATTATCATAGCTCATATACGTCCCACTGCTGGGCTCGAGCCTCCTCCGTGTTAAAAGGGAAATTGACCTTATTATGCTATGCTATATAGGGTTTTGTTTCTAGTTTACCTTCTCTTGCATAGATGTTATATACTTACTATATCCCTTAGTTGTCTTTTACGACATCTACGGTTTAGATAGGGAGTGGTGAATTGTATAATTATTCCATCACCACGGATATTAAACATAAAAACTTATTAATTGTATCAAAAAAGCCACAAGTTGCTAATATAACTGTAATGTTCACGTACTCATTAACAAATAGAGAAAGTAAAGTAACAAAAAGTGTTACTTGACCCCGACGTGATTTGAACACGCAACCTTCTGATCTGGAGTCAGACGCGCTACCGTTGCGCCACGGAGTCGGTGGAGCAAGTCGCCAATTTAATGTTTATATGAATAAAACAAATTTAGCACAATAGATTACGTAAATTAGTATCTACTTTTTTACTGCCAACTGTACTGGCTACCTCGTAAATCTCAGGAATATATACAAGACCGTTATGCATTGCATTTTCGGAATGAAGAAATTATCGCTGCTATAAAAGAAGAAAAAGTATACCTACTTTTTAGTGTGCTTTTAAAAATAGCACTTCGATAACACGCATATTTATCCGTTTGGTAAGAGAGTGGAAATACGCATGCTTTAAGACCTTTCATCAAGAAATAAGTCCTAGTTAATAGAATAATAGAAAAAAATGTTTTTACGTTTTATTGTTAATTATTGTTTTATTGTATTGTTACGTTTAATTTCGTCCGTATGAAAACGGAGTAGGAATACAGATTTTAAAAACCCCTCATCAAGAAGCCAATACTTATAACTAAGAAATAAAAGTTATTATATACTAGTGGGTACAGAGTTATCCAATCTATTATTCGTGTGATGACAGAGTCATCCATGTGGTGACAAATTGAGATTATAATTCACCACTCCCTCTCGTATCCGTGGTAGTCGCAAAACACAAATAAGGATATAACATAAAATCGATGCGAGAGAAGAGAAACTTAACATTTAACCCCATGCCAACATGTCTGACAATGTGGAGGAGGCCTGAACCCAACAGTGGGACTTAGACTATCTGAGGTAAAACAATATGAGATGATGAAGAAATAAAATAACTTCAATGATATTAAAATTTACTTTCACTAAATTATAATTCATCCGTATGGTGACGGAGTAAGAATACAATTCACCATTCCCTATTTTACCCGTGGATGTCGTGAAAGACTGCTAAGGGATGTAATATGCACATAACATCTGTGCAAGAGAAGGAAAACTCGAAACCTTATACCAACATGTCTGACCAGTAATAAGTAGGTCAATTTCCCTCCAATTGTGGAGGAGGCTCGAGCCCAACAGTGGGACGTATGTGGGCTATGATGATGATGATGATGACGATGTTGAAATTACAATTAAAATTTAATTATTGAGTTACAAAATGTATTTGTAAGTAATCCAAATAAGTTAAGCTCTCCTATAATAAGTATATGAAAAGGCCTTTCAAATTGCTCTACATAAATTTAAAACTATATATTACTCTATACAAATCAACTCCGTACAGATTTAGAACAGCTAACTAGAAAATAATTGTATTTTAAATTTAAATACGTATTTACAAAAATAAATATTCATCATCTCAGCCTATTTAACTCGCACTATTAGGATAAGGCTTCATCGACAATGAGAGGGAAATTAACCTATAACACGCCGGTCATACACCTTAGAATAGAGTTTTATATCAAATTTTCCTTTTCTTGCATAGATGTTACTAAATATTGTAGATAATCCTTCAATCGTTGTCTTTTACAACACCCACGGGTAAGAGAGATGGTTAATTCTTACTCCGTAAACACACGGAAAAATTAATACAACATAAATACTACCTATAAAAAACATTATTTGTTTGTAATAAACAAACAATATATATTTATGTGTAATATAAATATTATCTATATTTTAAAGACAAACCAAAAAATCAACAAATGCCATTAAAATATGGGTAGTAATATTATCTGTGGTTTATCCACAACCATACAGAGTAATAATAAAAATACAGATAATATAATGTATATAGTGCTCTATGGAGATTTTTTAAAGCTGTTTTTTATATATGTATTTTTTTTTGTATGGACACCACTGACTCGTCAAACATGATAACAAACAGCATGACACTCTATTTTATGCCCATTTAGGTTTAACTTCTTCCTCTGGGGTAAGTAAGAATAAGATTCATAATCCTCTATCGTGCGTGTCGTAAAAGACGACTAGGGGAATATAATATGCAATCCATGAAAGAGTAGGAAAAAAACGAAATTAAACCCTAACACACATCCTCTTATTTATTGACTAACGAGTCAATTTTGCTTCAAGTCTCCCGAATTGCGTAGGAGAGATGTGGAATCAATGTCTTCCAACTCCTGCTGTTTAACTTTTCTAATTTTAATTGTCTTGGGACCCGCAACGAATTTATTGTTGCGGGTCCCAAGACAATTAAAATCATTTCCCGTCAATGCCTGAGGGTCAAACCTCGGTGTGATCTATGGATACCATTGTGGATCCTAGCTTACAGAAGTTACAATGGTGGGAATGTGTGGCGGGATTAGTCCCAATAGAAAAAAATTACAAAATGCTATTATTGACCCCGACGTGATTTGAACACGCAACCTTCTGATCTGGAGTCAGACGCGCTACCGTTGCGCCACGGAGTCTTGTTGTTGTCATTTCGATAAATAAAGCTAAATAAAACGATTAGTTTTTTTTACATATGTTTGATAAGTCTATTTTGTTCTTAATTTATCAAATTTTGGACATTTATCGTTATATACATATAAATCTTCTGTTCGTGTCTTTGTAATTGAACGCCTTTTAAACTACTGGACCGAATTTGTGAGTGAAATTTTTGTGAAAGTTGAAGTGGGTTCAAGAATAGTTTAGATTAATACGTGGACCCGGTAGGTGGTGCTGCGATCGACTAGAAAGAGATTTTTTTTTATTTGAGCAGAACACAAACATATACTTTTTTTTTTTCAAAAGAACAAACTAACTTTAATTCTAAGCAAATCATAAGATTTTTAATTAATATTTTATTTTTAAATTTTAGTTATGTCTCAATCTGTGCATTCTAATATTAATTAAAAAGTAAAAAATTAGAAAGTTAAAAAAAAGTGAGTTCTTGTCAAGAATATTCAAACGAGTTCAAACTCGACGGTTTTATCTTGTTTAGTTTGGGAGTTCCTATAGACACCTTCTGACGCCATCTTGAGCTTCATGTTACCATATTATTGCATTGCTACCGAAGTTACGTAAGTAAACTGAATTTCAACCCAATATAACGACTGGAAGTGGTTCTAATTTAATTCGCAAGATTTGTCCCATACTAACATAGCAAGTTAAAAGCTTTTAACAATGAAGAATATATTTACAAAAAGTTATTATTGACCCCGACGTGATTTGAACACGCAACCTTCTGATCTGGAGTCAGACGCGCTACCGTTGCGCCACGGAATCTTGGTGGTTGTCAATTTAATAAATAAAGATAGATAAAACGATTTGGTTTCTTTTATTTTTTGATAAGTCTATCTTGTTCTTAGCTTATCAAATTTGAGACTATTAATTAATTATAAACATTAAATAATATCGTTAATAAAAATAAAATATTATCGTTATCAATATCATTATCATCATCACAGCTAATATGCATCCATTTACGATCATACATTTATAATTAGCCGCAAGCCTGATGTCAATCGGGTTGACGACGGAGGACAAGGAACTCGGACGATGAACTGCGACGTGCTTCTTTTTTTTTTATTTTTATTTATATTTTTTTCTTAGGTGGGCTATGGTGTCGCCGAATAGGAGCTCTACTTGCACACGATCCGCCGCCTCTTTCCGTGAGATAATGGCCTCACAAAAGGCGGCGACCGCGTCCCAGTTCCTGACGCTGACGAGCATCTCCCTGGCGATGGTCGGCAGCGCCAGGTCGGCACCGATAATCGCGACGAGTTCACGGTGCTCCCCCTCCCCCGCAGTACACTCCTCGAGCGTGTGCTGCGCCGTGTCCTCGTCGCAACTGCAGTGGTGGCAGGACGGTGTGCTCTCCCTCCTGACAATCTTGTGCAGGTACTTCCCAAAACACCCGTACCCCGTTAGCACCTGGAACTGCGACGTGCTAAGGTGACTTATGGGGTCGTGCGCCGCCTCTCTGTCGCCTCGGACGGGAGTCGGGCGGCAGGTGCACTGACCATAGCCCACTCCAAAAAAAAATAGACAAGCCTGTCCAGCCTGTGATGTCTATCCTCCATGGGAATGCAATTGCTAACGGCTTGAAATAGAGTTGGTCGAGGTCCATGTAATGCTTCTAATCGTCTTGTACGACACCTGCGAGCAATGTATTAGAAGTATTCGAACCCCCAACACATCGAATTGTGACAGTGGAGTGCGTGACGGAGTAAGAATACAATTCACCACCCCCTTTCATGGCCGTGGGTATCGTAAAAAGGGATTCGGAATTATAATATGCATACAATAACTGTACAAGAGAAGGAAAACTCGAAAGAAAACCCTATACCAACCATTCTGACTAGTGTGGTATAATAGGTAAATTTACCTCCCATTATGGAGGGACTCGAGTCCAGCAGTGGGACGTATATGAGCTGAGATAAATAATTTATACAATAAACCAATAACTATATAATTTTTATCTAATGTTATCATATCACCATGACTTTGATATATAATTAGTAAAAACATATATATTCGTCGGGCGTAGTGCAAATCCGCTTATCATAGGATAATTCCGCATATCTGATAATGGTAACAAATTCAAATTTTGCGTACGATCCACGCAAGTTTTAATTTGGCATCCAACTCTTTGACGCATGTTTCATTTGGCCATATAGAGAAAATATATCTTCCAATAACAATACAAGCGTATCTAGGGTTGCCGGCTCGTCAAACCTAATAGCCGCACAGACCAGCCAGTTTGGCCGGATATTTGGGTAGAAAGGCCGTACACCCTACATTATTGAGGTACGACAAAAAAATGTATGTAAAATTAAGCTTTTTGGGTTATTATGACAACAGTCGACTCGCCTGTGCTCGGCCACGCTCGGCGTTAGCTCGTTTGCGAAATGTAAAAAGCCTAATAAAAGCCGGACAAGCCGGACACCGATTGTTTTAGATGAACACGCAGTAAAAAAACCTACCTATGTCCGGCTTTATCCGGACGCCTGGCAACGCTAGGAGTATCTATGGCCAACAGATATTGACACCGCGTAACTGATCTATTTTCCACGTGGTGACGCAGTAAGAATACAATTCACCACTGCCTATATCTTGCCTTGAGTATTATTAGTAAAAGACGATTGAGGATATTATGAATATGACATCAAGGTAAAAGAAAAACAATTCCATGTAACTCAACTATCTATACCAGGGATCGCCAAATGGCGGACCGCGGTCCGCATCTGGACCGCCGACCCATTTAGTGCGGACCGAAAGAATAATACAGCAACTGGCACTACAGAGTACGTAATTTAATAAAAATGTTTCCCCACATTATCTTTGTTGACGTCATCAATTCAAAAATGGAAGGAAACGAGCTAACAAGTGAGAAAGAGTTCACGGCACGGGTTGCGAACTTGCGAGTTTAAAAACAGGTTCTCAGATTTTAAGAAAATTGAGAATTATGTAGAAATCCTCAGCAGCATTTATTCTCTGCATCCGGATAGTGAATGGAGCAACGAAGCTGCAATTATTTTCGGAAGTGATATAGGAAATGATCGGTTTTCAAGAAAGCACAGTTTTAAAGCACAAACATGTGGAAGTTTCCAGTGAAAAATTCTGGATGAAATTTGTGTGTGGTAAAAAATATCCAGAACTACAAAAATTAACTTTGAAACTTTCTACTATGTTTGGGTCTACATATGTTTGTGAAGCAGCATTTTCCAAGATGAACTTCATTAAGAATAAATTTCAATCTCGATTAACTGATGAACATCTCCAGAATTGAATGTCAATAGCTTGCACCAATTTTACTCCAGATTACAAACAGATAGTGCGCAATAAAAATGTTATTTTTCTCATTGATATGATGGATATGTAAGAAAATACATTTGTTAACTAAAAATTACATATGATTTTTATTTTTTCTATGAAAAGCATGTACGGACCGTGATGGTTATTTCATTTCTTAAAACGGGCCCCTAGCAAAATTATTTAGGGAACCCTGCTCTATACCATCACGTCTGACTAGAGAGTAGGTATAGTAGGTCCATTTCCCTTCCATTGTGGCGGAAGATCGAAGCCAATAGTGCGACGTATATGGGCTGAAACGCAGTAATTGTATATGTGCAAAGTTACTAAGACTTATTCCGTAGGGCAGTGAGTAACTTTTTAAAATCATTCTTTATTCGATCATTATACCTTCATAGGGATAGTTTTTCAAAGATGTGAAGTGCCTACCCTATTGTCCCGCAAGATGTTAGTCTGCCTCGTCAACCTGAAAAACATACGCGTAAAGCTATCTGAAAGCAACGTATTCCGTAACCTCATTCCAATATACGCTTCATAAAATATACAATTCAATAACATTATTCCATCCATCCATCCATCCATCAGCCTACAGACGTCCACTGCTGGACATTGGCCTCTCCAAGAGAATGCCACTCGGAACGGTCCTGCTCCATTTGCATAGTCCGCGCCATAACATTATTATCATTATGAATATAATCATGTTATTTGATATTATATTCCACTAGAACCTGCTCCACAGTTTTATATAAAGTTTTCTTAAGTTATTCACATCTCTTAGACCTCTTTTACGATCAGTCGAAATGGGTGATGACAGATTGTATATTTACCCAGACACCACACGAAATAACGTTACAAACATAAATGCCAAACAAGTGCACCAATTAAAATATACACAGCCGAAGCAACCAATTATTTATACCGTTGTATTTTCTACCTTAAAATTAGTGGGACAAAATTTATATTCCATCGTAACAGTACAGAATTCACGTAATTGAAGGCTGAAATTCATGTACAATCTGTAATTAGCTGGCACGCTTTGCTTCAATTAATTTAGTGCCAAATAATATGACTGTAATTAAGTTATGTGATCTTATGATGTTATACTTTGAACTGTGTGATTCCAAATAATGGGTGTTAGGTACCTATTATTATTATTACGTATATAAGAGAAAATGCGACTTAGAGTTGCTATACGGTCTACTTGATTCGGTTGTTATTGGTAATTCATAATTTTTTGTCATAATTATTCGGCTTTAAGCACTCCACTGCTGGCTGCACTGTGTGTATCTAACCCAATGGTTCCCAACCAATGGTCCGTGGACTACCAGTGGTCTGGAGAATCTAAAATATGGTCCCCGAATTATTATTTATTACACAACTTATTTATGTGAACGAGGCTTTTCTGCTTCGTTGGTAATTAAAAACAAGGCGAGGAATCGCTTAAAAGTATGTGATAATTTGCGTGTAACTTTGAGTAACAATACTAGGCCTAAGATGGCCGAACTCGTGCAAAAAATGCAAGCCTAAAAATCACATTAATACAAAATAAGTTAGTAATCTTAAAAGTAATCTTTAAAATATTATTATTTCTTTTAATGTAATTTCTTATTTTGAGTTTTTAATTAAAGTTTCAGTTTGATTTTATTATATTTACTTACATAGTGATCCCTGCTAACATGAATAATACAAAAGTGTTCCCTGACCAAAAAAAAAGGTAGAGAACCCCTGATCTAACCACTAAGTATGTTTTTCAATCTATATATATAAAAGAAAGTCGTGTTAGTTACACTATTTATAACTCAAGAACAGCTGTACCGATTTGGCTGAAAATTGGTGGGGAGGTAGCTTAGATTCAGGAGACGGACATAGGATACTTTTTATTACGTCTTTTTTATTAATGGTGTTTACAAGATTTCGCCAATAACTCTTTTATCCCGTTCAATCGCGTTACCGTGTGACGTGACATAAAATGTCAAATAGAATACAAGTACGCAACGAATGTGATATATCATAAGAAAACGCAAATGACAGCTAAACGTAATTTTGTTTATAGTTAAAAAATTTATGGTTAGTATGGTTGAAAATTTTGATAATTATAATTTTGTCAGAAATCAATGATGGGTAATTTGTATTCTCTTTGAATCATTATTAACAATGTCGCGACCAAGACGATGGAATTTTTCACGACAAAGCTGTAATGGTTCTTCCATTTATTATTTAGAAAATATATTTACGAAAAAAATTATAGTGGTACGAAGTTCGCCGGGTTGGCTAGTATAATATAAAAATAAAATATTTAAAAATATGAGAAGTAAGATGACCCACCAACAGCGAATAAAAGGACCAAGCTGTCGGTGCTTAGGGCTCCAAAGAGAGGAACCTCCTCGCAATGCGCACCGTGTCCAGCAATACTGCCTTTTGTGTCAGACCCTCAATCCAATCACCCAACGTGAGCCTGTTAAGGTATTGGTCGAAGTTCTTGGTTATTAGACTATTGGTCGAAACAAATATCGGTACAATGCTTGTCCTGTCCTTATCCCACATGTCGTCAATCTCGTCTCAACTCGACTTGTCCGAACCCCTACCAAGTCGAGCAAAAAAGTGGCAATGATTTTAGGTTAGCTAATTAGGTAACAACTTAAGACAGAAGATAAGTAGGGATTGAATAAATTAACGGCACTGGTATTATATAGATCTCACAATTTTTGAGAAGAACTGAGTTGCAAGACTTGATTTCTTTTTAATTTTTACAAGTTGTGTGTGCATGTGTTTTTGATAACATTATTATAATATATAACAATTACTTTACTTTCTAAAGTTACTTATATTAACCTTACCTATTATCCAGCGTGATAATTTTATTAACAAAAGTTTTTGATAATAAAATTAAGAAAAGAATAAAGTTTGAACGAAAACAAAACAAATCTAATTCAGTTTCGTGTAATGAAATCGATGTTTTGTTTGGTCGCGTGCTCATCGAAGAATTAAATAAGTTAATGAAGACAGACATAAATAGCCTTAAACGACCGCATTCACGAAGTACATGTTCTAGTGACTTCGATTTGTTTACTTCGGTTCATTGGGTTTGTATTGATTGTATTTTTACTGTCACTTTTGATTATATTTTGAGCCTTTTATTTGCATGTCTTATACGTCTTTCCGTGTGGTGACGGAGTAAGAATACAATTCACCACTAACTATCTTGCCCGTGGGTGTCGTAAAAGACGACTATGTGATATAACATGCACATAGCATCTGTGCAAGAGAAGGAAAAATCTAAATAAAACCCTATACCAACATATCAAAATCTCACGGAAGGAGGCGGCGGATCGTGTGAGAGTAGAGCTCCTATTCGGCGACACGTTCCGCCGCCGGTGACTTGGGCGGTTAAGGCACGAGTATCTGCGCCTAATGCTGACCTAGCCGAGGCCGCGGGTGATCGGACCGGGAAATTGTCAGTCACCCGCAGGGAGACTAACCGCGCGACGGCGACCGACGTCCCAGGACGTCGAGAGGTGAGCTTACCCGAAGGGGTATTCCGTCAGGCCGACCACTGACGACAAGTCACATCTGCTCCGATGGTCGGCCCAACAACGTGGTGACGGGGGTACGGGTGGGTTATGGGCCCGCGCGCCGTCCTTTCATCGCTCCGGACGGACTGGACCGCGCGTGCGCTTACCATAACCCACCCATAAAAAAAAAACATGTCTGACCGGCATGGTATAGTAGGTCAAACCCCCTCCCATTGTGGAAGGGGCCCGAACCCAACATAGCTAAATATTGAACACCATCCGTGTGACGACGGAGTAAGAATACAATTCACCATCCCCTTTCTTGCCCGTGGGTGTCGCAAAAGATGACTAAAGGATTATAATATCTACATATCAGTGTAAAAGCTAGAAACTCGAAATAAAAGCTTGTACCAACCTGTCTGGCCAGCATGGTATAATAGGTTAAATTCCCTCCCATTGTTGAGGAGTCTCGAGTCCAAGGATAGGACGTATACGAGCTGTGATAATGATGATAAAAAATAGTAATTAGAAATATTCTTACGTCAGATTATTCAACATCAGACATTGCAAACAGAATTAGAGCTAGTTGATTAGAGCTATGTCGCTCCTTTCTCACCTTGCTGTTCAAATTTAAATCTATTTAACTGTGATCTTTATTGCTCTTGGTAGCAAATAAGCAAACAGCACAACTGATGCTGAGTGATCCTGCCGCTCATGAATATTTTCTAGACCGCTGCCTAACGTGGAGAAAGTGAAAAAGGTGAGTGCAATGAGCCTCGATGATACTAAAGACATTAGCAAAATCGAGCACATGCAAACACCACCATAAAATTGGACTGCCAGCTCTCTTGCTCACCGAACAAAGTGAAGTAACAAATTGGTACTACGGACGTCAATTTTCTGCGAGAGTGGTACTACTCTGGATAGACCGGCCCGGGGCTGTAGACTGAAGACTGTCGACAGTATGGTCCTGCCACTATAATACTGTAGTACAAAAGGCGATAATAGCATAATCTAAGATCGACAGCCCCTCGTTTATATAGCATCAGCGTAATAGAGACAAAGCAAGAAAAAATGTAAAAGCGAGGAAAAATCCATACTAATATTATAAATGCGAAAGTAAGGATGTTTGTTTGTTTGTTTGTTTGTAACGCTTTCACGCTTAAACCACCGAACCGATTTCAAAAATTCTTTCACCAATGGAAAGCTATAATATCAGGGAGTAACATAGGCTATATTTTATCCCGTTATTCACATAGGAACGGGAACTACGCCGCGGGTAAAGCGACTGAAACCGAAGCGAAGCGAGGGCGGGTTACTAGTGATTTTATAAAAGCAAGCACATAAAACATAGAACGTAGAATGTAAATTTTAGAATTTTTTATTAATAAATTAAGAACGGATCTTGTGTTTATAAACGCTTAAAAGCAGCTATAAATTATCTTTAAAACGTTTAAGATTTATGTTTCTAAGTAACGACAGACCTACTCAACATAAAACCACTTGAAACTGCACTAGTCTAACCAAATGAAGAGGTGGATCACGCATTGAGACGTATCCAAGGAGTACTCTACTTGTAGGCACTAGTAACTGCTATCGATCCGAATATTATCGGTAACAGCTCTTCAACTATTGAAGTGCCGTATGATTCCCTACATCGCAAACTACATTACGTTTAGCTTAGTTTGAAGCTCGGCAATTGAACAGATATTTGATTTTGTACTATACTGTATGTTTAAAAACGGTATGCTTTCGTGTGGTGATGCAGTAAGAATATAATTTCTTGCCCATGGGTGTCGTAAAAAACGACTATGGGATAACCAACTCATCTGACCAGCGAGGTTAATTTGCCTTGTCTCCTATTGTGGTGGAGGCTTGAGTGGGATGTATATTTTTTGAAGCGAGACTTCTTTGCGCGTACAAGGATAAAATTCTTACGGATGAAACGCAATTTAGTGACACGGAAATGTGGGACCTTTTATTTCAAGAAGAGAGAGAGAGCGATTGAAACCGATTGAGAGTGAGAAAAGGTGAAAGCCATCGAGCGATAGTAGGGAGCAAGCGAGTGAGAAAGATCGAGACAGAGAGTGAGAGCGTGCATTTTTATTTTTTATTAGCAACCCGCCCTCGCTTCGCTTCGGTTGCCGACTTTCCTGCGTAGTTTCCGTTCCCGTGGGAATACCGGGATAAAATATAGCCTAGGGTACGCCCTGATATTATAGCTTTCCATTGGTGAAAGATTTTTTGTAATCGGTCCAGCCGTTTTGAAGATTACCCGAAACAAACAGACAAACAGACAGACAAAAAAATATGAAGTGTATTTTAGGTATATGTATAGTGCAAATAATCGTGTGAGTATGAAAAAACCCTATTATTTTGACATTACAAACAGACACTTGAATTTTATTTATTGGTATAGATTATTATTTTTTAATAATTTAAATAATGACAAAAATACATACACGTGGCATCACAGAAGTTTCACTTCTGTCATGTGTACTTTGTACGCACGCTCTGGTTCTTTGTGTTTTGTCCTCGCCGTTCCGTGTGGTAACGGAGTAAGAATACAATTCACCACTCCCTATGAAAGTGGTAAAAGTCAACTAAGCGATACGCATATAACATTTATGCAGAAGAAGGGAAACTCGAAATAAAACCCTATAACAACCTGTCTGACCAACATGGTATAAGTAAGGTCAATTTCCCTCCTATTATGGAGGAGGCTCGAGCCCAGAAATGGAACGTATATGAACTAAAAGGAATACTATAATTATTAAGTTTTAGTAAGTACGCAATAAACTGCATGTCATTTCAATGACGTCTCTTTAACCAATCACGTTTATGTAATATTTGTTCACTTTTAGCGCCTGATAATTTGTTCAGGCTGAACATAGCCTAAATATGTTAAGTACAATATTCGCCTTATGTTGATTCGAGTCGATCGCAGTCAAGTCTCGCTTGTTATGACTGACAATCATGAATATTCAGACGACCACAGACGCCACACAACTTGGAATATATCATCGGTGTACGAATTTATTATTAAAATATATGCGAAATAACTGAAAAGTTTACATATGAATTTATTTTTTAAGCTAAAAGTTTGCTCGTATAGAGATGAAATAAGAATACTTCTGATTTTTTCTCACTTGCGTTTGGAGACGGAGTAAGTATACTATCCACCACCCCCTATTATGACTGTGGCTGTTCTAAAAGATGACTGATATAACACGCAATAGATATCAATGCAAGAGTAGGATACTGTATCAACCTATCTGACAAGCGGCTGCTATGCCAGCCCAATAACACTCCTCTCCAGGCGGAGGCTCGAGCCCAGATGTCGGACGTATATGACCTAAAATGAAGGCGTAAAAGCAGATACTGGCAGTTCCCCGGTAGTAACAGCTCAAAAATGCATAATGGAAAGTGTAAGGGATGGCCCCTTACGTACCCGTAGAAGTCGTTGAAAAAAGATTTAGGGTGTGGGTAGCACTTTCGTTAGAAAATGATAATACCAACTGCAATTCAGAAACAGCCCGCTAAGTCTGGCAATTATTGCTTTCATAGCAGGTATTTTTAGATAGAAGGTGACCGCAAGAAAACGTATAGCCATAAGGCCAGCATGCCAGATGAAAGAATGAATTGAAAACCTTAATTCTCGCGACCTGTATGCTATTGTGTCTTTATTATATGTACCACTATATAATCTTACTGCTGAGATCCTTTTACAAAATAACAAGAAGCTTCAGTTAATATTCTGAATTCTAAGTAAAAACATTACTATACTAAGCCATTAGTACGTATAAGCAAGCCATTATCTCTCCCATTGTTTAAGACGCTCGCTGAATATAAAAATTATGGGAAGTATATGGGCAGGAAACAAATATATATGTTGATAATTATATCATCATGATCACAGCCCATATTCGTCCCACTGCTGGGCTCAAGCCACCTTTACAATAGAAGGGAAATTGACCTTACTATACCATGTTGGTCAGACAGGTTGGTATAGGGTTTTGTTTCAAGCTTTCCTTCTCTTGCAGATATTTCCTTCTCTTAGATGTTATATGCGTATTATATCTCTCAGTTCCACGTGTATCGTAAAAGACGACTAAGGGATTATTGCAGATGACGTATAGATGTCAAAACAAGCAAGAAGGAAAACTCAAAATAAAACCTAGGGATCCATCTGATCAGCGTGGTATATATAATAGGTCAATTTCCCTCGCATTGTGGAGGAGGCTCAAGCCCAGCAGTAGGACGTATGTGAGCTGTGATGATGTTATACCTCAGTAGTCTTTTACGACATCCAGAGGTAAGATAGTGAGTGGTGAATTGTATTCTTATTCCGTGACCGTGGTTAATTATATCGGAAAAACCTCAAAATAAATAAGACTAGTTCAAAACAACCTTAAGCTCTTAGTATCAAACAATACCTCTAGTAATTCCAATCTAATGTATCATTAAGCTTCTAATTTACAGTGCACGGCAGTAAATTGTGCCGGGCCTTTAATTTATCGGTAGTTTCATGCTCTGGTGAATTAATCTAACAGGTATTTAGTGGTGAAGTGATCTACGTTTGAATTTACAAGTGTAGAAAGCTAGCTTTATTTAGAAAACTATAGCTATATTGTCTGGTTTTCTATATGAGGCCGGAATAAAATATTCAAAATCCCTTCGCCCGTTTATACGTATAGTAAAAGACGATTGAGAGATATTTTATATTATAATCAGCATCAAGACTGATATGACTTATATACGTTCCAATGCTGGACTCGAGCCTCCTCCATAATGGAAGGCAAATTAACCTTCTATACCACGCTGGTCAGATGGGTTGGTACAGGGTGTTATTTCGAGTTTTTTTCTCTTTCATAGATGTTATCGCCAATAAAGGGGGCAAAAAAGGGGTGGTGAATTTTATTCATACTCCATCACAACACGGAAAGTTTTTTTTTATATTAAGTATATTGATTCAAAATAAAGATTATCGATACAATAGTAAGAAATCTCGACATAATACTCTATTTTTTTTTGGAGGTCTATGGTTAGCGCACCAGCCGCCCGGCTCCGTTCAGGGCGACAGAGGGGCGGCACACGGCGCCATAACACAGCCGTGTAGTACGTCACCTTCGTCGTTGCGCCGTCCACCGGTGCAGAGTTCCTTGACTTCAGTGATCGGCCCGACGGAATACCCCGAGGGCTTACTCTCTCCCGTCGACGTCCCCTTCCCGGGACGCCAATCGCCGTTGCGAGGCTAACCTCTCCGTGGGTGCCGGACTAAATCCCCGGTCCGAACATAGTACCCTCTAGCAACACGTCTGATCAGGGCTGTATAGTAGGTCAATCTCCCTTCCATTGAGGTGGAAGCCTGAGCTCAATAGTAGGAATTATGTGGACTGGACATTGATCATAATGTCTGCGTAGAAAATAATTTAATTTACCGGCCCCTTTACCCGTGAGTGTCATAAAACATGACAAGAAATATAATATGCTTATAATATCTGAGAAGTATCTAGAAAGAGAAGATAAACTCAAAATAAAATCCTATACTCAGCTATCTATCATGGAATAGTAGGTCAATTTCCCTCCGATTGCGGCGAAGACTTCAAGCTCAGTGGTGGATCGTAGATAAACTAAGATAATCATCATCAGATCATCATCATCACAGCTCATATACGTCCCACTAATGGGCTCGAACCTCCTTCACAATAGCTTACTATTGTACATTTACCTAAAAGTGAACTGTTTTGCGCTCGTCAGCTATGTTGGTACATATTTTTTTTATGGGTGAGCTTACCATAGTTAAGCGCACACGCGGTCCATTCCGTCCGGGGCGACAAAAGGACGGCGTGCGGGCACATAACCCACCCGTACCCATGTCACCTTCGTCGTTGGGCCGACCACCAGTGTCGAGTTCCTTGTCCTCAATGGTCGGCCCGACGGAATACCGTTTCGGGTACCTTCACCTCGTGACGTCCCTGTCCCGGGACGTTGGTCGCCGTCGCGCGGTCAGCCTTTCTGCGGGTGTCGGACTAAAATCCCCAGTCCGATCACCCGCGGCCTCGGCTAGGGCGGCATCAGTCACAGATGTGTTGGTATAGGGTTATATTTCGAGTTTCCCTTCTCTTGATTGGATATTATCCGCACATATCCACACATTTAGGATTTTATTTGGACTGTTCCTTTCTTTGCACAGATGTTATCTGTTTATTGGCTCCCTTAGTCATCCTTTACGACGAGCTAATGATGATGAAGATTATGTATTTCTTATTATCTAGATGTATAAACTTTTCCATGCAAGATACAATAATAAATTCAAAACGAAAATAGAAATGAATTTCTTAAGCGGGAAAAGTCGTGGATGGTAGAGCAGAATGCGTAATAAAAATTGACAAATGCGTTCATAAATCGATGCAAATATTTTATTAAGCAATAACTATGAAGCTTATATGAATATTTAAATTATATTTCGTATTGGTAAAATAAACTATAAGTATGATGATAATGATAAAAAATATTTTCGTGTGGTGACGGAATAAGAATACAATTCGCCACCCACTCTCCTGCCGCTGGGTGTCGTAAATGAGGACTAAGGGATTAAATATGTATATAACATATATGTAAGAGAAGGAAAACTCTTAATAAAACCCTATAGCAACACACCTGACCAACGTAGTATAGTAGGTCAATTACCCTCTTATTAAGAATAAGGCTCGAGCTCAACAGTGGGACGTATTCAAGTTCAAATTATTTATTATGCATAAACCCCGAGAGGGCACTTACATATTGTCAGGTTTACAATTTTCAAAAAGAATATACTACCACCGGATCGGAACGCGACCGCTACTGAAAAGATTCGGCAAGAAACTCAGCGGGTTTGTCTATTATTTTTAATTTTTTTTCTTCTTAGTAGATATACAATTGTGCACATGTTTTGTAAGAACTAGCTCAAGTGTGATGCCCTTCGAACCGCAAGACACTTAATATAATTCAAACGATTATGGCTGGACCAGATACCACAAGCGGCACCCGATCACGACTTAACTACTAGAGCAGCCATCACTCCCCTCAACCACGATGGAGGGAAGGCCCGCTCCACACAGCTACCACAAATAGATCCTTCTGTGAGCATGACCAACACCATAATATGTTACAAACGGTGAAAATACAAAATTTCCTTAGGCAAAACACGCTACACTTTACAATATAAGTTAAAAAGTACATTTACAAACAGTATATGAGCTGAAATGATGATGATGAGGATTATTATAAAATAAGATTTTCTTTGCTTGATTGATTGCGCTAACAGCATATTGCAACTTATATTACAAATATGAATGTGAGTTTGTTTGTTACCTTTCTTCACAATCTCCTTTTGGCCACGCCTAACCGCCTAAAACGATTTTAATAATCTTTTGACCAATGAACACAATAGCACATTATCAGCGAAGGACATAGGCTAGATATATTTTATCATTATTTGCCCATGGGAATGTGAACTACGTGGTTAAAAGCGCGAGAATACTTTTGGACATACACATGACGCTGCGATGAATATGAATGGAAAAACATTTATAAATATAACAAAATTGATTAAAAATAGGCCATTTCTTATCAAGGGTTTTCCATTTATTGACTTACAATACTTACCCAAAAAGGAAGTTGTAGTCGATCTTTATATTTTTACTTGGTCACTCCGCAGACAACATTTCTAGTATTTATTCAACAGAACAAATTGTAAGATTAAAATTTGTTAATTTAGCTCTGCGAACCTCATAGAAATCTCATCTATAGGTAGCTGAATTGAGTGGTTCTCTCCCTTCTCTCCAGTAATCTTTTGCATTCTATTTGTGAATTATTTTTTATACTATGATTCGAAGGGCATCACACTGGAGCTAATAATTACTAATCACGATGATTCACAATTTAATATAAAAGAAGTCAATAAAATATCAAAATAATAGGCAAACAGGTTTCTTATTTTTAAAGTTTTTTACTGAATCTTCTCAGTAGCTGTCACGTTGCGATCCAATGCTATTTCATTAGATTAATTTAAGTTAAAATCGACACCATGAAAATGACCTTACAAGTTACGCAAACGGGATGTATAGGCATACATAATAAAAAAATTTGAGCTTGATTTTGAATACGTTGACTTCCGTTTTTGGATATAAATGTCTTCTATCAATAGTGCCACAATCACACAAGCTGGAAAATAGGTAGGTGGTCAAAGTCAGTATTATGAGTTTTCCTGAACTACATCCTACTCCCGGTGTCTAACCTATCTTAAATTTTTTTCAACATAGTTAATATATAGTAATGAATTGTGGCCTCACTTAACAGAAAACTTTCAAATTATTTGTAACATTCATGACCATAATATTCGTATTGCCATAAATCTTCTTCTTCACTGCCCCTCTAGTCCAGGCATTTTTATCATAAATGTGTAGCATATTTAGATGAAAATGGCCACTAATCGTAACGTAAACATAAACCTAGATTTTCTGAGGGAGTCAACTCATCAATGATGGCTCTCATCTACTTCTTATAAAATTTACTTATATACTTATGTGTGTGTGTGTGTGTGTGTGTGTATTATTTCTACTCCACCTCCTAGGTCAACTAGTAGAAAATGCCTAAGGTATTAAATCCGCCTTTTATGAGACTTGTATTCGACTTCTGCAGAAATTTAAATATATATAAAGCTTTCGCATGAGACGACATAGACTAAAATTCACTTCCATTTTTTTTAAGTGAGTGTCCTAAGAGATGGCTAAGTGATATAGATAACATCTATGAATACATTTCTATGATCTGATCAGTGTATTAAATAGTAGATCATTTTTCCCATTAGTGAGTAAACATAATAGTAGAAGTAGAGGTAGTTTAAGATGATGACGATTACAAATAAAAATGTTTATCTTGTCTAAACAGATAATAACAATTAGAAAAAGTTTATAGCATCCAACATTTTAATAAAAAAGACCTGAGTCATAAAGCCAATAATATTAATACAAACAGTACTTGGAAGCAATTCAAATCTTTACAAATAGTTGCATAAAACTACAATGGCCCATTAGGGCTAACGCACATTTCTTTTTAATATTTTGCGTTTTAAACTTAATTAATAAAAAGAAATTTATATTACAAAATCAAGAAATATATACACAACCCAATAGCCAACAATATCTACTGTTGGATGCTGGCCTCCCCATATTTTTGTGAGCGCGTTTTATGTTATAAATTTACTACGATAAAACAAAAAACCTGCAAGTTCTAGTAATCCCTTATCCAAAGAATTAGACCCCATAGATGTCATAGTGTTCACGTTTTGATGAAAAACTGTTTTGCTGAATATGCTTATATTGTTTTATTTTCATGAAAATTTGAATTTCCTGTTTTGAAGCGAAGCTTCTATATGGACGTTCGAGCGCTCGCATATGAGCACCCTTTCGCGCGGCCACTCCATCAGTAGAGTCAAATTGTATCGTTACGCGACAGCGTCAACTTCAATATTGTTACACGATATACTATATATAGAGCCGTTACCCGATAAATAGATAGGTATAAAGAGTGGAAGATGCGGCGCGCGTCAGTACGTTCACGTTGCCAGTTGCACGTTGCAGTGTGCCTGGCCTAATTCTGTCTCTCTATCACTCATATTAGCGTGCGTCGCTGACCTGGTTTTCTATATCTTTCTCTACTATGACCATCCACGCTAGTTATTACTAAATATCCGTTGCGAAAAGCTTCGTGTCTTTCTGGCATCCCTAGAAAGCACTGTTTTATTATTTTGTAAGCCTTGCCGCTAGCTAGCTAATCATAGTACGCCAGCACACAATATTTTTATAAACCGATGTAGAGTATTAATATAACAATATCCAACAACAGACCTTTCATCGTCATCATCATTCATAGCTAGCTAGTCACAGTACGCCAGCATTTTTTTTTTATGGGTAGGCTATTGTAAGCGCACGCGCGGTCCAGTTCGTCCGGGGCGATGAAAGGACGGCGCGCGGGCCCATAACCCACCCGTACCCACGTCACCTCGTTGTTGGGCCGACCACCGGAGCAGATGTGACTTGTCGTCAGTGGTCGGCCCGACGGAATACCCTTTCGGGTAACCTCACCTCTCGACGTCCTGAGACGTTGGTCGCCGTCACGCGGTCAGCCTCTCTGCGGGTGACGGATAATTCCCCGGTCCGATCACCCGCGGCCTCGGCTAGGGCAGCATTAGGCGCAGATACTCGCGCCTGCGCCGCCCGAGTCGCCGGCGGCGGCACGTGTCACCCAATAGGAGCTCTACTCGCACACGATCCGCCGCCTCCTTCCGTGAGATAACGGCCTCACAGAAGGCGGCGACCGCGTCCCAGTTCCTGACGCTGACGAGCATCTCCCTGGCGATGGTCGGAAGCGCCAGGTCGAACAGTACGCCAGCATACAATATTTTTATAAACCGATGTAGAGTATTAATATAACAATATCCAACAACAGAATTTTCATCGTCATCATCATTCATAGCTAGCTAGTCACAGTACGCCAGCACACAATATTTTTAGTCACAGTACGCCAGCACACAATATTTTTATAAACCGATGTAGTGTATTAATATAAAAATATCCAACAACAGACTTTTGATTGCAAACCAATAATATCAACCCATTTTAAGAAAGCCAGTCTGCTTTTATTCGCAGCATAACCACACACGCCTTCTTCACGGTAATTTCTATTTATAAGTGTCATAAAAAATATTGAATGAGTATTAGTACTATTAAATTGTTGACAACCCTATCCAGTTGCAAGCTAAGTCGGATATACGCGGCTCACTTTACGATTATTACTTCCTTTGCGCTCTTACTGTGACACTAGTGGATACTGAATGCTTGTTTTATTGTTTATTATTCTTTCTATAAAGGGGAAAGAATAAAAGAACGATCATGCCAGACAAATAAGGGTTGGAATGAATAAATCGGGGTGCGTCTTAAGAGTGTTTTGATCTTAATAGATTTTTTCCGATGACTGTTCCGGTTGATTTTAATAGAAAAGTTTTTTTATAGTTTTATTTTTATGCCTGAAGGGATAATCAAAGTAGGTACGCATTTCATTTTATAAGTTCAAGTCATGATAGCATCTAATTTTGTAGTACCTATATCTTTGTTAGTAATTTGTCTAAGATTCTAGACCTGTATTAAATAAGTTGTGTAAGCTGCCGAATACTACCGTACGGTTACATTTTTTTAGGGTAGGCATGGTCGCCCGGTTTCATTCGGGGCGACAGAGGGACGGCGCGTGGCCTCTTGACCCACCCGTGACACATCGCCTTCGTCGTTGGGCCGACCACCGGTAGACGGCTGCACCGGTGCACGTATACTACCAATTCTTATATTGCTTATGGGTGTATTAAAAGATGACTAAGAGTTTCATATCGATCTTGGCCAATTCCATTTATTTTGTCTGAATACATTCCCAAGCAGAGATAACGTTAAGCAGGTGGGGGATATAAAACTATTGTAATTTTTTTTTTGCAAAATGATGATGAAGACACAGGACCAAGTAAAATTTTATAGAGTTTTTCTGAGGGGAAAATAGCCTTTTGTTGGGTGGGCTACGGTCATCGCACCTGTCGCCTGACTCCGTCCGTGGCGACAGAGGAGCGACGCGCAGCCCTGTAACCCACCCATAACACGTCGTCTTCGTCGTTGGGTAGACCACCGGAGCAGAGTTCCTTGTCTTCAGTGTTCGACCCGACGGAATACTCCGACTGAGTACCCTCTCCTCCGACGTCTCCCCACGGAGACGTCGGAGGGGAAAAATAGCCTAAGTAACCCCTTATATGGACAGGTAGAAATAACAGTTTACAGGAAGGAAAACTCGAGATAAAACTCAGTACCTTCTGACTGTCTGACCAAAATGCAGGATGGTATGGTGAGGTCTCTGAGGATTTCTCTCCTATTGTGGAGGATACCAGAGGCCAACATTGGGACGAATATGAAAAGAAAGGAGGTGGTGAATTAAATTCTTACTCCGTCACCACAAGGAAAGAAGGTATATAAATCGTTACCACAAGGAACAGATGTATTAATATACGTCAAGTCACCCTGCTTCGGTGGTCGGCCCAACAACGAAGGCGACGTGCATCGCGGGTGGGTTGCGGGAGTGCGTGCTTACGCCCCTCTGTTGCCCCGGACGGAGTGGTGCGAGAAGCGCGCCGACCGCAACCCACCCCCCCCAAAAAAAAAAACAAAAAAAAGGATGTATTAATATACTAGCAATTCGCTCTCGCTTCGCTTCGGTTTCAGTCGCCTTACCCGCGTAGTTCCCGTGCCCGTGGGAATACCGGGATAAAATATAGCCTATGTTATCTTTCCATTGGTGAAAGAATTTTTGGAATCGGTTCGGTGGTTTAAGCATAAAGCGTAACAAACAAACAAACTTACTTTCACATTTATAATATTAATAAGGATATATAAATGCTCTTCAATAAATAAAAAAGCTTCTAAAATAACCACTGAAAATAACCACCAATTTACGGTATATTCAAATACGTTCTAGAAGCGAATAGGCACTGTGATAATCTATGCAAACCCAGTTTAAGATTGAGTTGTCTGTAGGGTACATCGTTTGAGATTAAAACCGTACTCAAAGCCGTACTACGAACCGTATTCAAAAGCCTAATCTCTAGAATAGAACATGAGATTAACCCTACACAGAGACTTAACTAGGCACTCAATAGTCTATTTCTAAAGTCTTAATCATTTTAGCTTTTAGTCCTAATATTATAAATGTGAATGTAAGTTTATTTGTTACGTTTCGCGTCTAAAGCACTGCATCGTTTTCAAAAATTATTTAACCTATGCAGAGCTACATTATCATCTCAGCCTATCCCACTGTCGGACTCAGGCCTCCTCGATAATGGGAGAGGAATTGATTTACTATTCTACGCTTTTTAGACGTGTTGGAATTTCGAGTTTTCCTTCTCTTGCACATCATCATGAACATCATTGCAGCCCACATACGTCCCACTGTTGGGCTCGGGCCTCCTCTACAATGGGCGGCAATTTGACCTACAATACCATACTCAGTCAGACATGTTGGTATAAGGTTTCATTTCGAGTTTTTATTCTCTTGCAGAGTTCTTAGTGGATATTATATCCCTTAGTCGTCTTGTACGTCATCCACCGGCAAGATAGGGAGTGGTGAAATGTATTCTTACTCCGTCATCACACAGGGGGCCTATAATTTTACATCCTATTAATTAGAATAAAGCTCCAAAACATTCATTGTCACCTTGTTATTCAATCAACCACGTTATTTAAACAAATATTCTATTACAATACCTCAAAACGTCTTTATTTATTGAAGCTTGTAATTCTTCCGGGGCCTTTAAACAAATTATGCCAATTTACATTCTTAAATAGCAATCATCGTTCCCTTTAAAGGTTTGCACAATTAATTATTAACAGTGGCTATCTACATTTTAATTAAAATTACTGCAATCACAAATAAATACGTTTTGTAGACGTAAAATTATTACAAAAGATTTACTATGTACTGTTGAAAACACTTTTTCTCTTTGGTTTGGCTAGTGCAGGAATTGGTTTCAAGGTTCCTTCTCTAATAGAAAGTGGAACGAGTTTCCCTCCTTAACTTCAATGTAGTTCGTGAGAATGAAGGTTGCTCTTGTAGTTAAACACGAAGTGGATCACCAGCTCATGGAAGTAGGTGGCGGATCGTGCGCGACAGGAACTCCTCTTTGGTGACACCTGCCGACGCCGGCGACTCGGGTTGCACAGGTGCGATACCTGCGCCTGATGCCGGCCGGATTTTAGTCCGTCCCCCGCAGAAAGGCTGACCGCGCGACGGCGACCGACGTCCCGGGACAGGGACGTCGAAAAGTGAGGGTACCCAAAAGGGTATTCCGTCGGGCCGACCACTAAGGACAAGGAACTTGGCACTGGTGGTCGGCCTAACGACGAAGGCGACATGGGTACGGGTGGGTTATAGGCCCGCGCGCCATCCTTTCGTCGCCCCGGACGGAATGGACCCCGTGTGCGCTTTCCATAACCCACCCATAAAAAAGAAATGGATCACCAGGATTGGTCATAGCTTATGTGCTCTAGTGCAGTCATACTTTATGAATTATATGTAAAAAAAGTAATATATCCTGGTGCAAAGGGCATTACATACATACATAGCCTCACGCCTGCTTCCCATAGAGACAAGTAGAGACTACGGATTGCCACAAGCCACGATTCTGACATACTTCCATCGCTTCACTCTAGTGTTGCCCAAATGCAAGACCAAGACGAGACTTGGACCGGTCTTGGTCTTGGTCTTGCAACATCACACCTGGTCTCGTCTTGGTCTTGGTCTTGCGCACCCGAGTCTTGGTATTGCAGCAAGAGTCTCGCAAAGTTTTGCAGTTAGAATAACGTAACAGTAATTTATCATGGCAATGAAAAATCCAACTAAATTAATCAAATATCCTATCCTATCTATCCATCTGTTAGCCTATAGTTCACTATTGAATACAATACTTACCACTTTTTTTTTTTTTTTTGTGGGTGGGCCGCGGTCGGCGCGCCTCCGCACCACTCCGTCCGGGGCGACAGAGGGGCTTAAGCACGCAACTCCCGCGACCCACCCGAAAACCACGTCGCCTTCGTCGTTGGGCCGACCACTGGAGCAGCGTTAACTTGTCGTCAGTGGTCGGCCCGACGGAATACCCCCTATTGGGGTACCCTCCCATCGACCGACGTCCCCCCCTCGGGGAGGACGTCGGTCTTTCCTCACGCACAATACTTACCACTGGAGAAAATTACTCTTCTATTCCCCTGGTGTTCCATTAGACAGCGTTACTACTCTTATGACAGGACTTTCGAGCCTAATTTCTTAAGACGTCACCACACGAGGCAGTTGATACAATAAATTTTATGTCATTTTATAATCAATGCGATATTTTACAATTAAAGCGATTGTTTATATTCCCCTTCAAGTTAAGTGGTATGTATCTATTGTATTTCCAGTTTAGTTACTGATACTCTGGATACTTGAAAAAACCTGTTGCTCTATTGCCTATATAAATACTTTGGCCGCTGGATCCATGTAGCTCTTAATATACTATTTATTCAAGAACATATAAAACTGATTTAAAATTTTATGGTTTTAATACTTGTAAAATGTATGATATTCGTCGTCATCGTCACAGCTCATAAAAGTGCCACTGCTGGGCTTAAGCTTCCTTCCAGTAAGAGGAAAATTGATCTACTATACCACGCTGGTCAGACATGTTGGTACAGGGTTTTCTTTCTAGTTTCACTTCTCTTGCACATATGTTATATACACAGGGTGTATCAGGTTATGGGACAACTGTTCATGTATGTTGTAGTTCAACAGTCATAGATCATAATTAGAATGTATATTACACAAAAACAATATAACGTAAAAGTTATAGTGATTACAAAAATGTGTGTCTAAGAGTTTATGCCTTAAATTTTATGCATTATGTAGGTATGTACAGACAGGATATATGTAAGCATGTAAAATTTCGACAGTATAAATAGGTATTAGATTTGCGCGAACCTTTCAATGGTTACGTAGGTACAAAGGCGACTCATCAACGGTCATCGGCCGATCAGCTGATTTATGTTAAAGCGAAATTTGTCTTGCTTATGCAAACGTAATCATTGATTTATTCAAATTCTAATGAACATTTAACAAAATACGAATATGTGTAGATTAAGTATCATTCCTTTATACATTTTAATCAATTTACACGAAAAAACGATGACAAAATTGAGAACTTACATGTCTCTCAATTCATTAACGAATCGATATTTTTATTTCAATTTTTTTTCATGGGTTCCCAACACCATTGCCCGATCCGATTTGATACGACATCCACGGGTAAGAGAGTGGTGAATTATATTCGTACTCTGTCTTTTTTTTTTGTGTGTGTGTAGCTGTTGATCGCAGATGACCTTGACAGCTTAACGCAGTCAATGTGTGAGCGCTGATGGCTCTCAACCCGGTAAGTAAGTTAAGCGAACATCGCCCGAGGGCTCCCCCCTGTGGGGAACGGACCTCGGCTCGGGGCGTCGCTGAGAGCAAAGTGGGCGTGGCCAAGTTTAGGTTAATGACTTTTACGCGGCGCTGTTTTCGACCTCGACGGCGAGGCCGATACCGCGGAGTTTTATCTGTTATCGCTGCGCGAGCTGTGTAGGTCCTTTCTTGGGCGATTATAATAGCGTCATCTTCTTCTTCAAGAAGATGACGAGGACATCGGATCGCGGATATTTTTGAGGGGACGTAGTTTACCGCCCCAACCACTAGTGGATTGAGGTGAGTCGTGGCAGAGGCAAAATAGCGCTGGGAGCAACGCTTCATGTACTGCCTGATGGTGATCGTACTCTGTCCCTACATGGACATTTATATAGATTAATTGTAGCCATATTTCTATGTCCAACAGTGAACGTCGTTGAGCTAATGAATAAACGGATATATAAATATATATAATGGGCAAGAGCACTCTCGTGATTACGGTATTTTTGTCCTTAAGCCTTTCCGAAGAGTAATTCTGAAAAGCCAACACCAACATTGGGAATCGATTGGCCAATAGATGGATATCTCAAGACTGATTTGACTTGCCGTGTAGTGACGGAGTAAGAATATAATTCATCACCCCCTATTTTACCCGTGACTGCGAACCCACGACTAAGGGCTATAATATATAACATCGGTGCAAGAGAAGGAAAACTTGACATGTATGACCTGTAACAACACGGCCGATCACCGTGGCGATTCCCCTCCGGCCACGGCCGATTCTCCTCCTGTTATGTAGAAGACACGAGCTCAACCGTATATAAGCTGCAATGGTGATTTGAATTAAATGCAAGACAGCGAGACTCTTGCAGGCCCAGTCTTGGTCTTGCTCAAGTCTTGCAGGGCCAGTCTTGGTCTTGCAAAAATTAAGCGGTCTTGGTCTTGGTCTCGGTCTCGCATTTCTCGCAAGACCAAGACCGCAAGACCAAGACTTTTTTGGGCAACACTACTTCACTCACACTCATCATAGTCTAATGCATGGCATTATCTACGGTTAAGCATACTCTTAACATAACCTTTCACCAGCACGTCTCCAATTTGATACAGAAACGTACGGCGTGATCTTTCTCTTGTAACCATAACACTGGAGTTTAATCTATTGTGTACAACTTTATACTACAACTATATATCTTTATATATACATTTCTAGTGTTCGTGTATATGTCATTGAACTCCTCCTAAACGGCTGAACCGATGTTGATGAAATTTGAGGATGGTTTAGATTCACAATTGGATACGGTAGGTGGCGCTACTGTTTTACTATCTTTAGTTCTATTATTCAGAGCATAAAATTACCACACCAGCTTTCATAAAATTAGGCACCCAATTTTTTTAAAATTAGCGTTAATTTGTATTAATAGAGAGACAGACAAAACTACCATCAAAAAATCAATTCAAATTTAATCACCCACCATTTTTATCTCTACTGTTTTATTATGCATATATATTCTGTACTGTTTTATCATACATATATAATTAGTTACAAAGAAGAACGGAGCAATTTAATTAGCGAGAGATTAAATGAATCTATTTTCTATATTGAAGTTAAAAATAAAAACATTTAGTTATAAGTATGTGTATTTCGACTCTAGCTTTCACGTTTCCGTGGTGTAGCGGTTATCACATCTGCCTAACACGCAGAAGGCCCCCGGTTCGATCCCGGGCGGAAACATATATTTTGTTGAATTTTTAATGCAACTTAATTTTTACCTTGTTTTTTAATTAAATTTCGTTATTATTTTATTTACTATAATATTCAATGGCCTCGAATCTAAAATAATCTTAGACTCCGTAATTCTTTCTGATACTATTTATATCGTTGATTCATTTTTTAATTAAACTATTTTTTTACCATGTCATTTAATTCATTATAATTATTATTATCATTTTATTTACTCTGCGCCTCATGCCGCCCTAGCCGAGGCCGTGGGTGACGTGACCGGGGATTAGTCCGTCACCCGCCGAGAGGCCGACCGCGTGAGGAAAGACCGACGTCCTCCCCGATGGGGGGACGTCGGTCGATGGCAGGGTACCCCAATAGGGGGTATTCCGTCGGGCCGACCATTGATCTCAAGTAACCCTGCTCCGGTGGTCGGCCTAACGACGAAGGCGACGTGGTTTTTGAGTGGGTTGCGGGAGTTGCGTGCTTAAGCCCCTCTGTGGCCCCGGACGGAGTGGTGCGGAGGCGCGCCGACCGCAGCCCACCCACAAAAAAAAAAATCATTTTATTTACTATGATAAGTAACATGTAAAAAAATATTGTTCTCTGTCATTTTTTCTGGCACTCCTGTTTTCGTTTTGATTCATTTTTAATTACCTTATCTTTCAAAAGCAGTACAACTTTTACGAATAATGGTAATTAATGTTTGACTAGTTTACAGTTAGTAAAGGCAGTATATATTAGTATTAGTATCAAATTAGTCATTATCATCTCAGCTTCTATATGTCCCACTGTTGGGCTCGAACCTCCTCCATAATAGGCGCCTAATTGACCTACTGTAACCACGCTGGTGCGACGTGTTGGTATAGGGTTTTATTTCGAATTTTCCCTCTCTTACATAGGTACATGTTATATGCATATTATATCCTTTAGTCGTCTTTTACGACATCCACGGACAAGATCATCACACTAAAAATTTAGTATTTTTAATAAAAACAATAGTGAGAGTAATAAAAAAACGCCTAAGTCGGAGTTACGCTCGAAGGGTTCCGTACCATTATCTATACAGCCTGGTGACAGGCAGACGGACGGACAGACGGCGAAGTCTTAGTAACAAGGCCGTTTTTACCCTTTGGATACGGAACACTAAAAATAGTATTTTTATATTCAGGCACTCCAAGCAGACTGGAAACTATCTGTTAACGAGGTGTATAGGTGCGACAAAACTCAAAGGTGAAGTATTTACATCCATAACGTGACTGCTTTTTAAATAACTAACGATATACAAGTTATTTATCCATCTTTCAAAATTATGCATTTTATAGTATGTACGTAAGGTTAAAATTTGAATAACATTTCTACAGTATAAGGGTGAAACTAGATAATGACGCTTTTCCTTGACTAGAGCTATACAGAATATTTCTGTTATTTTGTACGTAGTTATGTAAATAGGGAGTTATAAGAATGTTAGCGAAGTCGTTAATGATCGACTTTTATTTTATTTTTGTTAATTTTTTATGGGCAAACTAATGAGAATGAAACATAAAACTATTTTATAGATTTTATCGCGTTTGTATTTGATTTTTGATTACCCAACGTTTCGGACACTTTGCAGCGTTCATGATCACAGACGGTGACATCTTAGTCCGCTCGTGACCATGACATTATATAATAATATGATATTTACAACATAGTAGTTTTATTTTTAACATTTAGTTTATGACTAGCAACCCATCCTTGTTTCGCTTCGGTTTTAGTCGCTTAACGGCCGCATTTTAAATATCCAATATTTTCTATGATACGCTACTGCAGTCTAAAAGACCTCAGGTTCGATTCCCTACCGCAAAAGAGCAAAAATAGCCTAGGTTATCCCTTATACTGTTTTTAAGCATAGGTATTGTGTAAATAACAGTGTGAATATAAAAAAGGCCCTACTATTTTGACCTTATAATCAGACTCTTCAATTTTATTTATTTGTATAGATATGGGCTTACAAAGCTTAGAATAATAGCTAACTCATAGAAGCTGAATTCGCGCAAAAAAATTGAGGCATTTAAATTGGAGCCAGAATCGTGACGTAGTGTACAAGGTCATAGCGTACAAGGCAACTCTATTGTATAGTAGTGTGCGTGTGTACGTGTGTAATTGCTGGCATGCATGTAGTAGTTTTGGCTTCACGTTTTTGATTGCTTAAGTACCAACACTACCTCTCTATACGTTATTATTCTAAGCTATCTAAGTATCTAAATGACTAAGACTTAATATTTGACATGATGTAGTATATCATCATCTTTCTCTAACCCCAATTATTTCAGGTTGACGCAATACGGATTCCTCTTCCATTGTATATATAACCAAACTTATTGGTAATAGAAGTATGACCGGCCGGTTCGATTATACATACATTCTATATACGTCCACTGTTGGTCATTTGTGCACTTTGAAGGCATTAAGCCTGTTATACCACGCTGGTCAGATGGCTAAGTGAGGTGCTTTATTTCAAGTTTTCTTTCTCTTGCAGTCACATTACCTTTACGGCAACAAAATGAGAAATGGTCATTCGACATCCCATCATATTGTTTCTAAAACAAAACCATGAACATTTTTATCGTAATAATAATTATGTACATTACGAGTCATTGAGAATCTGATTGAATGTCTCGCAAATAATCTTCAAGTCACATAAGTTTGAGATTTTCCACTGCTGTTTGTGACACTAAGAATATAGAGTTTAACAAAACAGTTTAGGTACGACGACACGCACTAACGAAGGCAACGCAGTGTAAACTTGTTACTGTGAGGGGTAAATAGTGCCTCGCCCGTTTCTAGCAGCCATGTTACACTGGGTACAATATACAGATAAAGAGCAGAAAATTTACTTGGAATACTATGAGGGAATACCAGCTGGATAGCTAGCTCTCATATGAACAATTAAGATGGTATGTCTTTAGGAGAACGGTTTTTATTGGTAAGCATAAGCACATTCACCAAAAACAATTAGCCTTGATGTATCTGCCCCAGGTTTTATCTGGTGATCTAGAGAAAAGCACGTGGAGATAGACAGTATGAAGCATAGTTCATTAAATAGCGTGAATGATTTGTATAACAATGTTACCGTTGCGGTTCTGGCGGTCAAACGCGGTACAATGCGGTACAGCAATATTTTTTCCTCAAATACAGGAGTAAGGAGAGTTGTATTTACAGCTTTGATAAAGTCAGACTTGCCTAACGTCAAATGTTCTAGTGGGCACGCTCTTGAGTTAATTTAGATCAGTCATTCTCCAAATACAAATTTTTTCGATACCCAGAGGAATAAAGTCAGCGTTGATAGATATGTTATTAAATGATGCCTGGTACGCAGCATTACTTTTTCGAGACTGCAAACTTTTACGTCGTTACAGTAAATATGCTATGAAATTATAATCAGGCGTTAGACACAGACTTGAATCTAATTATCTTTAGTTTTGCATTATATTGCGTCAAAAAATTAATCCTTTTTAATTACAATTCATGTTAAGCCAAAATGAAGATTACATTTGTTGAGTCTGGGTGTTGGTAAGGTATTGGCGTGTCTATAGTTATAGGTGATATGAAGAGAGAAACAACAGAGCCGATTTCACGATATTTATTGGTCGCGACTCGACCCAGGCTAATTAATAAATCGTCGTGACGTCATTTATATATACCGCTGCATCATTCCCCCCTTAAAACTAGACATAAAATGGATGATTTCCGTCTATCGTTCTTACTGATTGCTCACTACTGTTGACAATCCCAGTAAAAACGTCTAATTTTGTAATGTCATCACATAGTTTACGTGCACTTAAATTAACAATTAACTTAAAATGTACTAAAAAATCAGCACCTATAATCGGCTGGCGTACATCGGCGATTACAAAAGTCCAGCGAAATGCTCTACGTAAACCTAAATCTAGTACTAAAGTCTTTATTCCGAAAGTCTTTATCACTGTGCCATTAGCCGCATACAACACAGTCTGAATGTTCACTATCTACGTTTTTTGTCACTTTACAATGCGACACTACAGATATGTTCGCACCAGTGTCAATTAAAAAAGATAGTTCACTACAGCGGTCCGTAACACTAAGGCGGTAATTTGCCCCACTGCACATTCTTTTTTTTTTGGGCAGTCTATGGTCTCAAACTATTACATAAACATCCCCCTTCAATTCTGTCCGTGGCGACAGTAGTACGCCCCTGTAACTCACTATGTTCCCTCCACATCACTATTAAGCTAATCTCTGGTACAGGATAACATTATGAATTTTGTTTACAGAGTTAGAAATACAATCATGCTGTTGAAAATTATAATCCAATTACACTAAAACTTAACTTCAATATAGACTTATAGAATACTTTATCATCATCATTATTTCAACTAATATATGTCCCAGTGTTGGGCTCGACCTCCTCCACAATAGGAGTGAAATTGATCTTACTATGTGGGTCAGACAGGTTGGTATAGGGATTTGTTTCAAGTTTTCCTTCTCTTGCATAGATGTTATATACGTATTATATCTTTTATGATATCCACGGGCAAGATAGGGAATGGTGAATTGTATTCTTACTCCGTCACTACACGAAAAAACTTCAGTATATATAAGTACAACGAAATGTGGAATATGTGAAATAATTCAATATTAAGTTATGCGATAATGGTGCTTCATTGAATAATACAAAGTATCTATAATATAAGTATATCTTTTTTGAAGTGAAACTTCTTTATCGGCGTTGGAAAAAATTTACCGTCACATTTTTGGTTACGCGTCACATTTTTTCGTTACGCGCCATCTTTTTTTCGTCCCCACCACGGTCGATTCGAATAAAGAGTACTTTCTTAGCTAAGTAGGGATAGCATGTCGTTTATGCGGACATAAAGGGATAAGTGTATAAAGGGATAAAGGAATAAAGTGATAAAGGGATAAAGGCATAAAGGGATAAAGGAATAAAGTGATAAAGGGATGAAGTGATAAAGGGATCAAGGCATAAAGGGATTAGGTGATAAGGGCATAAGGTGATAAGGTGATAAGGGGATAAAGGGATAAAGGGATAAAGGGATAAGGTGATAAGGGGATAAGGGGATAAAGGGATAAAGGGATAAGAGGACAAGGAGATAAAGGGATAATGGGATAAGGGATAAAGGGATAAAGTGATAAAGGCATAAAGGGATAAAAGGATAAAGTGATAAAGAGATAAAGGGATAAGGGGATAAGGGGATAAGGGGATAAAGGGATAAAGGGATAAGGTGATAAGGGGATAAAGGGATAAAGGGATAAAGGACAAAGAGACAAAGGAACAACGGGACAAAGGGTCATAGGGACAAAGGATAAAGAAGTTTCACTTCTGCTATGCGTACTTTGTACACACGTTCATTTTTTTTTGGTGGTAGGCTACAGTCTGGTTACACCCCGTCTAATCTATCTGGCGAGACAGATGGGTGGCGTGGGGCTCCATAATCTACCATATTCTCTCCACATTGCCATTGGGCCGACCACTGGTATCGATTCTTTGACATCTGTGGCCAGTCCGGTGTATCACCCTATCAGGTACCGTCCCGTTAAACGCCCTAATAATAAGGCAGTATATTACCGGAGCATCGCCCTCATACCATACAAAGTTATCCTACTGATATTCATATTTATGTTGTTATCATCTCATCATTCTTGTACTTTATAACTAGAAGGGTGTTTATATGTAATTGTGTTTACCCTACCTTGACTGGGCACGTTACTTAAAAATTTCAATAGATCTATATTTATATTTTTATCTAGCCGCATAATATTACTCAATTCATTTAAATGACTAAATATTTAATTTTTTTTAAAGATAACAGCACTGAGAAATAATTCTTATACTGTGTGGGACTTTACAAACATATAATTCATCATCGTCATCATCGCAGTCCACATACGTCCTGTTGGGCTCGGGCCTTCTTCACAATGGTAGAGAAATTGACCTACTATACCATGCTGGTCATACATGTTGGACAGGATTTAATTTCTTTTTTTCCTTCTCTTGCGCGGATGTTATGTACATATTATATCCCATAGTCGTCTTTTACGACATCCACGGGCAAGATAGGGAGTGGTAAATTGTATTCTAACTCCATCACCCACACGGAAAGACATAATTAACGGACACAAATTACATCCAGACTCAGAACAACAATTTGTGGATCGCACAAAAAGTTCTCCTGCTTCGAAGCCAGGACACTGATATAGTAGGTCCATATTTTAACCACTACGAAGTGCAGTTAATTTCATTTCATTCATCTCAGTACCACTCTTAGGCTCGAGCCTCTTCCACAATGGTAGAAAAACTGACCTATTACACCGCGCTGATCAGACATGTAATAGGGTGTTAAGTTTTTCTTCTCTTATATACATATTATCTGCATATAGACATCCTAATTTTCTTATTACCGACGGTGGAAAACGAGCAAGCAGCACACCTGATGGTAAGTGATTCTGCCGCACATGGACTTTTGTAATACCAGGGGCAAGCCAGGCTATTGCCTAACGTGAAGTAAATACTCTTCTTAAACCTCGTTTAAAGAAGGACATGTCATAGCACTCGGGAAAAACAACAGCAGGTAGTTGATGCCAGAGCTTGCACGTACGTTGGAGAAATGATCGCTGGAAACGTACAGTTGAAGACCATAACGTTTCCAGGTGAAATTGATGAATCCTGCTATGATGTCGAGTGGTACGTTGGTAGAATGGTGACGGTGGTACCAGATCAAACAGTTCTTCGGAGCACTCCCCGTGAAATAGTCGATAGTTTAATCGTCTTTTATGAAAGGTACTAATTTTATTGCGGGGATTTTATAGACATATAGGTAGGTGTATACAATTAACTAACGTAAATCACACCTAAACTCAGAACAGCATTCCATCGATCGACCGCTTCAAGGTAAGTGATGCGAGATTAAAAGTTATGAAATTAATTGTCCATATATGTATATAGCAACTTTATTTTATACTTATGGATCTTAATTTATAAGTATAGTAAAAAGGAGAAAATAATTCTCATTCCTGTGAAAATCTTGAATAACTAAAATTACACTAATTGAACACTATCTCTTTCGAATAATATGCCTATATAAAACTCCATGTTCGTGTATAGCCAATCACTTCATTACTGAAACACAGCAGACTGAGTCAAAGCTCAATCAATCCGGCCATTGGACCAAACACTTGGTACATACATACGTCCACTTCAATAAGACCTCTCAAAATCCAACGAAACCCATAAACTTTAATGTAAAAGCTTTAGGGAAGGCGGCAAGGAGGGTCTTAACAGACTGGTGAGTGGTCAATCACATTGTAATTGCCTGCAGGAGCAAGATACCCGTGAAATGACGACTGCCCTCTGACAAGGGTCTCACATATGCTCCAGGGCTTTCGATTTAGCCTTACACCCTCCTCTCATCTTCGGTGATAATACCCTATTTATATTTTTTAAGCCTCTTCTTCCCTTTATGAAGCAAATATCTTTTGAGTGATCTAATTTGTTCGAGTAAGTAGATATATTTTCATGTATTTTTTAAATTATTTTATGTAGCTTTAGATCAACTTAAACAAGAGCGACTCGGTTGCCGTTAAGCAAGCATTTGTTTTTATTATTTTACTTTTTTACATCCTTTGTTAGTGGCAAAGGAGCAAACAATACACCTGCTGATAAGTTATACTGCCGCTCAAGGACCTTTGCTTGGCTGCAATGAGGTCAAAATCCTACCAAACGCAAACATCCTCAGTAAGTTGGGCTTTCAACTGTTTTGCTCACCGAAAGAAGGGCAGTAACAAATTGCTACTACATATCGATGTTCGCGAGAGTGTTGTACTGCCCTGGACGGACCCCGGCTTGGGTCTATAGACAGACTATCGACAGTGTAGTCCTACTACATAGAAACATAATTCTAAGCTTCGAGGAACTAAAACCTTCTGGAAAAATCCTTAAAAATGGAGAAATATCTGAAAGAAAATATCTACCGATTTAAAAGCTTTAATGATAACTATTCTTTATTATTAACAATAAAGAATTCTCGTATACAAAAGTTTATACGAATATCTTATTACCGAGCAATTGAAACAATAATAAAATTCGAACGTGTCCTGTAACATCCATTTTTCTTAAGCATAAATTACAGTCGAAACGTTTCCTTTTGAACTTCATCCTTTTTTTATTAAGTTGTCCTATAAAAAACAGGTACCTGCCCTTTTTTTATTAAAAGGTTATAAATGAAAAAAGATTCCTGTTCGTTCAAATGAATGAGAGCACTTGTGTAGCGAGCCTTAATTAATATTGGACTAAATGCTTGTAAACTGATTATTTCGTTTGATCTGTACGTGAAATAAGAAAATGTATTCGCTAATTTTTTAATTTTCATGGGTTCGTATTTGGGTCAGTGAATACGTAAAATTTTAAAACGAAATTCAATATAATCCTGCATGGATATGGATGGTTGAGTTTTACCCATAATGGCGTATTTAATCAAATTGATCTTTAAGCTGAACGCAATAATATAGGTACACAATAAATAAAATCAAAATGTAGGATCCCACATCACAAAGTGAGCACGTAGCTGATATGGAATAAATTATTTGATTGTAATAATAATTTAAAATTTTAATCAGATATAAAAATCCGTGTGGTGACGGAGTAAAAATACCTACAATTCATCAACCCTATCTTGCCCGTGTGTGTCGTAAAAGACGACTAAGTATATCCCTTAGTCGTCTTTTACGACACCCACATATGCAAACAACATCATGAAAAAGAAGAAAATCTCGAGATAACACCCTAAACCCCATCACCCAACCCAATATAACCCAAAACGTCTGACCAGTGTGGTATAGCAGATCATTTTTCCTCCTAATGTGGAGGACGCTCGAACCCAACAGTAAGACGTAGGTATATGAGCTGAAATGATGATGATGATGATGATTTAAAATTGCGTTTCTTTCCTACATTCCTCATACTCAAGTTCAAAGTCGCTCGATGTGCTATGAAGTGGGCTATGCTTGGGATTCCTCTGTGAGATAGAATCCTAAATACGGCAATCTGTAGAAGAACGGGTGATATAACGCGGAGAATTATCATGTTCAAGCGGCAATGGGCAGACCACATCGCTTGAGGAATTGACAATCACCGGAGAAGAAAGGTTTTCGTGTGGAATGGTACCCGAAAGAGAATGGAACCCAAACAGTATCCCGCGGGGCTAGCCATGGAGCACAAGGCACTCGGCACCATTGGTGGGTCCAATGTCGAAGACGTGGGAATACGGTGGGAATAGCAGCACGAAATGAACGGCGTGTGTGCCCGTGAAAAATATAATAAAATAAAAAGAGCTTGTCATCATTAGCACGCTGAAGTGGCAATGGGCAGGCTACATCGCTCGACGAACCGAAAACCGCTAGGGAAGAAAGGTTCTCTAGTGGCGACCACGTATCGGACGACGCAGTGTAGGACGCTCCCCCACTAGCTAGATGATCTGGTGAAAGTTGCTGGGCGGCGATAGGCTGAAATGATGATTGTGATGATGTCATGACAAGCGAGTGATCGTATATGCATACAGTCAAAGCGCTGCATATCTTGGGAATCTTATTTTATCAGCTATTATGAACTTTCTCCACATTGAGAAGAAAAGTGATCTATAATAGTGCGATGCCCAAAATAAGTGGAATGATAAATGGAAGATAATGTCTTCTGATGTTTACGCGAGTAGGTGTTATACATTGTAAATAAAACTATTTTATGGATTTTATCGCGTTAGTATTTGATTTTTGATTGCCCGACGTTTCGAACACTTTGCAGCGTTCATGGTCACGGGCGGACTAAGATGTCTCACGTCCAACGAGTTATCGTCATTACAGAGATTTATAATTATCTACCCGCTACAGAAAAATAGTTATTAAATTTTGACCAACATTTTTGTACAAATTTAATGCCAGTATAAAAAGAAAATGATTCTACATGAAAAATTATATTTTTGTGATTAGATTTTACTTTTTTTTTTTGTTTTTAATTTTAGTTTAAACATTAAATTTTAAGTAATTATTATGACAATTTATTAATTTAAAAAAAAGTGACCATGATCGCTGCAAAGTGTTCGAAGCGTCGGGCAATCAAAAATGCAATACAAATGCGAAATAATCCGTAAAATAGTTCTTACGAGTTTTTTTTAAATAATATTTACAATAAATGAAACAGATTTTGCATTGAAGTTTTTCCCTGTTACCATTGTGACTTTTGCTAATTATTCAAACTGCATCACGACAAATAGATGAAGTACAGCCCTGCAGGCAAAATTAGTCTATGAATGTGATATTTGACCACTGAAGTCAAGGAACTCTGCACCGGTGGTCGGCCCAACGACGAAGGCGACGTGCTATATGGATGGGTTACGGGTGTGCGTATTTACGCCCCTCTGTCACCCGGACGGAGTCCAACGAGGAATGCGCCGACCGTAACGTACATCCAAAAAAAAGAATGTGATATTTATTCATTTAGATTATAAATAAAAATCCTAAATTTAATTTATAAATGTCATACATTTGCCACAAAAACTAACTAAATTAATGGAATTTTCGACTGTTTGGGCATCTATTCCGACTGATGTAATATCTATTTTAAATGTCTCTATACATAAGCACACATTACAACAAACCAAGTTCCAATCTGTTACGTTCTAACTACACATATAACTAACTATTCCAGAGGGGAATACGTGGAAATTCTCTATTAGGCTCTATAATAATACCTAATTGTTTCCAAAACAGACAGGAAGGGGGCCTAACTTCATTTACAACAATGTCTGAGTGCAGTTTCGTTAATTTGCTCCTCCGTAACTATCAAATGTAGGTAAACTCTACGGTATTACAGTATTGAGTCCAATAAAAATATTAAAATAGAAAACTGTTTTTTCACAACTATATAAGGCACTTTTCCGTGTGGTGACGCAGTAAGAATACAAATCACCACTTCCTATCTTGTCCGTGGATGTCTTAAAAGACGACTAATGAATATAATATGCATATAACATCTATGCAAGAGAAGGTACACTTGAAATAAAACCCTATGCCAACCTGTCTGACCAGCATGGTATAATAAGGTCGATTTCCCTCTTATTATAGAGTAGGCTCGAGCCCAGTAGTAGGACGTATATGAGCTGAAATGATGTTAAACCACTTTTTGAAAAAATATTTGGTCATTTGGCCTTCCACCACCACATTGACTTTATTTATTTTTTGACAAACACCGTTCGTTCCGTCGGGGGCGAGAAAAGGGCGGCGCGCATCTCTATAACTCACTGTATTTTCTACCCATCGCCATTGAGTCAACCATTGGTACTGATTCCTTGACATCCGTGGCCAGTCTGCCTGTCTTTTTAATTCGATTTTATTAGCTTCACATAAGACACCTGGCTTAGGGTGTGGCTAAATGCCTATGTAGCGGCAACTTTGAACATTATTTTGACTTTAAAACGTCAGTCTGACTCGAAATGTGGCATACTTATCAAGGCCCGATGATAGGTCAATATTTTACACAATTCGTCTCGTTATCTGGCTTTTTAGGTTTAGCGATTTTTAGCATCCGATATCCAGTCTTTGCGCTGTAACGAAGCTTTTATAAACAAAAAAAACTAACTACTGTAAAAAAGCATAGGGTTGCTTTTTTGAAATTTTATCAAAATAATAATTCTTCTACGAATTTCTATCATTATAATTTATAACTAGTGACAACGAGCACACTGCGCTTTTTTTTTTTTCAACTTTCATTTTTAGATTTTTAACTGTTATTTATTGCTCTAGGAACGATGATGACCAAAAAATGGTCTCTAATCTTTATTCTTAAGTTAAGACATCTAATATACTTTAACTAGTACAATTCGTACGATGACCGGATAAGAATATAATTCCCTTTCTTGTTCATGGTTAAGACTATTAAAGGATATAATCTAACGATAACATTTAAAGAAATTTATAGATTTTTTCGATTTTTAGGGTAGAAAGGGTTCCATATCTTCTTATTCAGTTACAACGCACAAAATAATATTCATCATCATCATCTCAGCCCACATACGTCCCACTGTTGGGCTCGGGCCTCCTCCATAATGGAAGGGTAATTAACCTACTATACCACGCTGGTCAGACGTGTTGGTATAGGGTTTTATTTCGAGTTTTCCTTCTCTCAATTAATTAATTATTTACAAAATAATATTACTATTTAATTATTCCTTAAACGCTTAGCAATTAGAAATATTAATAACATTATCATTATATAACGTTGTGTACAGTCCAATTAGATGGCAATAGAATAATGTCAATAAATAGATACGTAGATGAAATACAAACACGTCGAATTGTGGCAGCTGTCTTGTACAGGTGATCGCTAATAGACAAACGGACGTAACATATTCAGTGAAATAATAAACATAGAGAGGATGTTGTTAGTATCAAACTTTATATGTAATAATACCGAAGGCAATAAATAAAATCCATGATGAAATTTGTGTCCGTTAATTATATATTTCTAAAGTGGGGGACTTTGTGGTGTGGTAATACAAGGATAATTGCCTTAATGCAAGGTGTAGTCGTAAAAAAAGTATACATTATAGTGTAGTTTTCATAGCAATTGCTAGGATAACAAATTCGTATGCAATTTTCACTACTATAATTATACAGTAGTGAAAAGGATATTATCCATAAGGATATTATTAAAATTAAGTTATTTATTGCTCTTTGATGTTTAGTAATAGCTATATTAATTCCTTCATGACGCAAATCTATTTTCAATAGACGTTCAGGCAATAATAGTAATTAATATTTCAGCAAACAAAGTTATTGTTAAAGTTGAAGTTAATTAATAATCGTCTTTATATTTTCAAAGGAGAACCGTGCCAATTCAATCAAAAGAAATAACGCAATAATATCAAACTTTATGAACATTAATTAGTTTTCTTAACAAGAAGGATTACTCGTGTAAGTTTTCTCTTAATAAGAAAAGTTGTGTACAACATTGTAACAAAGAAATGATATATAAATACTTAATGACAGATGGAGTCATAATGGCTTTTTTCATAGCCTTTTCAGCCTATATTTTTCTACTGCTGTTGGTGGCCAACGGACAAACAGTAAATACTGAAGGTAAGGGTCCTTTTGGATCTTCTTGTCCAATATACCTCAGTATATGAAAAGATCTACGACCAGTGTGTGTTACCAGTGATGAATTATGGCACGGAAACGTGGTCCCTAAATGTAGGGCTCATAACCCAGCTCAAAGTCCCGCAGCGTGCTATGGAGTAGGCTAAGCTCGGGATCACTCTGCGCGATAGAATCTGAAATACAGAAATCTGCAAAAGAACGAACGACGAAGAGCACGAAGACTTAGCACGCTGAAGCGGCAATGGGCAGGCCACATCGCTCTACGCACCGACAACCGCTGGGGAAAAATGGTTCTCGAGTGGCAACCATGTATCATACGACGCAGTGTAGGACGACCAACTTGGTGGACCCGTGACCTGGTGAAAGTTGCTGGGCGTCGTTGGATGCAGGCGGCACAGGACCGCATTCTGTAGCGTAACATGAGGGAGGCCTCACTGCTACACGCATGCCTCCTCCACTGCTACACGCGATTGGTTGAAATGATGACGATGATAATAACGAACACCTTTTTCTAGGCCGCTATCTACCGTGAAGATGAAGAGAGAGTGAATGTATACAATGAGGTTCGTCAATGTATACCCGCCACATGCAAACACCCTTATAAAGTTGAGTGCCCAGTTATTTTGCTCACCAAACGAACTGCAGTAACAAATGACTACGACTGAGACGGCGATTTTTTTTTTGAGAGTGTAGTTAGTACTAGACAGACGAATGACTGTAGACAGACCGCTGTGGACAGTGTGGTCCTACCATATAAAAGCATTCATATTGCCAACTATTGGACACTCTCTCATGATGAAAGAAAATCACAATGCATAAAGAATATCGACAGAACTCATCATTTATCATTTCAGCTCATATACGTTCCACTGTTGGGCTCGAGCCGCCTCCGCAATAGGAGGGAAATTGACCTACTATGCTGGTCAGATAAGTTGGTACGAGGCATGTCTTTTAAGTTTTGTCGTTTGAAGAAAAAAACACAACTAGAACCTTATATTACTTTTTATTGTTTTTCAAAGTATTCACCACGTAGCTTAATACACTTTTCCATTCGCTCAAAGCAGTTATTATAACATTTATTCCACTCTAAAGTGGGGTGTTTAAAATGGCTGACTTGAAAACGTCGACTGCTTCTTCACCGGACTGGAACCTTTGACCACGAAGACTTTCTTAATTTTAGGAAATGTAAAGAAATCGTTAGGACTTAGGTCAGAACTGTATGGAGGATGGTCAAAAATTTCTACTTTTTCCTGCTTCAAATACTCAATCGTTTGACGAGCGCTGTGTGAGCTTGCGTTGTCGTGGTGCAGGATAATGCATAGCTTTGAAGTTCGGCGATGACTCGTGGTAAACAAACTGTGGTATACCACTCTGCGTTAACCGTTCTACGATCTTCAAGTGCAATAGTCGCAACATGGCCGGTTTTTCCAACGAACGTGGCCACCATCTTCTTTGAAGTGCTTCGAGAACGAACAACTTTAGTCGGCTTTGGCTCGTCTTGAAAGACCCAGATTGTAGATTGTTATTTGGAATTAGCATCTTAGGCATAGATCCAAGATTCGTCACCACTGATGCTGTCGTAGACGTGATTTAACTCTCCTCGGTTGAACCTTTGCAGAGTTTTCTTACACCATCTGACGCGGGCCGCCTTGTGATCGGCGGAAAGTAGATGCGGTATCTAATGGCAAACTAGCTTTCTCACAACAAGCGCTTCATGCAAGATCTTCTGAATGGTTGTCCCTGAGATACCTGATAGAGCTTCTATCTCTCGATACGTCTCATGGTGATCTTCAAGAATTAGTTGTCTCACAGCAATGATGTTATCTTCAGTGAAGGCGGATTTTGGGCGTCCGTTGCGAGATTTGTCACTAACACTAGTATGTCCACGCTGAAATTCTAAATACCAGCGTTCGATAGTCCGCAGACATGGGGCTTCATCACTGAACACAGATGTTAGCTCTTCAAAACACGGAAGCCGTGTCAGGCCTCTTCTAAAGTTGTAGAAAATTATTGCACGAACATTTTCCTTACAAAGATTCATTTTCATACATAACCTGACAGATTTCAATCGACGCTGTGACTAAACAATAGCATTAATCCTAATATTTTCAACTGTTTTGAGATTCAACATTTATTAATAATATTTACACATTCGAGTATAGAACAGTTCCAAATTCAAAATTTGCCGGAAAATATGGAAACGACAGAACTTAAAAGGCTATATATAGTATAGGCTTTTATTTTGAGTTTTGCTTCTCTTGCGTAGATATTATATCCGCACTGTATCCCGTTGTCGTCTTTTACATCCACGAGAAAGATAGGGAGTGATGATTTGTATTCTTACTCCGTCACCACACGGAACTGAATACTTAAAACTATGAATAGATAGATAGACAGATAATTCTTTATTTGTACACCAATTACAAGAAAATCTTAAATAATAGTTATAACCCAGATTGTACAAAGGGCATGCCGCAATTGTATGTCCATTGCGGCATGCCCTTTGTACATTTTGGTTGTTGTTTTTTTTTTTGGATATTTAAATTAATCGTTTGATCTTAAATTTATCATCATTATTTCAGCTCATATACGTCCCACTGTGGGCTCAAGCCTCCTCCACAATAGGAGAGAAATTGACCTTACTATACCATGCTGGTCAGACAGGTTGGTACAGTGTTTCATTTGGAGTTTGCCTTCTCTTGCACAGATGTTATGTATATATTATATCCCATAGTCGTCTTTTACAACATCCACGAGCAAGATAGGGAGTGGTGAATTGTATTCTTACTCCGTCACCATACGGAAAAATGCAAATATGAATTTGTCTGTTATGCTTTCACATCTGAACCGCAAAACCGATTTTATAGTATTAAAAAATGTCTGTATATTAAGGACTCAAATTCCCGCAGTTTCACCCACTTCTGAGCCCACCTATGTTTTGCTTGAGCAGACTAAGGTCTGGATCACACTCTGTTCATTCCGTCCGGAGCGCGTGGCCCCATAACCCATGGTATCCCTTCCCCAACGTCATTGGATCGACCACTGGTAGGTACCGACTCTTTTTCAGCATTGCTGGGCCCGCCGGGTTGCTCTTTCGGGTAACATCCCCCCCCCATCAACTCCGTTTCCCTCACGCGGAAAGAAAATAACCTGAAAATACTTTTAATATTAAAATATGTTCCTATATACCGTTAATAGCGAAAGCGACATTCAATATCTTTGTACAAACATGACATGTTATTATAGGCAACATCTTATTGTTAGTACCAACACCGCGTAGTGAAGGGTGTAAACACAATGTAGGTACCTATTTTTGTAATGAAAACTTCTATAGATATTCAAATTCCAATTCAAATCATTTATTATGCATAGACCCCGAGAGGGCACTTACATATTGTCAATTTTACAAAATAAAATTAAATTATCCAATAAAAATAAACTACCACCGGATCGAAACGCGACCGCTACTGAGAAGATCCGGCAAGAAACTCAGCGGGCTTGTCTATTATTTTAATTTATTTTTCTTTTTACTAGATATAAATTTGTGTACATGTTTTGTAAGACCTAGCTCCAGTGTGATGCCCTTCGAACTGCAAGATACTTAATATAATTCAAATGATTATGGCTGGACCAGATCCCACAAGCGGCACCCGATCACGAGTTAACTACTAGAGCAGCCATCATATATATAGGATAGGTTTGAATGAGGTGTACTTATATCCATGTAAGTCTTCATTAATATGGTCAGGTGACTTTTTAACATTAACAGTATATCTGTAGCTATGTCAATGTTATTATACCTGTGTATGTCAAAACCAGATAAGTTAAAAACTTTCATTTAAGCTCAAACAATTAAAGTATCCAAAAATAACAACTGTTAGTTTATAATTTTGAGTTTTCACCTCTGTCCTCATGACTGCTTTGTGTTCTTTTTTATATTTTACTAGCAACCTGCCCTCGCTTCGCTTCGGTTTCAGTGGCCTTTCTCGAGCAGTTCCCGTTCCCGTAGAAATACCGAGATAAAATATAGCCTATGTTACGTCGTTATATTATAGTTCTTTATTGATGAAAGAATTTTTGAAATCGGTTCGATGGTTTAATCGTGAAAGCGTAACAAAAAAAACAAGTAAACAAACAAACAAACTTACTTTCACATTTATAATATTAGTAAGGATAGTCGAGTGATTTTGTATCAAACATGCATTTTATCAATACACTTTATTAGTTTTACGTATTTTACTTAGTGGGCGAGACTGTTGAAGTTCAATGCTTTTAGTTCTATTTTGTTATTCTTTTTTGCTTTTTTTTATAGACAGCACTCTGATCTGAGAACATAATTCTTGTCCTACAGGGGACTCTACAAATATAATTTCACGGACACAATTTACATCCAAATTCAGAACAACAAACTTGTGGATTGTACAGAGTATTGTCCTACGTCAGAATCAAGACTGTAACTTTGGCCATCGCAGTTCAGCAAAGAGACTACTACTCTTCTTAATCACTATTCGCGTCATAATAATATGACTCGAAGTTTACATAATTTAAAGCTGCTACATTATATTCGATTCAATAATAGTTATGTATGAAATATACAAGTTTATACGCAAGAGGTTGGTAACATTGTCTAGCCCCAAGCTTGAGGTAACTTGGTTTGGAAAGTTATTTGCCCGTTGCTGTAGAAATATTCAACACTATTAGCAAAATAGTTTATTCAACTACGAGTATTACACATATCAATAGATAGTTAAAATCTTTTTTTTCTAGCTAGTTAAGGGGATAAAAGGCAGGATAATTTTACCATGAACCATCGTATGAATATCTCTACACAATTTGGAGGGCCTAGCAGAATATGTATTTAATTTTATTGTCTCATTATGACCTTGATAACTGCAATATTAGGTTACTTGTGATATGATACTTGTAGGATCTTGTACAGCCTTAATTTTTGAATTATATTTCAGAATTATATTAAGTCCTGAAAATATTATATAGTAGCCATGAGGCCACTTATATCTCATCTCATGGAAATATTAGCTCCAGTGTCTTCACTGAATCTAATACGTCCATGTCAGCTCATATACGTTCCACTACTGGGATCGAGCGTCCTCAATAATAGGAGGGCATATTGACTATACTAGCTGGTCAGACTGGTTAGTATATATTGATGAATAATGAATCCAATAAAATACCACTAGATTCGAGATCGACCGTCTTTAAGAAAATCCGGTGAGACAGTATGACTTTATTATTTTAATGACTTCCTTTTAAATAAAATTGTATACAACATGTTTAATAAGTACTGACTCCAATATGATGTCGCTTCAGTGAGGTAATCACACCTAGAGGAAAGTTTTAAGAACCCTTCTTTCACTCCAAGAACACTAGGAGCATAAGCCCCTGTCTATCTTCAAGCTAGCTGCAGTAACCGAAAAACAGTTAAAATTGCTATTTTCATAATGATATAACAAATTTCATTTGGTGATACTTTACTAAGTTAACTACAATCTATTTAAAATTAGAAATAGAGATTGAGGAAATAGATAAACGATAACCTCACTGCGTTGTGATAAACATCTTCGTCAGTGCAAACATTGAATTTTCAATCTTAAAGATAAATGTTAAGACGCGTTTTGTCTCTCAATAGGGTATTGTCGAGACAGCTTGGTAACAATTAAGTACGTCATACCAATAAAACAGCTGTGTTATTTACTGGAACGGGCTAAACATGGGTGTTAAATAATTCACTGAAACTAGTTCAGCTAGTTAGGTAACCTCTTTTCATTCGTCTCCTACAACAATCCTAACTAATATCATTAGTACCTACGAATGTGAATTTGTTTGTTACGCCTTTTCTCAACAGCCACTACACCGATTTTAAAAATTCTTTCATATGCTATGTGATGACGGCTACTAATACTACCAACCGTTATATTACTTGTGGATGGAACCTGGATCAACTCCATTTGATGTCGTCAGGTCAACAATTACATTTCAAAGGACTGTTGACTAATGAGACTAACAGACGGTCATAAAACTATTGCCAATAACTTTTGTAATATGTACTACATACAAATACACCAAATAATTGGGATAAAAGCAGGGTCATGGTGATGATTGCATCAATTTTCCAATTTAGATTTCGCTAATTTATCAGCGAGTAATATAGAGTTTCATGCGCGTATTCTCAAGGGAACGGGAATTACGGTGGTGAAATCATAGGAATTTGTTAGTAAAAAATATTAAATTAATATTATGTTTTTAGTCCATCACCACAAAAATAGATAGTGTGATAATTGGAACACCGTCTTTCTATGTCAAGTGTCGTGGATTTGATTCCCAGTCAAGAGAATTCTTCATGTAATCTACAAATCATTAAAGCGCCTCCACGGAAGATCAGTGCAGGTTCTTTTAACCTGCAATAGGCTGAGATTCTTGTATTTAAATTAACTGTAAATTTTTTCATCATAATAAATAGATTTTCTTTCTTTCTTCTTTAAATGATTGTTATAAAATCATAATTTTGTACGTTAATTTTAGTCCCCGTGACGCAAGCTTTAATTGCTTGATCAGAAATATTGTCATAAAAAAAATAAACCCAAAAAGGGTTAAATGCGTCATCCATACAGCAAATTCAGCTTCATAATAATAAGTTTACGCAGTACATCGTTCCTCCATTCGAATCATGGTGTGCACTTACTAACCGAGTTTTTCGGCGCAGCTCAAACTGAAATCTGTTTAAAGACTTACATAGTAGAATAATTTTATTGTCTCGTATACGGTAAAGCTTTAGTGATGTTGACTGCTTGCAAACTATCACTCTAAAGAACAATGTAATAGAAATGTGACAGTATTATGTGGTTATCTTGTATTAAACTTATATAATAAGTCACTATTTTAACGTGTTATGTTAAATAGTTAGCAATTTATGTAATGTAAAGCGGAGTAACTGCTAGGATGTAGTGAATATGATATAATATTGCTTAACAAATTCAAATATTTCTTGTGGTGACGGTGTAAGAATACAATTCATCACTCTCTATCTTAAGCGTGGGTGTAGTAAAAGACGACTAAGGGATACAACATTTATAAAAGAGTAGAGAATCTCGAAATAAATCTATCTACAGTATAAGGAACCTCAATTTAACAAATTTTCCGTAATCCCCTTGAATTGTCTATAAGAGTCAGTGTAAATAATACCTTTACATTACGAATTTTTTTTACGAACAACCTCTTTATAATGAATTTTCAACTATCAAAATGTAAATATCTGTATATTTTTTTTTTTTATTGCAAACGGTGGCAAACGAGCAAACAGTACACCTGATGGTAAGTGTTGCTGCCGCTCATGGACCTTTACAAGGCCGTTGCCTACCGCGAAGAAAGCGAAGGAAGTGTGAATGCGTGCATTGAGGCTCGGTGATACCAAGGGCACCACCAAAACCCTCCACACGCAATCACCCTCAGAAAGTTGGGCTTCCGGCTCTCTCGCTCACCGAACAAAGCGCAGTAACAAATTGCTACTACTCAGACGTCGATTTTCTGCGAGAGCATGGTACTGCCCCGGACGGACCGGCCCGCGGCTGTAGACAGATAACTGTCGACATTGTGGTCCTACCACTCCTAATCCTAATATGACTCTTAATCCCATAGTACGTGATTCAGTCGTGAGTTGACAGGTTTCGGCACGTTTTTTTTCGTAAAACAATTGAAGTCGTTTGATGGAAAATAATGTAAACAGTGCTGCTCGACACTATTGTTGAAGACTCTAGTTGCTGAATACAAAAATGATAAGGTGAATAAAACTATTTCTTTATCTCTTTATGACAAAATTTTAGACCAACCTTACCTCAATATAACAAACTGAGGTTCAGTTTAACGATTTACTTGATATAACGAATATTTACGAGTTCCCGTCGGATTTGTTATATCGAGGTTGCACTGTATATTATGTATCAACAAGTCTGACTAGCATGATTACTATATCACGTACACGGGAGGCATATTCACGTATTAGTCAATCACCTTTAGAATGGAAGGGATATTGACCAGTAGAAGCTATTGATCTAATGGTTAATATCCCTCCCATCACAGAGGGGACTGGATTCCAAGAGTGGAATATTTATCAGCTGTGGTAAGAGTTAATAAATTTAATAATTCTTTCTATCCTAGTGTAGCCTAAATATAAAGTACAATAAAAAGTCTACAATAAAAAGTTTACAATCTAAAATACAAATTTAACTTGCAGTATTAAAATTCACATATGAAACAGCCAGTCAAAGTCATAAATCAAGCAAAAAGCGGTATTTCGGTCTGCCGAGCCCGCTCTTTGCAATATAAATTAGTTTTTATGAAGCCCAAACGTTACATACCTATACTATTTATGGTCCTACACTTTTAGAATAGATATTATTCTGCGGAATCAATTTCATAATCTTCGATGCGCCATAGGTTCGATTACCGCGCGGGGCAATAAATTTTTGTCCTGGGTTTGGGTGGAAAATTACATTCCTACGACGTCACCATACGGAATAACTCTTAAAATACAGAAAACTAATCATGATCTTCGTCATCTCAAACTATACACTTCCCACTGTTGGGTTCGGTTCCTCCACTATGGAAGGGAAATTTACCTACTACACCACGCTGGTCAGACATATTGGTATAGGGTTTTGTTTCGAGGTTTCCTTCTCTTGAATAAAAATGGTATGTATATTATATCCCTTAGTTGTCTTTTACGACACCCACCGGCAAGGGATCCAGTGGTGAATCGTATTCTTACTCCGTCCCCACACGGAAAACAAAATGATAATCATATTCCTAAATAAATTATTATTATTTTTTTAATACAAGCTTTTATTTAAATGCTATAAAACGAAGAAAAAGTAAATAAAAGCTTTTAAAATATCCATCATCATCATCTCAGCTCATATATGTTCCATTGTTGGGCTTCAGCCTCCTCTGTAATTGGAGGAAGAAAGAAAGCTTTTTTTCAAGATTTGCTTTTCTTGTATATAGGCATAATATATTCCTTACCCGTTTTTACACTTACGTGTAGGATAGAAGACCCCCCTATCCTACACGTAAGTGATTTGTGTTCTTATTTCGTCTCTTTTGATATACAGTAACACCCTGGACTTACGCGACAGGCCGGACCGAGCGACAACCGCGTAAGTCGAATTCGCGTAAGGCGGAATTTAATTTTGCTTATATTAAACGTACAAAAAAATTGGTTATTTGAAACTAGTTAAAAAAAGACAATAATTTTAAAGAATATTAGATTTCAAAAATTCTTTCACCAATGGAAAGCTATAATATCAGGGAGTAACATAGGCTATATTTTATCCCGGTATTCCCACGAGAACAGGAACTACGGCGGTTTAAGCGACTGAAACCGAAGCGAAGCAAGGGCGGGTTGCTAGTATTATATAAAAATTTAAATTTTATCAATAAAAAAGTAAATTTAAGGCCTGAACACTCCAAGAGAAAAACCGCGTATCTTTGAATTCGCGTAAAACAGGGTAACGTAAGTCGAGGTATTACAGTAGTGACTATGATATATATATAGAGATAGTGTTAACGTTAAAATGTCACGTGATCACGTCAATGAGAACTTACATGGATTTACTTTTCATCCAAACCTTTCAATATAAGTTTTTGTTTCCAAAGCTGTCATATACCCTATACATACCCATTATTGTCAAAATATAATACGATGATGCGTATGACAAATAAAATTATTTTGGACACAATCAACGCGAGAATAAAGCCGATATGTCGATCTCGCTATGGACGAATCATATAACCGGTGTCGAATTGAACAAATGATTGGACTTATCGAATGATCGTTATGTACGAACATTGCATTAACATATTCGAATCGATATCGAACTATTGAGGAATAATGAGAATATATGTTTAATGATAAATTTGTTGCATTACATTTCATCTCAGCTCATACATGGCCCACTGTTGGGCTTGGGCCTCCTCTTTTGTGAGAGGGAATTTGACCTACTATACTACGCTGGCCAGACGTGTCAGCATAGGGTTTTATTTCGAATTTTCTATCTCTTGCATTGATGTTATCTTTTTACATCCTTTAGTCCGTGTGGTGACGGAGTAAGAATACAATTCACCACTCCCTATCTTACCCGTGGGTGATCGTACGAGACGACTAAGGGATATAAAATGCATATAACATCTATACGAGAGAAGGAAAACTCGAAATAAAACCCTATACCAACACGTCTGACCAGTGTGGTATAGTGGGTTAATTACCCTTCCATTGTGGAGGAGGCCCGAGCCCAACAGTGGGACGTATATGAGCTGAGATGATGATGATGATCCTTTAGTCGTCTCTTACGCCACCCACGGACAAAAGGAGAGGGTGTGAATTGTATTCTTACTCCGTCACCACACGGAAATTTAAATTAATATTTTATATTGAACAAAATAGTGGTGGTTCATGCTTGGCAATATTCTACGTAAAGGCAATTTTCAGGTAAAGAGAGAGGACCAAAAGATCTAATACTCTGCTACAAGAGTCCACGACACAATTCCGTCAAATCTGGATATTCTACTAGAATGTGAGTCTTCGAAGCAGTCCTCGTAGTGATCCATCCGTCCATCCGATCAGTCACCAATCTTCAGCCAATGTATTGACAACTTGTCACTGATTTTACAGCATATATTCTATATTCCAGCGCACAAGTCAATTCTTCAGGTCCGCTTATTGGATACACTGGAGCACAAACCATAATAACTCCAATTACCAAAGTCTATCTACGCGCCTTGTTCTGGGAGTAAACGACAGAGCTTTGGCAGCGAGATCACACATTACTTACGATGAAGCATCGCTCTGCTCTTGGCCTAATTACTTGTGGTCGACGCAATATATATTCTTCTTTCATAAAACATATTGTAAAAGTTATTGGCAATAGTTTTATGACTGCCCACTGCCTCCTTGGCGTTAATCCTCCTTGAGAATATAATTGTTGACCTGCTGGCATCAGATGGTGTTATTCCAGGTTGATGAAATATTCTTAGTCGCCTTTTACGACAGACATAAGCAACGTAGGGGTTGTTAGTATTCTTAGCCGCCACCGCACAGCTTTTTCGTTATATCGTAAATTAGTTAATACTTTTTTGTGGTGGTTTATGGTCTGGACATACCCCGCTTAACCTATCTGGGCGTCGCGCCGCCCCATAATCTACCGCGTTCCCTCACCATCGCCATTGGGCCGATAACTAGTACCGATTCCGTGGCTAACCCGGCGTAATACCCTTTCGGGTAGCGTCCTCTTTGACACCCCGACAACAAAACCAGTATTACCGGGACGTCATCCTCATGCAGTAGGCCTATGTGCGGGTGGAAGACTTATCCCCGTTCGTTTCACCTGGAATGAGAAAATACCCTACCAGAAAATTAGTAAGATTTCAGAGGTGCATACTGCATATCCAATTTTGGGTCAAACTGACAAACCATTAAGTCAAAATATAGTATTTGCTGTAAATACATGACTCATCTAATAATATTACACTATTACATATTTACTAAGGAATAATAATGTACTAAATCATGAACTTACCCAATATAACCTTATGAAGGACGTTCAAAGTTTGACAGCAAATAACGTTATAACAAAGTGTATGACTTGTTTTCCCTTTCGACTATCATTCACTCATTGTAAAGCCCGCGAAAAAAACTCATGTTTACAATCCAACACAAACTTTATGTGAATTAAGCGGTGACAAGCTATGAACGGTGAGCGTTATTCGTTTTATCGCATAAACAAAATACATATTTTTTTTTTATTCGGCCATGCATAAATCAACCTACCGACGCAACTATTTTTTATGGGCTTTGATCAGCACGCATGCCGTTCATTCCATCTGGGGTACAACAGGGCGACATGCGACCCCAAAACTCACCGTATTCCCTCTCCTTCGCTATTGGGCCGACCACCGGTACCGAGTTCTATGTCGTCCGTGGCCCAGGACAGCCTGCGGGATACTTTTCAGGTATCCTTTCTAACTGTCATATTGTACGTACATAAGTTACTTGTTTCGTATGCATTAAATTTCCGCTTGATACTTTTTTTTATGATGATTTAGTTGCATAGGTGAATTTTTAACAAATTTAATCCTACCATTAGCGCATCGAAATCCACTCTAGATCAAAGGCCTCGCCAGGAGGGAGATAAGGGTATAATCATCACGTTCAGCAGACTAGTTAACGTAAACCTTATAATTTTTTCTTTTCCAGCAGTATGTTGCTACTTATTCTCCGCATATTTCCTCAGCTAGATTATACTACTCCTAGGGATTTCCCTAATAACAAATAAATAAAATTGATGTATCTGTTTGTAATATCAAAATAATACCTTTTTTTATGCTCACGCGGTTATTTACATGATACCAATGCCTAAAAATCACTTTAAATTTTTTTGTCTGCCCCTCTGGCTAGTCGCTTTTTATAATACTTTACTAGTGGTAGGACCACACTGTTAACAGTTATCTGTCTACAGCCCGTCCGTCTGGGGTAGTACCACACTCTCGCAGAAAATCGACGTCCGAGTAGTAGAAATTTGTTACTGCGATTCGTTTGGGGAGCGAGAGAGCCGGTAGCCCAACTTTCTGAGGGTGTTTGCGTGTGGTGGGTTGTAGTGATGTCTTTAGTATCACTGAACCTTATTGCACGCATTCACACTCCCTTCACTTTCTTCGCGGTAGGCAGCGGCCTTGCATCCATGATCGGCATCAACCTATCATCTCAGGTGTACTGTTTGCTCATATGCCACAGTTTGCAATAAAAAAAAACTACCTGTCCATGTAAGAAATAACTTAGGCTATTTCTCTTCCCAAGAAACTCCAATAAAAGTTTGCCCAGTCCAGGAATCGAACCCGTAACCTCATGAACTGTAGTCGCGTAATATGTCTTAGGAGATATTGTAGGTTTCAAATAGGTGGACAAGGTGACTAAAGCGAAGCAAGAACGGATTGCTAGTTACAAATAAATATAAATAATAAAATCGCCGAAGTTTTAATTTTGTACCACACAGAGAAGACACCCTATTTCCCACAAAAGGCATTCACCAACCATGTCTGGGTACTTCGTAAGACTAATATTTTCTTCGCAAAGAGGAACGGCTGCTATAAATTCTATCCCTATTGATAGTTAGTAGCACATTAGTTCTTCTTTTGTACTTCGCGAGCTATTCAGTTGAGAAAGTGGCTTATGGTTGCAATGCCGTAGAGTATTATTGCTTGTAACTATTGTTATAATATCTTGTTTAATGGCTTGTATTAAAAATAAATTAGCAGTTCTTGCTATGTTTAAATTGTTGAATGATAGTTTTAGATAAGAGGCCTCTCCTTGATACGGTGTTTGGACCGTGGAGGCCTTCCGGCCGGTGCTGATGTAGTGGTTGGAAAGGCGGTACGGGGTGCTCTCCTTCCGACTCGTACAGGTCTTGACGGGGCATGGATGCTTCGGCAAGTACCTGTACAGGGTCGCTAGGAGGGAGAGGACTCCGTCCTGCCACCACTGCGATTGCGACGAGGACACGGCGCAGCATACGTTCGAGGTCTGTGCCGCTTGGCCAGAGCTCGTCGCAATCATCTGTGCAGATCTGATGCTGCCGACCATCGCTAGGCAGATGATCGGCAGCATCAGGAATTGGGACGCGGTCGCAGCCTTCTGCGAGGCAGTTATCTCGCAGAAGGAGGCGGCGGGTCGCGAGCGCGAGGAGCACAGCCTCGATGATGTGACCCGCCGCCGGCGACTGGGGCGGCGTAGGCGGGAGTACCTGCGTGCAATGCCGCCCTAGACGAGGCCGCGGGTGATGTGACCGGGGATTAGTCCGTCACCCGCCGAGAGGCCGACCGCGTACGGAAAGACCGACGTCCTCCCCGAGGGGGGGACGTCGGTCGATGGGAGGGTACCCAAGGTAGGGGGCATTCCGTCTGGCCGACCACTGATGACAAGTAACCCTGCTCCAGTGGCCGGCCCAACGACGAAGGCGACGTGGTGTTCGGGTGGGTTGCGGGAGTTGCGTGCTTAAGCCCCTCTGTCGCCCCGGACGGAGTGGTGCTGAGGTGCACCGACCGCAGCCCACCCTAAAAAGAAAAAAAAAAGATAAGAGGCCTCTAAATGGTCATAAGGAAACGTACTCACAATACGTGACCATTTTTTTTTCAAGTTTATTCCCCTTTTTTCTTCGGTAACCAGGTGTAATATACGATCCCTATAATTTTCACCTCATCATCATCATCTCACATAATTCCTACTACTGTACTTAGGGCTCTTCCACAGTAGGTGGGTAGTTTATCCTTTCTTCCTTACCAATATTATAAACATGAAAGTTTGTAAGTATGTGAGGATGTGAAGATGTTTGTTGCTCTTTCACGCAAAAACTACTGAATAGATTTTGATAAAACTTAACAGTAATATAGCTTACATATCAGAATAACACATAGGCTACAATTTATCTCAATATTCCCACAGAAAAAGGAACTGCGGGTGAAACCGCAGGGCGCTGCTGGTCTATTATATTACCGCTGTTCAAACGGTGTGGGATAGGATTGTAAATCGAATTATATTTTATTTTCTTATAAGAATATTATATCCTTTACTCATCTTTCACAACATTCACGGGTAAAATAGAGGGAGGTGAAATGTATTCTTACTCCGTCACCTCAAATAAAATTTACGTGGTGCGCAAAAAATTATATAGACTCTTTATAACAATTCATCATCGCATCATCACAGCCTATATACGTCCCACTGTTGAGCTCAGGCTTTCTCCACAATGGGAGAGAATTTGACCTACTATACCTTGCTGGTCAGACATGACAGACATTTTTTTTTATGGGTGGGCTATGGTAAGCGAACGCGCGGTCTATTGGGCGACGCGCGGGCCCATAACCCACCCGTACCCACGTCACCTCGTTGTTGGGTCGACCACCGGAGCAGGGTGACTTGTCATCAGTGGTCGGCCCGACGGAATACCCTTTCGGGTACCCTCACTTCTCAAGGTCACGGCGCTACGTCGCCCACGCGGCACACACCTCGAGCGTGTGCTGCGCCGTGTCCTCGTCATAATTGCAGTGGTGGCAGGACGGTGTGCTCTCCCTCCTGACAATCTTGTGCAGGTACTTCGCGAAGCAACCGTGCCCCGTCAGCACCTGCACCAGTCGGAAGGAAAGCACCCCGTGCGTCCACTCCAATCACTCCATCAGCACCGGCCGTAAGGCCTCGACGGTCCTGACACCATACCGAGGACTCTCCAGCCGGACTGCCCAACGGGCAATGACTTCTCGGCGAGCGTCGACCCGCCAGGCGGTTATCTCCTGCAACGAGACCATACCGCCGCGGGCGCGCGTCTCCGACACCCGCCGGTAAATTCCGAGGAGCATCTCCGCCTCCAGGTCCCACGGGAGAGTTCCGGCCAATATAAAAATGGGCATTCCACAAGGGTCCATTCTGGGGCCATTTCTGTTTCTTGTATATATTAATGACCTACCCTACCATATAGGGGACAATCTGGACATTGTGTTGTTCGCAGATGACACTTCTTTGTTATTTAAAATTAAAAGACAAATGTTTAATTATGAAGATGTGAACAATGCACTGTCTAACGTTGTTCATTGGTTTAACACTAATAATTTGGTTCTCAATGAGAAAAAAACTAAATGTATTAGATTTACTACTCCCAATGTGAGGCAAGTGGAAATCAATGTCCAAATGAATGGTGTGGCTCTAGACCTCGTGGAGTCAACAGTTTTTTTAGGTATCACCATAGATGCTAAACTTCAGTGGGGACCTCATATTGAAAAGTTGTCGAGTAGGCTTAGCTCAGCGGCTTATGCAGTAAAAAAAATAAGAATGTTAACAGATACTGAAACAGCTAGAATGGTTTATTTCGCTTATTTCCATAGTCTTATGTCTTACGGTATATTACTGTGGGGATGCTCCGCGGACTTTAATAGAATCTTTGTTCTCCAAAAAAGGGCTGTCCGTGCAATTTATAATCTAGGCCCAAGAATCTCACTTCGGGAGAAATTCAAAGAAGTAAATATTCTAACTGCTGTATCACAATATATATACGAAAATATATTATATGTCAAAAAAAAATATCGCTAACTTTAAGAGATATTGTGACATTCATGAAATGAATACTCGTAATAAGGACAGATTAGTTGTACACACTACTCGTCTCCAAAAAGTTAACAAATCATTCATGGGGCAATGTATACGCTTTTACAATAGATTACCTAAAGATATCCGAGACCTGCCTATGAAAAAGTTTAAAAAAGCCATCAAGAATAGACTTTGTAAAAAAGCTTATTATAAAATCTCGGATTATGTAGATGATAATACAGATTGGTTGTGAGCAGCTCCTCATTCAGCAATTTCCTTGTTATTTTAAATATACTGTTTGTAAATGTACTTTTAACTTTTATTGTAAAGTGTAGCGTGTTTTGTCTAACGAATTTTTGTATTTTCAGCGTTTGTAACATATTGTGGTGTTGGTCATGCTCACATAAGGATCTACTTGCGGTAGCTGCGTGCAGCGGGTCTCTCCCTTCCCTCCATAGTGGTTGAGGGGAGTGATGGCTGCTCTAGTAGTTAACTCGTGATCGGGTGCCGCTTGTGGGATCTGGTCCAGCCATAATCGTTTAAATTATATTAAGTGTCTTGCGGTTCGAAGGACATCACACTGGAGCTAGTTCTTACAAAATATGTACACAATTGTATAACTAGTAAGAAGAAAAAAAAAATTTAAAGTAATGACAAGCCCGCTGAGTTTCTTGCCGGATCTTCTCAGTAGCGGTCGCGTTCCGATCCGATGGTAGTATATTTTTTTTGGAAATTGTAAACCTGACAATATGTAAGTGCCCTCTCAGGGTTTATGCATAATAAAATAATTTGAATTTGAATTTAGGTTGCTGCCGCTGCCGCTGCCTCCGTCGCCACCGTGCGGTAACCTAGTATGGCCCTGATCGCCATGACCCTCTGTGGCCGCAACAAGAGGGCCCTCAGACGGACGGTCAGGGACCCCATCCACACCGGTGCGCTGTACAGGGCCATCGACCAGATAGACACGTTGGTATAGGGTTTCATTTCGAGTTTTTCTTTTCTTGCACAGATGCTATGTGCATATTATATCCCTTAGTTGTCTATTACGACATCCACGGATAAGATAGGGAGTGGTGAATTGTATACTCCATTACTACAAGGTAATTACTCTTTTTCAATTGCCTTATAATCCAATATTCGTAACCAAAACTACTCGAATCTCATCATCTGAAGCAAATTCATATCCGGTATCCAAGTCCGCAACTTCATGCACTCAACATTCTTAGTTTTAAATATAAAACTAAAAACACCTACATCACTTAAATATCGGGCAGCACTTCACTGTAGCGATGCTGTAAGTGCTCCTGAAGCGAGATCAAAGCGATGTTGCGTTTAATTGCCACCCTTACGCCTCTCGCCCTTCGAAGGGGTAACTGTCGGCATGCAAGGGCGCGTGGACATCGAGAGTGGATCCAGTGTGAAGTGGGCTGGGTAATACTAGTTAAATGAGGTTAATTGTGCGAATATTTTTATCCAAGCTACATTTATTGCTTTCCCCTTTGGAGAGTATATTAAATAGTTGACGCCGAAAGACAAATGGAATTGAATGGAACATATTTATTTGTTATCGCTATCTCTTACTTGCCCGTGCATGTCCAAAAAATCGGCCAAAGGTTCATCAGTAATAAGGACAGAAGTGGTCTTCTGGAGAAATATAACACGTACGAGAATGCCATCTTATTTGCCAAGTGTAGCAATAGTGGCAATATAGAGGAACCATATGTGCAGGAGTGAATGGCTAAATGATGATGATAATAATACAGATGCGAAGTATTCCTATCGGTCTTCTGCATAATATGCTTAAAATGAATATTACACGACGAATCCAACTCGGTTGGGCAGCGTTCGGAAAACTTAAGAGGTTCTTTTCGTCCAATATAACTCAGTGTCTGAAAACACAGGTCTACGACCAGTGTGTGTTACCAGTGATCACTTATGGCATGTAAACGTAGTCCCTAAATATAGGCCTCATAACAAGGCCCAAAGTCGTTCAGCGTGCTATGGAGCGGGCTATGCTCGAGATTTCTCTGCGAGATAGAATCCGGAATACGGAAATCCGCAGAAGAACGAGTGTAACCGACATGGCACGAAGAATTAGCGCGCTGAAGTGGCAATGGCTGCCCATTGCTACATCGCTCGACGAACCGACAAGCGCTGGGGAAGAGAGGTTCTCGAGTGGCGATCACATATCGGACGAAGCAATGTAGGACGCCCCCCCGCCAGATGGATGGACGACTTGGTGAAAGTTGCTGGGCGTTGTTGGATGCAGGCGGCACAGGACCGCACTTTGTGGCGTAACATGAGGGAGGTTACGTCCAGCAGTGGACGGCGACGGGCTGAAATGATGATGATGATGAATATTACAAAATAATTATCATCAGAACTCATATACGTCCTATTACTGAGCTCCAGCCTCCTCCACAATGAGAGGGCAATTGAACTACTAAACCACGCTGGTCCGGCGAATTTGTCCATGCTTTTATTTCAAGTTTTTCCTTATCTTGCATAGATATACGTATATTATAATCCCTTACTCGTCTTTTATGATACTCATGGACAAGAAAGGGGGTGATGAATTGTTTTCTTACTCCGTCATCACACGACAAAGAAAAAGAATAACCCATAAACATTTTACAACAGTAACTGCAGTTTTTATCTATAAAATACAAATAAATAAAATTGAAGCGTCTGTTTGTAATCTTAAAATAAGGCTGTCCATGCTAACACAGTTATTTACACTATACCTAACTAACAAAAGCCTATTTTTGTCTGTCTGCCTGTTTGTTCCGGGTAATCTTTCAAACGGTTAGATCGATTTTATTAATATTTTACTACCAGACCTGTCTATATGAGGAGTTACTTAGGCAATTTTTCTACTCACGAAACCTCTATAAAATTTTACCCTATCCAGAAATTGAACCCAAGGCCTCATGCAGTATCTTTATAGGCTGGACCGATTTTGATGACTTTTACAGCAGTGCCGATGGATATGAATTTTCATATCCATCATTTGGTATAGATTAATAATTGGAACCAGTAGATGACGCTGCGATCAATTTTAAGATGAATTCCTTTTATTATTTTGTTAGATTTGAACAGAACAACATCTGTTGGGTCAGCTATCTATACCAATAAATAAAATTGGAGTGTCTGTTTATAATGTCAAAATAATAGGCTTTTTTCATGCTCACGCGGTTATTTGCACGACACCTATGCCTAAAATAGCAATTAAAAAATTTTTGTCTGTCTGTCTGTCTGTTTGTTCCGGGTAATCTTCAAAACGGCTGGACCGATTTCAAAAATTCTTTCATCAATAGGAAGCTATAATATCAGGGCGTAAATTAGGCTATATTTTATCCCGGTATTCCCACGGGAACGGGAACTACGCGGGTAAAACGACTATAACCTATAACCGAAGCGAAGCGAGGGCGGGTTGCTAGTTAGTAATATAAATGCAGGGGCAAAGCGACTGAAACCGAAGCGAAGCGAGGGCGAGTTGCTAGTACTCAATATCGTTGTTACATTTGCTTGTTTTAGTCAAAGTGCCGCTTGTTTGCTAATAATTCACAACTGTGCGCTGTTCGCTACAGTGCTCGCTTTAGATTTAGTCCAGTGTGTTTTTGTTACTATTTGGTTATTCAAATGAATAAGTTTAACCCACACTGGTTGCACTATTAGCGTAGTGAAGTATGTAGTGTGTATGACTGCTGTGAGTACGATTCTCAAGCAGGGTAGGTCCTTTGCGATTTGATGCTGATAAGATGCTGCTATGTAATCAAAATTTATTAAAATGTTATTATGTTGCTCTGTGCACGTGCACAGATATACATAATTACATAGGTATATAGCACACCTATGGAGGGTAAAGTTAAGGAGAACCGTCTCTGTGTGAAAAAGTGTCCGTTAAAATCTGCTAAATAAGGGTGGCGCTACAGTAGCGACAGGGTAAATTTTAAAAAAGGTGCTGAAAGTTATTAGAATAAGATAGAGAAATAAAAAAGGATGAAAGAACTTCCGTCTCGTTAAAAAAGTAGAAAACAAAAGTTCTTAAAAAGCAAAATAATAAAAGTAAATTTCATAAATGTCAGTTTTAAAATAGATGTAAAAATTTATGTTAATAATTAATGAAGAATATAAAAAGAATTGATATTGACACTGTCACAACTGTCACTAACTTAACTCAGCATACTTCAATCAGTTAACAACTGCTCAGGAAGAAGACGGACTTTTGACGCGAATGTCAAAATGTCATGTAGCGCTTTTATATTCTTTTCATTATTTTAGTGTTTTAAAGTGTTATATTGAATAATTTTGCTGATATTTTATGTAATATAATGCAGATAAAATTCTGAAATGTAGTGAAAATGATATAATAGTGAATTGCGTGCATTTTGACATTCTGCCCAAATTTCCAGAGACGCATGACTTGCATATCAGCACCAAGTCATGCTAACGACTGACTGAAAGACTAAGACTAAAGACGTGAATAATAATAAATATACTCGACACTGGCACCAATAGCTCATATTATTGTAGCTCATTGCCATATTAAATAAGAAGAAGAAGGAAGAAGACGCGAATGTCAAAATGTCATGTAGCGCTTTTATATTCTTTTCATTATTTTAGTGTTTTAAAGTGTTTATTGAATAATTTTGCTGATATTTTATGTAATATAATGCAGATAAAATTCTGAAATGTAGTGAAAATGATATAATAGTGAATTGCGTGCATTTTGACATTCTGCCCAAATTTCCAGAGACGCATGACTTGGATATCAGCACCAAGTCATGCTAACGACTGACTGAAAGACTAAGACTAAAGACGTGAATAATAATAAATATACTCGACACTGGCACCAATAGCTCATATTATTGTAGCTCATTGCCATTAAATAAGAAGAAGAAGAGCAACTGCTCAATTCATGTCATACCCTGTGCCTATCCTAGCGCCATTCTGAAGGATTTTTGAACTGTTATTTAGTGCTGAAAGTGAAAAACTTTTTCAAGCTTCCTCCCATATGAGACGGTTCTCCTTACCTTTACCCTCCATAAGCACACCGTAAACCGTATGCGCAGACTGCACTGGCGTATTCAGGGGGGCAAAGGGAATAACGCAGTATACAGCCAAATTGTATATACATTTTTACATTGTTTTTATCTTAATTTTGATTTTTTTTTCACTTTTGGTTTTGTTTAATTTTTAGTTATTTTATTTTTTGAGTTTTGATACTATTCTTAACCGATTGTTTGTTTTTTTTTAAGGTCATTATTTTTATTGTTGTTATTATTAATATTTGCACGTGCAGTACGTACTTATTTTAGTTTTAGGTATTCTCAACAAAAATATTGTTCTAAATAAGTAGTAAGCGTTGAGTTTGCTGACAATCGTCACATCATAGGCCGCTACTGAAAAACAGTGTTGTAGTGTTACCACGACATAAAGCTGAGTAGCGATTATTTTACTCGCTTGCGGGTGGGATCCCAGCTCTTACATCTGTGTATATGTAAAATAAGTTGTACAAATATATATCCCCTTTTTTTTTGGGGTGGGCTGCGGTCGGCGCAGTCCTCGCACCACTCCGTCCGGGGCGACAGAGGGGCGTAAGCCCGCAACACCCGCAACCCACCCGAAAACCACGTCGCCTTCGTCGTTGGGCTGACCACCGGAGCAGGGTTACTTGACATCAGTGGTCGGGCCGACAAAAACCCCCTATTGGGGTACCCTCCCATCGAACGACGTCCCCCCATCGGGGAGGACGTCGGTCTTTCCTCACGCGGTCAGCCTCTCGACGGGTGACGGACTAATCCCCGGTCACGTCACCCGCAAATATATATCCCCCTGCGAGGGAGAAATAAACTATTTTTCTTTCTTTCTTCTTTCTATTTATATTATATACCATTGGATATGTCTTTCTCATCTGCCACCAATGGCATTAAGAAAACTAAGTTGTTCTATAGTAAGCCATCATTTGCCTGCCGTCATCCCACGCTAAGTGGGGTTGACACACTTTGTTGTCCTTGAAATCGATTGCAGCGCCACCTATTGTGTTCAATTGTTAATCTAATCCATTCTTGAATCCCCTTAAACGCACTCAAAAAAATTCATCAACATCAGTCTAACCGTTTAGGTGGAGTTCAATGACATACCTACACACGGACACAAGAAATTTAATAAAGACTAGCTGACCCAACAGACGTTGTTCTGTTCAAATCTGTAAAAATTTGAATTCTCCTTGAAATCGATCGCAGCGCCACCTACCGGTTCCAATTATTAATCTAAACCGAATAGTTTGGATGTGACGAATGGCTATTTCGATGGATATGAGAATTCATATCCATCGGAATGGCCTAAAAAAAATCATCAAAATCGGTCCAGCCGTCTAGAAGGAGTTCAATTATAAACACACGAACTTTCTTATTTTTTTTTCCATAAAGACCTTTTTTGAAATATTAGAAAACTTAAAAAAAATAGATGGACGAAATTGGTAAAGTCGTTCTCAAGTTATGTTACTGTTCTGCCCGAACAGCGCCACCTACCGGGTCCAATTGTGAATTTAAACCATCCTCGAATCCCCTTGAACACACACAAAAAAATTCGTCAACATCGGTCCAGCCGTTTAAGAGGAGTTCAGTGACATACACACGTACGCTAGAAATTTATATATAAGATAACAAATATATTCGAAGTCGCCATAAATCTATAAAGAAATGTTACAAATACTATTTGTAACATTTCTATTTACTATTTGTAACTTCACAAAATAGTAAAAAATTACTATGTATTAAAAATTGAATTACGTTGTCATAAAATGACATAACCACCATAGTTACGCCATGTCACAAACCACAAAGCTTTTAGTGTGTGGTCGTATATATGATTAAAATTTTAACTTGTCTACGCATATTACAGTTTCTGTTCTTACGTAATGCTTTACTAACTTTTATGGTCTTTTATTGACATAAAAAAATAGGTCTGTCGATCGAAGCTAACATCCTTACTAATATTATAAATGCGAAAGTAAGTTTGTTTATTTGTTACGTTTTCACGCTTAAACTACCGAACCGATTTCAAAAATTCTTTCACCAATGGAAAGCTATAATATCAGGGAGTAACATAGGCTATATTTTATCCCAGTATTCCCACGGGAACGGGAACTACGGGGATAAAGCAACTGACACCGAAGCGAAGCGCGGGCGGGTTGCTAGTTCTAAATAAATGAATAAATTAATAATTAAAATTTCCGTTCTGTGATGGAGTAATACTAAAATGCAGCACCTTTTCCTTACCCGTGGGTGTAGTAAAAGGCGACTAATGAGAATGATACGCAGACAATATCAATGCAAGAGATGGAAAACTCGAAATAAAAACCTACATCAACCCGTATCGCATAAGGGGCATAGTAGGTGAATTTACCTTTCATTGTGAATGGGGCTCCAGGTCACCTGTGGGTTGAATATAAGTTAAATAAAATCATGCTCTTATGTTTAATCTACATTATTATTATTGACTGCACAGATGGCGTAACAGTTAAGATACCGACCTACCGTGCAAGTATCGCGGGTTCGAATCCCACGCAGGACAACACTTTGTGCGATCCAAGAAATAGTGTTCTGAGTCTGGATATAATTTGTATCCTTTAATTATATATTTGTAAAATCCCCCGCAATACAAGGATTATTTCCTTAGTGCAGGACATGTTCTTTAAATAAAATGAGGGCGAGTCAGAGTCACGCACGTAGGGCTCCGTACCGTTATCTATAAAAATCGCATTTGTTGTATGGAAGCCCCCCTTAAATATTAATTTTATTGTGTTTTTAATATTTGTTGTTATAGCGGCAACAGAAATACATAATTTGTAAAAATTTCAACGGTCTAGCTACCGCAGTTCTTGAGATATAGCCTGGTGACAGACAGACGGACGGACAGACAGCGAAGTTAGGTTTAATAGGGTCCCGTTTTTACCCTTTGAGTATGGAACCCTAAAAAGTATACGTCCTAAAGACTAAAGAGCTTGTTTAAATATGCAAGGCTCAGAAAATCTTATTGCCGCTATTTTAGCGTTTATATCGAGAAAAATTATGCTTTATAATACGTATGGCTGCGACGAATATGACTAGAGTTTTATCTATAAATGTTAGAGGATTGATAGCATTTTATCAATTGATAACGTTTTAACAATTTATTCGGCAAAAGAATAATTTAGTTGTACATAGCACTGGTCTTCAACTAGTTAACAAATCTTTCATGGGGCAATGTATACGCTTCTACAACAAATTACCTATTAATATTCGAGATATGCCAGTTAATAGGTTCAAAATAACAATCAAGAGTAGATTTTGTAAAAAAGGTTATTATAAAATCTCGGATTATCTTGATGATAATACAGATTGGTTATGAGAAGCTCCTCATTCAGGCATTTTCTCATTAATTCAGTGACAGATGTTACATACATATTTGTTTTGTTATAGCTATTATAATTGTAAAGCGTAGCGTGTTTTGCCAAACGAATTTGTTATTTGATATCTATGTTTTATGTTTGTGTCAAATAGTATTTTGGTCACTGAAGGGTCTACTTGCGGTAGCTACGATGAGTGGTTCACTCCCTTCCCTCCATTGTGGTTGCGGGGAGTGATCAGATGCCCCTTGCGAGATCTGGTCCAGCCATGGTAATTTTTTATTATATTTAATAACTAACTATATCATGGTTCGAAAGGCATCACACTGGAGCTATTAATAGGCATGTTGTTGTATGTAATTTTATTAAAAAAAAATATATAAATGAATTAAAAAGAAGGCAATCCCACTGAGTTTTTTACCGGATCTTCTCAGTGCGGTCGCGTTCTGATCCGGTAGTAATTTAAGTTAAAATGTAAAAAAAGACAATATGTAAGTGCCCCCGCGGGGTTTACACATAATAAATAATTTGAATTGAATTTGAATCGGACTGACGAATTAATGATAAAGTTAAGCTAAACCTGCTCGCCTAAAAACAAAATATATTAATTTTTGTTTAATCAGAATTTTTCTTAATTGTACTACAGCGCTGCTTATTTGTATAAAATCTGTAAGAAAAATATTTTAATAAACTCAAATTAAGGAGAAATATTGAACTACGAAAAAATGTATATAAGAATTAGCATATTACAGAATAAAAAAACAAATTGCTGTTTAATCTAGCCTTATTATTAAGCACAAAAAACAAAAGGCATATTATTTTAGGCATTTATGGTTGCATATAACTTTTTCTGTGTGGTGACGGATTAAGAATACAATTCACCACTCCCTATCTTGGCCATGGATGTCGTAAAAGACAACTAAGGAATATATGCACATAAGATCTGTGCAAGAGAAGGAGAACTCGAAATGAAACCCTATATCAACGTGTCTGACCAGCATGGTATAGTAGGTCAAATTTCCTCCCGTTGTGGAGGAGGCCCGAGCCCAACAGTGGGACATATGTGGGCTGCGATGATGATGATGATCATATAACCTGATTATTGTTAAAAAGTCGGTTAAATTGTCTCGCACTGCTATTCAATACAAATAAGAAAACAAAATGGGTCATCTATTATTAATCTAAACGATTCTTATATCCACCCGAATGCACACAATCAATGTCATTAAAATCAGTTCACAGGTTTAGGAGGTGTTCAACGACATATAGATTATTAGATATCTAAAATTAAACAACATCATCTCGACCCGCTTAAGTCCCACTGTTTGGCTCGAGCCTACTCCACAACAGGAGGGCAGTCGACCTACTATACACCTCGCTAGTCAGATAGATTCCCATAGTGTTCAATTTCGAGTCTTCGTTCCCTCGCATAGATGTTAACTGCATATATTATTTTTTATTGCCAACGGTGGCAAACGAGCAAGCAGCACACCTGATGGTAAGTGACGCTGCCACACATGGACCTTTGCAATACCAAGGGCACAGCCAGGCCGTTGCCTATCGTGAAGGAAATACTCTTCTTAAACCTCGTTTAAAGAAGGACATGTCATAGCGCTCGGGAAACACAGCAGCAGGTAGTTCATTCCAGAGCTTGCACGTACGTGAGAGAAATGATCGCTGGAAACGTACAGTTGAAGACCATAACGTTTCCAGGTGAAACGGATGAACCCTGCTACGATATCGAGTGGTACGTTGGTAGAATGGTGTCGGTGGTACCAAGTCAAACAGTTCCTCGGAGCACTCCCCGTGAAAGGGTCGGTAGAGTACACAGAGTGACCCAAAGTCTCTCCGCTGCTCCAACGACTCCAATCTGTCCGTAAGATTGGGATCCCCGACGATTTGAACAGCCCGTCTTTGCAGGGAGATATATATACCATATATATCCTTTAGGCGGATTTACGAGGAGGATAAGTGGATGGGAAATCTATTCTTACTCTGTAACCACCAGTAGGTAATAATATATTTACAAAGTTATTCTACTTCCAAAATATAAGATTTCTTATTAATATAAGAATCTATTTACATACTTACAGATGTTTCTCGAAGAAATAAACAAATGAATCTAAAAACATCAAAGGTCATAATTAACAAAAAAATCTCCCTTTATAACTTCGGAGTTTTCTATTTACAAAATTATAAACACTAACAAACATAGGTTGCGCCCCTCCAAAATAAACAAGAAAAAATCATTCCGATAAATTGAAGAGTATTAAAAAAATATTTGGAACCTATTAAAATTAAGTCCCTTTCATAGAACCTTAAGATGTTTCGATAAATGAACGTAAACAAAAATTCTACACGAGTCACATCAAAAGGGACCTTAAACGTTTTCACGGGTTCTTTGACAAATTTAATGTTACCTCAAGATTGGGGCTTTAAAACGGGAGACTGAGTAGCGTTTTAAATACAAAGCAGTAAATATAAATGAATACTGTAATCCTATGTACAAAATTATTAAAATATTATGTACTAATTAATTCCTGCGCAGTTTCTGTTCCCGTGGGAATACTCGGATCAAATATAGCCTAAGTTATTCCTTACATAGATAGCTACCGGGTAGTAAAATATTCCGGGTAGTCAATCCGTTTTGAAGGTTACCCCATAATAAACAGACAGATGGAAAGAAAAAGAAAATAGACTGGTTTTAAGCATTACCTATGCTTAAAAACCAATATTTTTTTCATGCTCACATGGTTATTCGTGCGAATAATCATATGAACATTAAGAGAACCAGCTATTATTACATTACAAATACTTGTATTTTATTTATTTGTAGAGATAAATACTGTATTATCTTACCATGTGGCTATGGAGTAAGAATGCGACTGACCATCCCTTTTCTTCCACATATATACGTCATAAGAGATGACTTAGGGGTTTAATATGTAGATAATATTACATACAAGAACATACATAACAAACCTCAAAACGAAAATCTCCATCAACACGTCTGAGCGTGGATAATTCCCACCTAGTGTGAAGCAAGCTCGAGCCCAGCATTAAGACATATACATATGCATTATATATATATATATATATATATATATATATGCATTATATATATATATGGAGAGACGATGATGATGATAATAACTATAATTATAAATAGAAATTACAATACATTGAAAAAAAGTTCAAAAACTAAAACCCTATGAAAAAATTACACTCTAAAATGTATGAAACAAGAAAATTATCAATATGTTCAGAGCATAATCGTTATTACTACCACCTCTAAAGGTCGGGGCAATACAGCAGTTTTATATATTGAAATACAAAACATTTTGTTGTCTAAAAAGTCCTTTGAATGATATATCACATGACCACGACTATGCTCTAAGAATCACTTTGTTGAATATTTTCTTGTTTTTAAAGCGCCATTTTTCCCTATTTGGGTTTAAATCATTGAGCTTATTTATCATTGGAATTATCTTGGGCTAAAACTTTAATACTCTAAAGCCGCTTTAGGGGATAAAAAATATGTAACACATAATTTTTATAGTTAAAATATCAACTTAAGAATACACTTTATAATGTATTATTACACATAATATTTCATTTAATAATGTATAGAACCTTAAAATATGTTATCTAAGTCCTTTTTCTTGATACCGAACTTATTATATTTAGAAAGTCTTAAAGAAGCACATTTTTTATATTTTAATCAATAAATTAAATAAATAAAATATTTTTAAATAATTAGAATAAATCTTTTCATTATAATTCGTCTCAATTCATATGTTCCACTACTGGGCTCGAGCCTGCTTCAAAGTAGGAGGGAAATTGACCTACTATACAACGCTAGTCAGTTGTATACCTTATGCTAGGGTTTTATTTTAGGTTTTCTCTTGCAATCACGATATATGCTTGAGTCTCTTAGCCTCCTTTTACTATATTCAGAGGAGAAGAAGGGATGGTAACCATGGTAATCCTTTTGTGTCACCACACGGCTAAAATCAGGCTAATACCAACATAGTTACTTACTAAGTAAAATTTGAGTCTAAATTTATATTATCTACAGCAGATATTTTATCGAGAATGCTTATAATTTGGTAGCCATTGATACGATTCTACATAAGGTAAACTGTAGTTAAAAATATCTTTATAGAATAGAATAGAATAGAATTGCATTTATTGTCACATAATAACTAATAATTATAATACATGTTTTTAATTAATTTTGACAATAGGTTAATGCTTAGCATTATGCTGCATAGAAATTATGCAGGGCTGGTTTTCAGCAAACCCTTTCCTCAAACATATAAGAAAGAAAAAATAACAAAAAGAAAAGAAAAAAAGAAAAGAAATAAAAATAACTTACAATAAGAATGATAACAATATAGATAACATTAATGAATTGAATTATGAAGGATGTGCTTTTGTATGATGAGTTCGCTTTTTTATAATATAATACTTTTTTATAATACTTTTTATAATACTTTTTTATAATACTCTGTAAAAATGATTGTGGTCCGCAAATTTAGGAGCCGCTATCGAGCCGTTCGAGAATGTTTATTTACAACGTACCAAAAAGTAATTTATTTTTTATTTGTCAACGCATTCGTATTGCAGAGAAGTCATATCAAACATACCTATTCGTGTTCGGTGTTTGACAAGGCATATAATTATTTATTTCTCACCGACTTTACGATAAAAAATGCTGTTTATTTCTTAACTTATGCATCCATCTACGACCTACGGCCTACGGACTACGGCCTCATAGATGAATGGCCTATTCCCCTGCTGACCCCGCAGCCGATTTTTACGACACCCATTACAAAAATGAGATATGGTGATAGAATTACTTTCAGACCTAGAACCATAATTTATTGGATTAATCAATTTTAGTAATTCTTGTGAAATTGCGGCCTTGATAGTCGGCATGAATAATGTCTACCTATGTAGACCACCACGTCATCTGTGCAAATTAATAAGCAACAACTATGAAATTCTTCTTACCATGATCTTCGAATACCCCGTTCGCTTTACTTTTTAATTTAACCTTCCATAGTTTTGGCACGCCATCAGTCTGTTTTAAGTCCGTCTTAAGCTATCGGTCCGTTTTAAGTTCGTGTAAATTTTAAGTACCGATATTACTAAGTATTATACAAGTCATATCATCGTCAGTCTACTCTAACCCAATGTTCAACCCACTTGCATTCGATGTAATATGCATTCTTTCATTTTACGTTTTCCAAAAGTTTTGTCATTAGGTTTATGAGGGGCTTTCAACGTTAAGCCTTCTTGGGAAAATAATCTTTTTTTTTTTTGGGGTGGGTTACGGTCGGCGCACTCCTCGCATCACTCCGTCTGGGGCGACAGAGGGGCGTAAGCACGCACACCCGTAACCCACTCGTATAGCACGTCGCCTTCGTCGTTGGGTCGACCACCGGTGCAGAGTTCCTTGACTTCAGTGATTGGGAAAATAATCGTTGACCAGACGACACCAGGCGTTGACCAAAGTCTATGTTGAGTCTTAGTGATCTTTTACAACACATCACAAGCAATATAAGGTTTGATGGCATTTGTAGCCGTCACTGCACAGCATATTTTCATCAACGACACCTAAATTTTAGATAACACTTATTATTGACCAGATAAAATTAGGAGTCGAAAACTATGTTACATTTATTTATTTATTTATTTAAGACAACACCCTGCACTAAGGAAATAATCCTTGTATTGCGGGGGACTTTACAAACATTTAATTAACGGACACAAATTACATCCAGACTCAGAACAACAATTTGTGGATCGCACAAAGTGTTGTCCCGCGTGGGATTCGAACCCCCGACACTGGCACTGTAGGTCGCTATCTTAACCACTACGCCATCTGTGCAGTCTTATTCACGACAACCGCTGGGGAGGAAAGGTTCTCGAGTGGCGACCACGTATCGGATGACGCAGTGTAGGACGCACCCCCACTAGGTGGACCGACGACCTGGTGAAAGTTGCTGGGCGTCGTTGGATGCAGGCAGCACAGAACCGAACTTTGTGGCGTAACATGAGGGAGGCCTACGTCCATCAGTGAACGGCGATAGGGTGAAATGATAATGATAATTATCCACGAATAATGAAAAGTTTGATAGTATTCGTAGGAACCGCCATCCAGCAAATTAATTGTTACACCCATATTCAGGAAAGATTAGCGGCTAAGTAAAATGACGCAATATTGCTGACAACGCGAACGTTTCATAAAGAAATTTTAATGTAATAAGCTTTCTTTGTGAGCTGGAAATTCAAAAGCTTTTAGTTTATTATCCCAGGTTATGAAACTACCGTTGGCGGGCTCGGGCTTAAACTGTATAAGAGATTTGGTGTAAGGCAAAAGAGATAGTGAAGGTATCACGTTCTTGCTAGCTAGGCATTCGGTCTATGAATATTTTTTACTAACCGACTACCCATCTAATATACGTACATCTAGTATCTGAAAGCTAGGTCTACGATCAGTGTGGGTTATCGGTGATGTCTAATGCCCCAGAAACACGGTCCCTAAATTGATCATGAGGAACTTGATTATGAGGCCTATGGCCTCATAATCAAGTTCAAAGTCGTCGTGCTATGGAGCGGACTGTGTTCAGGATTTCTCTGCGAAAAATCCGAATTACGGAAATCCGTAGAAGAGTGAGTTTAACCGACATAGCACGAAGAATTAGTACGCTAAAGTGGCAATGGGCAGGCCATATCGCTCGACGAACCGAAAACCGCTAGAGAAGAAAGGTTCTCGAGTAGCAACCACGTATCGAATGAGGCAGTGTAGAACTCCCCTCATCAGATGGATCGATAATCTGGCGAAAGTTGGACGTCTTTGTATGTAGTCGGCACAGGACCGCACTTTGTGGCGGAATATGAGAGAGCAGTGGAAAGACTAAATGATGATGATGACTTCAAAAAAGGGAGGAGGATCTCAATTTGTCTGTATGTTTTTTTGTATGTATTTACGCGACTTTGATGATTCTTTTTTATTGCAGTATGGTCTAATGCTTCGGAGGCGGTATTATATAAATTTGAACGAGTTCTGACCAGCTGTTTTTGAGTTATCTTTAATAATATCTGGTTCGTATCATCTGGATTTTTTGAAAAGCCGGTTATTTGTTAATTTTGTTAATAATAATAAAATTTTAAGTAGTGTCAAAGTATGAGCATAATTCATCACACACGTGGCTGTCATAAAAGACGACTAAGGAATACGATATGTAGATAACATGTGTGTATAAGAAGGAAAACTTGACATAAAACCTAATACCAATCTCTCTGACCAGCGTGTTATAGTAGGTCATTTAGTCTCAAATTGTGGAGGAGGCTTGAGCCCAGCAATGGGACATGTATTAGCTGCTACATATTATCAGGAACTATACACTTATATAGAATATGAAGAAATATTCACAAAAATTTGTTATTAATATATACATAGAAACTTAGAATAATAACGTATAGAAGGTAAGTTCGCGCACAAAAAGTGAAGCATTTCAATTGGAGCCTAATGGCGCTTACGCCGGAACCGTTCCGTAATGTACAAGTCATTATACTGCACGTACGTACGCAACTCTTAAAAAATAAATAGGTAATTATGACGGTTTGTGCATTCAAATGGTGTCATAACACATTTGTAAAACTTAAAAAGGTTTTTAACGTTACTTTTAAAAGTATTTTGACGATTTATGTTAATAAAAACAAAATTTGATTTCATAATTTGTACAGTGGTGTGCGTGTGTACGTGTGTAATCGTCTGCGCGCCATTAGTATTTTTAGATTCAAATTTCGAACCTTCGAAGTATTGACACTATCCTTCTATACGTTATTATTCTAAGCATAGAAAATTCCGTAGTAAAGTTATAAAAAAAACTAAGAAAGTAAAAAATGGGACATTTTCGCCGTCAGATTATGGCTTAATTCCCAAAGCTGTGATCTGCGGATTTATTTTGTTCTAGTAAGTACGCGAGTTACACACTATGAGGTGTACTTTACGATTATTTACTTTGTAAAGTTTAATATTAAATCTACTACGACAGTTATGATGTACTAGCAACCCGCCCTCGCTTTGCTTCGATTTCAGTCGCCCTACCCGCATAGCTCCCGTTCCCGTGTGAATACCGGGATAAAATAGCCTAAGTTACTCCTACCATAGACAGATACCTGGTAGTAAAATATTATCAAAATCGGTCCAGCCGTTTTGAAGATTACCTCAAACAGACAGAGAGACAAAAAAATTTTAAACTGTATTTCAAGTATACCTTGGTGTCGTGCAAATAACTGTGTGAACATGAAAAAAGCCCAGTATTTTGATGTTACAAACAGACACTTCTATTTTATCTATTTATATAGATTAAGTATACCGTATATTGTCCGTGTGATGACGGAGTAAGAATACAATTCACCACTCCCTATCTTGCCCGTGGATATTGTAAAACACGACTTAGCGATATAATACGCATATAACATCTACGCAAGAGAAGGAAAACTCGAAATAAAACCCTATACCAACCTGTCTGACTAGCATGGTATAATAAGGTCAATTGCCCTCCTAATGGGACGGATATGAGCTGAAACGATGATAGACTTCAAGAATTCGGTGCTAGTGGCTGACCCAATGATGAAAGGGAACGAAAACGATGGGTTATGGGACCGCGCGCAGCCCTATCGTAACCTCGGACGAACGAACACTGTGCGTCCAGAGTCCGCCAAAAAAAGATGGAAAGATTTTCTAAGCAAACACAGTCATTTTTGGAGCCCCTAATAAACTGTCCTGCATATTGAACGAACACGTTGCAAGGGTGTTTCTCCTCCGTCACCCGCCGAGAGGCCGACTGCGTGAGGAAAGATCGACGTCCTCCCCGAGGGGGGGGACGTCGGTCGATGGGAGGGTACCCTGGGTAGGGGGTACTCCGTCGGGCCGACCACTGATGACAAGTAACCTGCTCCAGTGGTCGGCCCAACGACGAAGGCGACGTGGTGTTCAAGGTTCAAGGTGACATGGGTTGCTACCACAGCAACCCATGAAAAAAATTTGAAGGAAAAATATCGATTCGTTAATGAATTACAGACATGTAAACTTTTCAATTTTGTCATCGCTTTTTCGTGTAAATCTGATTGAAATGTATAAAGTCAATGATACTTAATCTTTCATACTTTGGTAAATGTTCACTAGAAATTGAATAAATCAATGATTACGTTTGCATAAGCAAGACAAACTTCACTTTAAATCAGCTGATCGGCCGATGAACGTTGACGAGCCGCGTTTGTACCTACGCTCTCATTGAAGCGTTTGCGCAATTCTAGGTATGAATGAATGAAATTATACTGTCGAAGCTTTATGTGCCTACATGTATCCTGTCCGTGCATGCCTACATAATACGTAACATTTAAGGCATAGACTCTTAGACACACATTTTTGAAATCACTGTAACTTTTATGTTATATTGTTTTTTGTGTAATATACATTCTAATTACGATCTATGATCGTTAAACTACAACATATTCGAACAGTTGCCCCATAACCTGATACACTCTGTATATTTCCAAATAATTATTAAAGAAACAATCGGTACAAGATAAGTAATATTTTCATAAAAAATAATCATTGAAACATTCCTGGTTCTTGCTCTCTAACAATTAAATGGAAGTAAAGGTTTTTAAAAGAATTACATTTGAAATAAGAAAGCTTAAGTCAGTGCCGATGTACATATATAGATACCTATAATACTCTTTATTTATTTTGGAATTCTTCAATTTGTCCTTTATTTCTTCAATTACAAAAGTTGAATTAACTGCCATCTAGTCACACTATTAAGTACTTACTACAGCGAAAGACAACTATAAAAACTTATTTAGTTTGTTTAGCTAAAGTTTGAGTTTGAACGAAATAATTTTCCTAGATGGCGCTATTTTATAATTTACACTACTGTTACTGCTTACCACTGATATTAAAAAATCGGTAACAGTGGTCATCACAAATGGCTATGGGTAAGAAATACCACAGGCTATATTACAGTGTGCTGCCCTTCTGTTGCCTCCAAAGGGTACAGGAGATATTTGTGCGAAATAAAGCCTGTTAAAAATATTCCTGTTAAAAACAAAAAGAAATTTACAGTAATAGCTTGAAATAATAAAATAAAATTTCCATGCTATATGTATATTATAGCATTACTATTTATTCTTATAGTATTTAAGTAATTTGAGATTAAATAATGTAATTAGTCGAGTATTAGTTGATCTGACTTATCAATAGATGGCATTAGATACCCTATTTTAATTAAATATCTCCGTAGTAGTTTCAATAAATGTTGCCCTTAACATAATATTATATTGAAGTTTTGATACTTAAAGATGAAATAACTGATTTAAATGTTGTATAGGTATTTACTGTTATACTTAACCTTGACCAAAATAAATTAAATTGAGATGGAATAATCAATCTTACTAATTTTCAGGTACCGTGCTCGATTCATGGGTTAGGGAAACCGTTAAGACAGGCCACACATCTTGAAGTCTTGACTTAAACGTGATTGATAACAATTTCATCCCCAATATATGGGTGAAACTGTCTTTCAAGTCACTTTTATGGATAAAAAAAATGGATCTTCTAAAACAAACGGGGGCGAATGTATAAAAATTATGTTTTCATACTACGTATAGGGAGACGAAATATACTACTATTATTTTAAACTGCCCGTATAGATGATACGTTAGTGATGAACCCAAGTAAGCAACATTTCAAAGCATGTGTTGTGTCTTGTGGTTTTCATTCTCTTCAGCTTAGCTTACATGCATGCCACGGTTGGGCTCGAAACAACTGCTTTATACTGTTTGCGTGGTAAATAATTTATGACTACGCATTGAACAATAATGTCCTGCCTTTGGAATTCCGTATTTTTAAATTCTATATCGCAGAAAGAACCGAAGCATAGAGCGCTCCACAATAATTTGGGCGACTTTGAATAACTTTGAACAACTTTGACCGACCTTAAGGAACTTTGAGCCAAGTTATGAGGTCGACATAACGTCTCCTGCCGTCTTCGGGCTTTTTATTGAGATTTTATGAAAGAATTCTTTAAAATCTGTAGAAACCATATCTATATTATCCCAACCAGGTTTCAAAAGCGCGATATCGCAGCAACGCTACTTATACCACTATATCGACTAGATAGTTCCATATCACAGAAAAAGTATTAATATTTCTGTGTTCCATTTAGGTACTTATGAATAATATCTTTCGTGTGGTGACGGAGTAAGAATAACATTTACCACTCCCTATCCTGCCCGTGGATGTCGTAAAAGACGACTAACGGATATACCTAATGCATATACATAATATCTATGGATTGAAAACTCGAAATAAAACCCTATACCAACACGTCTGACCACCGTGGTATATTAGGTCAATTTCCCTCTCATTGTGGATAAAACTCGAGCCCACTAGTGGGACGTATATAGCTATGATGATAATGAAGTCTAATATACCTATATAAAGTGTTTACCTATCAATTTGGTTTTGTTTCTAAACGATCACATCACATATTAATAAATTTAAGAAATGTGTTCATCATATACTGGAAGTGTATTGACTTTTTTTGGAATAAATACATAAGTACATAATATGTAGGATGTGAACTTGAAAATACCATCAAATTAATTGTATAACCCACGAAGTAACTGCCTACACAGCGCAGAAGCGCCGACAAGGAAATGTTTCTACCTACTTTTTTATCAAATAAAATACAAGGCTAACTGCTGCACAAATACCAATGATCATACGACCTCTGCGTACCTTTAAATAGTTCTTTGTCAAAGCTCATATTACACTAGTTTTTACAATAAACCAGTAGAGAAAGAATCATGATACAGTTTTATTTTTGAATAACAACGTCTCTATTTATATTGGTGTTGTATATTCACACGCATATTTTAGTTTAGTTCGTGATTGACGGTGTTGTATATATAAGAGATAGCATCTGTGTGTCTGTTTATCTGTCGTCACCCTTCACATATTTGTTGTACCGACAGTTTTCTTTAAAACTTTTATGGACATATGGACATGTCTACTTTGCTTGCAATATAATATTAAGTCTAAAACAACAGTTTAATAGTCTTGAAACTACACATAAATAGCGTCAAAATTATATGTTAATTCAGTCATATCTAATTATAATAATATGATGTTTGTTTGTTTTGTTTGCTGACTTGTCTTTTTGTTTGTTTACTATAGTTGTTAGCCGCAGATGGCTATGACCACTTTATCGAACTGTTGGTATTCTTACTCGGTCACTATACGGACAAGACCATCACTATCATCTTGTTTTATCTCAAATACTTGGGATCGTCGGAATATGTATGCTTGTTCCATCGTAGATATTTAAAATAGTTTTGGCAATAGTTTCATAATCGGTTGCTTGTCTGACATCAATCCTCCCTATAAATGAAATTTTTGACCAGACGTCATCGGATAGAGTAGGCACAAATAAATGTAAAACTTTTAGTCCATTTTACGAAACCCACGACCAGTGAAGGGTTGGTAGTTATCGTATCCGCTTTCACACAGCATTTTTCACCAACAACACTTACTTAAATTATAGTTAACACTTAACACAAGGCATCAATGTTACCTATTGAATATCAATCATTTGTGTTGTCATAAACTGTATTAGATTTTATTTAAAACTTGGGGTCCTGTTGGCATAACAGTAGGGTACATAACAGCATACCTATTATTTATTAAGCACAGTAATATCCCGGACTTACGCGATAGGTAGGATAGGATAATCGCGTAAGTCGAATTCGCGTAAGACGGGATTTAATTTTGTTTATATTAAATGTACAAAAAAAAATGGTTATTTGAAACTAGTTCAAAGAAGACAATAATTTTAAAGAATATGGTCAAAACATTATATAAAAAATAATTGACATTTTATGATTAAAAAGTATGGCTTGACTGCTTAAAGAGAAAACCGCGTAACTTTGAATTCGCGTAAAACGGGGTAGCGTAAGTTGGGGTATTACTGTATTACTTACAATCGATTACAATTAGAAAATCTATGTCTGAGTAGTGTTGTTACTTGGTACCTACACTTCGTTCAGCGAGCGAGAGAGCCACAAGCCCATCTTTCTGAGGGTATTTGCGTGTGGTGGGTTTTAATAATGCTTTAAGTATCATCGAACATCACGTATTCACCCTCCTTTCACTTTCTTCACGGCAAGCAGCGGCATAGCAACGGTCTATGAGCGGCAGTACCATTTATATAAGATCTGTGCAAGAGAAGGAGAACTCCATATGAAACTCTATACCAACATGTCTGACCAGCATAGTATTTTAGGTCGAATTCGCTCCCATTTTGGAGAAGGCCCGAGCCCAACAGTAGGAAGTATGTGGGCTGCGATGATGATGATGATGATGATGACTACATTTTGATGACCCTCATTTTCTTAGGGGGCAGGTGGGACCTCCGTCTGATGTCACCCTAGCTGAGGCCGAGGGTGACTGCACTGGAGAATATTCTGTCACTCGCAAAGCGGTCATCCTCGCGAGGATGACGCTGCGGCAGCACTGCCGGTTGAATGTTGGGCGATGGTATCAGAAAGAATCGTCGTCGTCAAGGCTTCGGTAGCAGTGTTCGCCCCAATGGCGACGGTAGGGGATATAATAGGCTATGGGACCGCGCGCCGCCTGTTCATCAGCCCGAAAAAAGAAGAGCTATTGCCTACTATGTTGATGAAAAACCTTAGACAAATATTGTGACTCTCACTTACAAATAAGGGGTGCTGACAATTGTATTTCTAGCCCGTCACAACTCGAGACAAATTCTACCAAGGATTGATCTATTACTTATGCACGTAATCCTCCAGACGGAGAAGAATAAAATTACAGTAATACCCCAGACTTATGCGATAGGCGGGACCGAGCGATAATCGCGTAAGTCGAATTCGCGTAAGTCGGGGTTTAATTTTACTTAAATTAAATTTGTACAAAAATAATGTTTATTTGGAACGTATTCAAAGAAGTCTTAAATAATGTTATTAATTAAATATTAAATGAAAAATAATTAACATTTTCTAAATAAAAAAGGAAATCTAAGGTCGGAGCGCTTAAATAAAAAACCGCGTATCTTCGAATTCGCGTAAAACGGAGTAGCGTAAGTCGGGGTATTACTGTATATTTAATGGAAAATAATGTACGTAACTTTAAAACCTGGTAAGTGTCTTGTATATGACTTAAAGACCTCTAAACACACAGAACTTGATAATATGATATTAATGCTCATCATGATAAGCTTCGAGTTAAAGAAGGCTAAGTAACAGCTATAGAGAAACATTTAAAATAACCTTGCTTTAATTTGTAGCATTAAACTCGTTCAATAGACAATATTGGTTTAGATTACTATGCTTTTTTGTCTCTATGACAGTGGGAATTACTTAAAGCCTCGAGACATACACAGGTGAATAATTACAAAAATTATTGTGCTCATTACTTCAAGCATCAGATTGAATCTCACACGAAGCCGACAGCGTGAGAAAAGGCTTAAGTTACACGGACAGAGATACAGAATTGTGCTATTTAAGTAAGGTCAGCATAATAAGATAATGATCATTATAAAAAAAAAAACAACTTCTACAATCGTCAATGACGAATTGCGAAACTAGAATTAAGATAAAAAGTATCTGGACATGATATTTTCACGTATTTTTACGTAATCAACATGATTTTCGTACTGTCTTGTGAATTTTGGTGGGAGTTAACGTGACGGCCGCATCTATTATCATCTTAATGTTTTATAGAGTTCATATTTTTACGATTAAAGACACAATTTATATAGTTATAGTAACGATGACCTGCGGTGAAGCCTAGATTATTACAACGCAGGGGTCTTTAGTTAATCTACAGCGTAGCGCTGATGCTTATTAAAGTTGTATTAAATGTGAAAGATCACATTATTAATTTTAAAACATTTACATAAAAGACTCTAACAAGCGCTGGAACTCTTATGAACAATGTGGTGGATTTCAATTTGATTCCCTTTTAATAGGAATATCGTAGTACTAGTAGCAGTAAAGGGTACAGTAAAGTACAGTACAGTAAAGTCATGTAGTAAGAAGACAATTATTCCTATCTTGTAAAACATGACTAAGGGATATAACATGCATATAAGGTTATGCAAAAAATGAAAAACCCGAAATGAGACCTTTTACCAACCTGTCCGACTAGAGTGTATTGTAGCGTAGACTCGAGCCCAGCGGTGGAGTGTAAATCAGCTGTATCATCTCAACAGTGACATATAAAGAAAGTTGATCATAACATTTCTATCATACGACATTCTTGTTCAAAATAATAAATACCGCGGTCGCATTTCTCCCTCTATGGTGACCACCAATCTGACAGGGCACGGTTGCTTCGGGAAGTACCTGCACAAGATTGTCAGGAGGGAGAGCACACCGTCCTGCCACCACTGCAGTTGCGACGAGGACACGGCGTAGCACACGCTCGAGGAGTGTGCTGCATGGGAGGGGGATCGCCGTGAACTCGTCGCAATTATCGGTGCCGATCTGGCGCTGCCAACCATCGCCAGGGAGATGCTCGTCAACGTCAGGAACTGGGACGCGGTCACCGCCTTCTGTGAGGCCGTAATCTCACGGAAGGAGGCGGCGAATCGTGTGCGAGTAGAGCTCCTATTCGGCGACACGTTCCGCCGCCGGCGACTCCGACGCCGACGACAAGTCACATCTGCTCCGGTGGTCGGGCCAACAACGAGGTGACGTTTCCCACACGCCGTCCTTTCATCGCGCTGGACGGACTGGACCGCGCGTGTGCTTACCATAGCCCACCCATAAAAAAAAATGGTGACCACCAAGGGATAGTCTTTTACAGTCACTCGCGGGAAGAGAAGGCCTTGCCCGGGGGTGGTCGTGAAAGGCAACTAAACGATGCAAGACGATAGAATTACTGGAGGAGCTCTCTCGAGATTAAAAATTGTTTTTTTTTTATTGCAAACGGTGGCAAACGAGCAAACAGTACACCTGATGGTAAGTGTTGCTGCCGCTCATGGACCTTTACAAGGCCGCTGCCTACCGCGAAGAAAGTGAAGGGAGTATGAATGCGTGCATTAAGGCTTGGTGATACCAAGGGCACCACCAAAACCCTCCACACTCAAACACCCTCAGAAAGTTGGGCTTCCGGATCTCTCGCTCACCGAACGAAGCGCAGTAACAAATCGCTACTACTCAGACGTCGATTTTCTGCGAGAGTGTGGTACTGCCCCGGACGGACCGGCCCGCGGCTGTAGACAGATAACTGTCGACAGTGTGGTCCTACCACTCTTAAGTTATATTATTATGTACACGTCTAGTCAGCATAGTATGGTGAGTCATAGAGGAACCACGTATAGAAGTGATTGAAGTCCAGCACGCAGGGGAAACATACCTACAAGCTAAAAAGAACAAAGATACATTAGTAAGTAACTTTTCATACATTCTAAAACACAAATAACTGATAAACCTTTGTTTTAAATATTATCATATTGATTTTTAAAATACATATGTACAATAATCGACCTATTCGTATGCTATATATATATATATAGTAATTGTAACTTAAGAATTACAAAGACAAGGAATAAGTTAATTTAAAAATATATTCGTTATCTATTCATGCTAGGAACGGAGAATTGATTGCTATCTGTAATTGCTTTAGTGGTCATGATTCTCCTTTACTTAACCTTCTAAGGATATACTCGTTTATTGCATAAAATGTATAAACATTTTTTCTTCCACGACGTAGAATTAGTAAAATAATCAAAAAATAAATTCTAATAAAGATATGCTTTTTAGCAACTTTCAGTAAGGTAATCCTACTTTAATATTATAAACGCGAAAGTTTGTTAATATGTGAGGATGTGAAGATGTTTGTTGTTCTTTCACACAAAAACTACTGAATGAATTTTGATGAAACTTCGCAATAATATAGCTTACATATCAGAATAACACATAGGCTATAATTTATCCCAATATTCCCACGGAAAGAAGAATTGCGAGGGAACCCGCAAGGCGCAGCTAGTATACAAATAAATAAAATTAAAGTTCCAGTTTCTAATAATAAAATAGTAGGATTTTTCATGCTCACATGGTTCTTTGCACGATACCTTTGCTTATAAATCTGTTTGGTAAACATTTTTTGTTTGTCTGTCTCTTTGGTTATCTATCTGTCTGTTTATTCCGGGTAATCTTCAAAACGGCTGTACCGATTTTGATAATATTTCATTACAAGGTGTAAGAAGTAACTTAGGCTGTTTGTCTTCTCCGCCGTGTTATACGTGCAACCTTTTTTTAGTTTAGGTAATCTGGACACACCCCGCCCAATCTGTCTGGGACGACGGAAGCTCGGCGTGCGACCCCTGCTGGTACCGATTCCCTGACATCCATGGTCGGCCAGCATATACGTACAATATAAGATGCAAACATAAAGTGCCAAGTAGGTTCGCATTGCCTCTTTCATAAGGTATTTGTATTTAAAAAAAATAAGTTTTATAGATACAATCACGTCCTTGCCTAGGCGTCAAGGTCACTGCTATCGTCTGCTGACGCGCGTAAAAACGGCCTTGAATTGTTTGAGTTTAATTTGAGTATATACCTAATGTAGATTTTGTATGCATAGAATAGGTATCAATAATGCGAAATTTATATATGATAACAGCTAAGCAAAGGGCAAAAAAGTTTTTAACTGTAAAAACTTCATTAGATGTTTTAAAAAATTCTGTGGGAATGAATGGGAATGTTCATGTGCGCAAAGTCCACCGCCCCCGGGCCCGACGGTGTTCCTAACCGCGTGTTGGGCCTGGTCCTCGATCACCTGGGTCCCCGCCTCAGGGAGCTGTTCGACGCGTGTTTAGCATCCGGACGGTTCCCTGGGTGCTGGAAGGAGGGAAGGCTGGTGCTCCTGCCGAAGCCGGGGCGGTCTCCGGGGTCGCCTTCGGCCTACAGGCCTATCGTGCTGCTCGATGACACGGGCAAGCTGCTGGAGAGGGTGGTAGCTGCCCGCATCGAGCGGCACCTCGTCGGCACGGGGCCCGATCTGTCGGACGCCCAGTTTGGGTTTAGGAGGGGTCGTTCGACGATCGCGGCTCTGTTGCGCCTGAGGGCCGTGGCGACTGAGGCCGTCACCGGTGGGGGAGTGCTGTTGGTGGTGTCCCTAGACATCGCCAACGCATTCAATAGTCTGCCATTCAGCTGCATCAGGGAGGCGCTCCGGTATCACGGAAAGCCAGCTTACCTGAGGCAGCTAGTGGCAGACTATTTGGTGGGGCGCAGCGTCCTCTGTACCAACCGAGCAGGGGACGTTGTGCGAACGCCCATGACGTGCGGTGTCCCACAAGGGTCGGTTCTCGGACCCACCCTGTGGAACATCGGCTACGACTGGGCGTTGCGGGGGAGCCTCCCGCCCGGGCTGGGCGTGATTTGTTACGCCGACGACACGCTCGTCACAGCCCGCGGTGGGACGCTAGAAGAGGCGGTAAGCCTGGCGACCTATGGCACCGAAGAGGTCGTCAGGTGGATCGAGGCGCTGGGGTTGAGGGTCGCCCTGGACAAGACGGAGGCCCTCTTGTTCCATGGGCGCCGTATAAGCCCTCCCATCGGCGGCAACTCGGTTGACATCAGCATCCGAGCCCATATGAGGTACTTGGGCCTGGGGCTCGACGGGCAATGGTGGTTCCGGGAGCATTTCCGCAGGCTCGCTCCACGGCTCGTCGGCGCGGCGTCCGCCCTATTGTGGCTTATGCCGAACGTGGGCGGACCGAGAGCTACGTGCCGACGGCTGTACACGGGGGTCATCCGGTCGATGGCCCTGTACGGCGCACCGGTGTGGGCGGGGTCCTTGACCGTCCGACTTAGACTCCGCCATGACCTTCTGTGGCGACCACAGAGGGTCATGGCGGTCAGGGCCATCCGCGGATACCGCACGGTGGCGACGGAGGCAACGTGCCTATTGGCCGGGACTCCCCCGTGGGACCTGGAAGCGGAGATGCTCGCCGGGGGTGCGAGCGGAGGGCGGTGAGATCTCGTTAAGGGAGCTCACCGCCTGGCGCGTCGACGCCCGCCGAGACGTCATTACCCGTTGGGCAGTCCGGCTGGAGAGGCCTCGGTTCGGGGTGCGAACCGTGGAGGCCTTCCGGCCGGTGCTGATGCAGTGGTTGGAAAGGCGACACGGGGTGCTCTCCTTCCGACTAGTGCAGGTGTTGACGGGGCATGGGAGCTTCGCCAAATACCTGCACAAGGTCGTAAGGAGGGAGAGTACACCGTCCTGCCACCACTGCAATTGCGACGAGGACACGGCGCGCCACACGCTCGAGGCCTGCGCGGCTTGGGCAGTGCAGCGCCGTGAACTCGTCGCAATCATCGGTGCCGACCTGACGCTGCCGGCCATCGCTAGGGCGATGGTCGACAGCGTCGGGAATTGCGACGCGGTCGCAGCCTTCTGCGAGACAGTGATCTCGCAGAAGGAGGCGGCGGATCGTCTGCGCGAGGAGCGCAGCCTCGATGAGGAGATCCACCGCCGGCGACCGGGGCGGCGCAGGCGCAACTATCTGCGCCTCATGCCGCCCTAGCCGAGGCCGCGGGTGACGTGATCGGGGATTAGTCCGTCACCCGCCGAGAGGCCGACCGCGGGAGGAAAGACCGACGTCCTCCCCGAGGGGGGGACGTCGGTCGATGGGAGGGTACCCCACGTAGGGGGTATTCCATCGGGCCGACCACTGACGACAAGTAAACCTGCTCCGGTGGTCGGCCCAATGACGAAGGCGAGGTGGTTTTCGGGTGGGTTGCGGGAGTTGCGTGCTTAAGCCCCTCTGTCGCCCCGGGCGGAGTGGTGCGGAGGCGCGCCGACCGCAGCCCACCCACAAAAAAAAAAAAGCCACTCCCTATCTTGCCCGTGGATGTCGTAAAAGACGACTAAGGGATATAATAAGCGTATAACATCTGTGCAAGAGAAGGAAAACTCGAAACAAAACTTTATTCCAACACGTCTGACCAGCGTGGAATAGTAGATCAATTCCTCTCCCATTATGGAGGAGGCCCGGGCCCAACAGTGGGACATTTATGCGCTGAGATGACATATAAAAAAAATACATGCATCCGAATTGAAGAACCTCTTGAAGTCGGTTAAAAGAAATCCTGTTGCAAAATAACGCATTTAAAAACGATGCAATGAAGTTATTGTTAAAAATAATGCAGTTTTAAAAGTAACTTTTATTTCACCCATCCTTCAACTTATTAATTTTGCAAGCCTGCTCATAAAAGCCATAATTGCTATGCTTATCAGACGGTGTGGCGACTGCAGTTGGTATTATGAGCACTGCTCTCGCATTTTTGAAGTTATTGTTAAAAATAATGCAGTTTTAAAAGTAACTTTTATTTCACCTACCCTTCAACTTATTAATTTTGCAAGCCTGCTCATGAAAGCCATAATTGCTATGCTTATCAGGCGGTGTAGCGACTGCAGTTGGTATTATGAGCACTGCTATACACTCTCGCATTTAAAAATACCATGGGAAAATAAAGGGTGCTGATATATAACATTTTTAATCCGCCAATCACATTACTTTTGGTGCTATGTTCAATACCGTCGCCGTCCATACCATCCGGGGCGATGCAACGGCGGCGCGTGGCCCCATAACCCATCGTATAACTCCCCCTTCGCCATGAGGCCGACCACTGGTACCGAGTTCGTTGTCGTCCATAGCCGGCGGGATAGTCTTTTAGTTACCATACCGTCCCGACATCTATTTCATTAGATGTTTTTTTTTTTAATTGCAAGCAGTGGCAAACGAGCAAACAGTACACCTGATGGTAGGTGTTGCTGCTGCCCATGGACCTTTACAAGGCCGCTGCCTACCGCGAAGAATGTGAAGGGAGCGTGAATGCGTGCATTGAGGCTCGGTGATACCAAAGGCACCACCAAAACCCTCCACACGCAAACACCCTCAGAAAGTTGGGCTTCCGGTTCTCTCAACATGTAAAAGAAAAATAATTTCTATATAAGTATCTTACAGCGAATAATGTTTAAATTAACAAAACTGTTACTTCTTTATGATAGTTTAGAAACTATATCAGATTAAGACCTGTATTACCTATAGAAATTATATGCTCGCCCTTCCCGGGGCGTCAACAACGTCCGCCAATCACACTGAGAGATTTTCATTACACGACTAAATAATATTCTAAAAATGAATTTAATTCTCAGCTAAAACGAAAGTACAAATGAATTTCGGTGGAACTAGTCGGTAACCTTGACGAAATAATTGATGGAACCATAAATAGTTGTATGTTAGAATGTTTATAACGTGAAGTTGTTATGGAAGATTTATGTTGAGCACAGATTTCTTATCAAATTTAATATCTTCATGATGGAATGTTTTAATGTCTGGGATATCTAGGTAGTTTCTTTACGGGTGTTTTAACATAAGCTTAATCAAGAAGGCCCAACACATATAGTAGTATTTCAATAGCGTTTATTTGTACACGGAAACGTGGTCCTTTAATGTAGGCTTCTTAACCGAACTCGAAGTCGCACACCACCATGCCATGAAGCGGACTATGTTCGGGTTTCTCTGCGATATAAAATCCGAAATACGGCAATCCATTTAAGAACGGGTGTAACCGATATAGCAAGAAACATTTGCACTCTGAAGTGGTAATGGGCAGGCTACATCGTCCGACAAACCGACAATCGGTGGAGAAAAAAGGTTCTTGAATGGCGACCACGTATCGGACGAAGTGGTGTAGGATGCCCTACTAGGTGGACCGACGACCTGGTGAGAGATGTCGGGCGTCGATGGTTGCGGGAGGCCTACGCCAGCAGTGGACAGCAATAGGTTGAATGATGATGATGATTACTCGTAAATTCTATGCTTACTTTTGAAGGACTTTTCGGTATTGAAATAATGAATTAAATGTAAAGGAAAAATCCTATTATATCAAGGTCCCTAACATCACTATCATTATCCTGTTTTTCTTCCAACTTCCCCCTGTTTTTCTTTTTTAATTAAATTTGTTGCGAGTCCCAAGTCAATTAAAAGCGTTTCCCGGGCCTTTCTGAAGGTCAAACCTCGGTGTCTTATACGGAGACCATTGTGGATCTTGGTTTACAGGAGTTACAGTGGTGGGAATGTGTGGTGGGACTACTCCCCAAAAAAAAAAATAAGTATCAATATGCGTAACTTTTTATTACCATTGGTGATAGATTAGCGCACGGCTTACCTAATGGCAAGGAATACTGCTGCCCCTGGACTTTTGCAACATCAAAAGTACAACCTGGTATATTTATTGGTCTATCATAAAGTGAGTTTCAGGTCTCCAGTTCTCTCGCTGTCCAAACGAAGAGCGGCAGCGAACTACTACTACTACTACTACCTAGATGTAGAGTTTCTGAGAGTATATTAGTATCTGGACGAGCCGGCAGTGTAGTTCTGCCATTAGAAGAAGAATTTTTCACTCCTCAATCCATCCATTCTTTAGTCCGCAGACGTTCACTATTGAAAATAAGCTTCCCTACAAGAATGCCGCTCTAAACGGTCTGTGCCACTTGCATCCAACAGTTCCCTGAGACTTTCAAGATATTGTCGCACCACCTTGTAGCAGGTTGTCCGACGCTGCATTGCTTTCTTCCTTTGGGTTTGAATCTTCTTCACAATAGAAGAGAAAGTCAGACGTCTTAGTTTAGAATTTTATTTCGAAATTTTCATGTCTCATATAGATATTACATGGATCCCTTCTAGTCTAAACCCACGAATAAGTTTAGAAAGTGGTAATTTGTATACTTACTCCGTCACCACACGGAAAGACATCACTTACCTACTCATGTTCAACGAAGAACTTACCTTTTGAATTGCACCTTACTACGCTGTCTAAAATGATAGAAGGTCCCAAAATCCGCTTCACTGTCTTGCTCCTCCTTTGAGTGGCCCTGACACAATGCGGACTTGTCTTCGATAGGAGGGCTTGTCTTTTTAGGTACCCATACCTCAATAAATAACACTAACGTTGATCTCACTGTAGATGACTGACTAATACTTGATCTGATCATGTACAGGTTACAGGGACCTGTGGATAACTTAATAAATACAAGGTAAGATGATTTATGGATGAGAAAAGAAACTGGTGAACTTCTCTAGAATGTATATTCTTCCCCGTGTTGGCTATAAGCCTCCATAATAATAGAATAGTAATTAATCTATATATACCTCGTTTCACAAACAATCTTTCTTCTCTTTTGATGTTGACTGTATAGATGGCGTGATGGACTCTCTTCTCGTGCAGAAAGTTGTGTGTTCAGTCCCAATGCAGGATAATTCTTGATTCACGAATGATTCTTCTGAGTCTGACTGTAAATTGTATCTGTTATTTACATATTTGTTAGGTCACTAAGTCACATGGAAATGTTGAAAATATAAAATTTTAAAATATGCTGTAATCGCCTCAGGTAATGCCTACGAAAAAAATGGGCAAATGAGACATTGAATATTTTTACTCTGGCATCATACAGGAAAATTCTTTAAAATAATATCCTAATTCAGTAAAATTACATTTCTTATCAACAAATAGCTAATTTCATTAAAATATAATAACGTATTATCTTTTAAACGTGGTAGTGACGGAGTAAGAATACAATTCACCCCTTCCCTTGCCTGTGGGTATCGTAAGAGACGACTAGTGGTTAATATATAACCAACTATATAGCTTATAACATCTATACAAGAGAAGGAAAGCTCTAAATAAAACCTTATAGCAACACGTATAACCAGCATAGTAGGTAGGCTCGAGCCCAGTGACGTATGTGAGCCCAGAACAGTGACGTATGTGAGTTGCAATGATGATGATGAATGATAATTTTTTAAATCAAACAAAATGTATAAGAGTCACAAATTCAAATCTACGATTCAAATATAACTTAATGTTACAAATATCATGAATAATAAGATAAATCACGACCCAACTCACAATTTTAAATCTACTTTTTTTCGCATCTTCAAATATGAAATTATTCCTAAGCCAAATACATTCGACCTTTGCGTGACTTCTTTATACGCTCATATATGTATGACATTGCCAAAAAAACTCAAGTAAAAACATCCAGGCAGACAAGCATTCTTTGTGTACGTCTAGCGAATGACCTTCGAATGTGATGAACGACTTTTTAGTCGGTAAAAAACTGTTCGGTGAATTTACCTAACTTTTTGTTGGCACTTCTTAGAACTAACCTAAGGCTTAGGTAAATGCATTCTACTTTAGTATTATACCGTCGATATAAAAGTCCGATGCCATAATTTTGAGCGATAAAGATCGGTTTGTTTAGTATTGGTTTGCGAATTTGAATGTTCTTAATCGCCATCCAGAAATTCCATTTAATTAATTAAGCAAATTTCTAGGTCGGTAAGACTAAGAAACTGGTATAACTTATAGAAGATGTGGTTTTAAGAATTTCGAAATAACCTTGGATTCGTTTTACTGTCTAACGTGGGAGACTTTTATTTTATATGTATGTCGGTACAACAGATATTTATAAATTCAAATTTGCATTAGATGAAAATATAGTTTTTTTAAAAGACAAGACCATGCATTGAAGAATTAAAACTTGTATTCCGGGAACTTTACAAACATAAAATTAATCGACACAATCATTTTATGTGGGAATCGAATCTGATACTGCGTAGGTCGATTATCTCGGGAATCGAACCCACGACACCTATATGGTAGCTAGCTAGTATTCCTAACTACTGTGCTATCCCATCTATGTAGTCGTTCGTTAGCTAGTCTAGAAAGATATACCTACTATAACTATTAATATTAAATCATTCCAGATGTGAATAGACTGAATATGTGCTTAATAAGTTTATGTCTTTACCAAACCACTCTGCAATTTAAGTTATATATTAAATCATAAATAATTTTCCATGTGGTGACTTTCTTAATAGGACCTAAATATCATAATGATATGTAGATAGTATCGGTACAAGTGAAGGAAAGCTTGATATAAAACTTTGTGCTAACCCGTCAGTCCAACGTTGAACTAGTAGACCAATTTCTGTTCCATTTTAAAGGAGGCCCAGATCCCACAGTGTGACGTATAAGCGGTAGAATAATAAACTCATTTGCAAAAAAAACGGGCGGTTTTGATTTTCATTCATATTTAAAAAGATACAATACCAAAAAGGTTTCAATCGTTTGTACACGTTACTGGCCGGTTTTAAAAATGCTGTGGTATTTAAAAAAGTACGTTCTAAATTCAATTTTTCATTTGATGTTCATTTTTACAGAAAACCCCTTTTTATCCTACATTTTTGGCGCGAAGTTCCAGAAGTTAACATCGACTTTCATAACTTTTATTCAATTTTTATCGATTAATTTCATATCCTTGACTGTCAAAGCTTTATTTAATGCTGTTTGGCTGTATCAAAAATGGTAGATAAAGTGGTAAAAGCTACCAAAATTATCGCGCTGCTTGAAGAGGGTTGCAGCCAATGTTTCGTGGCTAGGAGGCTAAATGTTACTCGCTCGACAGTCCAAAGGACCTGGCAGCGATATCAGGAGACTGGTTCCGTCGAGAGAAGGCCTGGTTCTGGAAGAAAACCATGTACCCAACCACGGGATGATCGTTTTCTTGTGAGTCGCGCATTGAGAAATCGCAAATCTTCGTATGTGGATCTTAAGAACAACCTCCAAGAAGTAAGAAATGTGCATATTAGTCTATGGACGGTCAGGAGGAGGCTTCTCGCTGCCAATATACGCAGTCACCGCCCGGCCCGCGGCCCCAAATTACTCCGTGAGCACAGAGTTCACAGGCTTAGGTTCGCTAGAAATTGTGAATCATGGACTCAAGACGATTGGAATAGGGTTTTGTTCTCTGATGAAGCCAGGATATCTCTGTTCGGTGAAGATCGACGTCGGCGAGTGCTAAGAAGACAAGGAGAACGCTTTGCAGAGGCATGTTTCGAAGAAATCACACCTTATGGTGGGGGCTCTGTTATGTTTTGGGCAGGAATAAATTCAATGGATCGTACAGAGTTAGTCTTCATTGAAAACGGCTCACTGACTGGGCATCGATACATAACGGAAGTTCTAATTTCTCATGCACAACCCGCATTGGCCGCTCTAGGTGAAGACTCGATTTTTATGGACGACAATGCTCGCGCCCACCGATCCCGCGATGTTAATGCGTATGTGCAAGAGGTCGGCATTCGTCGTTTGGATTGGCCAGCTCGAAGTCCCGACCTCAATCCCATAGAGCATGTCTGGGACGTTCTGAAACGGCGTGTGAGATCAGTACACCCGGCTCCGCAGACCATCAAAGAGCTGAAGAATATGATTACTGCGGAGTGGGAACGTATTCCGCAAGCAAGTATCCGGGATATACTCGCTAGCATGCCCAGACGAATTCAAGCTGTGATTTTAGCTAGAGGGGGTCACACTCGATACTAAACATTTATCTGCTTTTACTTTATTAAAGAAAAACAAACAAAAAAACTTTTTTATTTTTACTTCATGAGCATATGCACTACTAGCGAATATACACTACTAGCGAGGTTTAGCATTATTTCCCATAAATTGTATCTAAATTTTATGAAATACTGATGAAAACGATTATTTTCTTATTAATTTAGCAAATTGTGTGGATAAAACTACCTATAATTATCAAACAAAGAAATATTAACATTTGAAATGGTTCATTGCTTAGGTGCCCGTTTTTTTTGCAAATGAGTGTATATACATGATTATATCATTGAAAAAATGAGGAATTCATTCTTTTAGTTTAGTTTTGCTTATGTCCAAAAATTTTCTCAACATCTGTTAGTATTAAGGAGTGAATAAACACTATTAGTACCTACAGCAATATCAGTACCAGTATCAGCACAGTATCAATACAATAATGAGTGACTAAACATCACAAATAAAACCGCAAATCTATTACTCAATTACCTTTTCAACATAGAATTCTTTTTTTATGTCTATTCAATGTAAAACTTCATAGATTTTGTGTCTATGGAATTTCGCTTAACCTTCAAAAGCTGTTTTGTCATTAATGTATAATAAAATAAATATGCATATGCATACATTTGAAGTAAGTATTTCGTCGAAAGACGAATTTCAAATGTATATTAGTTTTTGGAATTGCATTCTGACACCGTCACCACACGGATAGAGGGATCCCTTTTTTATGGATGGGCTATGGTAAGCGCATACGCGGTCCATTCCGTCCGGGGCGATGAAAGGACGGCGCGCGGGAATGTCGCCTTCGTCGTTGGGCTGACCACCAGTGCCGAGTTACTTGTCCTCAGTGGTCGGCCCGACGGAATACCCTTTCGGGTACCCTCACCTCTCGACATCCCTGTCCCGGGACGTAGGTCGCCGTCGCGCGGTTAAGAGAGACCCCTTAGTGCTCACCCATAATCCGTGTAAGGTTGTGAAAACCATTTGGACAGCAACCATATATTTACACAATAAATATTGAACAAACGATTAATTATGTTTTACATTGCAATTTAACATTAAACATAACAATTATAAAATCAATTATTATAAATAATATACTATTTATAATATAATTATGCAATTTTTTCTACTCATAAAGGGCCGTCGTGACTGATTAACTCGTAAACCCAAGAATGGTAGATTTAATGTGCCTCCATTGCTGTAGGTATCCTTGCCTCCTACTCGATATTGCAGGGCTGTGATGCATATCAAATGAATATATATTTGAAATTTATGGCAATTTTGTGTCTGTGTAGTAAAAAAATATACGTAATGAATTCTGATGTTGACGCGAGTATATTGTAAATAAAACTATGTTTACGGACTTTATCGCGTTTATATTTGATTTTTGACTGCTCGACGTTTCGAACACTTTACAGTAATCATGTTCCACTGGGGCCCATAAAATCCTTAAAAATAGTTTTATTTGTTAATAAACGTTACGTATATTCTGTTGAATATACGTAATTATTTTTAAACTAGCAACCCGCCCTCGCTTCGCTTCGGTTTCAGTCGCTTTACCCGCGGCGTAGTTCCCGTTCCTGTAGGAATACCGGGATAAAATATAGCCTATGGTACTCCCTGATATTATAGCTTTCCATTGGTGAAAGAATTTTTGAAATCGGTTCGGTGGTTTAAGCGTGAAAGCGTTACAAACAAACAAACAAACATCCTTACTTTTGCATTTATAATATTAGTATGGATGCTTTGTCAACTTTTGACCACTATCTACCAATTTAGTTCTTTCTTATAATATACATACATAGGTAGATTCACGTCTCTTTCCCATAGGCAGAGACCACTTCCCTCCACTTGCTACGAACTTGACATACCACTTTTACCTTCTCCACATTTTTTAATCTTCTTCTGCATGTTCTTCGGTTTAAGGTACTTTTAACCTGGCCTTTCTTAATAACCTCCCCGATTTGATCGTGGAACGTCCGCTTTGGTCTTTCCCTTCCAACACTTCCGTCCACATTCGCCCTATAAATTCTCCTTGTCAATCTCTTTTCATTCATTCTCTTTTTCCTTTCCATTTTTCCTTTCCTTTTTTTTCCTACAACAAACATTATTATTAATTTCTCTTGTTTTACGTGAGTGTTATTAATGTAACAAAACAATTTTACTGATTATTATGCTGAAAAGAGCTCGAAATGAAAAAAAAAATTAAAACCAAATAAATATAAGCACTCCAAAATCTGTACAAAAAAGATTATTTTACAATGTATTGATAAGCAATATAAAAGTGATACTTCTCAATTACTTAATATAGCCATCAATATGTCTTTTATTTTTATATTATTTCCAGGGTACAAAAATAGTTATAGCAACAGATACTGACATTAAAAGAATGTAATAAAAATGATTACTTGTATTGTTCTTGTAGTATTCTGTAACGTAACCTTATTAAACCAATAAAATTGTAATTATTATTCACAACTAGCTGACCCGGCAAACTCCGTACCGCCGTTAGATAAAAAATAAAAAATTAAAGAATCGATTCTTTAATTTTTAATTTTTTTAAGACTTATTCTGCATTTCGGGACGCCACGCTGGGTCAGCTAGTAAGATAAAAAAGAAAAATGAAAGTTAAAAAGTCAACAATTACATTATGTCAAAAAATGAAACTTATAAAACATCTAACATTTTGTGTTTGGCATCAATATAATATTTAAAGGATAGCTCGCAGCAACCATTATTATCTTTACTAATCATTGATATATTTCATATAATATATTAAATTCTTTGTCTTTTTCTTTACTTCGAACTATAGTCCAAAAAAAATTATGACTAGTTAAGCTCCCAAAACCTATGATACTAACGTCACTCAACTGTTTTATCTTCCTGAAACTTCTTCACTAACACTTATGGTAAGGTATTAAAGTTCGAATTGACTTTTAAGTATTTTTACGAATCGTTTGTATGGGAGTATAGAAAAGTGTTTTAAGACATATGTAGGCAATTTTTGAAAATTTTCTCTGCGTAAGAATCATCCTCGTACTTTAAGAAATATTAAAAAAAAAAACAATTAGCGAAATTGGTTCAGCTGTTCTCGATATTTGCGCTTAACGACACATCCAGAAAATCATTTTATATTAGGTATAGATACACAGCGAGCATAATTTTTTTTGCTGTGGTCCTAAAATCGATGAATTGTCTCAAAGTTTATTTCCATGCAATTTCGTTAAGATCTTTCAACTATTCTCCTCATATCTACAATAAGATACATTAGTATTATTACTATGGGCGTCTGAGTAGTAGCAATTTTTTAAGTGCACTTTGTTCAGTGAGTGAGAGAGCCGAAAGCCCAACTTTCTGAGGGTGTTTGCGTGTGGTGACCTTCTGGCCTTTAGTATCACGGAACCTCATTGCATGCATTCACACTCCGGTCAGTTTCTTTACAGTAGGCAGCGGCCTAGCAAAGGTCCATGAGCAACAGTATTACTTACCATCAGATATTCTGTTTGCTTATTTGCCACCAACAGTAATACAAATAATATTTTATTGAAAAAAAAAAGAGACCGCTCTCAATAATGTAGAAAATGTAGATAAATTTATAGATTTTTGTTGATTTTCAAAAACCGCTTGTCCGATTTCGATAAAATTTTCATGGGACTATTGGAAAAGTATACTCTTTCTAATAAAAAATAATCATCAAAATTGGCTAATAAACGACGAAGTTATTCGCGAACAAACATAAAAAAAGCATATATACGGTCGAATTAAGAAATCTCCTCCTTTTTCGAAGTCGGTTAAAAAAGGTTTTCTCTTTTAAACATATACTATTTTCAGTTATGTGAAAAAAAAAATACACATATAGGTATAAGTGATACATATTTTTATTTCCAAAAGTGTTTCCTATTTAGCTTCTCTACACTGCGAAACTGCTAAACCACTTTTATGATTATGATAAATAATTAATTTTATAACAAGTCCACATAAACGAATCTGTATGATTTTTGTTTAACTTATACACACACGTTCTACTATTGGACTTAGGTCGCCTCCACAGCTACTATACCGAAGGGTCATATTAATTAACATGTAATGTTATTTCAACTATTCATTACAAAATAATAAAAAGTACAGACATTATATTTGTGTGGTAATGGATTGAGAATACAATGCCCTCTCTTGCTTGTTGGTGCTGTAAAGGACGATTAAGGAATATGATCTGTTGATAATATCCATGGAAGAGGGAAAAAACTTGACAACAGAATCCTATACCATATATAACTAGCTTTGTGTAGTAGGTCAAATTTTCTCCCTTTATGGAGTAAGCTAACAGTGGGAATTAAGGTGTAATTTATAGGTGATGATACCCACCTTATCAAGGCTTCATCATACATTATGATGGACGATCTTTTGTTGTGATAATTCTTCTAAGCAATTCTCGGAGTTTATACAAAATTTTCATAACCTCATAAATATTCAAGTAGGAAGATAAACTAATAATTAATCGCACGAAAAGTACGAGGGGAGAATTAGATACTTAAGTGGCGGAAGTATGGTATGCATGGAATGGTTATTATACGTATTTAAAATTAATTTCAAAGATTTATTCAAACAATATTTATTATGCTTCAAACAATAACATTTAAAGCGTGATTCCATTTCGAAATACTATTCCTTTAAAAAGATATTCTACATTCCATTAAAAAGGAGCTTAATGACGGGCCTTTTTGCTGACAATTTTTGTCTCCAGACATAAATATGCCGATTCGTCTGGGCTAGTACTACATTTCATTATAATTACAGATCTTATTTGTTCTACTACTGGGTCGAGCCTCCTCCGCAATTGGAGAGAAATTGACCGACTACATCACGCTGGTTAAACGTGCTGATATTGAGTTTTATTTTGAGTTTGCCTTCTCTTGCTTAGATGTTATTTGCATATTAACATATACTTAATCATCTACACACGGACATGAAAGGGGGTGGTGAATTATATTCTTACTCCATCACCACAAGGTAAGTACCTCTTTAACATAAGAATAGTAGCAATTTGATAATATTCTTCATTTGGTGAGAGAATGAGCCATACTCTTCAATCATTCTGACCTTCCTTTATGTATTCCTACCATTATTACCATCTTTTCCTTGTTATGATATATAATAATAGAAAATGACTTAATTATGGCCTTGATACTGCTGAAGACCATGGGTGACTGCAGCAGCTTGATCGCATGTCTTAAATCCCACAACCTACAAAATGCCTTCTCTATATTTTACCCGATATTGTTGTATCGACTTCGCTGATTCAATGATGCTAACCCTGCAAATTGAAGGTGTGAAAATGACAAGTCTAGTATCAACATAATAGACATTAAACAGGTAATTAATTGGTCCCCCACGACAAGGATCATCATGCATATTCAGTTAAGTATCTGTCATTCAAATCTATTGTTCAACTGACACAAATTGTTCAGCGTAGGCACTTGAAGAATAACGTTTAAGTTAAATCCGAACAATTTAATACGAGTCATGATCATTGGGGTAATAAAATGTGTATGAATTAAATTGTATGTATTTTTTTATTCCTGTTCGTAGGAAACAAGCAAACATGACATCTGATGGTAAATGATACCGCCGCTAATGGATGTTTGTTAGGCTACTGGCTACCGTGAAGAAAGTGAAGTGACTGAATGCGTGCAATGAGGTTTGGTGATACTAAAGGCGTCAAAAGCTATCACATGCAAACACCCTTAGAAAGTTGGACTGCCGGCCCTCTCGCTCCCTGAATGAAGTGCAGCAACATACTCAGAACTCCATTCTCTGCGAGAGTGTGGACACCCTTGATGGACTGACCCGCGGCTGTAAACATAAGACTGCCGACAGCATGGTCCTACCACATAAAATTACTTTAACATTTTCAAAACCATTTAGACCTCTGAGCCTTCACTCGACTTATTTTCATGTACAGAGAGTAATTTCGTGTGTATAGCTGAGAGATATGTGGAGTCACTGACCATTGGCAGCAGTATTTGTTGATCTAAAATTGTTATATTACTAATATTTTTTTTTTCTTTTTACGTTTATGTCTAATTAATATTTCTGTAATATTTTTTTTCTAATCCTTATTTTGTATTATTACTTCTATTATTGCGTATGGTATGCTGTTAGCAATAAGAAATCAATTGAATCAAATAAATAAATAAACTTTTTTAAGATAATGAAAATTGTGTATCCACGTAAACATTCCGTTTGGTGACGGAGTAAGAATACAATTCACCACCTTCCCCGTGGGTATCGTAACATTCGACTAAGGGATATATTAGGCATATAACATCTATGCAAGAAGAAGTAATCTCGAAATAAAACCATATACGACGTTTAAACAGCGTGTATAGTAAGCGAATTTCTCTTTGTGAAGAAAGTTCCAGCTCAGCTGTGGATCACAGATGATGAATTAATGAATAAATGAATAAAAAAATTCTATCTAATCATCACAGCCCATATACGTTCCACTGTTGGGCTCGAGTTTCCTCCACGATAGGAGGGAGATTGACCTTACCATGCTGCTCAGACAGGTTAGCAAAGGGTTTTATTTCGAGGTTTCCTTCTCTGGTATAGGGTTTCATGTCAAGTTTTCCCTCTTTTGCACAGATGTTATATCCATATTATATCCCTTAGTCGTCTTTTACGACATCCACGGGCAATTGTATTCTTGCTCCGTCACCACGCGGAAATTCAAGTCTGTTCTGCCTAATAGTAAACTATTTATTACATGCAAATGTTTAGTAGTGAATACGTTGTTTAATTGTGCTGCGTGTTGCAAATCTCTAAATAAGTTAGCAAGGCTATATGTGATACGAGTTAGTGAGAGATTTAGTTCATGGAAAACCTTTGTCTAAATTACTCGGTTCATATTCGCCTTTTGATCTTATTTTTTGCACTATCGTTACTAGAGCGTTAATGCTTTCATTATATTTAATAGTATTTTGTTAAACAAACTCATTTTCTCTGCTCTAGACACATTTAAAATAGTATTTTGATAACAAACTTATTTTCCTTTTAAATAACTTTTACGAATTTTATCGCGTTTGTATTTGATTTATGATTGCCCGACGTTTCGAACACTTTACAGCATTCATGGTCACGGGCGGAAATCATTAATCTTATTATTCGTTTGGTGCTGAAGTAAAAACATAATTCATCGCGCCCGATCTTGCTCATCATACCAATCCATACATACACGCCCCACTGTTGGGCTCGGCCTTCGTCCACTATGGGAGGGAAATTTACTTACTATACCACGCTGGACATACGTGTTCATATAGGGTTCCATTTCACAATAACAATATTTCAAAATAAGGGTACAATTTTCCTTCTCTTGCATAGATATTATATGCATATTATATTCCTTAATGGTCTTTTACGACACCCACGGACAAGAGAGGGAGTGGTAAATCGTATTTTTACTCTATCACCTTTGGATTTACTAATAAACCGTAGGATTGACTATCAAATATGATTATAAAAATAAAAAAGCTAATATATAGACACTTCGTTTTATTGAGTTTCAAATGTTAAGGAGATCTTGCTCAGAATTTCGTATAATACGAATAAGTAATACAATATGCATAAATAACAACGGCGCAAGAGAAGGAAAATTTTAAATGAAACACGATAACATCTCGTCTGACTAGGGTGATATAGTAGGACGATTTCCCTCCCATTGTGGATTAGGCTAGAGCCCAGGGAGTGGGATATATATGACTTTACAGATGGTAAGATGATTTTCTTCTCTTACAGTTATAATATATACGTATGTCCCTTGCGACCTCCCTGTCCTGTGCACATTTATGAAACCAACATTAATTCATCACAACTCATATCATGTCCCTCTGCCAGGCTCGAGCCTCCTCCGAAATGAGAGGTATTGACCTATTATATCATTCCGTGTAGTGACGGAGTAAAAATACTATTCACCACTCCCTATCTTGCCAGTGGATGTCGTTAAAGACGGCTAAGGGATATAATTAGCATATAACGCTTATGCCAAAGAAGAAAAACTCGAAACAAAACCCTATTCCAACACGTCTGACTAGTGTGGAATAGTGAGTTAAATCCTCTCCCATTATGGAGAAGGCTTGAGCCCAACTGTGGGCGATATATAGGCTGAGATGATGATGCTATCACGCTGGTCAGACAGGTTAGTATAAGGTTTTATTCCAAATTTTCCTTCTGTTGCATATATGTATATTATATTCTCTTAGTCATCTTTTACGACACCCGTGGGCAATAGAGGGGCTTGCGACATAATTATTATTCCGTCACCTCACGAATTACGAAACTAACGGGTAAGGAAATTAAAATGACACATGATATACTTAGTACGTCATTGAATAAAAACATAAATTGATTGATTGATCGAAAATTACTTATCTGTATGTAAGATACGCTTGTTGTAGTTGTCATTATTTTATTTATTACATTTATTTTTCAATTAATTCAAATTAGTTTTACAATCGTGAAACTTAATTTTAAAGGATACATAAATCTTGGTTATTGACATTAAAAACTAAATTATTTTGTCCGGTGGATGCGCGGGCAAATTGAGTTCGCTGATAATTATCGATCGCTGTTTCGTTCATGTTTAAATACAAATTTAGTTATACATAAAATTGCCGTGTAATGACGAAGTAAGAATACAATTCACCGCTTCCTATCTTGCCCGTGGATATCGTAAAACGAGTAAGGAAGATGATGTATATATAATATTTGTACAAGAGAAGAAAAATTCTAAATAAAACTATACAAACATGTCTCGTCAGCATGATATAGTAGGTCTGTTCAGGGCTCGAGCCTCCTATTGGGGCGGCTCGAGCCACAGCTAGTTTCTACGACACTCATACCGGGTGTGACTCTCATCAGTCGCCTGCCAATGGTAGAAAGATTGGTAATATGAGATTAGTAAGTGTAGTATTAGCCTTCCGACGACTATAATAAATATTGTACGTAGATACCCCGATGAATGGACAAATAAAATGCCAAAGTATAGTGGTTTTAATACTGAATTCTTGTGACAAGCGGATTCAACTGCACACAGAAGAAAATATTGTTCATCCTACAAATTCGGAGCTCTCTATATAAAGAATAACTTAGGTTATATTTGATGCCGGTATTCCCACGAGAAGAGGAACTGTGTGTGTGTGTGTATGTGTGCGGATGCGTTCTGCGTGCGTGCGTACAAGCGTGCGTGCACGCGTTCGTGCATGCGTACGTAGTATGTGTGTGTGTGTGTGTGTGTGTGTGTGTGTGTGTGTGTCTATTGGTCTAGGCGAATCAGCAAACTCTAAATGCCGTCAATCTTTGAAATCTTATTTACTTACATTCCTAAAGCATTTCTATAGTTAGAAATATAACTAAATCTTTAAAAAAAATAACTCAAAACATTATGATCATTAACGGAATTAACAAGATCGCAATTAAAAATAATTAAAATGAATTAAGAAAGATTTGATACTTAATCATTCTAATTTGTGCTAAATACATTTTATATTTATTACACCAATCAATTTCTAAGGAACATTGCATTAGTTATTTAAGAATATTAAAATAACATCAAAATAATGTTTAATGATGTCTTCCCCCATGACCTACGACCAATGGCCACGAAGTTATTACAAGGCAGGCATCATTATTACGAAATTATTTCAAAATCATGCATCATTATATATACTTCTAGACGACGATTATCATCCTTAATTACCATAAAAGACAAGTTATCATCCTTCAAGGGAATCTAGTATTTTTAACGAATAAATTGATTTTACTACGTCTGTCTCTCTCTAATGTGGTGATGGAATAAGAATACAATTCACCACTCCCTATCTTGCCTGTGAATGTCGTAAAAGACGACTAAGGGATATAATACGCATATAACATCTATGCATGAGAAGGTAAACTCAAAACAAAGTATATCAACCTATCTGACCAGCATGGTAGGTCAATTTCCTTTCTATTGTGGAAAAGATTCGAGCCCAGCATTGGGACATATATGAGTCGAGATGATGATGACGTCTGTCTCTTTGATCCAACAACATATATGACTGCCGATCACAAATATGATCATAATTTGAACAGTTCAAACAGAAATATTATTATTAATGAATTTAGATAAACTATAGACACGTGTTTTCTGGCGAAATTACCTATGCAACGCATGAAGTTTGCTATAGTCCATAAAATATAGCTTGATCTCTGTGACAGATGTCAACAAAACCAACGAAGTAAGTTTGAACGAGCGACATGTTTACAATTTCATTTTGTATCATATATATTTTCATTCTTATCGTGCCAGTTTTATTACAACTAAATTGCAATATATTATAAATATAAAAACATTAATATTCATGCCTAAAATGTACCTTGTAAGCACTAAAATACCTAGTAAACATTTTATAACATTTTATACATAAATGACGCTTACGCACGTACAATGTCATACTGGACTGAAAATAAAAAAGAGATGGGACAGTCGATATACGTAAATCGATAACCGATCTTTATTAATTTATTCATAAAAGAAATAAACCCAATACAGTACCTATATAAAACTTTCAACATATTTTGTACAATTAAAACAGACAGTTGCATTATAAAATACATAAATTGACTTAATTAAACATTAAAAAACTACTTTTCGTCTCAGAGTAAATGATAATATTATATATGCATTATTATCAATACTAGACATATTTATTTATAAAACAGTCGTAATTGATCGATTGATCTAATGACTGTTCCTATTTTGGCAAAAAATGAAAAATGTCCCTGCAAGGAACGCTTCAGTGATGACGATAATAGTGACCTAGACCTTAATTGTAGGTACTCGTAATCGTAACACGTCACTTTCGTCATTGGACCGACCACCGGTGCAGAGTAACTTGTCTTCTGTGGTCGGCCCGACGGAATACCCCTGCGGAGCCACTCCTCGACTGACGTCCCCCCCTCGGAGACGTCAGTCGTATTTTATAAATACCCTAGAATATTAAATGCTGAATCTCAGTAATTTACATATCCATATTTAGTTGCAGATTACATGATTTAATGATACCTTTTTTTTTTTGTAGGTGGGCCGCGGTCGGCGCGCCTCCGCACCACTCCGTCCGGGGCGAGAGAGGGGCTTAAGCACGCAACTCCCGCGACCCACCCGAAACCACGTCGCCTTCGTCGTTGGGCCGACCACTGGAGCAGCGTTAACTTGTCGTCAGTAGTCGGCCCGACGGAATACCCCCTATTGGGGTACCCTCCCATCGACCGACGTCCCCCCCTCGGGGAGGACGTCGGTCTTTCCTCACGCGGTCGGCCTCTCGGCGGGTGACGGACTAATCCCCGGTCACGTCACCCGCGGCCTCGGCTAGGGCGGCATGAGGCGCAGATAGTTGCGCCTGCGCCGCCCCAGTCGCCGGCGGCGGATCTCCTCATCGAGGCTGCGCTCCTCGCGCAGGCGATCCGCCGCCTCCTTTCGCGAGATCACTGTCTCGCAGAAGGCTGCGACCGCGTCCCAATTCCCGACGCTGTCGACCATCGACCTAGCGATAGCCGGCAGCGTCGGGTCCGTACCGATGATTGCGACGAGTTCACAGCGCTGCACTGCCCAAGCCCCGCAGGCCTCGAGCGTATGGCGCGCCGTGTCCTCGTCGCAATCGCAGTGGTGGCAGGACGGTGTACTCTCTCTCCTAACGACCTTGTGCAGGTATTTGGCGAAGCACCCATGCCCCGTCAAAACCTGCACCAGCCGGAAGGAGAGCACCCCGTGCCGCCTTTCCAACCACTGCATCAGCACCGGCCGGAAGGCCTCCACGTTCGCACCCCGAACCGAGGCCTCTCCAGCCGGACTGCCCAACGGGCGATGACGTCTCGGCGAGCATCGACGCGCCAGGCGGTGAGATCCCTTAACGAGACCACACCACCCTCCGCTCGCACCCCCGTCACCCGCCGATATAGTCCGGCAAGCATCTCCGCCTCCAGGTCCCACGGGGGGGTCCCGGCCAATAGGCACGCTGCCTCCGTCGCCACCGTGCGGTATCCGCGGATGGCCCTGACCGCCATGACCCTCTGTGGTCGCCACAGAAGGGCCCTAAGTCGGGCGGTCATGGACCCCGCCCACACCGGTGCGCCGTACAGGGCCATCGACCGGATGACCCCCGCGTACAGCCGTCGGCACGCAGCGCTCGGTCCGCCCACGTTCGGCATAAGCCACGATAGGGCGGACGCCGCGCCGACGAGCCGTGGAGCGAGCCTGCGGAAATGCTCCCGGAACCACCATCGCTCGTCGAGCACCAGGCCCAAGTACCTCATATGGGCCCGGATGCTGATGTCGACCGAGTGGACGGTGACTCCGGCGGATCGAGACGCCGATGGGAGGGCTCATAGTGCGCCCATGGAATAAGAGGGCCTTCGTCTTGTCCAGGGCGACCCTCAACCCCAGCGCCTCGATCCGCCTGACGACCTCCTCGGTACCAGAGGTCGCCAGGCTTACCGCCTCTTCTAGCGTCCCACCACGGGCTGTGACGAGCGTGTCGTCGGCGTAACAAATTACGCCCAGCCCGGGTGGGAGGCTCCCCCTCAACGCCCAGTCGTAGCCGATGTTCCACAGGGTGGGTCCGAGGACCGACCCCTGTGGGACACTGCACGTCATGGGCGTTCGCACGACGTCCCCTGCTCGGTCAGTGCAGAGGACGCTGCGCCCCTCCAAATAGTCTGCCACTAGCCGCCTCAGGTAAACTGGCACCCCGTGATACCGGAGCGCCTCCCTGATGCAGCTGAATGGCAGACTATTGAATGCGTTGGCGATGTCTAGGGACACCACCAACAGCACTCCCCCGCCGGTGACGGCCTCAGGCGCCACGGCCCTCAGGCGCAACAGAGCCGCGATCGTCGAACGACCCCTCCTAAACCCAAACTGGGCGTCCGACAGATCGGGCCCCGTGCCGACGAGGTGCCGCTCGATGCGGGCAGCTACCACCCTCTTCAGTAGCTTGCCCGTGTCATCGACCAGCACGATAGGCCTGTAGGCCGAAGGCGACTCCGGAGACCGTCCCGGCTTCGGCAGGAGCATCAGCTTTCCCTCTTTCCAGCACTCAGGGAACCGTCTGGACGCTAAACACGCGTCGAACAGCTCCCTGAGGCGGGGTATGATTTAATGATACCTGATAAATTTCTATTTATGTAAAATAAATATTTTAATTATAATCGATTTTTCTTCTCAGTTATCAAACGTTTCTACACTAATATTATAAAGAGGAAAATTCATTCACCACTGGAAAGCTACATTATTCCTTATAGTTTATATTTTATCCCGGTATTCCCACGGGAAATACGTGGGTAAGGCGACTGTAACCGAAGCGACGCGTGGACGGGTTGCTAGTCTATAATAAAATCTCTATAATTTTTTACTAATTAACATTATGTGGATATAAATAAATCAGTAATAATACATACATTCAATATATGAATTAACTAAATACTTGTATCATTTTATTACATAACTAGCAACTCGCCCTCGCTTCGCTTCGGTTATAGGTTATAGTCGTTTTACCCGCGTAGTTCCCGTTCCCGTGGGAATACCGGGATAAAATATAGCCTATTTTACGCCCCGATATTATAGCTTTCCATTGGTGAAAGAATTTTTGAAATCGGTGCAGCCGTTTTGAAGATTACCCGGAACAAACAGACAGACAGACAAAAATTTTTTAATTGCTATTTTTAGGCATAGGTGTCGTGCAAATAACCGTGTGAGCATGAAAAAAGCCTATTATTTTGACATTACAAATAGACACTCCAATTTTATTTATTGATATAGATGAAGTTTAAAATTATAAATTTTAAGGCGCCATATTGCTTAACTTAATATTGGAATCATCTATTTCAATGATACGTATAATATAAAAGCAATAAAATTCAAATACATATGTCGTCATAACACATTAATATAGGTACTTTTTGGATGATGTGAAAATCACTCAACACCAAGGTCTGAGTTAACTGCCTTGGAAGGTTCTAAAACACATTTTATGAGTACACCTGCTAACCAATATTTCCTATTACAAAATTATGTGTTAGTTATTTAACACTCAAGTGAATTGTCACTAAAGAAATTGTTTTAGTATGCATATGAGTTTCCTGATATGAATGTGGATGGACTGAGGAATCATGGGAGACTCAAAAAGAGATTGATTAATGAAATGATTAAATTATGACCGGCCGTCTGCCTGACGTCTACCGTAATTGAGAATACATTTGTTGACCAAACGGATGGAGTTGGTCCAACTTTGTGTAAAACTCTTAGTCACCTTTTACGACAGTCACGAGCAGCGTAATGAGGATATAGATATAAAAAGAGTCATCAAATATGACAGCTGACGGGATCCATAAGAAAGTAAGGCTATTTTATGCTGAACCCACTTAGAGAGAGATGAGGGCAGGCTAATAATAATGATGGTCATCATAAACATTTCAGCCCAAACACGTCCACTTTTAACATACTAAAGTACTGAGCGTGTTGGTAAAGGGTTTTATAACGAGTTTTCCTTTTCTCGTATCGATGTATCCACATATAATATCCCTTAGTCGTCTTTTACGACATCAACTGCTAAGAGTTGGGGTGGTGAATTGTATTCTTCTGTCACCACCCAAAAAATATGATATATGATAATTTGCCGGGCTCTTGCCCGTTGCTTTCGTAAATAACGACTATGGGATTAAATATACATCCATGTAAATTCGAAATAACGCTTAAGGATATCCTGCCGGGCTGGCCATAGGCGATAAGGGACTCGATACCAGTGGCCGGCCTAGTGGCGAAGGTGAGGAAATATGGTGGATCGTGACGGAGTAAGAATACAATTCACCACCCCTTCTCTTGCCCATGGGTGTGGTAAAAGACGACTAAGGGATTAAATTTGCATATAACTTCTACCGCTAGAGAAGGCAAACTCGAAATAAAACCTTACACCAACACGTCTGACCAACTGGGTATAATGGGTAAATTTCCCTCCAATTTGGAGGAGGCTCGAACCCAACAGTGGGATGTATACGTAGATTAGTAATAATTATTCACACTAATTTTAGAAAATTATTTAATTAGGTTTATTGATGCTGTGTAGAAGACGAATATATTTCAAACAATTTATGTAAGTATATTCTTTAAATTCATCTTACGGTTAAATAATTAACTATTAAGTTTCAATACGGTAATGACATATGAGTAATAAATATAAGTAGTTATTTAAAATGTGAATAATTATGACGAATGGTCTATATCATTCTGTTTGCGGATATAAACCAATTAAATAACTATGTATATACCAGTGACATCCTGTCGTTAATTGCAACCAATCTAAACTTTTCAACCACGTAGCTTATGAAATAGTATAAGCTATGAGATTGACAAATTAAATTTGCCCGTCATTTCCAGTTCCCGTAAATATTATTAATTTTATAAGTTAAATTATTAATGAATCAGCGTTTTGTACACGATTGATATAGGTATTATATTCTTATGATAATATCTTTAAACTAGAACTTCTTGTATATACAGGTTGTCCCTAAATTAAACGTCCAAAGGAAAGTGGGTGGTAGATGACTTTATGACAGCTATGAAAAAAATAAAAAAAAATTCATGTCACTTTGTTTTTTTGACATGAGCATATTACCAAACAAATAGTAAGCACGCACACTCGTAAACCCACCCGCGACACGTCACCCTCATCATTGGACAAACCACCGGAACAGGGTGACTTGACGTCTAAATTATAATATTGGTAATGAATGACGAGATTTTGTATCAGTGTTACATAATATGTATTGTTTGAAAATGAATGCTCTGTTTCCCCATTTATACAGGACTAAAGGAAGCTAGCTTTCTTAGTTTTCCTGAATACTTATTCCTTGATACTTTGCATCAGAAAGTATTGTTAAGCAATTAGTACTAATACTCACACAGCTTTATACTAATCTATCTTTGTATTTATGTTTAAATTGAGCGTAGTATGAAGTATATATGTAACTAAATATAGCACAGACAATTTACGAGATTAAAGGTGTTTTCCAATACTTGCTTTCATATTTTATTTATCTTTAGATGATCTATGATCTTAAACCACCAGTTTGTCGAATTTAGCATTTGATATACGTCTAATCATTGCGTTTAGAGTCATGACACCGTATTTTGTACATTTCAGTGTCATATTTGTGAAAGAAAATGTTGAAAAAATATAGTGTTTTAATCAGTTTTAAGATCGTCTATTGACAACATGGTTTATGTACATATAAGTAACAGAGATAGTTACCTGTATAGTTAAGCATTTCTGTGAGGTGACGAATTAACAATATTATTCAACAACACTTTCTTTCCCATAGATAAGGTTAACCTTATCTGAACGACGACTGAACAATTTATGCAAAGATAAAAGACTTAAAAGACTAACTAACGTATTTTGACGGAGTAAGAATAAAATTCAAACTCGCTCCCCGTCGCGCTATTGCTCGTGTTTGTCGTAAAAGACGGTTAAGGGATTACAATATGCAGATAAGTCCCATATAAGAGAAGGAAAATTCAAAATAAAATACTATACCAATCCGCCTGACTAGCATGATGTAGTAGGGTCAATTTCCCTCCCAGTGCAGAGAATGCACGATCCCAGCAGTGGGACGTATATGAGCCATGAGGAAAAGATTGAATGGTAATTCGGATTAAAACCTTACGCCAACTGCTCTGACAAAAATATCACATAGTTGCTGAATATCCCGCTTTCTATCGAGGGGCTTCGAGATCGTTCGACGAGTTGATTACCATTAGGATGATGATATAAGGGTGTTGTTTTAGTGTTGTCTTTTTAAAAATTAAGAAAAAATGTTGATGCAATGTATTTGTTTAATATACTGAATATCTGTTTTCGAAATATCACAAAGCTTGTGGAAAGTACAACGTGACTGTTTTGTTACGTGGCTCATTATATCTAAAAAGGGATAATCCATAGTAGAATCAGTCAAATAAGCATATTTTAGTTATATCAATATAATATGCCAATTATATAGATGGAATCTTTAACCACCAAAATGACTGTTACTTCTGTTTTAGTAACACATTTGGTTTCAATCACAAGAGTAAACCTTAAATTCTATACATATGTAAATTTCTTCTTCAATTATCGAACCATCAAACAAACAGCAAGCGCCCGTACCTTCAGATTGTGGACTAACGTGAAATCTGAAGAAATTTAAATTTTAAGTAAATTAGGATGTTAATTATGAACCATTTATGACTTTAACTTTATGATTTTAACCATTTATGACTCCATCTGATTTGAATAGTATAATAAGAGTTTTTATGTCTTCTAAATCTAATGCTGAATTACAAGATCCATTGAAAATTCCAGTGAAAATTGCTTTCTTCCATTATTATACAAGTTCTTATCCGAAAAAAAAAAATACTGAAAAAAATACTGCTGATTTATTAAATAGTTTTTAACGAATGTGTGTTAGTCAGCATGCCCTTAAATGTTTATCTCCCTCGGTCGCACCTCGCTTTCTTCCTTTAAAATCTTTACCACGTAAGCAGTAAACGAGCAAAACATTTTAACCAGGTCTTGGTTGCTTTTTTTTGAATAAAATTAGATGACGAGCATCAAAACATGTCAAATTATATGAAAAAGAAAATAAAGTAAAATTTAAGTTGCTTCTATATTTCATCAGATTCATAATTCAAACAGTGAATTTTATAATGAGAATGATTTTTGTAATGAGGATCTTAAGCTATGCAAGCGTATTCAAGTTGTGATCTAAAATAAGCACTATAAAGTAATAAAGATGTATTGCCTTTTCTGAATTCCCCACCTTGTTTCAGGACGAACACCAGAATTTTTAATAAATTTATAACTTGGTCATAATAAAATCAATTAAAATTAGACAAATATCACGCTGTTTAGACGAATTGGTCAAAGGTGTTATATTACTTTTCTTCCAAAGATGATATGTATGACTTACATGCTGGTCAGACGTGTTTGTATAAGGATAGTTTCGAATTTTCCTTCTCTTACATAGATCTGTATGTATGTTATATCCCTCTGTCGTTTCCTATGACACCCACGGGTAAGATAGCCACTAGGTGGACTGACGACATTCTCAAAGTCGCAGGGAACCGTTGGATGCAAGTGGTGCAGGACTGGCATTCTCTTGGAGAGGCCTATGTCCAGTGGACGTCTGTAGGCTAGTGGATAGATGGATGGGTGGATCCCCTATCTTCTAACGGGCCTTTACACCAGGCTGGCCAGACGAATGGGTATAGTGTTTTATTTCGAGTTTTTCTTAACTTGCATAGATGTTATATGCAGACTAACGCCCCGTTCACGACTTTGGCGCTGTGAGCGGCAGCTAAGCGCGGGGCGTCGAGCGGTAAAAACAAATGTATGAACGTTCCGATTGGAATTCTCGTGGGTAGGCCTATGTCCAGCAGTGGACGTCTGTAGGCTGATGGATGGATGGATGGGTAAGGTAGAGAGTGATGAATTGTATTCTTATTCCGTCACCACACAGAAAAACCATTCATCAGCTTGCAGACATTCATTGTGTTTATGTGCATATGCCAAGTGTGAATAATCCTATACTCACCACGCTTAGCAGACGAATTCACGATTAGTTAGTATTATAAGTTTCCTAGAAGTGAGCCGCAGTCTGCTGGTATTTCCTCAAGGGCTACCCCTTAGTTTCCTGTTGGAGTAACTCACATATTACATCCTTATTCCGTCACGCAGGAAAAACCAATCAATCTTTCTCCGACAGAATAACGACATTTATGACCTAATGTTAAAGACCACAGAGGGTTGGGGGCGGTGTGGGACTCGCTGGCCACATAAGTGACGGCAATACCAACTAAAACCACAGTGGCCCCTTCCACCCTTTTACAAGGTCTCGGAGAGATCGCTAGATGTTTTCTATGATTCTATCCCCGATACCCCAAATTTCAATCGTCCTAACAATGGCCTAACCAGCGTAGACTTAGCTATGAAGATTAAATTTTAAATAAGTTTTTGTAAATAAACTAGCATCTTAAACATCTCTGTAATTTACATATAGCATTCATTTATGTATCCTTACTAATATTATAAATGCGAAAGTAAGGATGTTTGTTTGTTTGTTACGCTTTCACGCTTAAACCACTTAACCGATTTCAAAAATTCTTTCACCAATGGAAAGCTATAATATCAGGGAGTAACATAGGCTATATTTTATTCCGGTATTCCCAGGGGAACGGGCACTATGCCGCAGGAAAGAAGGCGATTGAAACCGAAGCGAAGCGAGGGCGGGTTACTAGTAAAATGATAAAAGAAAATAATTTACTTAAACAAAAAGTCTTGCAACATTTTCCTCATTGCAGCAAGATTGCAACTATCAGATAGCTTACTAACGCATATACTACATCAATAAGGAAGAAATAAAATGTTAATAACGTCCTCTAATTCACAATATTCACCTTGTATTTTATGATTAATACGTAGTTCGAAATTTCTGGGATTTTCTTAAATCATCTTTATTAATTTTTCACTTAATTACATCACTTTATATTTTCGTCAGCATCCTGTTACTCATAGTTAATTAACTATAATATTATCTGTATGCAAATGAATTGCTAAGTACTATCCCCCCACTTCATTAATAATTACGTGGCGGCAACAAATGATACGCAAATACGCCATTGTTGTAAATAATTACCTAATTGCTCTTTTCTCGTGTTATAACTTTCAATGTACGGAAGCCGAGAAATAATTGTATGCAGATTTGCATATCATTACTATTTGTTACTACGATAGAAATCGAGGACCAAGGTCAGTAATAATAAGTATTAATTGCTTAGTTGCACAAAGATTATTTCTTCGTTTCTATAGCACTTAATACGATAATTGTGTAATGGAAAAAGCCCTTTTCATACACAATATATTAACAATGGCCATATTGTGATAGGTCCGGGTTACATATTAATAAATGAATCATATTTAGTTATTTTTAGAGTATAATTTTTCACTGTCGGATTTTTGTTTTAAAACTTGTTTTTTATTGTTATTTAGGAAATGCACTTCGTATTGCTTCGAGTAAGTGTTGCATAAGTAAGATAATTAAATAATGCAATTAAATAATGTTAATTTAAGGTAAAGTTCTTACAATTATTCTCGAATTATTCCCTAATGCTGGGTGACTATCTCCAGCGATAAAATATATTTTTCTGTATAGAAGTAAAAAAAAAAAAAAAGGAAGCGGGTTGTCATATTTATAACATTTTTCATTAATTCAACAGTCTATCAACATTCTCTTCCACATGCCTACGATATGGTTGGTTAGTTGATATTACAATCGGGAGGCGGTTTTCTGATCAATATTTGTATTATAAGTTTTAGAGAAAAGCACCCCTCTTTTGTTCTGTTCTATTCGCTTTTTTACGACTCCTTACCCCTCATGAAAGTACGAGATGGTGAAATATTGTATTCCTAATCTTTAGATACGCAAGTTATACATAATGTATCGTTAACATTCGACTTCTGATATACATATAGTATTATTTTTCTATATCATCATTATCATTATATCAGCCCATAGAAGTCCCATTGTTGAGGTCGGACCTCCTTTGTAATGAGAGAGTAATTGACCTACGATACTGCGCTGGTCAGAGATTTTGGTATAGGGTTTTGTCATGTTTCCTTCCTCTTGCATGGATGTTATGTGCATATTATTACCCTTAGTTTTCTTTTATGGCATCCACGAACAAAACCGGGAGTGATGAATTGTATTCTTACTCCGTCACCACACGGATGATTTTCACGGAGGGTTTCTCGAGGTATTTTTTCTCACGCTGATGTTCACTCGAGTACATTTAAATAAAATTATTATTACAAATTTGATCAAGTTTGTCTTTGATTTTTGTTTCACGACGTACGTTTAGTGTTAACACTAATACGTTTTCACATTACATTTTCACATACCCTTCAATTTTTGAAATATTCTTACTTCACAACATGGAGAAGGTAACAATTACGTAAAGCTTATTAAATATCTTACAGAATGAAATGTAAAGATACAAGGGAAGTAACAAAACACATATACAGTTCACCACCGAATGACCACTGTGGAGAAGGTTGCAGGCGTAGGATATAAACGCCAAAATGATGAAATAAAATATTGTTATTAAAATATAAACATTAATCATAGATTTACAAAGGCGTGTTTATCCAAAGTTTTTTGAAATAAAAACTAGTTTCTATGATACTAACAGAACGTAGTTATTATTCAATATTTCACACATAATATTGTTGACAGATAATATATATTATAACGTTGAAAGATATTTTATAACGTTAAAACATATTAATATCGCAATTTATCTAGTTATTAGTCGATTTGACAGCGCCATTTGCAATGCTATAGAAGTTTTTGCAATGTTGAATTTATTTTCAAAGTATGCAGTTTGTGAATTAATTGATTAGTGGATTGTATTAAAAATATATTTTTGTTTACTTGTTTGATGATGGACTCATAAAGTGATGTGGTACTTTACTATCTTAGAAGGCATCTCAAGAAATAATTAAAGAACATAGATAGAAAACATCAATGGAATATGGATATTTCAAAATAAATAGTTTAATACAGGGGTACAAACTTTAAAAATAACGGAATATCAACCAAATATCTTTTATTTTATGGAACCCCGTATCAAATGATAATACATCTGAACAGAGTGCGTGTGAGAGTCTAAATCAATGGTGCGAGCGGGAGGCGGTGTGGGAGGGAACTCAGCGCCTGGCGCGTCGACGCCCGCCGAGACGTCATTGCCCGTTGGGCAGTCCGGCTGGAGAGGCCTCGATACGGTGGCTGGACCGTGGAGGCCTTCCGGCCAGTGCTGATGCAGTGGCTAAAACGGCGGCACAGGGAGCATTCCTTCCGACTGGTGCAGGTCTTGACGGGGCATGGATGCTTCGGCAAATACCTATACACGGTCGCTAGGAGGGAGAGTACACCGTTCTGCCACCACTGCGATTGCGCCGAGGACACGGCGCAGCATACGCTCGAGGCTTGTGCCGCCTGGGCAGAGCAGCGTCGTGAACTCGTCGCAATCATCGGTGCTGACCTGACATTGCCGACCTTCGCCAGGGCGATGCTCAGCGTCAGGAACTGGGACGCGGTCGCAGCCTTCTGCGAGGCAGTAATCTCGCAGGAGGCGGCGGGTCGCGCGCGCTAGGAGCGCAGCCTCTACGAAGCAACCCTCCGCGGCAACTGGGGCGCGTAGGCGCGACTACCTGCGCCTCATGCCGCCCTAGCCGAGGCCGCGGGCGGCGTGACCGGGGAATTAGTCCGTCACCTGCCGAGAGGCCAACTGCGTGAGGAAAGACCGACGTCCTCCCCGAGGGGCGGACGTCGGTCGATGGGAGGGTACCCCACTAGGAGGTATTCCGTCGGGCCAACCACTGATGACAAGTAACCCTGCTCCGGTGGTCGGTCTAACGACGAAGGCGACGTGGTGTTCGAGTTGCGGTCGGCGCACTCCTCGTACCACTCCGTCCGGGGTGACAGGGGGGCGTAAGCACGCAACCCCAAAAAAAAAAAAAACAAAAAAGAGTCTAAATCCGCCACGAAACGTCGCGCATTGTTCCTAACTATGTGCGGTCCAGTGCTATAGTCGGAGCTGAATTCTTGCTATTTACCCACATACATAATAAGTAATGAGTCCGCCCGCGACCATGAATGCTGTAAAGTGTTCGAAACGTTAGGCAATCAAAAATAAAAAAAAACTAATACAAACGCGATAAAATCCGTAGTTTTATTTACAATTTAATACTCACGGCAGCGTTCGGGAAACTTAAGAGGATCTTCTCGTCTAACATACTTCAGTGTCTGAAACACAGGTGTACGTCCAGTGTGTGTTACCAGTGATAACTTACGGCAAGGAAACGTGGTTTCTAAATGTAGGCCTGATAACCAAGTTCAACGTCACTCAGCGTGCTATGGTGCGAGCTATGCTCGGGATTTCTCTGCGAGATAGAATCCGAAATACAGCAATCCGCAGAAAAAACAGTGCAACCGACATATCACGAAAAATTAGCACCCTGAAGTGGCAATGGGCAGGCCACATCGCTCGACGAACCGACAACCGCTGGGGAAGAAAGGTTCTCGAGTGGCGACCACGTATTGGACGCCTGGTGAAAGTTGCTGGGCGTCGTTGGATGCAGGCAGCACAGGACCGCCCTCTGTGGCGTAACATGAGGGAGGCGTACGTCCAGCAGTGGACAGCGATAGGCTGAAATTATGATGATGAATGATGAAACATCAGAAATTATAATTGTAGTGAGTTCATGTCATCACTAATTTTGCGCTATTTCAAAATAATATTCGTAGCAGTGGTATTATTTCACATACAAATTACTAAAATGAAAAGATATTTAATTTTGGCGGAACCCTGATGACTATTCTACGGAACCCCTAGGTACCGCGGAACACGCTTTGGGAATCTCTTTTTTAATAGATAGATTTATGTGATATCATCATCATTGTAGCCCACAAACGTCCCACTGTTGGACTCGGGCCTCCTCCACAATGAGAGGGACTTTGACCTACTATACCATGCTGCTCAGACATATTAGTATAGGGTTTCATTTCGAATTTTCCTTCTCTTGCACAAATGTTATGTGTATATTATAGCCCATAGTCGTCTTTTACGACATTCACGGGCATGATTATGTATTATATTCTTACTCCGTCACTACACGAATAATATCTGATAAATTATGTGATATAGTAAGATATGAATTATTTTTTTGTTTTTTCTTATACAAATCCGCAGTCATGTAAGCAAACTACCCGTATATATAATGCATTAAATTATGAGAGGTCAGTCAAACCATTCATCATTCTCTAATAATTCATAACCATTATACTTTGAAACCGCCACATATTAATCACTATTAAATATTCTTATAATATTTATTTTACATGGATCTATATAAAATGGCAATGTTTTTCTTAAGTCGGTTAAAAAGTATGTTATTAATTGTAAACAGTAAATATCTTCCTGTGAGAAATAGTTAACACAAAGTAATTAATTATAGTGTGATTTGTTACTTCCATAATATTTTAATTTTATTTTTTAGATTGACAAGGACTAATAGTTTACACCTAATAGAAGGAATGAGATAATTCTTTATTTATTTAGAATTTATTAAAAAGCTTAACAAAGTTTACACGATATATGCTGATTGTATATCTTTTTTTGGAACTAATCTCATAATATATTCTCGTTGGCGATCGACGCTCCCGAGCAGTAACGTCGAGAGGAGAGGGTACCCCGCGACCGGGGTAATCCGTCGGGCCGACCACTGAAGACAAGTTACCCTGCACTGGTGGTCGGCCCAACGACGAAGGCGACGTGCCACGAGTGGATCATTTGGCCGCGCGCTGCCTCTCTGTCGCCCAAGACGAAGCTGGGCGGCGGGTGCACTGACCATGGCCCACCCCTAAGAAAAAATCCTATATTCTCCTCACTGTAACTCCTGTAAGCCAAGATCCACAATGGTCTACATAAATAGATAAACTAACCGAAGTTTAAGCCTCAGAAAGTCCCGAGAAATGCTATTAATTATCTTGGTATGCACAACTAAGTTAACCGCGGGTCGGTCCGGTCGCGGTACCACACACACAGAAAATTGACGTCCGAGTATTAGCAATTTGTTATTACGCTTCGTTCGGTGAGCGAGAGAGCCGGCAGCCCAACTTTCTGAGGGTATTTGCGTGTGGTGGATTTTAGTGATGCCGTATCACCGAACCTCTTTGCACGCATTCACACTCCCTTCACGGTAGGCAGGGGCCTTGCAAAGGTTCATGAGCCGCAGCAACACTTACCATCTACTGTTTGCTCGTTTACCATTTAAATAATATACATACATAATATACATACCATTAAAAAAAATAGAAAAGGAAATGGAAAAATTGCAGTTTTCTCTTATAAAAAGTAGACGACGCAAAATTGGCTAATAAACTAATATGTATACAACAGAATTGCAGCACTACAGCGCTGAATATGACGGTGGTTGAGGTGCCTACATGTGAGTCTCAAGATTTATTGCACTGGTAGATATGGCAAAAGTGCCTGAACGCACATGTATTTTCTCGATCTTATTGAATATCTATATGTGAGCCTCAAGATCGACCTCATAATATTTTAAAATAATAATTTAAATAATAATAATTTAAGTATCTATGACTCTATTTCTTCTTTTTTATAGTTTGTGCTTAACAGTGTGGTGACAGATTAGGAATATAATATATCATCAGTCCTTACTTTACCATGGAAGTTGCAGGAACCGGCTGATGAGCCCTCAATAGAATGGACAGTTGGCTTTTAACCGACAGTTGGAGGATAGTTGGGGAACATGGGCATTTTCTTTTTTATTGCAAGCAGTGGCAAACGAGCAAACAGTACACCTGATGGTAGGTGTTGCTGCCGCTCATGGACCTTTACAAGGCCGCTGCCTACAGCGAAGAAAGTGAAGGGAGTGTGAATGCGTACATTGAGGCTCGGTGATACCAAAGGCACCACCAAAATCCTCCGCACGCAAACACCCTCAGAAAGTTGGGCTTCCGCCTCTCTCGCTCACCGAACGAAGCGCAGTAACAAATTGCTACTACTCAGACGTCGATTTTCTGCGAGAGCATGGTACTACCCCGGACAGACCGGCCCGCGACTGTAGGCAGATAACTGTCGACAGTGTGATCCTACCAGTAGGAAAAATATTTAAAAATATTTTATGCCGGTATTTCCACGGGAACAGGCACTTCGTGGGTAAGGCGACTGAACCGAAGTGAAGCGAGGGCGGGTTGCTAGTGTAACTATAAATAACATAGATTTTCCTAGGACTTTTGAGAGAGGATAACGTATTCTGCCCATTTTGCAATGATGAGTAAATTAATTGCGGAAATGATTATATAAATCTTAAGAGATCAAAATTTAAAGTTGATTTTAAAACATATCACATAGCCTATATAATTTTAAATAATTACATAATTTATTTAACTTTATTTGTCTTTTGAAATTTAAATTATTATAATTTTATTAATTATATTATTTTATTTAACATACCTATGTATGTTATATAAATTGCGCAATAAATACAATTTTAAAATAAAAAAATAACAACAACGCAGTTAAATTAAATGTTTTAAATATTTTTTAATAAGTGTGTATATTATTTTAATACACTTTATAAAATACCGGTGTTGTAGCTACGTGCGTTAGTTTCCCTATTTTTTATTACCAAATGATATCTATCAATTAATCTTTGCACAATTGATGAATAAAATATTAGATGCTTTAAAAACATATTAAATCGCATATTTAATTTTATTTAATTGCAAATTATTTTTTTCATTGTTATTATTTCCTCGTTGTTCTAGTGGTGACCGCTCCTAGTAAAGTCTTAAGGTCGACTCCTACATTCTAAAAATGTTATTAATTTTCGTGCAAATTCTTCTGATGAAATTCTAAATAGCAAAGGAATGCAGTTTACTGTAGGCCGATATATGCCAAAAAGCTTGCACATTACTGTATATTACTAAAAAAATATATCGCGGAATATATGTGTATCATAGACAACCCATTTTTAACACAATACCGAAAAATATCTTTTTAGATTTACCGTGAAGGTAATCTCAATGATTTATGCTTCGCCATGAATTCTTTAACTTACAATGAAAAATGGCGGATTTAATTTTTAATAGGCTAACTAGTTTTATATGAGGCTGCGTTCGCGTTTTACCCTGCTCAATAACTTTTAAATTTCGATATAAAATATACAAAAATTTAAATTGGGAAACCAATATCTCGCAAAAATATAGTTAATAAAATGGTGATAAACTACTATTACTAAAAGTTCTATCTATAGGATATTTATTTATGCAGTTAATGTATCTAGGAAACTGGACCGAAATAGCATGTTTTATATTTTTTCCTTCATGTATGTATTAAGTATTAATTGTATTCTAAATTTGAAGCTTCTCGTCTTCTTGTCTGCTAGAAGTGCCTCAATAATATTGATGATCGGTCAGTCAGTCAGTGAATGAGTGACAAAATTACGAAACTTTGACTAGTTCTTAGACTATTGGATCAAATTGAATAAATGTTGAAATATACCGTGTATATACAATGCGTGCATGGTTACGAAAAATTTAGGCTTTTAATTGTATTCACAACGAAGTTATAGTGGGTCGAAAATGGCCTGAATTGGTTCGAGAAAAGGATGTTACGGCAGTGTTGCACTTTTGCTCGACTTGGCGAGGGCACTACCGTGCCCCCAGATAGTGTTTTTTCTTTGATTAGGTGGATTGTTTTTGTTACTGTAATTTTCATCAATCCAACTGACGTCTTCTGATGGATATTATACTCCACAAGGAGGATAATGCCGTAATAGTTACTGACGAGATGGCAATCGCCGTGTTATGAGTTTCTCGGCAGATTGTTTCCTGACATCCACTGATGGACATTATACTCCATAAAGGGGATAATGCTATAATGGTTAGGTTTGGCTGGCAATCACCGTGTTATGAGTTCCTCAGCAGATTATTGCTGTCTATCCTCAGCTATTCACAAAAGGATTTATTGATTCCCATAAAACGTAAAAGTTAATCTTAGAAGATTATCTTTATTTATTAATATATTATTTATAGATTTATATAGTAATGTGAAGTAAAAGGCGGATAAGGTACGTAAATAAATAACATTCATTCATTTTAACTCATTTATGTACTACGCTTGAGCCTCCTCTACAATAGAAGGAAAATTCATCTACTATACCACGTTGATGAGACTTGTTGGTATAGGATTTTATTTCGAGTTTTATTTCTCTTGCATATATTATAATATGCATATTACATCTCTTAATCGTATTTTACGATACCCATGGGGTGATGAATTATATTCTTACTGTTCACTTGGTGACGACCAAACGGAAAAAAAATACACTCCATCCATCCATCCATCAGCCTACGGACGTCCACTGCTGGACATAGGCCTTCCCACAAGAATGTCACTCGGAACGGTCCTGCGCCACTTGCATCCAAAAATACATTATTACAAGTAAATTAATAGTGGCAGGACCACACACTGTTGACATTTATTTGTATACAGCCCCGGGCCGGTCCGTCCGGGGTAATACCACGCTCTCACAGAAAATCGACGTCCGAGTAATATCAATTTGTTACTGCGCTTCGTTTGGTGAGCGAGAGAGCCGGAAGTACAATTTTCTGAGGGTGTTTATGTGTGGTGGGTTAGTGATGCCTTTTGTATCACCAAAACTTTATTGCACGCAATCACACTTCCTTCACATTCTTCGCGGTAGGCAGCGGCCTGCATGAGCGACAGCCACACTTTCTTTTTTTTTTTTTCGCTGTGGAAATGCAATTTACGCACTATCCCCCGCCGGTGTCAGACGAGGGGGAGTGTGGGACTCACCGGCTATGCTTCTGGAATACCCACTAAAACCACAGCGGTCCCTTCCGCGCTTTTACGGGGTGCCGGAAAGGTCGCCTTATGACATTCGATCCCCGACAGCCACACTTGCCATCAGGTGTACTGTCTGCTCGTTTGCCATCGTATACAATAAAAAAAATCTCGTGATAACCTGTCGGTGGTCGAACCGTTGATATTTTTACGCTATGTTGCCGGAATATAGCCCTATAACAATGTAGTATAATTAGAAAACAAGTTGTATAACTAGAAGTGCCGTGTAAATACTTCACACTCTTATTACACACATCACGCAGGCCTTATGTTACGAACTTTTTTTTTTGGGTGGGCTGCGGTCGGCGCGCTCTTCGCACCACTCCGTCCGGGGCGACAGAAGGGCGTAAGCACGCAACACCCGCAACCCACCCGAACACCACGTCGCCTTCGTCGTTGGGCCGACCACCGGGGAGGACGTCGGTCTTTCCTCACGCGGTCGGCCTCTCGGCGGGTGACGGACTAATCCCCGGTCACGTCACCCGCGGCCTCATGTTACGAACTCTTGCTAATTTTTATAAATACCAAGTTGTTTTTGTGATAATCATAATGTTTACTAAAATTTATCAATAAATGGCAATGGTTATTTTTCTGTATATTCATTCATCATCATCATTTCAGCTCATATAAGTCCCTCCGTTGGGCTCGAGCCTCCTCCACAATAGGAGGCAAATTGACCTTACTTATCAAATCAAATCATTTATTCTGCATAATTTTTTTTTTTTTTTTTTTTTATGGGTGGGCTATGGTAAGCGCACGCGCGGTCCAGTCCGTCCGGGGCGATAAAAGGACGGCGCGCGGGCCCATAACCCACCCGTACCCACGTCACCTCGTTGTTGGGCCGACCACCGGAGCAGATGTGACTTGTCGTCAGTGGTCGGCTAAGGGACCTTCTCCCTAAGGGCACTTACATATTGTCAATTTACACGTTTGAACACAATACAATAATCTACCACCGGATCGGAACGCGGCCACAAACTGAGAAGATCCGGCAAGAAACTCAGCGGGCAGTCATTTTTTCTTTAATCTTTTAAATACACATGATATTATGCTTCGTACAACATACATGGAATTAGCTCCAGTGTGATGCCCTTCGAAATTGTATATATGTATAAATTTTCAAAATTATAAGACAAACATTATTACACCATGCTAGTCAGACAGGTTGGTATAAGGTTTTATTTTGAGTTTTCCTTCTCTTGCACAGATAAGCATATTATCCCTTAGTAGTCTTTTACGACATCCACGGACTAGATGACACGGAGTGGTGAATTGTATTCTTACTCCGTCGCCACACGGCAAACATTATTTATACTGAACATTATTTAATAATTATTATTACTTAATTACTTCTAATGTTTACACAAGTATTATACATTGTAAATAAAACTAGTAGTCCGCCCGTGACCATGAACGCTGTAAACTGTTCGAAACGTCGGGCAATCAAAAATCAAATACAAATGCGATAAAATACTTACTGTTATTTACAATAATTATTACTATTATATAAAGTTTAAAAATTCCTACTTGACGGCGTATTGTAATATAATATTTAAATTAATTTTAATAAGGACGTTCACTTTGATAAACATTCTTAAATTTCATCAGAGATGAAAGTAATCTTCAATATGGCGTACACAAAATCAAACATTAAAATGGCTGTAGTGTTTATAGATTTTTCATAATGACAAATAATGACTGAGAAATAATATTTATATAGATACTATATAAGAAAATACCGTACGCAACCAAGTGGTGTAACTAGTTTAAAATAAAAACATACAGCCACTATCAATCGTAGTTCATGATCAAGGTAATCTTCCCACGGTGCTGAACACCTGTGTCCTGCTAAAAGGCTTATTATAAGTACGAATGAAACAAGTGCAAACTTAGCGACAAATTTACCTTTGATAATATACTTTTTTTTTTTTGGGTGAGCTGCGGTCGGCGCGCTGCTCGCACCACTCCGTCCGGGGCGACAGAGGGGCGTAAGCACGCACACCCACAACCCACCCGAACACTACGTCACCTTCGTCGTTGGGCCGACCACCGGAGCAGGGTTACTTGTCATCAGTGGTCGGCCCGACGAAATACCCCCTATTTGGGGTACCCTCTCATCGACCGACGTCCCCCCCATGGGGAGGACGTCGGTCTTTCCTCACGCGGTCGGCCTCTCGGCGGGTGACGTACTAATCCCCGGTCACGTCACCCGCGGCCTCGACTAGGGCGGCATGAGGCGCAGTTAATTGCGCCTGCGCCGCCCCAGTCGCCGGCGGCGGATCTCCTCATCGAGGCTGCGCTCCACGCGCAGACGATCCGCCGCCTCCTTCTGTGAGATCACCGTCTCGCAGAAGGCTGCGACCGCGTCCCAATTCCCGACGCTGTCGACCATCACCCTAGCGATGGCCGGCAGCGTCAGGTCGGCACCGATGATTGCGACAAGTTCACGCCGCTGCACTGCCCAAGCCGCGCAGGCCTCGAGCGTGGCGCGCCGTGTCCTCGTCGTAATCGCAGTGGTGGCAGGACGGTGTACTCTCCCTCCTTACGACCCTGTGCAGATATTTGGCGAAGCTCCCATGCCCCGTCAACACCTGCACTAGTCGGAAGGAGAGCACCCCGTGCCGCCTTTCCAACCACTGCATCAGCACCGGCCGGAAGGCCTCCACGGTTCGCACCCCGAACCGAGGCCTCTTCAGCCGGACTGCCCAACGGGAAATGACGTCTCGGCGGGCGTCGACGCGCCAGGCAGTGAGCTCCCTTAACGAGATCTCACCTCCCCCCGTTCGCACCCCCGTCACCCGCCGATACAATCCGGCGAGCATCTCCGCCTCCAGGTCCCACGGGGGGGTCCCGGCCAATAGGCACGCTGCCTCCGTCGCCACCGTGCGGTATCCGCGGATGGCCCTGACCGCCATGACCCTCTATGGTCGCCACAGAAGGGCCCTTAGTCGGACGGTCAAGGACCCCTAATAAAATCAGTTTAAAATAATTAGAGAACTATGCAAATATTTGCATAGTTTAATGTTTTGTTCAGACGTATAACTATTATTTTATTACTTATTCGAGTATGCTTTTTTAGTCTCCTAAACTGTAATTATGACTAATTTTATTTTAATTTAAAATTACAATTGGCAGTCATACATATCTATTATAATTTCTTATATTTCCTGTTATTATCTTGAAGTTTACTTTTTATTTGCCATTGAAATGTCTTAGAGCATTTTGAACTCTTTTGAAAAACATCGTAATCTTCAGAGAGTTGGAAATTGTTATCATTCCTAAAAACTGATGAAATTAGCTATGTAATAAGAATTATATAGTACTGAAATCAAAAATTCAGAGATTTAAAATGTAATGCTAAACGATAGTAACATATATCTAACTAAAACCATATTTTTGTCAAATAAAATAAAACAGATTTGCTATCAAATAAACACGCGTGATTGTTGTGCCTTTCAAAACACGTTTCTAAATTATTATTTCTTAACTAACGTAATATAGTATGTAACAATATTTGAAATGTCGTGGGAATGTAGTATCTAATTATAGTCAAATTATATTTCTAACTACTGTAGCGATAGTTGGACTGTCTCTTCCGCTATTCTTTCTTCCGTATTTCCGGATAAGATATGATGCGTCTTACTATTAATGCTCCGATTTTTCTGTGATATTTTCCTGTGCACGCTAGTTTAGTACTATCCTCACTAACATTATAAATACGAAAGTAAGTTTGTTTCTTTGCTATGCTTTCACGCTTAAACCATCATCATCTTGCTCTTATCCCAATTACTTGGGGTCGACGCAATATGCCATCTATTTTGACATATTGCAAAAATTTCGGCAATGACTTTTATGACCGGCCGCCTGCCTGACGTCAACCCTCCTTGGGAATGTAATCGTTGACCCAAATGGTACCAGATGAAGTTGGTCCGGGTCAATCTAGGGCTCTTAGTCGTCTTTTACGACACCCACGAGCAAAGCAAGGGTTGGTAGTATTCGACGCCACTACCACATAGCACCAAAAATTCTTTCACTACCGGCAAACTATAATATCAGGGTACTCCCTGATAAGATATATTTTATCTCCGTATTCCCACGGGAACGGAAACGAAAGAGCAGCGACGATGAGTTGTTAGTACAGTATAAGTGCTTTTTAAATTACTTTTTTAAATACTTATTTGGATTAATTAATACGCAATGTATACTACAGGCTGTTTACTCACCAAATTAAAAATGTTTATCCTAAATGTTCTAAGCGTGCACTCTTTGCCGTCGCGTAAATTATCCGAGATAGTGCAAACCGCAACTGCAAAATTATTTGCAATTATATGAACAGTACCCTGTGTTGGGACCTGCCCATCCAGTATTATAACGGTACTAGCACTCAGGAGAGCAACGGAAACTGAAATGTTAGCTGGTATAGGGGAGAAGATAAAAATCACATGCAAATTTTAATTTCATTTTCTTTTGTATTAGATTCTGTGGTTTTCAAATTATTTATATCATTTCATCATCACCATCTCAGCAGTATTGGGCGAAAGCCTTCTACATAATAGGAAGAAAATCGACTATCTTTACTACACTGGTCAGACTGGTTAGTATAGGGTTTTATTTCGAGTTTTCCCTCTTGCATGTGTATATCATGTTTATTTATTTATTTTCTATTAAATATACCATCGTTCCCGTGTGGCGACGGAGTAAGAATACAATTCACCACACTCTATCTTGCCCGTGGATGTCGTATAAGACGACTATGGGATATAATATGCACATTACAGATGTTATGTGCAAGAGAAGAAAAACTCGAAACTAAACCCTATACCAACATGTCTGACCAGCATGGTATAGTAGATCAAATTCTCTCCCACTGTGGAGGAGGCCCTAGCCCAATAGTGGGACGTATGTGACGATGATGATGATGATGATGATGCCATCGTTTTTGGTCAGGCTAATGTTCAACCCCATAAACCCGACAGGGTGACAGATAGGATGGGTGTGGCCCCATTACCACTCTCCGTTCAGGGCCACTAGAACCCACTGAATATACAATAACCTATAAGATATGCCTAATATCTTGCATCTTATAAATTGCACCATCCAATAGGCAAGGGCAAAAACTAGATTTGTCACGCAAGCGGTTATTAATGCTTTTGAACCAATATAACGACGTTACCAGACTTTAATTGGGTTTCTTTTTCATTTCTCCTTTTGCTATATCCACTGCAAATTCGCTTATCGATACATTCACATCAAAGAATTTATCTCGTAGATATTAATTACTTTTGTTGAATAAGCAAGTACTACTATCGGCATGTTTATTATTAAGTGCTATATATATACGGGTATTTATAACTGATGTTAGTATTCAAGTTCGATCTCTTTATGGATTCTCAATGATTTAATTACACAGGTATGGTATTTTTTTTCAGCTACCTACCACCAAAGTGTTATTTCTATATCCGTAACCATATTAACCGATTAACGGCCGAGAATCGTATTTTTTTTTCATCAGTTTTAATGCAAATTCTCATTATTAAGAAACGAGAATTTTCAAATGAAAAATATGATCTCTCGTACTTTGTAGTGTGCTCTTTCAGAATCTGGTATTGAAATTCGATACTTACACTAAAAAAATTGGCCGTTTTTAAACAAAAAAAAACAAAAAATCGAAGACATTTTTCTCACGATTTTATTTCTCATAGAAAACACCGAATGACCCCCCATCTTTTTTTTTCAATTATGAGTGCACTAAATAGTTGTTGTTGAACGACGAATTTTTTAAATATACAAAAATCTATATTTTTACTAAAATGGCGTTATCAACCTCGAGTGGTGAGCAAAATTTCATGTTTCGCGTAAAATAGATAAAATCGGATCTTCACGAAAATTGATATCCAGGGGTTTTTTTAGGTCGCTGATTACGATTCTGCCAACAAAATTAGAAAATTCAAAATGGATCCAATATGGTCGACCGGAAAGCCAAAAACGTCTTTGAATCGGGTGAAATTGAGCACTCGGGGGTTTTTGAGGTCGCTGATTACGATTTTGCCCTCGACGGATGGAATGGACGCCGTCTGAGATGACTAAAGAACGGTGCGCGCCCCATAGCCCCTTCGCCATTGGACCAACTACTAGTACTGAGTCCGTAACGTAAAACATTTTATTAATAGGGTTTATTGTGAGTGACAAACTGTCTTCATTATGCAAGAGCTCATTAGAATAAGATGGTCAGTCTACTTAGAAATTAAATAAATTTATAGCTACACACTATTTTTAAAGGTTTAGTAAATTAAAGTACAATATTGATCTTTAAGGTGAATAAATACAAGAAGTGAATGGTGTTAAGTTTGATTTTTGATATCTTAAACTTTTTATTTCAAATTATACTTGATATGGCATGAAGGTGTGATCTTTATCATTGATTTATAAAGAAATGGTAGGTTTTTAAGTGCCATGTTTGGTTGACTGGGTTGTCAAATCTTTTAATTTACGTTTAATGGTATAGATAAAAAGTTTAAATTTAAAAGCGAAACTGGAGCGTCAAATGAATAAATAAGTTTTGCTATAAAATTAAACTTGGTGTTGATAAATGACAAGTTAAGTTTTTATAGATTTCACTCCCTAGAAAGCACTTAAATTTATTACATTTATACGCATTAGATTCGTTTGTTGAAATTTGATAATTTACATCCCATAGCATATAGATTATTTAGATAGTCTTACGCCTGCTTCCCAGAGAGATAGGCTTAAACTACGGATTTTCACAAGCCACGATACTGGCCTAGTTCCATCGCTTCACCCACATTCATCACAGTCTTCATGCATTCTCTACGATTACGCGTACTCTTACGTGACCTTTCACCAGCACGTCTCCAATTTGATCCAGGAACGTACGGCGTGGTCTTACTCTTGTAACCGTCCCAATCACACTTGCTATGTATACTTGCTTCGTCAATCTCTCTTCCCTCATTCTTGCTAAATGTCCAAACCACCACAACATACCTTCATCATCATCATCGCAGCCCACATACGTCCCACTGTTGGCCTCGAGCCTCCTCCACAGTGGGAGGGAATTTGACCTACTATACCATACTGGTCAGACATGTTGGTATAGGGTTTTATTTCGAGTTTTTCCTCTCTTGCACAGATTTTATGTGCATATTATATCCCTTAGTCGTCTTTTACGACATCCACGGGTTTGGTGAATTGTATTCTTCCTCCGTCACCACTTTGACCTTGGAATGGAATGGACCACGGACTTTTGGGAATAACACTCCTCAATAATGGCGAGATTATGCCCCTGGACTTGGATATACTGTACAAATCGGTTGACGTAAGTTATCATTTCAAGTTTGCCAGCTATATTAGCTTACCCTTAATCGTCTCTAACAACATCTATAGAAACGGAAGAAGTGATGGTTGTAATTTTTTAATCCGTCACACATTTAATTGTCTTTTTGTACTACTACCTTTTTCAAGTATCAGCGTTTAAAGGCAAAAGTTTATATGTATTTACATTCAAAGGTATTTTCTAGCTGAGAAGAAAATTGCATATACGTACATTAATTTCGACAGATGAATGGACCATTGTGGTATAAAGTTGTTGGTACATAGGATGCTATTCATTATGCTGATATTAGTACAAGGATGGTTAGTGTTGACCCTAAGGTCATACAACACCTATGAAAGAGGCAAACTATTCATAAATTGTAAATGCTGGATATTTCAATAGACTGATGTTAAACTGGATATTATTATATTACAATGGCCATAACCACATTCAACCTAATATTGCGCAAAATACTTCTACAAAATTAAACAATAATACAGCACGGAAAGCTTATTAAGAATACAATTCACCACTCACTATCTTGCCCGTGGATGTCTTAGGGATATAATATGCGTACCCCAAGTAGGGGGTATTCCGTCGGGCCGACCACTGATGACAAGTTAACCCTGCTCCGGTGGTCGGCCCAACGACGAAGGCGACGTGGTTTTCGGGTGGGTTGCGGGAGTTGCGTGCTTAAGCCCCTCTGTCGCCCCGGACGGAGTGGTGCGGAGGCGCGCCGATCGCAGCCCACCTACAAAAAAAAAAAAAAAGGGATATAATATGCACATAACCCTGCTGCTGTGTTTCTCGTGCGCTATTACATGTGTTTTAAACGAGGTTTAAGAAGAGTATTCTCTTCGCGGTAGGCAACGGCCTGGCTGTGCCCCTGGTATTACAAAGGTCCATGTGCGACAGTATCACTTACCATCAAGTGCTCGTTTGCCACTATTCGCAAAAAAAACATAACATCTATGCAAGAGAAGGAAACCTTGAAATGAAACCCTATACTAACACGTCTGACCAGCATGGTATAGTAGGTCAATTTCCTTCCTATTAGAAAGGAGGCTCGACCCCAATAGTGGGACGTATGTGGGTTGTGATGATGATGATATTATATACAATGTAATCCTTACTAATATTATAAATGCGAAAGTAAGTTTGTTTGTTTGTTACGCTTTCACGCTTAAACCACTGAACCGATTTCAAAAATTCTTTCACCAATGGAAAGTTATAATATCAGGGAGTAACATAGGCTATATTTTATCCCGGAATGCTCACGGGAACGGGAACTACGCGGGTAAGGCGACTGAAAGCGAAGCAAAACGAGGGCAAGTTGCTAGTATAATATAATTTACTAAAACAAACACACACAAGTCTTGGCCGGCTTTTCTCATCATCATTATAATCTCAATTCAAATGTGTTCCACCGTTGGGAGAGAAATGGACCAACTTAATCACGCCGATAAGACGTGTTGTTATCGGATTTTATCCCGACTTTTCCTTCTGAAGTAAAGATGATATTTGTACATTATATCCTTTATTACATGTGGTGACCGAGTAAGAATACAATTCACCATTCCTTATCTTGCTATGCAAGAAAAACTCGACATAAAACCCTATACCATTACGTCTGATCAGCCTGGTATAGTGAATCAATTTCCCTCTCATTATGAAAGGCTCGAGCCCCAGTGGAACTTATGTGAGCTCAAATGATGCTATCCTTTATTCTTCTTATACGACACTTACGGCTTAGAGAGGAGGTCGGGAATTGTATTTTTTCATAATGATTTCTGATGTTTACGCGAGTATTATACATCAACTACATAGTATAAAATAAAGTCGTCTTCTCTGTCCCTATATCCCTATGTATGCTTAAATCTTTAAAACTACGCAACGGATTTTAAAGCGGTTTTTTTAATAGATAGAGTGATTGATGAGGAAGTTTTATATGTATAACTAGCAACCCGCCCTCGCTTCACTTAGGTTTTAGTTGTTTTACCCGCGTAGTTCCCGTTCCCGTGGGAATACCGGAATAAAATATAGCCTAGTTTACGCCCTGATATTATAGCTTCCCATTGGTGAAAGAATTTTTGGAATCAATCCAGCCGTTTTGAAGATTACCCGGAACAAACAGACAGACAGTGTCGTGCAAATAACCGTGTGAGCATGAGAAAAGCCTATTATTTTGACATTACAAACAGACACTCCAATTTTATTTATTGGTATAGATAACATCCATTAAATAGTGGAGAAATACTGTTATTTTTGAGGTTTCTAATGTGATGTCGTAAATAATTACATTTTTCCCGCTTACATTGCAAACGCAGGCTGAATCCTACGAGATTTATCAAAATAATGTACTAAGTATTGTACAAATTGAAAAGGTCTACAGAAACCTCCGCGATGGTATATGTCTATCTCTTATGGATCATTATCATCATCATCATAGCAGCCCACATACGTCCCACTGTTGGGCTCGGGCCACCTCCACGATGGGAGGGAATTTGACCTACTATACCATGCTGGTCAGACATTTTGGTATAGGGTTTCATTTCGAGTTATCCTTCTCTTGCACAGATCTTATGTGCATATTATATCCCTTAGTCGTGTTGTACGACATCCACGGGCAAGATAGGGAGTGGTGAATTGTATTCTCACTCCGTCACCACACGGAAGTCTCTTATGGATATACCACAATAATTTTTTTTGTCATTTACTTTTTACGACAAATAATGCTTGGCTTGAATAAGGCTTGATTTTAACTGTTGTTAATATTTTATCAATAGTTTATTATACAATATGTAGTTATTATCACAAACACCCCACGTGTTTTATTCAATAATATCAATTTTTCAATTGATTACTACAGTTTAATTTTTAATTTTTTAATTCAATTAATTTTAAAAGCGTGTTTTTTAGTTTTTAAACTATAATTTATTATATACAACTTTCACAGTTTTTCTATAGTGTATTTAGTATCAGTGTTGCACCCGTGCGAAGCCGGGGCGGGTCGCTAGTTGTATATAAAACTACTTTACTGATTTTATCGCGCTTGTATTTGATTTTCGATTTTAAAGTTTCAAACATTTACAGGGTTTAAGGTCACGGGCGGACTAAGATGTCATACGTCCAACAAGTCATCGTTATTACAGAGATTTATAATTATGTATCCGATACAGAAAATTAGTTAGTAAATTTGACCCTAAATTTGTACCAAAATATGTGTCAATATTTAATAACTATTCTCTACTTTTATCTATATCTATTTTTACCCCGTCTCCACATGAATTTCCTTAGTGGTAGCTTATTGGGTTAATTTAAATTTATAATATACACCCTTTATTAATGATAACTAATTTTGTAAGATATGTAACATATGCTACTATAGTTAATAAATTGACAGAGATCGATCATGGTGTCCTATGATGAAAGGCTATCGCATGCACTCGGTAATAAGCCATACGTTACTTTTTTTCATAGACTTAAACATTGACACTGCATCCTGTTCGAACCGTTATCTACATGTATGTAAGAAGAGATTCTACTATAGTAGATGTGCGATATTTTAAAAAAAGGGATATATGTCTTTTAAATTATTGAATGCAAATTTATAGTTATTTTGAAGATTCTTAAATAATATTTTTTTCGTGTGGTCCCTTCTTTTTTTTTTTTGCCGATGCTGGCAAACGAGGAGGCAGCGCACCTATGGCAAGTGATACTGCCGCACATGGACCTCTGCAATACCAAGAGCACAACTAGGCCGTTGTATAGCGTGAAGTGAACAAAATGCTCTTCTTAAGCCTCGTTTAAAGAAGGATTTTTTTTTCCGATGGCTGTTTGTAAAAGGCAACTAAGGGATGGCGGCAGATAACATCACTGTTAAAGAAGGAAAATATGAAAGTAAATCCCGTTCACCCAACTAGGCTGACTACCGTCTTATAGCTCATTTTCGCTTCTATTGAGGAGGAATTTCAAATGTATTATCAAATTATGAAGAACCCCCTCCCTCCTTTTTAAGGTAGGCTTTGATTTGGAGACCCAGTCAATCTGGGGCGACGGATGGGCGGAGTACGTCTCCATAATCTACCGTATTACTTGCCCATCACCATTGAGACCGTGGAGACGAGTAAGGGATAAGGCAGGTTATGGTGTCGCATACTGCCCTCTCGTCACCCTGGACAGGACGGGTGCTGCGCTCATTGTATTCATTCATTTAGCCCCGACACGATTGGGCAGCCAATATTATCACCACACTAGATAAGTGGGTTGGCGACAGCATTGTTGCTTCTCGATAGAACGCTGCCTCTAATTCTCCTGGTAACCTCTCGTTTTTCACCGACAAATAAGGATAGACAATTTATAATCATCAGGGCGATAAATGCCCGACGGCTGTACGCGGGGGTCATCCAGTCGATGGCCCTGTACGGCGCACCGGTGTGGGCGGGGTCCATGACCGTCCGACTTAGGGCCCTTCTGTGGCGACCACAGAGGGTCATGGCGGTCAGGGCCATCCGCGGATACCGCACGGTGGCGAAGGAGGCAGCGTGCCTGTTGGCCGGGACTCCCCCGTGGGACCTGGAGGCGGAGATGCTCGCCGGACTATATCGGCGGGTGACGGGGGTGCGAGCGGAGGGCGGTGTGGTCTCGTTAAGGGATCTCACCGCCTGGCGCGTTGACGCCCGCCGAGACGTCATTGCCCGTTGGGCAGTCCGGCTGGAGAGGCCTCGGTTCGGGGTGCGAACCGTGGAGGCCTTCCGGCCGGTGCTGATGCAGTGGTTGGAAAGGCGGTACGGGGTGCTCTCCTTCCGACTGGTGCAGGTTTTGACAGGGCATGAGTGCTTCGCCAAATACCTGCACAAGGTCGTTGGGAGGGAGAGTACACCGTCCTGCCACCACTGCGATTGCGACGAGGACACGGCGTGCCATACGCTCGAGGCCTGCGCGGCTTGGGCAGTGCAGCGCTGTGAATTCGTCGCAATCATCGGTACGGACCTGACGCTGCCGGCTATCGCTAGGGCGATGGTCGACAGCGTCGAGAATTGGGACGCGGTCGCAGCCTTCTGCGGGACAGTGATCTCGCGGAAGGAGGCGGCGGATCGCCTGCGCGAGGAGCGCAGCCTCGATGAGGAGATCCGCCGCCGGCGACTGGGGCGGCGTAGGCGCAACTATCTGCGCCTCATGCCGCCCTAGCTGAGGCCGCGGGTGACGTAACCGTGGATTAGTCTGTCACCCGCTGAGAGGCCGACCGCGTCCGGGGGGACGTCGGTCAATGGGAGGGTACCCCAAGTAGGGGTATTCCGTCGGGCCGACCACTGACGACAAGTAAACGCTGCTCCAGTGGTCGGCCCAACGACGAAGGCGACGTGGTTTTTGGGTGGGTCGCGGGAGTTGCGTGCTTAAACCCCTCTGTCGCCCCGGACGGAGTGGTGCGGAGGCGCGCCGACCGCGACAAACCCACAAAAAAAAAAAAAAAAAAAGGGCGATAAATGCGGCCCGAGTAGAAGTAAAAACTACCACTATTAAAAACCACTATTACATATTGTTTGAAATAGGCAATTTTAATCCATACTAATATTATAAATGCGAAAGTAAGGATGTTTGTTTGTTTGTTTGTTTGTAGCGCTTTCACGCTTAAACCACCGAACCGATTTCAAAAATTCTTTCACCAATGGAAAGCTATAATATCAGGAAGTAACATAGGCTATATTTTATCCCGGTATTCCCACAGGAACGGGAATTACGCGGGTTTAAGCGACTGAAACCGAAGCGAAGCGAGGGCGGGTTGCTAGTATATCCATATATTCGTAAATCATTATTATCCCTGAAAACCAGATTGTCAACATCTCTTACTCATCATTTAATTACAATAAAACTAGTATCGTCCATCTGTCGATTCTATTTTATATTTCATGAGAAAATTATAGTGACACCTGTTTATAAAGGAAGATACAAAAAAAATTCGCTCTATGCTTACCGCTGGCATGGAGTATAGGTTACACAGACATATAATTACCAGCACCTATACTTTTAACCTGTTTTTGTTTATAACTAGCTAGAGATAGAAATTTAAAAAAATACGCCACTTAGCCCATCTGCCCAGTGCAGTCTTATTTTAATTTCTCTCTTATTGTAGATAAAGCAAGTTATAAGATTAGCAATAGATTGTACTGCACAGGTGAAGTAATAGTTAACCAAACTGCACTACCAAATGTCGTGATTCGATTCCTACGTAGGACAATACTTTATGTAATCTACAAATTGTTGCAATTAATCTGGGTATAATTTGTGTCAGTTAATTAATTTGTAAATTCTCCAGCAGAACAAGTTTTTATTGTAGAGATAATATTGTAGAGTAGAGCCTTTCAAAGAAAAACTTATGGGTAATAATGGAACTTTTAAGGCTTATAAAGCAAAGGAAATGTAAAAATATTTATAGCCGATTATAACTGCTTCATGAATGATAGACTTCTTGTCTTTCACTAGGCACGAGCCTCCTTCAGAATTAAACATCCTTCTCTAATAAATAAAAACCCCCCTTCAAATAATGAATTTTATTCAAAGTTTCTCTTCTATTTCAATAATTTTGTCTACTTACATATGGACATCGTTAACGTTGTCTTCGGGATAGCAAATGATAGTGAATTGCATTTGTACTTTATCATCACATGGCAATATAAGGCATTTTTATGGTATGATCACACACTGTACGTTCCGTCCGAGCGGCGCACGGCCCCATAACCCACTGTGTTCCCTCCTCATTAGTTCCACTCCCCATTAGTCGAACCACTAGTATTGACTTCTTAAAGTGTATGGAGCACGGATAACAAGCCCAGCAGTTAGTAACTTTCGGCGAAAATTTTCCTAGTTTCAAAACAATTCATAGGAATTGTTTTGATTATCAGCTATTTTATTCGTACTGTGTGGTAGCGGCTTCGAATACTACCAACCATTGCTTTGCTCGTGGGTGTCGTAAAAGACGACTAAGAGCCCTATATTGACCCGGACCAACTCCATCTGGTACCATTTGGGTCAACGATTACATTCCCAAGGAGGGTTAACGTCAGGCAGGCGGCCGGTCATAAAAGTCATTGCCGAAACTTTTTGCAATATGTCAAAACAGATGACATATTGCGTCGACCCCAAGTAATTGGGATAAGAGCAAGATGATGATGATGATCAGCTATTTTATTCATAATTATAAATCATCGTCCTTATCCTGTTTCTATCACAATTACATAGGACCTTAATATATACTCTTTTTTCATAGTATATATTGCAAAAGTTATTGGCTATTTTTTTATAACCGTCAGCCTCTCTGGCATCAACCATCTTTGGGAATGAAATTCTTGTCCAGACGGCATCAGATAGAGTTGGCTCCGGTCTAAATTAAGCTCTTGGTGTTCTTCTACGATATCCATGAGTAATCCAAGACTTGATAGTATTCGTAGCTATACAGCATAAATAGTAAAAATTATAAAAGTTATCGTTAATTTATATCATAAATAAAAAACTAATCAGCTGAAATAAAAATAACTTAATTAGAATAAAATATTATTCAGCGTCTTTATTTTCCAGTATGCTTGTCTTTCCCTTTTGCAGACTAAATAATAATGTAAAGGTGTTAACATCACGTGCCTTCTAAAGGTGCTACTAAACAAACACTGGTTATGAAGCAGAAATTCATTAATCATTCTATGAAACTGATCATTAAATTATAGTTCATTGGGGTTGCGTAGAAAAACAAATAAGTTCATGTTTGTATTTTTGGATCGATAATGCTTCCCGTATGGTAACGAGCTAGAGAATGTGTTAGTACCTCTAATTTTCCCGGTCGAGTTATAAAAACTGACTGATAATCACTAAGAGAATAGAAAGCAGGACTCTCCTTAAATATTTATAGCGCCTGCTAAGCGTGGCCATTTTGATTTCATTACGAGTTTTCTTTTTTGTAGTGGTAAGATGTTAAATCTACTAATTATTTTTGTAACTGCTAAGCTAATTATTTTTTATAACAACCACGTATATACATATGTAGAAATGGTAAAGATTGTGTTGCATTTTCTGCATCCATCACGTTATTTACATCCAATATTTGACATAGAGGGTATATTTTAATCGCCATGCTGAACAGGCGATTGCAGTTGATATTGTGAGTTCCCAGGTGAGTGCTTATGCTCATTATCTCGGTTACCCTTCAGCCGGTTTTATGACTTATAAGGAATAAGAAGACGTCGTGATAGTAATCTTACTTCATGATCATATGAAAATATATCTATATTAGCTTTAAAATTAATCTAAGCTACAGAACCTTATAATAATAACACTAGAGATATAATACGTATATTGTATTCTCGTTGACCGGAACTGCAGATGGTTAGAACCTCGCATCCGGTTGCATCGGAATACGATTGACAACCTTCATTGATAGCTCAAGCTATTTATTTAGAAACTAAGCGAAGCGGGATTTCTATATGTTTATTTTTAACTTAGTTATTTAACAGAATCTACTTTTTTTTTAATTAAAATATTTTTATAAATTTTATCGCGCGTTTATATTGTTGAATTCTTAAGTTACAAACACAAGAGGACTAAGTTATCTTATGTTCAACAAATCATAGTTATTACAGAGGTTTTTACGTACAGGCTAAAGTATTAGTTAAGCAATGTTTTGGTACAAATTCATTGCCAGTACAATAATAAAACCTTTTCATTTCAACCCTCTGCTGGGTTCGGGATTTCTGTATAATGAGATGAGAATTGACCTACTATACCACGCTAGCCTGACGTGTTGGCATAGTGTTTTATGGTAAGTTTTCCTTCTTTTGCATAAATGTTAGTTGCATATCATATCCCTTAGACGTCTTTTACACCACACACTTGTAAGAGATGTTGAATTGAATTCTTATTCGGACACCGCACGAAAGAAAAATAAAATGGTTCCATATAAATAAAAATATTGTTTATGGTCAGCTTTTATAAATCAAAGAAAAATAAACTTGATGTACCTAGTACCTAACTACCTACCTACCTATGTATCGTAAAATTTTATAAATACAAAAAAAATACCTTTCAGAAATCTATATTTATAAAAGAAAGTCGTGTTAGTTACACTATTTATAACTCAAGAATAGCTGTACCTATTTGGCTGAAAATTGGTGGGGAGGTAGCTTAGAACCAGGAGACGGACATATGATAATAATTTCCCGTTCGATCGCGTTCCCGTTTCCCGTTCTATAAAATGTCAAAGAAACGTAGTATAACAAAAAGGCTTTGATATGTAATAACAAAACGCAAATGACAGCTAAACGTAATTTTGTTAGTTAAGTATGGTTGAAATTTGATAATTATAATTTTGTCATAAATCAATAATTAGTAATTTGTATTCTCTTTAAATCATCATTAACAATGCCGCGACCAAGACTATCGAATCTTTCCGGACAAAGGCGTAATGTTTCTTCCAGAGACTATATTTTCGGCAATTTAGAAAATATATATACGAAAAAAATTATGGCGATACGAAGTTCTCCAGGTTAGCTAGTAAAATATAGATATAAGTTCCTAATAGCGTAGGAAAAGAAACAAAATTGGAAAAAAATATACTAATTTTAATTACTGTTTGTTTTGTTAAATCTCCATATTATAGATTGACGCTAGTAGATGGTATATTAAGCTGAAGAAGAAGAAAAAGTTATATGTTTTGTCCTGTCTGCTGACTGGTATTTGCCTTATGGTAACGGAGTAAGAATACAATTCACCACCCCCCTCTCTCATACCTGTGGGGGTCGTAAAAGACGACTAAGGGATATATTACGCATATGACATTTATGCAAGAGATGGCAAACTCTAAATAAAACTCTATACCAACTTATCTGACCAGCATGGTATAGTAAAGACAATTGCCCTCCTATTATGGAGAAGGCTCGAGTCTAGCAGTGGGACGTATATGAGCCGAGATGATGATTATAAAAAGGGTATAATAAACTTCATACCACATCTATACAAGAAAACAATAACTTAAAGTTAAGGTCTATCTCGTCTTACCTTTGTGGTTTAAATTTTCCATCTTATTGTTGCAGAGAGCCGAGCCCTGTAGTGATATCAGCTGATACTGATGATGAATGATGCCGCAACCTGAAAAAGATGAAAAAGTATATTTTAATCTGTGTGATAACTGGTATAACCAGCTTATCTACTAGTGGATGTTGTCAGAGATTACTAAAGTACATAAGTTGAAGCGTGATAAGAAGAACTCAAATTGAATCATATACTAATCTGTTTGGAGAAAATGGTTTCCTTTCATCTATCACCCCCATCATGGAAAAGAGTAGAGTGGAGAGTAGTTTGTATATAGCCTATTCAAAGAATGAGAAGTATTGCATATGTAATAATTTCTGATGTTTACGCGAGTATCCATACTAATATTATAAATGCGAAAGTAAGGATGTTTGTTTGTTTGTAACGCTTTCACGCTTAAACTACCGAACCGATTTCAAAAATTCTTTCACCAATGGAAAGCTATAATATCAGGGAGTAACATAGGCTATATTTTATCCCGGTATTTCCACAGGAACGGGAACTACGCCGCGGGTAAAGCGACTGAAACCTAAGCGAAGCGAGGCCGGGTTGCTAGTTGTAAATAAAACTGCTTTACGGATTTTATTGCCTTTGTATTTGATTTTTGATTGCCCAACGTTTTGAACACTTTACAGCGTTCATGGTCACGGGCGGACTAAGATGTCTGACGTCCAACAAGTCATCGTTATTACAGAGATTTATAATTATCAACCCGCTACAGAAGTTAGTTACTAAATTTTGACCCACATGTTGGACTTTAGAGATCTTATTTAAAATATTGCGTACTTTTGAAAATCCTTACAGCACTAGATTTTTAAATTCAAATTTATTTAATGTGTTATTTATTATTTACAAAAAAGTACCAAAAATGAAAAGCAGAATCCTTTTCCACGTCATGCTTATGTAATAATCCTAGTCTCAAGGTAAAACTATTGTATGTTAGGAAACTTAATTATTTATGAGAGCTAATTAAAATATTACGCAATTTTATAATAATGCAAATTTGAAATATTTTTGCAATTATTTCGTAATCTTTCTATGATCTTGAAATTTTTAAACTTCCTTATTGGTATAATGAACTTAAAATAATATTAATAATACATTCGTCTACATATAGGTAAAAAATGCCCTCAGCGCAAATAGTAAGGTACAGAAATTTATTTATTTTTAAGTAGGATTCTAATTTAATTAAATTATAAATATAACTTCACAGAGGTTTTTAATGTCACAGAATTAGAGAAATAAATCCTAATTATTTTATCCTTGTTTACTTTTGCGCGCCGACCGCAAGGCCTGATGATTTCTTTACATTTCCTAAAATTAAGAACAGTCTCATAAAGGGATAAAGGTATAAAGGAATAAAGGGATAAACGGATCATAATCGATCCACTTATTTAGGAGCTGAGATATCTAGGAGATATTTAGGAGATGATATATATATATATATACAGATACAATATATATAAAAATTTTAAAACTAATATTCGAAGGGCATTCTGGAATTATTCATCTTGAACTATGTTATTTTTCCATTTCCCTTTAATTTGATATGATAATATCTATTCATCTGGAGACTAGGGGTTACTATCAGCTATTAATGAATAATAGTTCCTTAAATCAGAAAAATGTGGCAACGAAGAAAATAACGAAGCATGAAGTGCATATACAGAATTAGCAACTGATATTAACAACTGATATAAAATATGGTGACCGAGCAAGAATACTATTCACCACTCCCTATCTTGCCCGTGGATGTCGTAAAAGACGACTATGGTATATAATATGCACATAACATCTGTGCAAGAGAAGGAAACCTCGAAATAAAACCCTATATCAACATGTCTGACCAGCATGATATAGTAGGTATGAAATTCCTTCCCATTGTGGAGGAGGCCCGAGCCCAACAGTGGGACGTATTTGGGCTGCGATGATGATGATGATGATTAAATATAATATAAGTAAATTGAAAATTTTGAATGGCCTCCGAGACAAATTAAATTATTAAAAAAAACTAGCAACCCGCCCTCGCTTCGCTTCGGTTATAGGTTATAGTCGTTTTACCCGCGTAGTTCCCGTTCCCGTGGGAATACCGGGATAAAATATAGCATAGTTTACGCCCTGATATTATAGCTTTCCATTGGTGAAAGAATTTTTGAAATCGGTCCAGCCGTTTTGAAGATTACCCGGAACAAACAGACAGACAGACAGACAGACAGACAGACAAAAATTTTTTAATTGCTATTTTAGGCATAGGTGTCGTGCAAATAACCGTGTGAGCATGAAAAAGGCCTATTATTTTGACATTACAAACAGACACTCCAATTTTATTTATTGGTATAGATTACTATTCAAGAGTAATTATCAATTAATTGTCATTTAACAATTATACTAGCATGCCTGAAGCACTTAATCGAGTAAACATACGCCATTACACCATTTTGGAGGTGATACTCTTACACTGCTGGACCAATATTAACCAAACACGGCTAAGAACTACAGTAAGGAAACTGGCTTTCAAATAATAATAACCGCATCGAAATCGGTCCGTTTAAAAGCTGCAATGTCACAGATAGACAGACACACAAACACAGACAGACAGACAACGACGTCATACTTATAACACCATACTTTTTGCGTCGGGGTTTAAAAAGAAAAGTATAAAACTACGACAAAATTTGTAATTATGTAAAATTAAATTAATGAAAAGCGAAAAAATATTTATTAATAAACATACTTCAACCACTAAGTATAGTAGGTCATACATCATATATATACATCATATATATACATCATATATATACATCATATATATACATCATATAGTCAATTGCTCTCCTATTGTAGAAACGACCCGAGTCCAACAGTGGGATAAGTCCCACTGGCTGTGTAAGTAGGCTGAGATGATGACGATGATACTTCAAGAAACGTAAATAAAATAATATTTATTATATTCGCTATCTTTTATCACAATGCTCAAAGCTTTACAACCTTATAACAAATGGCTAAGCATTATAAGATTAAAACAAGTGTACGCATCTCTAATTACACTTATAGTTATCTTACTAATATGGTACGCGCACACCTGTCAACATATTCTATGAGCCTATTATTGAAGCACCGGTTTATCTATAAAAAAACATATTTTCAATACAGCAATTTATATTGGCACATATTTAATATTATTTTTAGTCATATTTTTACCTATGTGGTCTGCAATTAACGTAAAATTAGTTACATTTTGCTATTATCTTAAATCTTTAAACGAGCAAATCTTGTATATATATATATATATATATATATATATATATTCAGGATCTCGGAAACGGCTCCAACGATTTTGTTGAAACTTGGCATACTAGAGGTTTCGGGTCCAAAAAATCGATCTAGCTAGGTTTTATTTATAGAAAATGTTGTTTTGTCCGTGTTTTTAGCAAAACAAACAATGACATTAAATTTTAAAAGTTGTCAACGTCATGAGTTACCATAGCTCAGATGGGAAGTTGACAGGTTCTAATTTTGAGTTTGTTGACATTCAAACAGCGTCGGTTCGAATCTCGGTGTTATTATTATTCTCTTTTTGTAATTTTTATATATTTTTAATTATTTATTTTTTATTAATATATATCTAAATAAATTCGAAAAAAATATTCCGAGCGAAGCTCGGTCAACCAGATATTTTTCTTTAAGCTATGATTTCTCACATTTCATTTATTTTCAGTCAATTAAATTAATATTGAATGGTCTTCTATACTGAAATTTCTTTTAATTAATTTTCAATGTCTACTTATTGCATAAAAGAAGGAAAACTCGAAATAAAACCCTATTCCAACTCGTCTGACCAGCGTGGAATAGTAGGTCAATAACCCCCCTACTATAGAGAAGACCTAAGCCCAATAGTGGCAGATATATAGGCTGAGATGATGATGAGATGATTTATTGCATCGTTTTATGCATTACGTCCCTATATGAAAGTATTTTACATATTACTTATATCTTTTGATTGAAGGTGTTAGAAGAGGGAATGGTTTTTAATTCTACATAATAGGAGGTCCATAAATATATATACAAGTTGTGCAATAGCTTAATAATCTGGCATCTTCATATCCAGCATTTTTATATGGAGTATGATTAGAGGTCATATATATTGGTCATATATAGAGGTAATATTTCAAAGGAATGTTATGTATTGTATTTGATAAAATAGTATTCGTTAATACTATTTTGAAACGATGTTTTCGTAGGATATCAGTAGACTACGTTGGTGGCCACCACCAAAAATATTAAGCAATATTAAGCTCAATTATATAATTTTTGATTGAAATTGACAGGGTAAGAAATAAGAATACAATTAATCACTCTCTCTCTCTCTTGTCCTCGACGTAATTGTACCGTGTGATGTCCGGCCGGATGATATAGGAAGGACACAGGAACAAGGATGAGAGAAGTTAAACAGTTTGTAGAGATTCAAGAAGCACGTGCCTACTAGGGCAATGAGCATTGTGTGCATATATATGATTCGGCTGTATGACCAAGATGTCCGTAGAGGATCTACCGTAGATCCTTGTTGTAATAATTGGTTAGCGTGATCACTTTCAGCCTTCTGCGAGGCAGTTATCTCGCAGGCGGGAGTACCTGCGTGCAATGCCGCCCTAGCCGAGGCCGCGGGTGACGTGACCGGGGATTAGTCCGTCACCCGCCGAGAGGCCGACCGCGTGAGGAAATATCGACGTCCTCCCCGAGGGGGGGACGTCGGTCGATGGGAGGGTACCCCGGGTAGGGGGTATTTCGTCGGGCCGACCACTGATAACAAGTAACCCTGCTCCAGTGGTCGGCCCAACGACGAAGGCGACGTGGTGTTCGGGTGGGTTGCAGGAGTTGCGTGCTTAAGCCCCTCTGTCGCCCCGGACGGAGTGGTGCGGAGGCGCGCCGACCGCAGCCCACCCAAAAAAAAAAAAAAAAGCGTGATCACTTTAGAGCAATTTTCAGAATTCATGCTCACAGAGACAATTCGTAAATCCGAAATTAGTAAGTATAAATAATTTAATTTCATATCTAGGTAAAATTATTGAAGTTAAATTTCTTTTTTTAAGGTATGCGCCGCACTAAAGAAAATAACCCTTGTATTGCGGGGACTTTACAAACATAATTACGTCTAGACTCAAAACAATAATTTGTATATCGTAAAAAAGTTGTGCTAAGTGGGCTTCGAAGCCGCGACACTGGTACCGCGGCTATATCTTATTTATATCGCGGTATCTTAACCATTATAGACACAATAATATTAAAAAAGAAGTATAATTACGAATACTAATAAATTCTTCATGTCTTCAAGCTACAATAAAATAAGACTAAAATCTCAATGTGTATTCATATAAGTATTGAACTGTTCAAATATATGATGGAGATGGTATCACCAACTCGTTTAATGCTAGGTAGATGATACAACCGACCACACGTTGTTTTATAAAGTACATACCTATTTAGCTATTACCTGTATCATAGATATTCCTATCATTATTTATCTATCTTAACCTCAATATTAACATATTGAGGTTAAGATTTTGTATTTTAATTCAAAGGTTTCGTGATTTCGCTACTATTTTAACAATTTTATTTTGTACACCTATTTAATTGTCCTATAAGTGTTTATATAACTGAACATCTTCTAAATGGTGAAACAGATTATATTTCTAGTCTATTACCGTTTAATAATTGTAAAACACGTCCGCGTGGTGACGGAGTAAGAATACAATTCACCACCCGCTTTCTTGCCCGTGGGTGACGTAAAAGATGACGAACGGATTATAATATGCATGCAATATGTATGCAAAAGAAGACAAACTCGAAATTAAATCCTGTACCAACCCGTCTCACCCGTGTGGTATAGCAGGTCAATTTTCCTCCCATTATGGATGAAGCTTGAGACCAACAGATGAATTGTAGAAAAATAATTTTTAAACTCTTCTTCTTTTTGTGTGTGTTCTTGTGGGTACTTGAACACACACAAAAAAAAATCATCAATATCGGTCCAGCCGTTTAGTTTAGTTCAACATATATGCAAAATTCTTAGGATACTTATTATAATATCAACTGCAATCCAGAAACCGCCTGCTAAGCGTGGTGATTATGACATTTTGCATGAGAAGATCATCCTTCATGAAGTACACACAGAAAAAACATATAATAAATAATTTTATTAATAAATTCAATCCGGTCTATATCAGTTAATATGGAATTCAAGTATCCACAGATATGGAATCGTGTCCAGTCGTTTATCGTGACATTTACTCGATGAGTACAACTTTTTATTCACGCACGGAGAAATGATCCTGGGCTATTTCCTTCGTTCGAGAAATTTGACCTTGTTGGCACATCGAACCTGCATTCATTGCGAACGCCTTTTTCTACGCGAAAATAAAACAAATAATAGTTTAATTAAAATTTGCGCTCATATATTCTGAGACTGGTTTACGGAAATTGTGTTTATTTATTTAACTAGAAGTAAATGGTATATTATTATTACATTTTTAGATAGTAAATTATTATGATATATTAGTCATTTATTATCTTAGAATGAGCTATTAACTTATGAAAAAGAATCACTCTGTAAAATAATAAAATTAATAATTCTAAGCGCCATTTTATATTACAGCTATATTATTTATGAATAATCTACAAATCTAAACTACGTCACCCATGCAGTCAACATGAGATGACGTAGTAGTCTGAGTAATAACGTTTCATGGCAAGTGACCTGTTCTATCCGGGTTTCATTCCGACACACCAAATCTTCCCATTTCAAAAAATTATTACTCTATTCGAAGAAATTTTAAATGCTGTTTGTGGCAATCTAGTGAACAGCAAACTTGACGGTAAGTGGTATTGCCTCTCGTAGACCTTTGCTAGGCCATTGCCTACTGTTGAGAAAATAAAGGAATTGTGAATGCGTGCAATGAGGTTTGGTGTACTACCTAAAATCATTAGCAAAACCCACCACACGCAAAAACCCTCACAAATCGCTGGGCTTCCGGCTCTCTCGCTCACAGAACGAAGTGCAGTAATAAACTGCTACTACTCAGATGTCGACTTTCTTTCTTTCTTTCTTTTCTTTCTTTCTCAGAGAATAATAATAATACCGAGATTCGATCCGACGCTGTTTGAATGCCAAAACAAAAAGAAAACTGGACAATTTCCCAACTGAGCTATCGCCACTCTTGACGTTGACGACGAAATTTGAATCCATATTCTATTGACACTTTATGTCATTGTATTGATTAGCTAAAAACACCGACAAAACAACATTTTCTGTAAATAAAACATAGCTAGATCGATTTTTTGACCCCGAAACCTCTAGTATGCCAAATTTCATCAAAATCGTTGGAGCCGTTTCCGAGATCCTTAATATATATATACAAGAATTGCTCGTTTAAAGATATAAGATCACGTTTCTGTAACTACTGAGGTGATGGTTTGAGAATAGAATCTTTATATTTTTAATAATCGTCCAGATGAAAGAACTTGACCAGAGCCTGTTGGCCAGATGCGTTAACAGAGGGTTTATTTCGAGTTTTTTTTTCGCTCATGATCGGTAATTTACTGCTTAAGGTAGACTAATGCACAGAAAAAAGAAATATGATAAAACATGATGTATATTTTTTTATTTTCTACAATTTCCAAATAAGCTAACGACAATAGTTAAACTAAGTTCTATGAGTCCAGGTGTATGCATAATCCTAAGCGAGTTAGAACTAAAAATAGTTAAGCAGATGTGCCTAAAGATGCACCTAACTCAATTGAAAAGGTCAACATATATAATTTACATAATAAACTATGCACATAATTATACAAAACATAATGTGCCTACTTAAATTGCCCCTAATTAAATGTATGAATAATATTACTTATGATATCCAATTAAACAAATAAATTTATAACTTCCCAACTTTGACGTTAGTAAATCTAATTAATAAAGTCATACCAAGTAATAAAAATAGTGTATGTTCAAGACAGGACAGAAGTAAAACTTCATCAAAGCGTGGTCAATAATATAAAATACAGAGATTTTCTTTTTGTTCTGTATACATAAAAAATATTCGGTATGGTGAAGGAGTAAGAACATAATTCACCAGCCCGTCTCTTGTATATGACCGTCGTTAATGATGACTAAGGAATATAGTTTGCAGATAATCACACAAGAAGAGGAAAACTCGAAATAAAAACCTATATTAACGCGTTAATCTGTGGTATAGTAGATCAATTTCCCACGTACAATGGAGGAGGCCGGAGCCCAAAGTACTTATCCATATAAGTCCATGCTAATATACATGATTTATAATAAATGTATTAGGTACTCTTCTAAATTTTGCTCTAACTGCTCTAAAAAGAGCTATTTGGTATATTCTCTCCTATATACATTCGTGGTCACTTATGTGGTTCATTCTATGCCATCACTATAATATAGAGGCTTTTTAGAGGTCCTGATATGAAACTCGTCTCAACTCGGCTCATATACGTCACACTTCTGGGCCTTCTCGAGCCTCCTCCATAATAGAAGGGGAATTGATCTTACTATACCATGCTGGTCAGACAGGTTGGTGGTTTTATTTTGAGATTTCCTTCTCTTGTATAGATGTTATATGCGTATTATATGCTTTAGTTGTCTTTTACGACATGCACGGGTAAGATAGTGAGTGGTGGCAGGTGGCAGGCGGATTATGAAACTAAATATTACATATTATTTTAAGATTAAATCACAACGTTCTTGAAACATAATTGTTTTCTAAAAATTGATGTTAAGCCCAAAGGATTCTGGAGTGCCTACGATTTGCGTTATTTAATACGGACATGAATTTCGATTTGAATAATTTAGCGATAATTAGAAACGATGTATTTTGTTTCACACAGTGCAATAAATATTTACCAAGGATTTGCAATAATTTATCCGCATAACAGCACATAAAATATTTTAAAAAGGAAACTGATAGCATGAAATTGGCGTTTATTAATACTAATTTATGCGTGTTCATAATATGGAACAATAAAATTCTACTAAATTACACGTAATCCTGATTTGATCAGAAGTACTATAAATTAATAAAACATTTAGAAATACATAATAATTTAAAACGTGTACATCCTATTCACATAAAAGTAGTTGCATTACAATTTATAAGCGACCTTTTGAGTCACATAAAAATATATAAAAATTAGGTAAATTAATTTATTTAATTTGTGGCATATTTAATGTACTATTTCGCCCATCTAGACCATGACCTTTATTCAAATAGCCATAGCCTTCTTTTAATTATTGGACTATAATCTCGTTGTATCATATTTTTTTTATATATGATCCACACTATATTTGTCAATATGAACATTTTCTTTTACTCGTATGTATACTTAGCTGACTTAACTGATTTAGGACTTTCAGAAAAAGTAAAATTAAATTTACTTTATAGAAAAATTCAGCGTTCAGTGTAGTGACGGAGTAAGAATACAATTCAGCACACCCTCTTTTACCCGTGGGCATCGTAAAAGACAACTAAAGCATATGATATGTAATTAACAAATATGGAAGAGAACGCACCTCGAAATTAAGCCCAACACGTTTGACCAGCGCGGTATAGTAGGTGAATTCCTTTCCAATCGTGGAGGAGGCCGAAGCCCGAGATTGAAACATGTGGGCCAACATAATTATATAACATATTAAACGAAAATCTTAATGATTACTTGAAGTACTGAGAAGTATAAAGCCCTCCGTACATGGAGCTACCCAAAAATAACGGAACTGATCAGTAACTACAATTACAAACTAGTTAGAAACTGTACCTCGCACACGACGCTACTTAAATTACAAGGTTTCAGTCACTTCTGTAATTTCTGCTCACACAAGCACACGATTAGATAACGACGAAATGTTAGGAAAAAATCAAACATGTCGAGTGGATCGAGCGAGGATGACGACGACGTTGTATTATATAGCTTAATAGACGCCGAAGGAATCTTCGCAGGTTTTGGATTCACAAGTATATTCAAAATAATGTGAACTGCAGATTGTCAGTTGCAGCACGAGAGCTGCGTGAAACAGATAATAACTGAGTAGTAGCATTTTGTTACTGCGCTTCGTTCGGTGAGCGAGAGAGCCGGAAGCCCAACTTTCTGAGGGTGTTCGCGTGTGGAGGGTTTTGGTGGTGCCTTTGGTATCACCGAGCCTCAATGCACGCATTCACACTCCCTTCATTCCCTTCACGGTAGGCAGCGGCCTTGTAAAGGTCCATGAGCGGCAGCAACACTTACCATCAGGTGTACTGTTTGCTCGTTTGCCACTGCTTGCAATATAAAAAAAAAATTAAAAAAATAATTTGTGGGATTCTATAGAATGTCCAAAGATAGCTATTTAAATTTGATGTAATTGATATCGCCTGCTATTTGTAAAAAAGATACTAATATGCGGGAGTGCATGAGCGCAGAAGAAAGAATTTTAATATCATTAAGTTTCGAGTAATCGGAGAGTTTACAATTATATAAACATGGATACTTTACCACCTCCTGCACAAATTTAATATTTAGGGTTTGATCGTTCATTTTTGTAACAATAACAGAAAACTCTGGTAACCAGTAGCGCGGCAACCGGCACGACGCATCACGCATGATCAGTTGCTAACGCGTTACTAACCGGTTGGTGACTAGTCGCGTCGTGTGCAAACCTCAATGAGAACGTATGGGCGCACGAACACGTACGAACGCTCAAGCAACTCGTTAGTAATTTGAGTTTGCAACTAGTATTTTTTCAGTAGCTCCATGTGCGGAGGGCCTTATAAACACAGAGTGATATTCATATAACAAGTATAAATGAAAGGATTTAATTAAGGATGGTCTATTCAACCTTCATAACACCGATGTCAACACTAGCAAAAACATAATAAACATTGCTTTTCCATGCAATGCGGTGTATGCAAATATATTTAAATGTCACTTGCAAGATAACTTCGAAAGGGTGATGACCTAACTATGCGTTATCACAAATGCTATTACTTGATGACTGTTATATTAATGTTGGTAAATATAATATTGTTTAAGTTTTGATTTTATAGATATAACAATATTTTTCGTGTGGTTTTTTTTTTAAGGGTGGGTTGCGGTCGACGCGCTCCTCACACCACTCCGTCTGGGGCGACAGAGGGGCGTAAGCACGCACACCCGCAACCCACCCACGTGCACGTCGCCTTCGTCGTTGGGCTGACGGCGAGTATTGCCGCCTCCAGGCCCCACGGGGGATTCCAGCCAACAGGCACGTTGCCTCCGTCGCCACCGTGCGGTATCCGCGTATGGCCCTGACCGCCATGGCCCTCTGTGGTCGCCACAAAAGAGCCCTGAGTCGGACGGTCAGGGACCCCGCCCACACCGGTGCGCCGTACAGGGCCATCGACCGGATGACCCCCCCGTACAGCCGTCGGCACGTAGCACTCGGTCCGCCCACATTAGGCATAAGCCACGACAGGGCAGACGCCGTGCCGACGAGCCGTGGAGCGAGCCTGCGGAAATGCTCCTGGAACCACCATTGCCCGTCGAGCACCAGGCCCAAGTACCTCATATGGGCCCGGATGCTGATGTTAACCGAATGGACGGTGATCGAGGAGCCGATGGCGCCCATGGAACAAGAGGGCCTCCTTCTTGTCCAGGGCGACCCTCAACCCCAGTGCCTCGATCCGCCTGACGATCTCTTCGGTGCCTAGAGTCGCCAGGCTTGCCGCCTCTTCTAGCGTCCCACCGCGGGCTGTGACGAGCGTGTCGTCGGCGTAACAAATCACGCCCAGCCCGGGCGGGAGGCTCCCCCGCAACGCCCAGTCGTAGCTGATGTTCCACAGGGTGGGTCCGAGAACCGACCCCAGTGGGACACCGCACGTTATGGGCGTATTTTTCGTGTGGTGACGGAGTAAGAATACAATTCACCACCTATCTTACGGGTGTCGTAAAAGTCGACTAAGGCATATGATTTATAGATAACACTAGCAACCCGCCCTCGCTTCGCTTCGGTTATAGGTTATAGTCGTTTTACCCGCGTAGTTCCCGTTCCCGTGGGAATACCGGGATAAAATATAGCCTAGTTTACGCCCTGATATTATAGCTTTCCATTGGTGAAAGAATTTTTGAAATCGGTCCAGCCGTTTTCAAGATTACCCGGAACAAACAGACAGACAGACAGACAAAAATTTTTTAATTGCTATTTTAGGCATAGGTGTCGTGCAAATAACCGTGTGAGCATGAAAAAAGCCTATTATTTTGACATTACAAACAGACACTCCAATTTTATTTATTGGTATAGATATGCAAGACAAGAAAAAAATCGAAATCAACCAACCTGTCTGACCAGAGTGGTATAGTAGGTCAATAGCCCTCCTATCATGAAAGAGGCTCGAGCGAGCAATGATGAAATACAATATTAATAGAAAAAAATATTGTTTGAATTTTGATTTTATCGATATCACAATATTTTCCGTGTGGTGACGGAGTAAGTCTGCAATTCACCATCTTTCTTGCCCGTGGGTTTCGTAAAAGATGACTACGGGATTACAATATGTATAATATCTATGGAAGAGGAGGAAATCTCGAAACGAAACCCTATATCAACACGTCTCACCAGCGTGGTATAATAGGTCAATTGCCCTCCCAGCAAGTGAAAGAGGCCCGAGCCCAACAGTGGGACGTGTATGAGCTGAGGTGATGATGAAGATGAAGATGAGATATCAGATAGGTTTTAAAATCTTATTTAATACTAGCAACCCGCCCTCGCTTCGCTTCGGTTATAGGTTATAGTCGTTTTACCCGCGTAGTTCCCGTTTCCGTGGGAATACCGGGATAAAATATAGCCTAGTTTACGCCCTGATATTATAGCTTTCCATTGGTGAAAGAATTGTTGAAATCGGTCCAGCCGTTTTGAAGATTACCCGGAACAAACAGACAGACAGACAAAAATTTTTTAATTGCTATTTTAGGCATAGGTGTCGTGCAAATAACCGTGTGAGCATGAAAAAAGCCTATTATTTTTACATTACAAACAGACACTCCAATTTTATTTATTGGTATAGATAGGCCCTTTTTTATATAGGTTACGGTCGGCGCACTTCTCGCACTACTCCGTCCGGGGCGACATAGGGGCGTAAGCACGCACACCCGTAACCCACCCGCGCGACACGCGTCGCCTTCGCCGTTGGGCCGACCACCGGAGCAGGGTGACTTAACGTCAGTGGTTGGCCCGACGGAATACTTCCTTGAGGGGTACCCTCCCATCGACCGAGGTCCCCCCCTCGGGGAGGACGTCGGTCTTTCCTCACGCGGTCGGTCTCTTGGCGGGTAACGGACTAATTCCCCGGTCACGTCACCCGCAGCCTCGGCTAGGGCGGCATGAGGCGCAGGTATTCGCGTCTACGCCGACCCAGTTGCCGGTGGCGGATTACTTCGTCACGACTGCGCTCCTCGCGCGCGCGATCCGCCGCCTCCTTCCGCGAGACTACTGCCTCGCAGAAGGCTGCGACCGTGTCCCAGTCCCTGACGCTCTCGAGAATATAGGCCCTTGTCGGTTTGTCGATTGAAATTGATGTTAAAAGTTTCGCAGGAGAGCGCTGTTACTAATTCTTCTGAAAACTCCTAGCTTGCTCTTATGATTCCTATAGGCAAATGAGATACATTGTATTCTTAACACTGAATGATTTCCAATAATATCTAGATTAAAGGCGAGCTTCGTTCAGCATTTTTTTTCTAAAGTGTTTTTAGAAAATATAGATATTAAAAAAATGACGACAAAGTATAAAAAAGGAAAAATAAAAAATTAAAAGATCGACAGGGCTGGCTGGAATAGACTGCTTAATTTTCGTCGACTTAAGGTAAATCCAAAAATTTAGGTGTATACAAAATCAGCATATGTTGCTTTTTTCATCAGTATTAGAGGAAGAAGATGATCTATACCGATCCTGTGTAAATTGGAATAAAGATGATGATTTACTATTCTTTATACATAAACGTACTTCTTACTACAATATGCTTATGCAATTTTCTTTCTCACGAGTATGAAATTATATTAGAAACAATTTCAACTAGTTCAAAATATGATGAGAAAGAGAAATCTGTAAAAATCTACCACTAAAATTCACTTCACGTTGATAGTGAATTCCAAATATAGTTATCTACAGTCAGTACCTTATATGTAACTTATTACGTAGTTCACTCCATTGATGCCTTCGGTGGTCTCGTTAAACTTTCCACGTGTTTCTTTGTAGAACAAAATGTGATAAGTTTCATAAGATATTTTCATTTGTTTTAGTAGTATCGCTCGCTTTTTTTTAATAAGAAGATAATAAAGAAAAAAGGAAGGGATTTTAAATAAAACTACTTTACGGATTTTATCGCGTTTGTATTTGATTTTTGATTATCCGACGTTTCGAACACTTTGCAGCATTCATGGTCACGGGTGGACTAAGGTGTCTCACGTCCACCAAGTCATCGTTACTGCAAAAAATTTATAATTATCTACCCGATACAGAAATTAGTTATTAAATACTTGTATAGACCCACATTTTGATACAAATTTATTGCCAGTGTAAGAAGAAAATAATTTTATATGAAAAAAATAATTTTTATGGTTAGTAATTATTTAACATTAAAATTAATAGTAAAAATAATTAAAAAAATTTAAAAAAAAAAAAGTAAAAATATTTAAAAACCTAACAATCTAGTATACTACCACCGGATCGGAGCACAAAAATCAAATACAAACGCGATAAAATCCGTAAAGTAGTTTTATTTAAAACTAGCAACTCGCCCTCGCTTCGCTTCGGTTATAGATTATAGTCATTTTACCTGCGTAGTGCCCGTTCCCGTGGGAATACCGAGATAAAATATAGCCTAGTTTACGCCGTGATATTATAGCTTTCCATTGGTGAAAGAATTTTTGAAATCGGTCCAGCCGTTTTGAAGATTACCCGGAACAAACAGACAGACAGACAGATAGACAGACAGACAAAAATTTTTTAATTGCTATTTTAGGCATAGGTGTCATGCAAATAACCGTGTGAGCATGAAAAAAGCCTATTATTTTGACATTACAAACAGACACTCCAATTTTATTTATTAGTATAGAAGATGTGTAATACTCGCGTAAACATCAGAGATCATTATGAAAAGGAAGGGATTTAATATTTCTTCCGTGTGGTGACGAAGTAAGAATACAATTCACTACTATCTATCTTGCCCGTGGATGTCGTAAAAGATGACTATAGAATATAATATGCACATAACATCTGTGCAAGAGAAGGAAAACTTGAAATAAAACCTATACCTACATATATGACCGGCATGGTATAATAAGGTCAATTTCCCTACGATTGGGGAAGAAATTCAAGCCCAGCAGTGGGACATGTATACGCTGAGACAAAATATTTATATGTCCATTTCATCTGCGTAACTTATATTAGCAGTAAGTCTATTGTGGTACTGGATAAGGATTTCATAGGACTGCTGAGAATGTCACATTGAAAATCATCCAGCGACTTTGTGTAATCGAGGAATCAGTCTCGGGAATAATTAGAATAATCCTGTCTTATGAAAATATAAGGTGATCAAAATGAGTAAAGTTATTTATTAGTAACTACATTTCAGCTTATATACGTCCTATTGTTGGCCTCGAGCCTACGCAACAGGAGGAAAATTGACCTATAGCGCGCTGAAAAGATATGTTGGTATAGCGTTTCATTTCAAGTTTAGGCAAGAGAAGGCTCTTGGATAGATATTATATCCCTTAGTCGTATTTTACGACACCCACGGTCCAGAAAACGAGTGGAGAATTGTATTCTTACTCCATCACCACACGGTAGAATTCAGTCATAGTTTATAATCTAAAAATATAAAAACACTTGTTATGAAATTTATTCTGCTTATCTCCGATACTAACTAAATCCAAGTTAATAAAATCTTATTAATGTATAGTTTATAACAGCTTAATAAGATAATTTTGGACCTGATAAAACAATTGTAAAGGTATTGCAAGCCTTATCGAATACATCTAGAAAAACTATAGAATTATATTCTCTCATTCAGCGTTTATACCTCCAGGCAATATTAGCAAATGTCGACATCAATTGAGTTTTTATTGGCCTCTTTACTAGAATGATTAAGTGGTTAATAAATTTAATAAAAATTACATGCTCAATTTCCTATACGTGCTTAAAGACTTTTTTTCATGGTCATGTTTACCGCACACTTCGCTTTTTATCTGTTTTGTTTTTAATAACACTATCTAGTCATTTCATCATCATATCAGACTATAGATATCTGGCTGGACTCAAGCCTCCTCCACTATGGGCAGAAAATTTACCTACTATACCACGCTGGTCACATGTGTTGGCATAGGGTTTTATTTAGAGTTTTCTACTCTTACATAAATGTGTGTTATATGCATATTATATCCCATAGTTGGCTTTTATATGCATATTATATCCCATAGTCGGCTTTTACAACATCCATGAGAATGAAAGGGAAAATTCAATTATATTCTTATACCGGCAATCTAGCTTTTTAGTATCTAATGTATAATCTTGTTGCATAATCCTTCTATTTTGAATATTGATCCGTTAATTGTAACGCAAATAAATTAGGCCAGAATACAGAATAATAGGGGTCATTATAAATTATATTAAATATTCGTGTCCATATATTTTTATCCTTATGGAGTAAGAAGACAATTCACTCTCCATCTTGCCCGTGAGTATCATAAAAGATGACAAAGGGATTTAATATGCATATAACATCCATGCAAGTTATGGAATACTCGAAACAAAACTGTATACCAACACGTCTAATCACAATGTAGTATCCAATCACAGTAGGTAAATTTCTCTACTATTGTGGTGGAGGCAAGAGCCCTGTAGTGGGACGTATATTAGCCGCGATGATGATAATGATTATGACAACTATTGTTTAATTTTCTTCATATAATGTTTATGTTTCTGCCATACCTACTATAGCAATCAATCCTAAGGCTCACATATAGGCCCCGTTAGTTCTCCCATATTCCTGGTGCTGTGCGGCTGCGCTTATAGTAACTGCACGTCCTCTTATTTTTTGACTAACTAGTCAATTTTGCTTTATGTCTCCCGCATTACCTAGGAGGGACGTAGAATCAAACTTTTTCTAATTAAATTTGTTGCGGGTTCCAAGACAATTAAAATCATTTCTCGGGACTGCCTGAGGGTCAAACCTTGGTGTGATCTACGGAGACCATTGTGGATCCTGGCTTACAGTGGTGGGAATGTGTGATGGGATTAGTCCCAAAAAAAAATAATGTGTATGTATTCAGTGTGTTCTTTTCTTATTATATGTTTCACTATTGGACACAAGAATAGTCGCTACCTCTAAAACGAGGCCTATTATAATACACCAGCCATTTAAATATCACTCCAAATTTGTCAACCGCAGAATCATCTTAAGAGTGCACTGCACGTCTAAGCATAAATCACTACGGCAGTGTTTTACTCTCGCCTTACTAGAGTAATGGCCCAAACTAAAAATGTTTCTATTCTATTCTTGTTACACTTATTGAAGAATATATTCTATTACATCTGTTACCTTCTCATCACCATTTGGGCGGACCACCGGTACCGATACCTTGACATTAATGTGTCAACATAATATTAACTTTCATGTTTTTTTTATACAAGATATTATGTTATGGCGATATGTAGCGACGGGCTAAAAATACAAGGTGTCGTCACCCCTTACTAGTCCGTTGAAAGTTGTATAAGTTGTAAAAAGCCAGTGATTATTGTAAAAGTAGTGACTAAGAGTCGGCTCACTAAGGGAGTGGGTTGCAGCGTTCTCTTGAGAAACATAACAAAAATGCCAAACAAAAAGCGGCCGCGCCATATGGTGCTGTAGGTGGGAAGGCGACGTCCAGCAGTGGATAGTAAGAAATTGAATGATGGCGAATATCTCATAATAAATCATACTGTAAATAATTTTCTACATAGATTCATTTTATTTTTGTACTGCCGACAAATCTTGTATCAAAATGTGGTTCAAAGTTTAATAACTAATACCATGAACACTGTAAAGTTCAAATCATTGTTTATGTGGCAGGAGCATACTGTTGACAGTCGTCTCTTTACAACTGCAGGCCGGTCCGTCCAGGGTAATACCACAGTCTTGCAGAATATGGATGTAGCAATTTGATACCGTACTTCGTTCGGTGAGCGAAAGAGCCGTAAGCACAACTTTCTGAGGGTGTTTGCGGTTGGTTGGTTTTAGATGCATTTAGTATCACCGAACCTATCCACGCATCGCGAATGCGTGGATAGGTTCGGAGTATGAATATACTCCCTTCGTTTACATCACGGTTGGCAGCGGCCTTTTTTTTTCTTTTTTCTTTTTGGGTGGGCCGCGGTCGGCGCACTTCTCGCACCACTCCGTCCGGGGCGACAGAGGGGCGTAAGTACGCACACCCGCAACCCACCCGAACACCACGTCGCCTTCGTCGTTGTATCGACCACCGGAGCAGGGTTACTTGTCATCAATGGTCGGCCCGACGGAATATCCTCTAGTGGGGTCCTCCCCCTTGGGGAGGACGACAGTCTTTCCTCACGCGGTCGGCCTCTCGGCGGGTGACGGATTCCGGTCACGTCACCCGCGGCCTTGGCTAGGGCGGCATGAGGCGCAGGTAGTCGCGCCTACGCCGCTCCAGTCGCCGGCGGCGTGGCGTGTCGCTTCGTCGAGGCTGCGCTCCTCGCGCATAGGCAGCGGCCTAGCAAAGCTCTATGAGCGGCAGTATCAGTTATCACCAGGCATGATGTTTACTCGTTTGCCACCAGCAGTCGGGAAATTTTAAACTAAATACAAATGCGATAATATCTGTAGAAAAAAAAATAGTTCTATTTTAATATCTTTGTATTACAACTACAAATAATGTATATGAAATCAGAAATCATAATACAATTATATCAAAAACTTTATGAGCGTGCAATCAACCTTTGTTAGTTTTGTTCTACAGTTCACATAATTCAGAGTTATCCAAACATCTTAGTTACTTTTGTCGATGTGTACAACAATCTTTGTAATATAATGTAAGCACGAAGAACAATGGAACCAAGCCTATCTGGCGACGAGATAGATAGAGCACGTTAATTATTAGGGTTGTCAAATTTTGTATTCTTATTTTATTTCAATAGCTGGGGAAGAAAGGTTCTCGAATGACGACCACGTATTGGATGACGCAGTGTAGGACGCTGCCCCACTAGGTGGACTGACGACCTGGTGAAGGTTGCAGGATTGCACTCTGTGGGGCAAAATGAGGGAGGCTCCAGCAGTGGACGGCGATAAGCTGAAACGATGATGATGATGATTTTATTTTTATAAGTAGGCTGCTGTCTTATTACATTTGCATTGCGTGTGGTGACGGAGTAAGAATACAATTCACCATCCCTTCTTTTACCCCTGGGTGTCGTAAAAGACGACTAAGGGATATAATATACAACTAATATCTATGCAAGAGAAGGAAAACTTCACATAAAACCCTATGCCAATATGTGTGACCAGCGTGATATAGGTCATTTTTCCTTCCATTGAGGGGAAAATCTGAACCCAACAATGAGATTTATGTGGCTGAGATGATGACGGTGAAGGAGTTCTTTGTTTTATCACAATGTCTAATTTAGGGCTTCCAATCCCGCAGCCTGAATTCAATCTCGGTATTTGCGGGATTACGAATTTTCAATCCCGCGGGATCTCGGTATTTGCGGGATATATACATACATATTGAACATATTGAAATTATCCATATTTATATAAAGCAAATAAAACAATGAATTAACCAACTCCACATTTATTTACGTACATATAACTATTAACATGACATCAATGAAATTACTCCGTTTATATATCAAACAAACCCTATGAATTATCAACTAACTCCATATTTATTTAAGTATTACTACTAGTATGAGATCAATCAAATTGCACCGTTTTTTCTTCACAAAAAAACAGTAACAAATGCTGCAAAAAAACAAATCAAAATAAATCTTCTTCAAAAAATACACAAAGAAAATTAAAAATTAACCAAAAAAAAAACACATTTTTAAACTGCAAATTTATATAGGATATGTTACTGTTTCAGTTTGAGAGTTTATTAAGTTTGAGCTCACATGCACGCTTTTTTTAAATCCCGCAAATCCCGCGGATCCCGCAATACTGGGATCCCGGTAATTATTCGGGATTCCAGTAAAGTAGTTTCATAGCAGTTCATATACATCCCACTGCTGAGTTCCCGTCTCCTCGGTAATAGGACAGAAATTGACCTACAATACCACGCTGCTCAGACGTGTTGGTATAGGATTTTATTTTGAGTTTTCCTTCTCTTGCTATATAGATGTTATATGCATATTATGTCCTTTAGGCGTCTTTTTCCACACCAAGAGGCAAGATAGGGTATGGTGAATTATACTCTTACTCCGTTACAACATCAAGGCGATTTAAAGGCTCATATTACATTTTTTGTGTTATATATTAGTAAGGAATTACAATTGGCAACTTTCATCTTGTAAAATAGTAGGTGTAATATTTTAATGATAAAGTTAAATTTTTTTTACAATCTCACTTTTGGCCTCTAGTTACCTCGTTAATTGGACGTAAATTTAATCTTGCCCATGGATGTCGTAAAAGACGACTAAGGGATATAATAAGTATATAACATGCGTGCATGAGAAGAAAAACTCGAAACACAACCGTATTCCAACACGTCTGACCAGCATGGAATAGTAGATCAATTCCCCTATCATGGAGGAGGCTCGAGCCCAACAGTGAGACATATATAGGCTGAGATGATGATGATGCAGGTATGTTGTTTATTTGTACCGATTAGTCGGCTTTTGCGACACCTGTAGTTGTCCCTGATGGAAGATATAGTGATTAGTGTCTTTAGACCGTCAATATACGGTAAAAGTATTTATTTGATATCTTTATATGTAAATTTCTTGTGTACGTGTGTATGTCACTGAACTCCTCCTAGACGGCTGGACCGATGTTGATGAAATTTTTTGTGCGTGTTCAAGGGGATTCGAGAATGGTTTAGATTCACAATTGGACCCAGTAGGTGGCGCTTATTTGGACAGAATAATGTCTGTTGGGTCAGCTAGTTTACTATAAATATCCTATTCTTCTGTTACTAAGCTTGACTCCAACCCAATAATGCACCTAATTGTTAATGCTCTTGTTGGGAACCTGTTCTTCACTTCGTCTTCGGATATATTATCGCCAATCAATAACCTTATTTTTAACAGTTGTCCGTTTATCGAATGATATCCTCCACATTAACCCTTCAGTGTATTCGCATATTGATTTGTAGTTACTAATATTTAAAGACAGATTCACATATAAATATATCAAAAATACATATTTTTAAAATGTTCGCCGTACGTTCCCTGTAGTGACGGAGTAGAAACACAATTTTTACCCACATTCTTGCCTGTAGGTATCAAAAAAGATGACTAACTTACATGCAGATAACATCTATATAAGAGAAAACAAATTGACCAGCGTGGTAGATCAATTTCCATCCCATTATGCAGGAGGCCAAAGCCTAATAGTAGACTCATGTAGGTTAAGATAAGTGAGGAGTATGTTATACTAATTCCATAACAGCTATTATAACTTCAACATAAATAGTCATATACCTACATACGATCTCCCGGAACTTTTATAAGTAAAGACAACTAAGGGATTAAACATGCATGAAACATCTATTCAAGAGAAAACTCGAAACAAAACCCTATACAACACGTCTGACCCGCGAGATATAGTAGATCAATTTCCCTTCTATTGTGGAGGAAGGCTCGAGCCCAATAGTGGGAGATATATGAACTGAAATGAAACGAAAGAATATGAGTTTACTTGTACTTTTCTATCATAATACATGCGATTACGATCGGTTAACCAGTCAACCCTCCCTGGGCATAGCATAGTTGATAAGACGACATCAGATAGAGTTGGTCCAGGTTAATTTAGAGCTGATGTTTATCATTATATTTCAGCTAATTTACACAGTTATAAATCAAAATCCTTACTAATATTATAAATTCGAAACTAAGTTTTTTTTTATTTGTTTGTTGCGCTTTCACGTTTAAACCACGCAACCGATTTCAAAAATTCTCTCATCAATGGAAAGCTATAATATCAGGGAGTACCATAGGCTATATTTTATCCTGGTATTCTCACGGGAACGGGAACTACGCGGGTAAGGCGACTGAAACTGAAGCGAAGCGAGGGCGGGTTGCTAGTGTATATACATAAGTAATAAGAGCAAAGCTGATAATCATATATATACGACTGCGTGCCAAAAAAATCTAATAGGAATATATTGTCCTCTATAAGTATCATGGCATATAATTAAAGTATGTAATCGAGTAACGATAGTATGAGAGAAGACAAACTCAAAATAAAACTGCTTCAACTTAATTGCCTAATGAGGTGTAATAAAATAATTTCCCTTTTCATCATCTTGCTCTTATCCCAATTACTTGGGGTCGACGCAATATGTCATCTGTTTTGACATATTGCAAAAAGATCCGGCAATGACTTTTATGACCGGCCGCCTGCCTGACGTCAACCCTCCTTGGGAATATAATCGTTGACCCAGATGGTACCAGATGGAGTTGGTCCGGGTCAATCTAGGGCTCTTAGTCGTCTTTTACGACACCCACGAGCAAAGCAAGGGTTGGTAGTATTCGAAGCCGCTACCACACAGCACAAAATAATTTCCCTTTTATTATAAATATATTATTCAAGATTTACGTAGCAGTGAGACTTATATGGGTAGGACATGAGTTAAGTAGCCGTGGCTGCGGGTGACTGGACCGAGGATTTAGTCTGTCAGCCGCCGAGAGGTCGACCGCGCGAGGGCGACCGACGTCGTCGAGGAGGGACGTCAAGAGGAGAGGGTACTCCGCAGGGGTACGACCACAGAAGACAAGGAACTCTGCACCGGTGGTGTACCTAACGACGAAGGCGACGTGCCACGGGTGGATCATGGGGCCGCGCGGCGCTCCTCTGTCGCCCCGGACGGAGCTGGGCGGTGAGCGAGCTAACTATGGCACACCACCCAAAAAAAAGGACATTAATTAATTAAAATAAAAATCAGTGATAGTGACTGAATATTAATACAATTATAACTAATATTATAATTACAAATAAGGGTTTACGTTTTGCTTTCCAGCCTTAATTTCTCAAAAGTCCATCATAAAACTTTACGTTTGCCACAGAAAAATCTATGGAATACTTTCAATTCAGAAAAATAACTGTTCCTGGCGGATAAATGCACGCGTGTAAGTCTGCAAACTTTCCTTAGTTTTTAATTAATATAGTAAAATATCAACCCTATTCGGTAACTAGGTTTAATGTCACCAGCCTGTTACAAAGCAAGATCCGTACTCGCCTACACCAGGGCAGTGTCAATCACGAAACTAAACGGCAATAAATCTTTGCGTATCGCCGACGATCTGTTACTTGTAAATGTAACTTATTGGGCAAATAAATCGGGTCGGCCTTTTAAAGAGTTCTTTATATGGCCAACATTCACGGATAAAATAAACATAATTGTGATTATTTTATTATAGTTTCATTTTTTGTTGTAATCATCATCATTATCACAATTCGTATACATCCCTTTATTGGGCTCGATCCACATTTAATGGGAGGGACCTCGATCTATTACATCAGGCTGGTCAGACGGGTAATAAAAAGGCTTAAAGTCGCTCAGCGTGCCATGGAGAGGACTATGCTCGGTATTTCTCTACGTGTCGAAATACCTAATATGGAATAGGCAAACGGGTGTAACCGATATAACTTGAAGAATCAGCACGTTGAGGTGACAGGCCACGTCACTCATTGAAACGACAGACACTGGGGGAGAAAGATTCTCGAGTGGCGACCACGGATCAAATGTCGCAGCGTAGGACAACCCCCTCTATGTGGACAATTTTTTTTAAAGTAACATAGAGCCTTTGGAGGTGGCGCAGTCATTTCTGAACGTCACTCTCATGGGGCCATATTATAGGCCATATTTAACAGTGGATTTCTACGGAATGTTTGATGGATGGAGCCAAACCGTCGCAAACGAAAGAAGTCTTTGTCTTAATCTCAGTGTATTTATTCTTCTTTGATCAATATAATATAATTAATTGCCATATTTCATTCATATTGTGGTAGTGGCAAGTACCCAATAGGATTCGTTTCCAGCGATAATTACTACCACGTTCAGGATCTGGGATGTACTACCTGCTGCTTTGTTTCTCGCTATGACATGTCCTTCTTTAAACGAGATTTAAGAAGAGCACTTCCATTATGATGGAGCGTGAGTTGTGCTCCTGGTATTGTAAAGGTCCATATGCGGCAGCATCACTTACCATCAGGTACTCGTTTGTCAAAATAAAGAAAATAGGATTGCCAGGCAAACTCTGCTGCTTGTCTCGCTATTATTTATTTTTGTGGTAAGTGACAGTTTCGTTTTATTTTTATAGTCTGGGCCCCCTTTGCAACTGTCCTGGGTGAATAAAGGGTATCGCGTATATTGGGACCGCATAATTTCCCACATAACCTCCTCGTTGCTATTGGGCTGACCACGGGTGCTGAGCATGTTTTTAGGATTTCTAAAGAAAAAGTATATGTATCATTTTCATCATCTTGTTCTTATCCTAATCACTCGAATTCGACTCACTATGTACTCTTATATGATGGTAAAAGTTTTATGATCGTCTCTCTCTAGTCTCTCTCTATCTGCTCGTCAAGAATAGTCTAATCAAATCAAATCATTCAATCTGCATAAGCACCTTAAGGGCACTTATTTATTGTCAAATTTACTCATCGTTTGAAGACAATACAATAATCTATCACCGGATCGGAACGGGACCACAAGCTGAGAAGATCCGGCAAGAAACATAATCTTATACTTCGTACAAAATATGGTATTAGCTCCAGTGTGATGCCCTTCGAAATTGTATAACGTATAAATTTTCAAAATTTAGTACAAAACGATAAAAAATTAAAGAAAGGAAAGAAAATATGGCTGGACCAGATCCCACAAGTACTACCCGATCACGAGTTAACTACTAGAGCAGCCATCAATTAGCCAGCAGTCTATAATTGTTGATCAAATAACTTCAAATGGAGATAGCCCAGGTTGATATAAAACTCTTAATCGTCTTTTACGGCACCCAGGAACAATGTAAGTATTGGTGGTATTTTTAGCCGCCACCACACACCTATGATACGTGCGTTAATTATTTTATTTTTTAAATACACGTACATGTATCTAAAATATAAAATTATTAACGCACATATAGTATACAGAACAACGTTAATGGCTCATACAAAATCGCGATTAGCAAACTCGAAACACATTTCTATACTGTAATACGTATGTATGCAAAGCGCGACCCCATTCGTTTGCGGCGAATATTAACGTCATATTGGTTAGAGAATTAGGACGGCTAGGTACTCGTGTTGCTATGTGACGTCACACTGACATTTCGCTTTGATTAGAAATATCGAACTTTACGTTTAAATACTTACTGAAATTTAAGATGTGGTGAGTCTGTATGGTTTAAGAATTGAAAGATATATTGAAATATTTCTTAGTGGTAGTAATTTTTATTTTAAGACAACTTTTTTTCTGTGTTTAGACTATAGGCTGGTCACACTCCGTCTAAACCTCCCGGAGCGTTGGAAGAAAGGGTGTGCAACCTCATAACTTGCCGAACAACACCTTATTGCGATTAAGGGCAATCGGTACCGAATCTTTATTTACGGTGACAAAAGACAACACCTTGAATACCCTGAATCATCATCATCGCAACCCACATACGTTCCAGTGGGCTTCTCCTCCACAACTGGAGGGAATTTGACCTACTATACCATGCTGGTCAAACATGTTGGCATAGATTTTCCTTCTCTTGTACATATGTTATGTGCATATTATATCCCTTAGTCGTCTCTTACGACATCCACAGGAAGGATAAGGAGTAGTGAATTGTATTCTTACTCCGTCACCACACGGCACCTAATACCCTGAATGCCTGACCCTAATTGCCGAACTTATGCCGGAATTATCAGACTCTAACTGGGGTGTTTGTGTTTGGTGGCTTTTGGTGATGTCTTTAGTACCTACCAAACTTAATTCCAGGCATTCACACTCCCTACACTTTCTTCACGGTAGGGAGCGGGCTAGTAGATGGAGTAGGGTTAAGTAGATGGAGATCAACTCCATAGGAATCGAACGCACTGTATGTAGACTTATCATATCCCTTAGTCACCTTTTACGATAGCCACGAATAAAATGGGCGGTGGTGAATTATATTCTTCCTTCGTCACTACATGCAAATAGTAATTTCTTGCAATTTAGTCCTGTGAGAATCTTAAAAATTGGCTAAAAAAATTATAACTAGAATTGGAACTCAACAGGTTGTCGACCCATAAAATAGCGATTCATAATTTTACTTAAAAGCTAGAATTCCTCTATAAACATACAATTTATAGACACAAATTAGGAATCAAGATAACAATCATTAAATTGTAAAAATTGTCCTGTCCAAGAATTGAATACCGTTACTGGCCGTGGAAACTTAAACCACTCTACCATAAGTGCAGCAACATATTTCTTTTTTAATTTATAATTTTTTTTTCGAGTTTTGAAATGCTAAGGATACAGAGTCTATTCTTTTGGTATTATTAAATTATAATATACAGAAACAAGTCTGCGCTTCACGGTAATTGAGCATATCTTATATCTTTAAACGAGCAATTCTTGTATATATATATATATTCAGGATCTCGGAAACGGCTCCAACGATTTTGTTGAAACTTGGTATACTAGAGGATTCGGGTCCAAAAAATCGATCTAGCTAGGTTTTATTTATAGAAAATGTTCTTTTGTCGGTGTTTTTAGCATAACAATAAATGACATTAAATTTTAAAAGAATATGAATTCAAATTTCGTTGTAAATGTCAAGAGATACGGCAGCTCAGTTGGGAGACGGCCGATTTTAATTTTGAGTTTTGTAGCATCCAAACAGCGTCGGTTCGAATCTCGGTGTTATTATTATTCTCTTTTTGCAATTTTTTTATATAATTTTTATTTTTTATTAATATATATCTAAATAAATGCTACAAAAATACTCCGAGCGAAGCTCGGACACCTGATATTTAGATTAATATACCACCCTGATCATATTAAAATATGTTATATTATTTTTTGGTTTATTTCCCTTATTCTTCTTTTTAAGTAATGTAGGTGGGAAACGAGCAAACAGTACACTTAATGGGAAATAATACCGGCACCGTGAAGAAAGTAAATGAAGTGTGAATGCATGTAATGAGGTTCGATGATGCTAAAGGTATGACCAAAACCCATCACACCGCATCTTTAGAAAGGTACTTATTTCGGACAGACCGGCCCGCGGTTGTAGACAGACGACTGTCGACAGTATGGTCCTAATAATCATATACATATCTTCTATTAGAGGATTTCTCAGACTTTTGGCTCCACGAACCCTTGTTAAGTTTCCAGATGACAGCGAACCCCCTTGTCTCTAAATAACCAATTAAATCCCCAATATAGAAATTAATAAATATGACATTTGAAATAAAATAGTATTTATTTCAATAAAGGTAACAAAAACAGTACCTATTTTTTTTAATATTAATGTGACAGGTGGGCTTGTTTTTTTGTCGTAAGTTGAGTCAATTTTAAAAGTAATTTTGAACAATTTTAACCTTAATTCTGACTCAACATCAAGTCGATTTCCGTTTTTATTGTGACCAGGTGTGAAGACTTATTCTCATATAAGTATGTTGAAGCAAAGGGTAAAAGGAAATTCACCACTTTGAATCAGACTTCGGGATTCGGAGCCACTCATCAAGCCGCCATTACGTAAATCTTACCGCGAACCCCCTACTGTCGAATGGCGAACCCCTAGTGGTTAGCGTACACCACTTTGAGAAACGCTGTTCTATTATAAGTGTGTTAGTGGTCTCTTACGACACCCTGAGAAAGACAGCAGTAAAAGAGATATGTGTGATGACGGAGTAAGAATATAATTTACCACCACTCCCACCCGTTGGTTTTCTGGAAAAATAATCCTGCCAAAAACTTAATTTCGTAATGATTTCTGATGTTTACGCGAGTATTATACATTTTAAATAAAACTACTTTACGGATTTTATCGCGTTTGTATTTGATTTTTGATTACCCGACGTTTCGAACACTTTACAGCGTTCATGATCACGGGTGGACTAAGATGTCTCACGTCCAACAAGTCATCGTTACTGCAGAAAATTTTATAATTATCTACCCGATACAGAAATTAGTTATTAAATATTGACCCACATTTTGATACAAAATTTATTGCCAGTGTAAGAAGAAAATGATTCTATATGAAAAAATTATATTGTTTATGGTTAGTAATAATTAAACATTAAAATTAATAGTAATTATATTTAAAAACTAACTAATAATCTAGTATACTACCACCGGATCGGAACACGGTTACACTGAGAAAGATCCGGCAAGAAAACTCAGGTAACATGATGCTAAATTAAAGTTAATTTTGAAGGCGGCTTACTTTATGTTACTAAAAAGGTTTTAATTTATAAAATTATCTTTAGTTATTATTATTGTGGGTCAAATCTATACAATATGAGCTCACGGTGTCTTGCAGTCTTGTGGTGGTCTTTTTGGATTTCTTTTTAATAATGTTTATAACAGGATCCCAGCTTGATGGTAACACCCAGCCATCCTCTCTATTGAAATTTTTGTGTTTTTTAATCTCAATAGCCTCGCGTACCATTCTAGGCAGGTATCGGTGTTCTTTTGCGAGGATTTGTGGTTTATCAAACCTGATATTATGGTGGGCGCGGTCCTGGCTATGTTCACAGACTGCAGACCTAGTGTCCCGGCGGTGCTTCACATCGGCTATGTGTTCTTTGATCCGAGTTCTTATGGATCTCTTTGTTTGTCCAATGTAAGAGAGACCACAGTCACAGTCAAGTTTATATACTCCTGCATCTTGTAAAGGGATCTGGCACTTGACAGGTGGTAAGAATTGGCTAATCCTCTTCAGTGGCTTAAAATAAGTTTTAATGGAAGAGCGTTTCAGGATGTAGCCAATCTTGTCAGTGACTCCTTTGACATAAGGTAGTATTGCAGGAAGGCGCTCAACTGTGGGTGGTTTCACTCGGTCTCTGCGACGGGGGCGAGGAACTGGCAGCTTGTTTGCACGTAGTACCTGCTTGACATGCTGCAGCTCCCCAGCCAGGTGTTCATCGTCACAGATTCCTCGTGCTCTCTGCAACAAAGATTTACACACGGTAGCTAACTGTGAAGGGGGATGATGAGAATCACCGTTCAAGTATCTGTCTGTATGTGTTGCTTTACGATACACTGTATGACTCAAGGTGTTATTAGGGTTACGTATAACCAAAATGTCTAAGAAGGCTAAAGAGTTATTTGACTCCAGTTCCATAGTGAATTGAATTTTTGGATTAATGGAGTTAAGATGGTTTAGGAATATGGTTATTTTGTCTGTGGGTAATATTGTGAAAGTGTCATCTACGTACCGCTTGTAGAACCTGGGTGTGACAGGTGAGCTTGATAAGGCCGTCTCCTCGAAGTCCTCCATGAATATATCGGCAACGACAGGGGAGACCGGCGAGCCCATAGCCACTCCATCTACTTGCTTGTAGAAGTCATCATTCCACATTAAATAGCCAGTTGTTAGGCATTGACGTAACAGTTCCGCATATCCCAATGGCATATTATTGTCAGATAGCTTCTTAGATATGGTTTTGATGCAATCCTCCACAGGTAGAGAGGTGAAGAGTGATGTGACATCAAAACTGACCATAGTTTCATTGTCAGCGAGATGTAGATCTTTAATTTCACTGACAAAATGATAAGAGTCTTTCACAAATGCACTAGTGTGTCCCCGGAGTTGGGAGAGGACTTTCGCAACCTTCTGTGCTAATTTATAAGTCGGCGTGTCGATCTGACTTACTATTGGTCGCAGTGGTGCATTTGATTTGTGTATCTTGGGCAACCCATATAATTTAGGTGGTTTGACGCATGGTGGTATTAGATTTTTCACGTCTAGATGTAATGTATCGGAGTACTTTATTATTAGTTTCTTTGTGTTCTTTAGAACGACATTGGTGGGGTCTGTTTTGACCTTCTTGTACGTTGTTTCATCCGACAAAAGTTGGTTAATTTTATCATTATAATCCGACGTATTCATAACCACGGTCGCGTTTCCTTTGTCTGCGCGCAGGATGACGATATCTGATTTATTCCGTAGGTTTTTTAAGGCTAAATATTGTTGTTTTGGAAGATTATTTTTGGGTAGACCGCTACGACGCAATAAGGACGAGACATCCTGCCGAATAGCCTCCATATCTTCCTTTGGCACGGTATTTTTAATCAGAACATCTTCGACAGCTATTGAGATTAAAAAACACAAAAATTTCAATAGAGAGGATGGCTGGGTGTTACCATCAAGCTGGGATCCTGTTATAAACATTATTAAAAAGAAATCCAAAAAGACCACCACAAGACTGCAAGACACCGTGAGCTCATATTGTATAGATTTGACCCACAATAATAATAACTAAAGATAATTTTATAAATTAAAACCTTTTTAGTAACATAAAGTAAGCCGCCTTCAAAATTAACTTTAATTTAGCATCATGTTACCTGAGTTTTCTTGCCGGATCTTTCTCAGTGTAACCGTGTTCCGATCCGGTGGTAGTATACTAGATTATTAGTTAGTTTTTAAATATAATTACTATTAATTTTAATGTTTAATTATTACTAACCATAAACAATATAATTTTTTCATATAGAATCATTTTCTTCTTACACTGGCAATAAATTTTGTATCAAAATGTGGGTCAATATTTAATAACTAATTTCTGTATCGGGTAGATAATTATAAAATTTTCTGCAGTAACGATGACTTGTTGGACGTGAGACATCTTAGTCCACCCGTGATCATGAACGCTGTAAAGTGTTCGAAACGTCGGGTAATCAAAAATCAAATACAAACGCGATAAAATCCGTAAAGTAGTTTTAATTTCGTAGTTAGGAATTCAAATAGCTGGCAAAATATCATCCCCATTCTTTACGATACAATTGTCAGGAAAATTCTATGCCCGTTTGACTAGCGTGTGATAGTTGGTCAATTGTCTTTCTATAGCTGACAAAGCTCGAACCTAATAGTTGCCTTCATATAAGCTGATGTGTATTTTGTATTTTATATTAGATTTTTCTTTGCCACGTATGTTTATCAAACCCACGCTAATAAAGAATTAATTGAATAATTATAAAAGTAAAAAAATAAAATAATGCAAAGCGATATATCAGCGGGGACGCCTTTTTATTGCATTTTATTAAAGAATTTATTACAAAAGTAGCTTTAAAATTAACGGCAATCTTTTTTGTCTTGTTTCATTGATTTAAGACAGAAATACGCGCACACAATGATAGAATTAGTGACGCTGATTCCAAATACAACTCGTAAAATCTCTTTCAGGGCTTCCTTCATACCACGGCAGAGAAGGATAAAAAATCATTGATGCTTTGACGTATCAAACAGGGAGTTTCCTTCATAATTAAACCAATTAATAGTTATTACGTAAATTTATTGTTTTTTCGTGTACTGAAGGAGTAAGAATACAATTCAACACCCTATCTCTTGCCTGTGGGTGTCGTAAAATACGATTAAGGGATATTAAACGCATATAATATCTATGTAAGAGATGGAAAACTCGTAATTTAACCCTGTACTAAAACGTCTGACCAGCGTGGTATAGTAGATCAATTTCGCTTTTATTGTGGAGGAGGCTCGAGCCCCTACCCCGGACGGACCGGCCCGCGGCTGTAGACAGATAACTGTCAACAGTGCGGTCTTACTACTGTAATCGTCATTTCATCTTAGTCCTTACACTTTACGCGAGACAAGTTGCGGGCAGCAACTAGTAGATTAATATAAACAATCGCTGATAAAGTCTCACTATAAATGTTAAAGGTAAAATTCGAATGAAACAAACATCGAAAATTTATGTCCATAAAAAGTAAATCGAAAAACATTTCTCATGGTCGGGGTACGTTTGAAAGTCAGTACGTTTGTTGCGGCCAAAGACCTAAGGCTAATATTAGAGATAGGACAGACAAGGACACACAGATGAACGAACAATGTGCGCAATTGTTTTCACGTTATAATATTATACGTAATAATACTAATAATTATAACTTACATTTTTTATTATCATTATGTCTCTCCTTTTTCACGGGATCCTCCTAGGAAAGATGCCCGGTCCTTTGAAAGGCTTACATGGCGATATGGATCCAACACGCAGAGGCCTTTGGAGAAATTTAATGTTAAAATGGGATGGGACATCATTATTATCATTATGATTATCGTCTTAACTCAAATACCACTCCCACTGCTGGGCTTGAGCTATCTTCACAATAGGAGGGAAATTGAAGTACATAGGGTTTTTTTTATCGAGTCCACATCGAATCCTATATATGTCCCTCTGTTGGGCCCTTTATGAGAGCGTGACAGATTAATTTACTATCGGACTATAAATGGATTCCGAAATAATTTATTATATATAACGAAATAAGAATACAATTTACCACTCCCTATCTTGTTCATGGATGTCGTAAAAGACAACTTACGGATATAATATGCATATAAGATTTATGCAAGATAAGGAAGACTCGAAATAAAACCTTATACCAACCCGTTTGACCAGAATGGTCACTAACTACTAAGTCAATATCCCTCGTATTACGGAGGAGGTTTGAGCCCAGTAGTGGGACGTATATGAACCAATATGATTTATTTACAATAGAGGTGAAGTAGATAATTGATTATTTTTCTTAATTTTTAGGTAGAAATGTTAAATTTATTTATTTTGCAAAAGACTTCATTCTCATGTCTACTGTAGCTCTATATTTGTTGTCATTCATCTCATCATCTCAGCCCATATAGGTCCTCCTTCACTATGGAAGAGGAATTTACCTAATAAACCACGAGACCCACGGGCAAGATAGGGTCATGAATTGTATTCTTACTCCGTCACTACACGGCAAGCTTGTCGTCATAACCATCAGATTATTTATATCTGTTCAGAAAAAGATTCCAAAACTTCACAATGAACGCCACAAACTAGATCATCACTTTTAAAAGATCTTTTTTCTACCCATAACATATGCACGTGTTAATTTCTAAATGGAAATTCGTACTAAACGATTGATAAAAATATAAGTATTTTGCTATCAACAGTACCCTTCGATTTATTTACAATAGGAGGGGAAGACATGCTGACCTATATCCTGTTAGCGAATAAAGACTCACTGTCTAACTTGCAGATACACGTGTGCCCTTGTTATTGTGCATGTATGCGTAGTGTTAAAAGTTTTGATAGTATGTGTTATGTGGATGAATAAGTCTCTTCGTTTTGTATGTTGTATCATTATTTTTCATTATGCTAGTTAATAGTGTAATGCATTAAACATTTTTTGCAGACGGCTAAGTAATGTTTTTCGCTTTTGTGTTACGAGATTTTTTAAAAATATAAGCACAAAACAATACTCAAATACAAACGCGATAAAATTCGTAAAGTAGTACTTTTGCAAAAAAAACCAAATCTTAAGCCACAGAGTCTTGAATTCTTGTCTTGAAGTCAATAAATTCTTCTCAACTCATATAAATCCCATTGTCGCGCTCGAGCCTCCTCTAGAGCATGAGGGAAGGGGTCGACCATGGAGGACATTACGGACGGATTGGAGTCGCTGGAGCGGCGGAGAGACTTTGGGTCACTTTGTGTACTCTACCGACTCTTTCACAGGGAGTGCTCCGAGGAACTGTTTGACTTAGCACCACCGTCACCATTTTACCAACGTACCACTCGATATCGTAGCAGAGTTCATCCATTTCACTTGGAAACGTTATGGTTTTCAACTGTATGTTTCCAACGATCATTTCTCCCACGTACGTGCAAGCTCTGGAATGAACTACCTGCTGCTGTGTGTACCGAGCGCTATGACATGTCCTTCTTTAAACGAGGCTTAAGAAGAGTATTTTCTTCACAATAGGCAACGGCCCGGCTATGGCCCTGGTATTGCAAAGGTCCATGTCCGGCAGGATCACTTACCATCAGGTGTGCTGCTTGCTCGTTTGCCACCGTTGGCAATAAAAAAAAACAACAACGAAGGTAACGAGTAACGGTAGGTTATGGAAAAGATTATGATGAAAAAATTATCTACTGTGCCACGCTGATTAAACGTGTCAGTATAGTTTCATTTCGAACTTTCCTTACCTTGCATAGTTGTTATATGCATATTATAACCCTGAGTCATCTTTTACGGCATCCACGGGCAAGAAAGGGGGATGGTGAATTGTTTTCTTTCTCCGTCACCTCTCGGTAAATGAAATAAACTATTCGATGTAAATGAAAATATCTTTCTTTGAATATACTTTTGTATAAATAGACCTTACCAACCATAAAGATTGAAGCCATGGTTTTGTTCTTCGCTTTGATTTCCTCATTTGTGGTTGAAAATATTCATTTTAAATACAATTTTTTTATTAATATGTATTTATATGAATTAGCACGACTCCTAACCTACCTTACCCTTAACCTACCTACCAAATTAGTAGTGACCAATTTTTGTACAGAAAAGAAAATCTTAATTTGATAAAAAAAAACAAAAATATTTGAAGTTCAAACACCACTTTCTTAATAAATCTGCCATAATAGTTAGTCTCTCAGAACAGATCGATGTTGCTAATTCATAGTTAACGCTTATTAAAAGGTGTTTTTTATAATTAAAAATTTCACTACTTGTCTATATCGAAACAATTTGAAATGGAAATGAAAAATTATTATTTTTCTTTTTTTGGTGTGTGTGGACAGGTGTTTGCCGCAGATGGCCTTGACAGCTTGACGCGGGCTATGGGTGAGCGCTGAGGACTCTCAACCCGGTGAAAGTATACCAAGCGACATCGCCCAAAGGCTCCTCCTATGGGGAACGGACCTCGGCTTGGGGCGTCGCTGGGAAAAATTTCTTCACCTCAGTTCATCTATCCCATTGCTGGGCTTTAGACTCCGCTACATTAGGAGAAAATTGACCTACTGTACCATGCCGGTACGGGTTGATTCGGGGTTATATTTCGGATTTTCTTTCTCTTACACAGATACGACGCATATCATATTCCTTAGTCGTCTATTACGACTCCCACGGGCAAGATAGGGCGTGGCAAATTGCATTCTTACTCCGTCACCACACGGAAAATTTCTTGTTATGTAAAATTTCTTAAAATTGTTACGTTATTTATATAACAACTAGCAACCCGACCTCGCTTCGCTTCGGTTTCAGTCACTTAAACCCGCGTAGTTCCTGTTCCCGTGGGAATACCGGGATAAAATGTAGCCTATGTTACTCCCTGATATTATAGCTTTCCATTGGTGAAAAAATTTTTGAAATTGGTTCGGTGGTTTAAGCGTGCAAGCGTTACAAACAAACAAACAAACAAACATCCTTACTTTCGCATTTATAATATTAGTATGGATGATCATTTTCGTTATTAAACGCAGAAGTTCCATCAATGACTGATAGATGGCGTAAGATGTAACCAGATACGATGAAATTGCTTTACTCTCACTGATCCTAATTTATATCGTATGCTCCTTTAGTCGTTGAAAGCCAATTTCAGACGAAGGAATGTTATATAGTCGTGCGGAGAGGCCTTAGTCTCCTTCAATATGCAAAAAATAAAGTGCATAGCGCATCTAAAGAAGTTTCCATTTAAATAATATTTCATTAAAGAATACATCAAAAATAAAATGCCTATCAGTCATCCTATAGGATTATTTTTCTATTAGACAAATATTCTATTTAGATATAGGTATTTTCATCAAATAAATAATATTAGAAAATATAGAAAAATGACGTAACATATACAATAAAACTTACACGTGATATGAATTAAAATAAAATAATTAAAATACATTTATAAATAAGCAAATACATCATCGAACGTCATTCGTTTAATGGGAAAGTAAGTTTCTAAGCACATGTGGATTTCCTTGATATTATCTCAACCTTGATGAAGCCTATTAATATCAATTTACATATTTCCGTAACAGTTCCGTAATCTTAAAACGTTCGTTTGATTAATTGCTATGTATATGGTTATTCATTAATAATGCATTAAATTCTCATCGCATCGTACGAGTATACTTATATCTCCACTGAATATGAGGGGAGAAGCTATATTTACGACTAGCAACGCTTCAGTTTCAGTCGCCTACCCGCATAGCTCCCGTTCCTGTGGGAATACCGAGACAAAATATAGCCTAAGTTACTCTTTGTATAGACAGCTACCTGGTAGTAAAATATTATCGAAATCGATCCACCCGTTTTGAAGGTTACCTCAAACAAACAGACAGACAGACAATTTTTTTTAAACTGTTATTTACCGAGGTGACTGGACCGGGGAATTAGTCTGTCACCCGCCGAGAGGTCGACCGCGTGAAGAAAAACGTTCCCCTCCCCCTCGGGGACGTCGCGCGTCGGTCGCAGAGAAGCTACTCCTCAAGAGGTATTCCGTCGGGCCGACCACTGACGACAAGTCACCCTGCTCCGGTGGTCGGTATAACGACGAAGGCGACGTGTCACGGGTAGGTTACGGGTGTGCGTGCTTACGCTCCTCTGTCGCCCCGGACGGAGTGGAGCGAGGAGTGCGCCGACCGTAACCCACCCCCCAAAAAAAAAACTGTTATTTAGGCATAGGTGTCGTGCAAATAAACGGGTGGGCATGAAAAAAGCCCAGTATTTCGACATTACAAACAGACACTTCAATTTGATTTATTTATATAGATAGTGAATCAAAATTCATCATCATCATCACCACAGCTTATACGTTCCACTGCTGAGCCACAATGGAGAGAAATTGACCTAATAAATCATGCTAGTTGATATAGGGTGTTTCAGCTTTAGTCTGGAATTAGGTAGGATTCAAAGGTACTCAGGAATCAGCTAGACTCGATTTTCTTGATAATTTACACACACAGAATTTTCTGCGACCGGCGGCGCGCCGCGTTGAATCGGAACTCGTTTTGTTTAGGTGGCGCCACGGTCAGTTCGAATATTGGCGTGTTTGAATAAGGAAATAGGATTGGCTTAGGATGGAAGAACGTTCAGGAACGACTTAAAACCTTAACATATCCCTCTACATGAAATCAACGTGGATTTCAAAGGATAAATCACGGGTTCGTATCGTTCGTTTTATTTCGAGTTTCACTTCTCTTGCATAGTTGATACCTGCAATAATCCCTTAGTCATCTATTACGACACCCACTGGCAAAAAAGGGGGTGATGAATGATGGGGGTGGTGAATTGTCTTCTTACTCCGTCACCACACGGAAAGGAAACAAAATTAATGAACTCAATATACCATATCATATTGACAATTTTTCTGTGCGGTGACCGAGTAAGAATACAATTCACCACCCCCTTTTTGTCCGTAGGTATCTTAAAAGAGGATTAAGGGCTATATGTGTATAACAACTATGCAAGGAAGAAAAACTCGAAATAAAACCTTATATCAACACGTCGGACCAGTGCGGTATAGTAGGTCTATTTCTCTTCCATTTTGAAGGAGCCTCGTATCCAACATTGGGATGTATATGAGCTGTAATTATGATGATCCACAATTCAAATAACTTTAGTAAATTATCCGTGTGGTGACGGATTAAGAATACAATTCACCACTCCCTATCTTGCCCGTGGATGTCGTAAAAGACAACTAAGGGATATAATATGTCCGTCACCCGCAGAGAGGCTGACCGCGCGACGGCGACCGACGTCCCAGGACGTCAAGAGGTGAGGTTACCGGAAAGGGTATTCCGTTGGGCCGACCACTGACGACAAGTCACATCTTCTCCGGTGGTCGGCCCAACAACGAGGTGACGTGGGTACGGGTGGGTTATGGGCCCGCGCGCCGTCCTTTCATCGCCCCGGACGCACTGGACCGCGCGTGCGCTTACCATAGCCCACCCATAAAAAAAAAAAAAAAAGAAAAGGGATATAATATGTACATAAAATCTGGGCAAGAGAAGGAAAACTCCAAGTGAAACCCTATGAACCCTACCAATATGTCTGATCAGTAGTATAGTAGGTTAAATACCCTCTCTTTGTGGAGGAGGCCCGAGCCCAACAGTGGGGCGTATGTGGGCTGCGATGATCATGATGAGTAAACTAAGGTCTTCTCAATAAGTGAATAGAAGTAATTGGGCCAAATTAATAAATTATGTAGGAGAGCTATTTAAAGATTTATAACAAACATTAACTGATATAAATAAGTGTATATTAGCTTTTCAGGTATAATTGTTTTTTTATTTTATTAATAACTGTTATTCCTAATAGAATATTTTGTTCATCATTTTAATTATTATTAACTAGTGGATATAAATAATTAAAAATATTAGTGACACTACCGTTTTATAAAAAAGTGAAGAAGTAGAATTAAAATAGAGGAATCGAAGCAATATATAAATTCAGTGCTCAGCAAATAGGTGGAAATAAAAACAGTTTTTCGATAAATATTATTTAGTGACGGTATTGGAATAATCTTGCGATTTCATCTACTCTATGACACTGGACAGACGTGTTGGTGTGGGGTTTTATTTCGAATTTTTGGCACAGATGCATATCTAGCCTAGCATTAGAAGGCATCTATTATGTATTCTTACTTCTACACCACGCGGAAAGCTTTTTATACGATTTTTATATGGTTGATGAATTAATGAATAAATCAATTGTGAACGATTTTTAAAAGTTTTCTTTATAAATGCTTATATTAAAATTAAGTTATTGCAAGTTTTCATTTATAATAATACAATACTACAACTAAAAATGTTTATCTGTATGAATGGATAATGATTTTTAATGTTTTCGCGTGTATTCACATTTTAACTAAAACTATTTTTAAGAATTTTTGAGGACTCCAACTAGTCCGGCCGTGACCATAAACGCTGTAAACTGCTCGATAAAATCCGTAAAAACGCTTTAATATCCGTTAAAATGATTTTATTTACAATGTATGAATGGAGTTAACTTCAACACGCTTAAAATTTTAGTATTTTAATACAACCGTCAATAAAACAATGAATGAGTCACTAAATCCAAATAAACCACACCTAATTACAGATATTGATGCACTAATAGGTACGTGCTTAAATATATACAATTAGATAGATACCCTACATTGTAAGAACAACTTAAATTCTACTAGAATAATACTATGTTTTTAAGATCTGTGTAACTTACCTGTAAATTACTATAGTTATCACAAAATAAAAGCCCCGTTTTGACAGTTCACGCCCATGAAGTTTTTTATTTTTTACTGATCGAAATGTTTTGAAGGTAATTATATTTTTCATTGACGGGTACCGACCACTGGGCTAAGTGCTATGGCATAACGATTTTTTCATATTGTCCACAGACTATTAATAATCGGTTAAGGAAAAATAAATCGATCAAGATATATTTTTTAAGGCGGACTCGTACTTGGCCGGTGTTATTAATTTTAATACTAGTATTTAGACCAACTAATTACAGAATTTCCCCAGCTGTGTAGTGATTTTTACTGAAAATTCGAGACGTCAATATTGACAATATGAAAATGAAATAATATATATATGGGTGACGATAGCTCAACTGACAAGTTTGGCTGGCGGATCTTAAGAAAATTATTGACTGAAGATTCACTTTTCTCGATATTTTTGTGATTGAGTGAATGTTATTGTAACAAAAATGTTAAATGATAGAAAAATGACCATTCGCAACATTGTATCATATCAAAATATCTACAATATCACAGTTTAAGAAAATTTTGAAATCAGAACTTTAATCCAATGCAAAGTGCATTGGATTAAAGTTCTGATTTGAAAATTTTCAATACATATTCAAATCGATTTTATACTCATGCACACTTGAATCGATTAATCGTAAGTATCGAGTACCGAGTCGTATAGTTCATCACTAATTACATCGGTAAGACCAAATGTCAAAACGGGCCTCTTATTTTGTGACAACTATAGACAGTAAATTATTTGGTATACAGATATAGAAGATATAGGTACGACAAAACTAACTCCACTTCGGCTCACATATGTCCCATTGGGTGGGCTCGAGCCCCCTCCATAATAGGAGGGATATTGACCTAGTATACCACGCTGGTCAAACGGGTTGGTATAGGGTATTATTTTGAGTGATCCTACTCTAGCATAGACGTTATATGCATGTTATATCTCTCAGTCGTTTATCTCCCACGAGCAAGAGAGGAATGCATTATCCCTCCTTTTGACCGTGTATGTCGTAGAAGACGACTAACGTAATTACTACGCATATGTCATTTATGCAAAAGAAGATGAACTCGAAATAAAACCCTATGGCAACCCGTCTGACCAGCGTGGTATAATAGGTTAATTTTCCTCCTATTGCAAAGGATGTTCGTGCCTTTTTTTTTGTTTTAGGAGTGGGCCATGGTCAGCGCACCCGCCGCCCGGATCCGTCCGGGACGGCAGAGGAGTCGGAAGCACCGGATCCATCCGGGACGGCACAGGAGCGGTGCGCGGCGCCATGAGCCACCCGTGACACGTCGCCTTCGTCGTGGGGCCGCCGTGTTAGCAGGCCGGTGTGCTCTCCCTCCTGATGATCTTGTGCAGGTACTTGTCGAAGCAACCGTGCCCCGTCAAGACCTACACTAGTGAGAAGATAAGCACCTCGTGCGTCCGCTCCAACCACTCCATCAGCACCGGCCGGAAGGCCTCGACGGTCCAGACACAGTACCGAGGCCACTCCAGCCGGACTGCCCAACGGGCAATGATGTCTCGGCGGGCGTCGATCCGCCAGGCGGCAATCTCCTTCCGGATGCTCGAGCCTGACAGTTGAACGTTTATGTGCTGAAATAAAAACGAAGAAATAAAAGAACATATTATTTAGAATTACAATTTTAATCCAAATTTTTTAAACGTATTATGATACTAGCCCTCGCTTCGCTTCGGTTTCAGTCGCCTTACCCGTGTAGTTCCCGTTCCCGAGGGAATACCGGGATAAAACATAGCCTATCTTACTCCCTGATATTATGCCTTTCCATTGGTGAAAGAATTTTTCAAATCGGTTCCGTGGTTTAAGGGTGAAAGTGTAACAAACAAACAAACAAACATAATTCCGCATTTATAATATTCACCATCATCAAAGCCCACATACGTCCCATTGTTGGGCTTGGGCCTCCTCCACAATGAGAGGGATTTTGACCTACTATACCATGCTGGTCAGACATGTTGGTATAGGGTTTCATTTCGAGATTTCCTTCTCTTGCACAGATCTTATGTGCATATTATATCCCTTAGTCGTCTTTTACGACATCCACGGGCAAAATAGAGAGTGGTGAATTGTATTCTTACTCCGTCACCACACGGAATTTATAATATTAGTAAGGATGTAACTAACCGACCTGACCAAGGAGTCTAGGATTAGAATCCTGGAATCCCGAAACCCGCATCATGACATGACTACATGAGAACATATTGCATTTTACGCCATATAGGGATGCCTGTAGACAATACGTAGGTACCTACATATATATAAAAAAAATTCTCGCTTCTAATCATCATCATCATCTCAGCTCATATACGTCCCACTATTGGGCATGCGCTTCCTTCACTATGGAAGGAAAATTGACCTACATCACGCTGGTCCAACGTTTTGACATCGTGTTTTGTTTAGAGTTTTCCTTCTCTTTCATAGATATTAAATGCATATTATATCCCTTAGTCGTCTTTTACGACACCCACGGGCAAAAGAGGAGCTGGTAAATATTATTCTTACTCCACAGAAGATACTTCTAATAGTCTCCATAAACTTTTTATAGCCACTTTAAAAAAAAAAACTATTAAATTAACAACAAAGTTTCCAAATAAAAGTGATTTGGTGGCACAACGCCCTAATTAACCAGCTACACAATAAAAAGTAGTTGTTTAAAGGACAATGGTTCAATGCTCTTGTCTCTATAATTGTAAGAACAACCGAAGATCACTCTCGTGACCTTGGGCAGCCTTTTTCTTCGCAAGCCTTTCTACAAAAATATATATATTCAAATTGATTGCACTGAGAACAAAAAGTTGTTGAACGGTCACTCCGTCATACTTATTTGTTATTTTTTAGTGCTATTAAAGCATTTAAGAATGCTTCAAAACTAAGTTGTTTTAATGTTTGTTTCCAGGTAAAGCAAAAGTGTATCTTATTGAGTTATTTAAGAAGTTTAGTCTGTTTTTTGCGACCAAATTTCTGGAGCAATAAAACAATTTATCTTAGAAATTGAAGCAAATAAGTATTAAAATGTTTGAGAATAGTAAAAACGTCTAAAATTGATGATATTTTGACTCTCAATTCGAATAAAATTAATAATATTCCGAAGTAGGATGAAGGGTTTTTGAATCATTATCATGATCATAGTTCATATAGATCCGACTACTGGGATCTTCCTCTCAATGGGAGGGAAATTGACTTACCACACTGGTCAGACGGGTTCGTTTATGGTTTTATCTCGAGTTTTATTACCTTTGCATAGATATTATCTGCATATTGTAATCCCTTAGTCATCCTCTATGACACCTACGGACAAGAAAGAGTGATGATGAATTATATTCTTACTCCGTCACGTAACGAAAAAAGTTTTTGAATGGCGGGGGCGAATCGATGATATAAGATGACCGACTACAAGGAGGACTGACGTCTATTCCGCGTAAGGGTGTAACAGCCATCTGAGGCACACTCCTTGCCCAAACAAAAAAAAAATGGAATGACGATATAATAAAAATCGACAAAGAAGTATTTGAAGCGGGAGAAGGAAATAACATCTACACTGGACAGTCGGGTTGGTTTAGATTTCATTTCGAGTTTTCCTTCTTTTACATAGATGAAATCTGCATATTATAATCCTTTAATCATCTTTTGCAACACCCACAAGCAAAAAAGGAGCTGTTAATTATATTTTTACTCCATCACTACACGGAAAACATCAATTAATAACACACGGAAAGAAATATTTTTATAGTAATAATCATATCAGCACGAAACGCTACAAAAAATACCCCACTATTCATATTTAATACAACACAAATAAATCATAAAAATTTTTGCTAAAAGTCCCAAAATCGCGAAACCTGCAACACACGTGTTGCGCAAACCATTGTCTAAACTATTGTTATGATACACAAAAGAATAGTTTTTCGAACGCTTATAAAAACAATCCTATACATGAGAATGCTTTTACTTTCTTTCAATTTTTTGCGGCCATTCCATTCAACAGGGAAGCGTCGCCGTTCAATATATTTTTCCTTTTTTAACTTTCCAATATATTGAGTAATGAAACTATCTTTGCGGATTTCATCGCTTTTTAATTTTTAACATCTTTATTTGATTGTAGTTCTGCCACTATAAGTCATTAGGTTCCTCTGTAAGAAGAATGAAATTCGTTTTTTATGTCTCCTATATCAAGCTTGCTGCTAAAATGGCATAGGTTTTAGTGTTGCTTTTTTTTAACACAAGAATCTCGCGCTAATGTATGTTAATGTTAGGTCACAGAGAATTCTATAAATACAAAATGTGAACTCAGACTGAGAACAAACCTTTATAAACTGCAGAATTCAGGGAATATTCGCCTTTTGTATATACAAAAGATTTCTTTCTTGAATATTAGGAATCCGATTACCTATTTCAATTGTGTACCTTAAAAAAAGGAATGGTGACACATGACGTCATTACACGGCTAACTTCTTCATCGCCATCTCATCTTGCTTAAAATTTTGTACCATGCAGGTCATATTAGTTAGTATAGGGTTTTATTTCGAGTTCTCCTTCTCTTATATAAATATTATTATAAGTACATATTCTATCCCTCAGTAGATTTTTACGACATCCAATTGCAAGATGTTGAATGGTATTCTTATTCCGCCACTACTCGGGAGTACAGACTTACATAGCTTATTTGGTATTTGGCAACATAAAAGTTATGAATTAGGTATTATTTACTAGTAGCAACCCGTCCTCGCTTCGCTTCGGTTTCAGTCGTCTTTCCTGCGTAGTTCCCGTTCCCGTGGGAATAGCGGGATAAAATTAAGCCTTGTTTACTCCCTGATATTATAACTTTCCATTGGTGAAAGAATTTTTGAAATCGGTCCAGCCGTTTTGAAGATTACCCGGAACAAACAGACAGACAGACAGACAAAAAAATATAAAGTGTATTTTAGGCATATGTATAGTGCAAATAACCATGTGAGCATAAAAAGGCCCATTATTTTGACATTACAAACAGACACTCCAATTCTATTTATTGGTATAGATTACTATATGATATGGATATACATAATAGCAGCTTATCAATACCAATAAATAAAATTGGAGTGTCTTGTTTGTTATGTCAAAATAATAGGCCTTTTTCATGCTTACACGGTTATTTGCACTATACATATGCTTAAAAATCACTTTATATTTTTTTTCTGTCTGTCTGTCTGTCTATTTGTTCCGGGTAATCTTCAAAACGGCTGGACCGTTTTAAAAATTCTTTCACCAATGGAAAGCTATAGTATCAAGGAGTAAACTAGGCTATATTCTATCCCGGTATTCCTACGGGAACTACGGGGATAAGGCGACAGAAACCGAAGCGAAGCGAGGGCGGGTTGCTAGTATAAAAATAAAATTGAACGGCAACGATACCCTGAGTTTATTTGAAAGCATATTGCATCGTTACCTGCATGTATTCCCACACTTCATCTCATATTCCATTCTCTGTTCCTTTCATTCGCATCATTGTTTGTATAGTTGTCTCTTTCTAGTTGAATATCCACTTACCAATCGACGTCATCTTTCACTCTCACTATCAATATACGTATACTCAAAAAATTGCGATGCTAAAATAATACTAATATTTTTTTATTTTAAAATCTATGATCTACAAAGCAAATTTAATGCTACACATTAATGACACCTATTAAAGTAAACTTATTTAAAATCTTAACTAATGTGAAAAATGCTAAGGCGTGTTTTTTTATTTGTTAAGCTTTCATGTACATTCTACTCAACCGATCGTCTTGAAATTTGGCATAAATTTAGGAAAGCTTTAGAGTTACTTTCATACAGTAAAGGAAGGAATATCTTTTACGACACCCAAAGGCAAGACCGAAAAATTATTGTATTTAAGGAATTGTTTCTTGAAAATAATAATAAAGTAAAAGTTTCATGTAAGCAGTTACATATTTAAATGATTCGGTAGGAAGAAAGGAGATTGGTTTGAAGATTTGCTAATATTTAATATTTATTTCGACTTTTAATATCCGTGATATTACTGCATATGTATTATATGTGTATATTTCTATTACTTCACAAACCTCTTCCAAAAATAATTTAAATATAAAAACACCAAATAGATATAATTAATTGCTTATAAAGTTCAACGATAAGAACATATTTTATAAATAACTTGTAGAAATAAATGCTAAGAGGAAATACATTTTTACCACTGTTAATGCAAATTATTAAAGCGTCATGTTTTGCTACATGCACAAACATGCTTACACTATTCAAAATTAAACTTATACATTAATTTTCAAAAGAAATTTTGTTATACTTTAATTTTACGTTTACTACATGTGACGTAAAAGCGTTCAGTTGAATGCGCGCGCGTACTTTCTTCAAACCGAGACGGCAATATAAATATTCAAACGCTAGAAAAAGATGGGTATAGAAAACAATGAGATTGGATTTTTTGCAAGCAAACGATACTCTGTCGTAACATCACTTTCTTTCAGATTTTAGAATTCTGTAAGATAAGGACTTCTACATTAACAATTAAATAAAATTAATTATTTTACATCCGTCAGCTGCTGATTATGTGTTTAAATTATAAAAGTACATTACAGGAAATAGGATATTTTTCTGCATGCAACTGCCTTACTTTACAAGTGTACTTATATTTTAATCGACGACTCTTGAATAGCAGATGTACTTAAGTATTATTACCAGCATACTAATTATACTTAGAGCAGCTGATAGTTTTTCGTATCCAATCATAACAAGCTGATTGTTAATTACCTAAGCAAATATTGTTTATATATGTAAACAAATATAGAAAAAATCTAAAGAAATTATTTATCTACATAGTAGAATAATATTATAAATATAATATGACTGTATTTGTAACATTATGGAGGTTAGCCAAGTTTTATAAATTAAACACAATGTTCTCGCCTCTCTCTTCCATTTCCTTCCTTCCCACTCTTTTTGATAATTAATGTACCTATCTCTTGTCCTTATTACTACTCCTCAATAAGATAGAAGTTTACGATATCAGTCAGGGTCTGTAGTCATCGCTATCTAATAGCCACCAAGCCATGGATATATTATATAGCTATCATCGACTCCAGAAAAACTTGACATAAAATTGTATGTCAACACGTCTGACCTGCTGGTCATAGGACAAATTCTCTCCCGCCATGGATTATCCAATCCCAATAATGTAACATATATGGGTTGAGATAAATTAAATAGATTCAATTAATTAAAAAATTATTAGTTGTTAATTGAAGCGAATTACGATTGACAAATTTTTAGTCGCTACTACTAAAATTAACAATTAATTAATTGCAATTAATTAATTTTTAGTTGATATGGTCACGATTAGTTGTAGTAAATCACGATTGACTATTGATTAATTCTTAGTTACTACTACAATTAATAATTAATTAATTATGAATAATAATTTATCGCAATCACAATTAATTAATTATTAGCTGTTAACAATTAATTGATTGTTAATTGTCCCTTTAATTGAATTTTATCCGAACTGGCATAAGGTTAGCTGCCTGCTCGTCTGCCAACATCAGTAAGAAAAATAACATCTACTAAGTTAGAAAACAAAATATTTAAACATTAAACGAAAATAGCAATCTTCCTAGACGTATATTTTGGGCGTGTCACAAGGAAGCGTATTGCATTTTAGTTTTATATAAAGCAACTTACAAAATTAATGATATAAGATATATAAATACCACGATACTGGTTCCAATTAAATGTTTTAAATGCTGATATATGTTATCAATGATCTTGATCAAATCAATTAGAGAATTATTCTCAAAATATGTGAGACGAGAACTCAAAAGCGCATCAACAATTCGCGCTTAACGACTTTTTGTACCATATCGTGTGCAATCCGTTGACTCGAATTATTAATCAGTGATAGAGTGAGAGTTGGTGTCAATGTGTAATGCGCAACTTTCAACGCCAATGACTGATGATCGACAGTTTTTCTCCATTTAAACTGTCATGCTTCGAATAGTGCAAGTGAAAATTTTTTAACGTATTGTTCTATACAATTACTTTGTTTTTATGTTTTCACTTTGTTAGTTTTGGAGTCTTCTTGAACTTTGTTTGTTATTTTTATTTTTTATATTTTGTTTTTATTAGCGATTATAAAAGACAGCGGGTAAGACAGCGTTGCACCGTTTTAGTCATGGTAATATTCGAGAGTATTAGTCAAAACAATTTTTGAAATTAATAATTCGAAAAGCAGTTGGAAAGTCAAATCATATAAGTCATCATCAATATGGTTATGTGATGTGTTAACTCTATGTCAGTGTTGCTATAACTATGCGAATTTAAACAAAAACAGATTTAATTTTCAAATTTTAATTAAAGTCAAACAGAAAATAACAACTGTTTGTTCATGGTTTTAAGTTTTCACTTCCGTTGGCATTTTTCATGACTGCTTTGTGTTTTTTTTATAATGCTATTTTAAAGATGCTTTTAAAAGTTTTATTTAATATAACACGACTTATCTTTCATACATAACTAGTTATTGCTAATAACGTGTTCCTGTAGATATTTAACAAGCACCTGTATTGATAATTAACAACATAACTAGATGCTAAATAGTTATTGCATGCATAATTACTCGTCATTCTCTCAACGCACCTTCTTTTGAGGACTAATGAATTGAGACATTAATAAGTCACAGAATATTCATGACTTCAAAAATATATCTATCATAAGTTAATAAAATTTTAAACAATGAATATTTAATTAATGTACTACTTTGTCGAACCTATTAACTTCTTAATTACCTTCATTAAGTGAAGGGGATCAAAAAGAATATATCCCTATGGAGACGGAGTTAGGGATGAGCGATATTTATCGATATTATCGAAATATCGATATTAGCCGGCGAAATATCGATATTTATATCTTTGAAATATCGCCATATCGATATTATGACCACATGACCGCTCGACGAACCGACAACCGCTGAGGAAGAAAGGTTCTCGAGTGGCGACCACGTATCGGACGACGCAGTGTAGGACGCCCCCCCACTAGGTGGACCGATGACCTAGTGAAAGTAGCTGGGCGTCGTTGGATGCAGGCGGCACAGGACCGCTCATTGTGGCGCAACATGAGGGAGGCCTACGTCCAGCAGTGGACGGCGATAGGCTGAAATGATGATGATGATATTATGAATACGTTATCGATATTATTAACACGATATCGATATAGCTTTTGTAATGAGATGAAAAAATAATTTTGATCATTCCTAGACTTCCTAGACATTCGGACAAATTTCCTAAAAAAAAAAAAAGCTCATCAAAATTAGTCGAGAAAATTTTATTTCGTCGCAATCCCAATCTATCTTACAACATCCCGACAGATGTTCTAAAAAAAAAAGGTCATCAAAATTTGTCCGGCGAATTTCCTTTACACTAGTTTTGATATTATAAAATATCGGTATTACGAAATATCGATATTTTGTGCCCGATAATATCGACTTATCGATATTTGGCTATCGATATCAATATCGATGTCAATATCGATACTTTACTAATATCGCTCATCCCTAGACGGAGTACGAATACAATTCAGCACTCCCTATCTTACCAGAGGGTATCGTTTAATATATTAAAATATTGACCTCATTCAACTCGGTTTATATAAGTCACACTGCAGGGCTTGAGCCTCCTCCACAATACGAGGGAAATAACTATACCATGCTGTTCAAACAGGGTGGTATAGAAACCCTATACCAATCGAGTTTTGCTACTCTTGAATAGATGTTATAACTATATTATAATCCTATAGTCATCTTGTAAGACACCCACGGGCAAGAAATGGAGTAGTGAATTGTATTCTTACTCCATCGCCACACGGAAAAACATACTCTTGTAAGGATTAAATAAAATATAAGGATTTATTTTAAGTTTTACTCTCGTGTATACCATTGCTAAATAATCTTGTGTTATGTTAAAACATTACTTAAGGCAAATTCAGATACGAATTTTATAATGTTCATTCAAACGGAGCACGAATACGAGAAATAAAATCCTAAACGTTTCCAAAATCTTTATTATTTAGTAGTTTATTCAATTTCTTGGGTTTACTTACTGAGATTAAAGAGCCTTTCTATCAAACAATGAGCACGTACAATACCTATTTATCAATAGCCACGCGTAACCTGCAATTTAAAAAAAAACAGCGATATATTTTTTGTGTTCTATTATTCAACGAATGCGCTCATAAAAACTTACTGCCTGATCTAAATCGGAATTCTTAAGGGTCGGTATAGAAAAAAAGTAATAGAAAGAGACAGGAGAAATCAGAATTTTTTGTACGTCTGTCTTTCACATAACTTTCCCCGGAACACAATGGAGCCAGGTAGGCGAGTAGAAAAAAAGGACCTTCATAATGTACCCTGATTGTGTGATAGTGACATTTTATAAGCTCGAGGTCATGATTCGATGTATTTTATTTAAGTTTGAATAGAAAAATATTTAAATAGTATTATAAAAGTTATTAGCTACATACATATATGCTTTTGTTTCAAATTCTACATAGAATTAATTCCATATAGGAATAATTTACAAATGTTTTTATTGCGACATAAAATTTGCGATATAATTAAATTAGTATATTAACTAATTTGTTGTTTCCTTTGTGTATCCTGGTTATGATATTAGATTTAGCAACCTGTCAGACCAACAGGTCCAGGTTGCTAAATCTATCTAGTGGGTCTTTCCGTGTGGTGACGGAGTATGAATACAATTCACCGCTCCCTACCTTGCTCGTGGATATCGCAAAAGACCAATATGGGATATAATGTGCACAGAAAATCTGTGCAAGAGGTAAAACTCAAAATGAAACCGTTGTTTGAACAGCATGTATGTAAATCAAATCCCCTCCTATTCTGGAAGAGGCCTGGATGATGATAGTAGGTAATTTTCCCTCCCATCATGGAGTTGACTCCATCTTAGTGGAAGGGATATATTAGTTGAAATGATATAATGATACTTATTAGTGTTATTAATTTGCTTTTTTTCATCTTGCTGTTATCCAAATTCTTGAGGTGGTAATATATCCTTTTTTCGCATAATCTTATAATATGTAAGCATTCACTTCATTTCTATTCATATCATGTTTACATATATTTTCTTTGGAATTATTTTACTCCTTAAGCAAACAATACTCAAAACTTTTCTTACAACACTACTTTCATCTCTTCTCATCACGTATCCATACCAAACTACCTTAAACGTCGTAACCCATCAGCGTAAGTGATTAGGCAATTATCATATTCAAATTATACTAGGTATTAAATACATTACAACAAAGGTTACGAAATCGTCCCTTATCAAAACGACCCTGAAAATCGACCTTCACACATTCTATAGATATTTACCGGTTATATTTGTATGTCTGTGTCAACAATCATATGTTGTTAGGTGTGTAAGTTTATCGATTATTCCAGAAAATATTTTAACCATTTTACATATTATTAATAAAATTGACAATCTCAGTGATCGTTTTAGTGTTTAGTGTTAGTTTCAAGTTTTAGTGTTCAATTTCAAAATTGCCTTCCTCATTTGTTAATCTCATTATCTTTGTCTCTTTATCTTTTTTAATCTCATATAGATAAATAAAATTTACGTATCTTCATAATGTTAAAATAACAAAATAACAGCTTTTTTTTCTAACAGCATATGACGTTACATACGTTGCTATAATAAAAAAAAAATTAGCCTATCTGTTTATTTTGGGGAAAAACTAAAATTACTGGACCAGTTTTAATGAGACTTTAACCGTTGCATATTTCATGTTATAACGAGTAATTCCGTGTGATGACGAAATAAGAATATGATTCACCACTCCCTATCTCGAGGGATCTATATAAGAGAAGGAAAACTCTAATAAAACTTTATACCAACACGTCTGATCAGCAAGGTATAGTAGGTTAATTCCTCTCCCTTTGCGGAGAATGCTCCAGCCCAGTAATGGAACGTATATGTGCTATGATGAATGAAAAGGAGTAATTTAATTTTATTTCTAGAAAAAGATCAGGGCACTGCTCAAAAAGACACAAATTCACAAAATTAAAAAAGAATCTAATAGTAAGTACTTATATATCTAATTCATTGTAGGCCCATTATTTTTTCAGATCAAAAATTTTATGATAAAGAATTAAAATGGGACATCAATACATTAAATACAACATAACTGAACCATGAATCGATGTCCGTATAATGACGGAGTAAGAATACAATTCACCACTTTTTCCTTTTCAGCAAGAATCCTAAAAGATGACTAAGTGATGTAAGTTTATAAAATCACTGCAAGAGGAAGGAAACTCGCTCAGCGTGGGATATTAGACTATATTTCACCGCCATGGAAGAGGCTTATACATATAGCGGCCTACATATGTAGACTAAAGAAGAAACTGATGAGACGAGGCAAACTGCAGAGAAAACATTCATCATTAAGCCTTTTATTATCATCTGCTGGATTTAGGTATTGTCTGACGGAGTACTAGAGAAAAATCAGTACGTCAAGCAATGTGGCTAGCCCATTGCCAATTCAGTATGCTACTCCTTCGTGTTATGGATGTTACACCTATTCTCCCATAGGTTGCCGTATTACGGACCCTATCTAGCAGAGATATGCCATGCGTAACGCGCTCCATAGCTCTCTGAACTACATAGAGCTTAGTTATGAATCCTATATTTAGGTACGACGTTTTTACCTTCTATGTTGTATGCAAAGATGCACTTAAGTTTCCCAAAATAATAAAACATTGGTTAGTAATAATATTGCTTGATAAACCGTATCATACTGTGTTTATATACCTAATACTACTTTAGCGGTCTAGATAGGTACATGAGTCTTATCAATCAATATATTCATTCATCCAAGAAACTGTCGACTTCTACTATTGGACATTGATAAATAAAAGGGCATATGACCCCAATCTCATTGAGGCGCATGGGCAATGGTACCTAGTGTTATAAATTGCCTCGAAAAGTGCTGCTTACTTTTTGACTGGTTATCCTTCAATGGGTTTTTCGACCCTCATATACTTTGAAAACGTTACTATACGGTTGTTGAAGAAATAACGATAGTTATTAATAATTAAAAATATTTACAACACACGATGTTATAATAGACATCTTGTTCAGATAAAGCAGTAGTTATGAAAATACAAGTAGAAAGGAAAGTAGCTGTGCGGCTCGATCCATGATGAAACATTGACTAAGATCATGTGAAAGGGGATTTGGTACCGATATGACCTACATCACCTTTTATGTTTTCAAATAATAACCGCTGAATGAGCTGCTATACTATTTGAGAGAACTATAGATATATTGACATTCAAAGCAAAAGTATCGTAAAAATTGCTTGTTTTAAACATTAAGTTACTAATTGTTTATATCTATTTTATATTCTCCTCGTGGTACCGGGATGATTTACCGTGTATTAACGGAGTAAGAATATATTTCACCACCATCTTGCCCGTGGGTGTCATTAAAGACGCCTTAAGAATATCCCACCCACCACTGTTACCTTTACCCTGGGAATTTGAAGAGTCCTTTAAAACAGGCTCCACAATGTTTCTCATAGATGATATTGCGATTGGAACATTGGGCATACCAGAAAATGCTTTTTAATTTTCTTGGGACCCGCAAAGACTAAGAGGTATAACATAAGTTAACACCTCTATACCTACAAGAGAGGGCAAACTCGAAATAAAACCCTATACCAATGCACTACATAACAGTCTAGCCCACAGCGCAATTTTTTTGCCTGTAACTCGACTGGACTGTGGCTCGACTCCGTGTGGTGACGGAGTAAGAATACAACAACAATTCACCACCCTCTCTTGCCCGAGGGTATCGTAAAAGACGACTAAGGGATATGACGCGGGAGCTCCCATATACCACCTACTATCTCACGGTGTCGAAGTTCCGCTGTCTGAATCCGCATTACTTAGCAAACGGTTATGGCGTTATCCCTGTTTGGCACTCCATAAATGTAAGTCGATAAGCTGATGAATTTGTGGAAATATTTATTTTATATATTATCCCTCTAAAATATATGGTTCTTCACAGAATTTGAACTAATTCGGATATATTTATGTATTTTATAACATTAGTTCAAAATAATTAGATTTTTAATTACATTTTATTTTGAAAATATTTCGTCTCTCCGGTGACAATCTTATTTATGCCAATGGACAGACCTGTTATAAAGAATTCAGATTATTTAGTTATTGGGATTTTCTGAAGAAATTTTCAACAGCAATGTAGAAATTAAAACCGCAATGGGCTCATCTTTATTATCTACCTACTTAAAGATTATGGTCAAATGTATTTTATAGTATTATTTACTATTTCGGGGATGAAGGAGTATAGATAGGAAACCTTTCAAATTATTTTCTGTAAGTCTAAAGCTGCTTGCCTGTGTTTTAACTAAACATTATAAAGTATCGCGCCGTTCTATTGGCATATGAATACCTCGAAGATCTCGGTAGGTATTTAAAGAATAACTCCTTAATATGTTCGTTAAAATATAATACATACATAGAGAAATATAGATATCTATGTTTATAATTCCGGTTACCTCGGTATACAAATAAAATTGTTATGACGTTTAAGCAAAAAACGTATAATATTTTAAGCAGAAAATTGCATAAATGGACACAAAAATTTATTGCTTAGTGCGGATTTAAAGAAAAGTTCAGTCATAGTCCCGCATTTCAGAGGTGAAACCTTTTTATGTTTTTAAGAGATATTTATTTTTTTAGTTTATTAAAAAATATTTTTAGAAAGTACTTTAGCTATAAATTATTTTAGTTATGTATAAATATACTAATACATTTTAGTACTGTTTTATTTTTGCTATAAATGAAATTAGAAGTATCAATTTTAAAATAGTTACATATTTACAAACATATATTTGGTATACACATACATATAAATGACTTGACCTGAGCGTTACGGTTAAGTAAATTTAGTGAGGCAATAGTGCCCATACCAAAAATACCTAACATGCCTAAAAAGCTTTCCCTTAAAAAAAATTCAAAACAATAAAAAAATCACCCACAAAAATAAAACAATAAGGTCATATCTGTTGCGCCAAAATATTTATGTTTGACATAAATTAACAACACTGAAGACCTCGAAGATGTGCGATGATTCACACGGTGGTCGTAATCTTTATAATCAAAGTTGGTGCTGTGACCCAAATCCCTGCAACCGCCGAGTACTTTCATTGTGAACGCTAAACTCTCACACTTACATAAAACACCAGTACAAACTTAAACACACTAATATCCACGCAAAATTACTGACACAAAATAGTTACTACACACAGCTACGCACACAATCATATACTCTATAAGCATGGATCATGCGAATACATTTACTAACACACATAAATTCTATGTCTATTTAGACGTATACGTGAAAGACATTTGCATATATTATAAATTATACATATATCTGGGCAAAGGAATTCTGCTTTGCTTAATTTTGAGTTCATTGCATATATAACGGTACTATTAAATACAGGACTTATCTTGGAATATAACTCACACAGTGTTATTTAAACAACACATATAAAACTAGACAGTAAAACTAGTGTAAAATATACTGCAGATGTGTGACAGTAGCGTATTGTACTTCGGCATTAGAGCGAGAAGAGATGCGTATAATGTATCATTTGAGATCTAGGACATCATTCCCGTTCTTGTTCTAATTACATCTAAGATGCACTGTACAGTTATAGGTTAAGTAACTGAACAGTAAAATAATACATATGTAGAATATTGGGCGTTAATATCGAAAAATGTTGTTTTTTTTTTTTTTTTTTTTGTGTGTGTACAGCTGTTGGCCGCAGATGGCCTTGACAGCTTGACGCGGACTATGGGTGAGCGCTGAGGGCTCTCAACCCGGAGAAAAGTATGCTAAGCGACATCGCCCAAGGGCTCCCCCTGTGGGGAACGGACCTCAGCTTGGGGCGTCGCTGGAGGCAAAGTGGGCGTGCCCACGTTTTTAGTAGTGACTTTTGCGCGGCGCGGTTTCGCACCTCGACGGCGAGGGCGGAACCGCGGATATTTATTTGTTAAGGCCTCGCGGGCCGTGTAGGCTCTTTGTTGAGCGAGTGTGATATTGTCGTCCTCTTCGTCGAGGACGTGACGAGGACGTCGGATGGAGGAGATTTTGGAGGGTCTATAGGAAGCCGCCCCAACCACTAGTTGGTTGGGGTGTGTCATGGCAGAGTCAAAGTAGCTCTGAGAGCACCGTTTCATAAACTGCTTGATGGTCGGCAGTTCGAGGTCGATGTGGAGATCGACGTTTCGTATGAACCACGGTGCTCCCGTAGCTCGGCGCATGAAACGATTTTGAAGTGTCTGTAGCCTGTGTATCCTGTGTGGCTTAACATGCGCGAACACCACGCTAGCATAGGTCACGATAGGCCGTATGCAGGTGGTGTATAGTCGGATTTAGCTACTCAGGGGCATACGCGACCTAGAGTTGAGTAGACAGTGGAGACGGCCCATCACAAAGGCTGCCCGTGCGCGGACTTGCTTTATGTGAGGGGCGAAGCTGAGTCGATCGTCAAGGGTCACACCCAAGTATTTGGCCTGCCTGGTCCAAGTGACCGGCTTGTTGAAAATTTTAAGGGAGGGAATGCTGTCGATAGAGTAGGAACGGGCAGTTCGTCTAGTGAACATGACCACCTGACTCTTCTCGGGGTTGATTTCTAATCTCCATTTCCTAAACCAACTGGCTAGGGCGGTAACCGCTGTTTGGAGAGTCTTGGCTACTGTTGTCGGGGATCTACCAGCACAAAAGAGTGCGGTGTCATCAGCGTAAAGCGCTTTATGTACCCGGTTGAATTTGGGCATATCGCTAGTGTATAGCGTGAAGAGAAATGGGGAGAGGACCGACCCCTGAGGGACGCCGGCCTTGATAGGGTGGGAGGTCGACAACGTCCCTTCCACCCTGTATGGCTGCGATGACTTAAGTAGTCATGTATAATGAGAATTAAGTAGTGAGGGATCTTGAGGAGATAGAGTTTGTAGATTAGGCCTTCATGCCAAACCTTGTCGAATGCTTTCGCTACGTCTAGGAATAATACACCCGTATATCTGTTCATGATGAACTGACTACTTGTGTATTCTACCAAGCGGTGAACTTGTTGTACGCAGCTGTGTTTAGCTCGGAAACCAAACTGTGCGTCGGGAACGAGGTTGTTAGCCTCGGCGAATGTGCGTAGTCTACTGAGAACTATTCGTTCGTAGATCTTACCTAGACCTTTTAGTAGACTAATCGGGCGGTAACTACTGGGTTCGGTACGGCGCTTGCCGGGTTTGTGGATTCCTATTACCACGGCCTCTTTCCATTGCGCGGGAAAGATGTTATTATTTAGTGCTGCATTGAAGATGCAGCACAACAGGACTATCAAGTGGGCGGGGAATAATTTAATGACTTTATTTGAGATTCCGTCCGAACCTGGGGCTTTTCTGGTTTTAAGACCCCTGACTAACGATTCGACCTCATCGGTGGTTGAAAAATGTTGTAAAATTCAAACTTTAGTAATTCCCCGTGAAATTTAAGAATTTTATTAGATACTAGCAATCCGCCCTCGCTTCGCTTCGGTTATAGGTTATAGTCGTTTTACCCGCGTAGTTCCCGTTCCCGTGGGACCACCGAGATAAAATATAGCCTAGTTTACGCCCTGATATTATAGTTTTCCATTGGTGAAAGAATTTTTGAAATCGGTCCAGCCGTTTTGAAGATTACCCGGAACAAACAGACAGACAGACAGACAAAAATTTTTTAATTGCTATTTTAGGCATAGGTGTCGTGCAAATAACGGTGTGAGCATGAAAAAAGCATATTATTTTGACATTACAAACAGACACTCCAATTTTATTTATTGGTATAGACTAGCAACCCGCCCTCGCTTCGCTTCGGTTATAGGTTATAGTCGTTTTACCCGCGTAGTTCCCGTTCCCGTGGGAATACCGGGATAAAATATAGCCTAGTTTACGCCCTGATATTATAACTTTCCATTGGTGAAAGAATTTTTGAAATCGGTCCAACCGTTTTGAAGATTACCTGGAACAAACAGACAGACAGACAGACAGACAAAAATTTTTTAATTGCTATTTTAGGCATAGGTGTCGTGCAAATAACCGTGTGAGCATGAAAAAAGCCTATTATTTTGACATTACAAACAGACACGCCAATTTTATTTTTTGGTATAGATATGTTATTATTTTCTCGTGGTGTTTCGTGTGATGACAGAGTAAAAATACAGTTCACCATTTCCTATCTTGCCTGTAGATGTCTTAAAAGAAGACTAAGGGATATAATATGCATATAATATTTGTGCAAGAAAAGGAAAACTGGAAATAAATCTCTATACCAACCTGTTTGACCAGCATGGTATAGTAAAGTCAATTTCTCTCCTACTGTGGAGTAGGCTCGAGCCCAGCAGTGGGACGTATATGAGCGAAAATGATGACTTTCTCGTGGGATTCGTGGAAATTAGTTAAAGGATCATCAGTAGAATAAGCAGAAAAAGGCTAATAAATGGACGGATTGAATAATTTCATAACAAGATATCTTCGAAAATAATGAGTTTTAGTGAAAGTAAATACTGTATTATTGCAAAAACTTGTATAACGCCAAATATAGTGTCACAATAACTGGGATCATCAAAAGACGATTAGGTAAATAAGAAAATAAACATAGCAAGGCTTGTAATGTTGTCGTAAGGGTTTGTGTAATCGTATTTAGTAACATTTTGCTAACAATCGTAACATTGTAAATGGTGTACTTAAGATCTTGTAAATATTATGATCCTTTGCTAATTTTTCTATTATAATAAACCTAAGTAACTTAGAAATTTCCATGTAGTGATGGAGTAAAAATAAAATTCACCACTCCCTATCAGGCCCCTTGTTATCGTAAAGATATATAACGTAAAGACTAAGGGATTAATTATGCATATAACAACTATGCAAGAGAATTAAAACTCAAAATAACATCCTATATCAACCGATCTAAACAGCGTGGTATAATAAATCAACTTCCCTCCGTGTTGTGGGGGAGGCTAGAGCCCAGCAGTGGGAACTATATGAAACATAATGATGAACATAGAAATACTTATATTGTCATCAAAATATAAATAAGTTTATTCTAATAATCTAGTGAGCCAGAAGATTGTTGTAAGCACATTTCCCGAGCACTTATCTGGTAATTTTCATGACTTTGAGGCGATAGTAAGTGATGGTAATATATGTTGTCCTATCTGTTACCATACGGGTAATATCATTATCAATTCATAAATTTATCGACACTCACTGTTGGACATATAGGCCTGTGGAAGTTGGGATAATGCTTGAATCACTAAGCTTCGGCAGTGAGTTATTATTATTATTACTTTATAATTTAATATCTAATAAGGCTTTCTGTTTTCTATAATTTATTAAATCATTTTATTTCTTTTTTTGTCAATTTGTATTGGTATTATTGATACTTAGATAAAATATGATTTTATCAATAAACAAACATTAACTTTGGAATCTCGTAATCGTCACCGGAAGCAAATCCAAATGAAATTGATTACTTCCAACAATCATTCAAATCAGTGTCATACAGTCATAATCTCTTCACAAGCGCTTGCATAATATGCGCTGGCGCAGCCGTGACGTAACCGAAACGAGCTCAGCGAAAGTTGCTACGGCAATTTCACTCTACTACTTATCTTTCTCTTGATTTTGTATCCCTTTCACTAGCATAATGTTAACATAAATGCTTCTTACTCCAACTTCGGAACTTTTATCGTCTTTATCTTTTATACAACTTGTATTGCTATCTCTGTCTGTAGCTTCTTCACGGTTGGCATGGGCCATTTTTTTCGGATTCGCACGCGCTGGAGGCGTAACCTCTACGTAATCAATTGTTTTCTTGTATATTATGCGTTAGCGCCTAAGGGGACATGTTTCTTATAAATACGCTTAAAGCAAACTGCTAATTGGCCCAATAACAACTTGCTAATAATTCTTTAAGCTTAAATATACGTTTTGCATTTAAAATATATTTAAAATCTATTACACTATCTTATACATGTACAATTTGATATAATATTATGATTTATGTGTATGGAGTTAATAAATAAAATGTAATAAAATGCCAAACCTAGTTCCGCATTATACGTATATTTAGAATGCAGTTTTTTCCTTGAAATATACCCTTAACTTTAAATTTCTTGTTAATGCAATGGAATTATAGAAATCCCCTCTGACAAGGATAATTTAGTAGAAAAATGCCTAATATGAAATCATATTAATTTATTTTTATGTATTTATTGTATTAGTATACTTTACAAGACCGATATGTGTATGACCATACCGATATTGGTAAACATATGTTAACTAGTTTCTGTCCGTTATAGATTAGAAACCATCCAACCGATGTGCCCCTAACCGGTTTCATTACAATGGCAATAACATAAAAATAGTTATATAGGTAGATTTTAAAATATTGCATTCGATTTTAGAATTCTAAAACAATGCTACTGGTGTCCTAATGACACTATAGGTGGTGTTGCGATCGATCAAAGAAACATTCTTAATTGGCAGAGAACATGGCGTCTGTTGAATCGGCTATTTTTAATAGAAAAATTGTTTTAAAACACCTCAAAGATTAAAAATAAAATGTCAATGTTCATCATATTTCATTACTTTAAATTAATTACTATATTAAACTAAAATCAAAAATATTAAAATTACCAAACATAAAAAAAACTATGTCTAACTTACAAAGAATACCAAGTCTTGTAATACCTAATTATTACGTTTATACTGTTCAAGCAAAGAAGATAGGTGTTATAGCTTGATCTATAATATTCTACTATCATCATCATCACAGTTCATATAACATATGTCCAACTGTTGGCTTGAGTCTCCTCCACAAAGAGAGCCAAAGTGGCCTACTATACCTACCACGCTGGTCAGACGAGTTGGTATACGGTTTTATTTCGCGTTTTCCATTGCATATTAAAATCCTTTAGTCCTCTTTTACGACGCCTCCGATTAAGAAAGGGGGCGGGAATTTTATTCTTACTCTATCACTACATGGAGAATTAAGAAAACAATTACTTATTAAAATTTAATATTATTTTTAAAATGTAATAAGTTACAAAGAAAATCTAAGCAGTCTTACAATAATTGCTAAGCCAAATAACTATTTAAGCAAAAGGGCGTACAAGGATCGGCTATTTCCATAAGTTTCGGCCGATTGGCCGTCCACACTCAAGGTTGTGGTGGAAAGTAAAACCCGCTAGCATTCCGACGACGGTTCACAACGCACTTTCGTCCCGCAAGGCTGGCGACTGTGATATTATTGTTGCTACAAGTTGTTTACATGATATTATAGGAAAACTTAAAATAACTATGTATAGTTGCCGAACAGGATACTGTGTAAGAATTTAAGCTTGGTAAATTTTACGATGGAATTATATTATTATTATGTATATGAAACTAGAATTTTAATATTTTATTTTATTATTTAACAAGTTTAATGCACAGTTTTTAATCGTTTGATCAGTTTTTTTTCTTTTTTTAAATATATATTATACTATTTTATTATTTAACGAGTTTAACTGTATACATAGTTTTGTTTTTAATCGTTTGATCAGTTTTTTTAAAGATATTATTTTATTATTTAACGATATTAACTGTAGGTACAGCTTTTCTTCAATCGTATGATCCGTGTTTACGTTTTTTAAGATACTATTTTATTATTTAACGAGTTTAATTGTATGCACAGTTTTGTTTTTAATCATTTGATCAGTTTTTCCTTTTTTTTAATACCTATAGTATTTTATTATTTAACAAGCTTAACTGTATGCACAGTTTTGTTTTTAACTGACTTCTGAAAAAGTAGGAGGTTCTCAATTCGGATGTGTGTATTTTTTTATGTTTGTTCGCGCACAACTACGTCGCTTGCCAACCGATTAGAAAAATTCTTTGTTTTGTTGGAAGGAGAATCGGGGAATTTAGTCCGTCACCCGCAGAGATCCTGACCGCGCGATGACGACCGACGTCCCGGGACAGGGACGTCGAGAGGTGAGGGTACCCGAAAGGGTATTCCGTCGGGCCGACCACTGACGACAAGACACCCTGCTCCGGTGGTCGGCCCAACAACGAGGCGACATGGGTACGGATGGGTTAAGGGCCCGCGAGCCATCCTTTCGTCGCCCCGGACGGTATGGACCGTGCGTGCGCTTACCATAGCCCACCCATAAAAAAAAACCTAGAGCCCTTCTAAGCTTCAGCGTCCCAATCTCAAAAAAGTTGGAGTTAATTAAAGCTAACCTAGAGAAACCTATTCGGTGTGGTGACAGAGTAAGAATACAATTCACCAGCCACGGTGGGTGTCCCACGGGCGAGAGGAGTATGGTGGAAGTCGTAAAAGGCGACTATGAGATATCTTGTGCATATAATAACTATGCAAGGGAAGGAAAACTTGAAATAAAACCCTATACCAACCCGCCTGACCGGTGTGGTATAGTAGGCCAATCTCGTCCAAGGCGAAGGCTCCAACTCAATAGTGGGACGTGTAAAAAACTAAATTAAGTTGTTCAGCTGAGAAAGGATCTACTAATCAAAATTTAGTGCAGTTATAATAATTAGGTGATCTACCAACAACGAGGTGACGTGGTACGGGTGGGTTATGGGCCCGCGCGCCGTCCTTTCATCGCCCCGGACGGGATGGACCGCGCGTGCGCTTACCATAGCCCACCCATAAAAAAAAAGTTATAATAATTAAGGTTTATGTTTGGGTAAATGGTAATTTTTTTTTTGCTCGCAAACTTCAGTTAAAACGAGGGCCTCTGTATGGATATATAAAAACCACTATATTTAAAATTTGTAATGTATTTTACATAATAATCGGATACTCTAGTTATAAATTAGCTAATACTAATTTCCGCTGATCTCCGAGTTTGTTTCCTTCGAATGTCGTAAAAACCGTAAACATGTCGAGTAAGTTACAAAATACTATAAACATCTTTATTGATCCAATAGCCACAATACTAATGTTCTGGTTTCGGCTTATAAGTCGAGCAATGTCAATTAGATTCAGTGGCGTAGCGTGCCTTGGTGGGGCTCCGTATAAAAAATTATTTGGAGGCCCTTATGAAGGATAAAGATTTCTCACAAAAAAAAAAAAAATGTTTGCATAAAATTGATAGAAATACATATTTATTCATCATATCATAATTATTACAATATTATCACAATTCAAATTAAATATACACTCTCCTTGCCCTTTTTTTTTCGGCAAACTGATTTATTAAATCATTTATAATTACTTTTTAACTTGTGTAATTTCTGAAATAATAATAAAAATTGGGAGGCTTTTATTAATTTTTGCTTGCGCATGTCGGGAGCCCCCGTGGTCCAGGGACCCCGCATAATTGATACGGCAGATACTGCCGTAGCTACGCCCCTGATTAGAATCAAGTTTATTGATAATTATTGACTTCACAGATGGCTGTCATGGGTTTTATTGTACACAGGACGTAATAGTGGTAGGACCACACTGTTGACAGTTGTCTGTCTACAGCCGTGGGGCGGTCCGTCCGGGGTAATACTACAATCCCGCAGGAAATTAACGTCCAAGTGATTGATAATGTGATGCTTAATTATTACTATTTTATATTATTTTATTATATTTAAATTATCATATTAATTTTAATGCTATTTTGATCATTTTGACTTCTTATAATAACATAATAATTTATTCAATGACATATCTTTCTATATACATATATTCCTTTTATTTTTTTTTTAAGTGCAAAACTTGACTGTAACATACCAATGCTTACTGTGTTCTTCTGATCATTTCAGACTTTTAAAATGCAAATTTCAAATAATGTTGGTTTGATTCAAATGCTGTTATTATTGTTATTAATATGACTATTTACAATTTTGAAAAATCTATGAACCTATTAAATGTAGCTCTTCTGTACTTGCACTTCTTGTGACCTGTAACTTAGACTAGTTAGGCTGCAGCTGAAAATCAGCGCTGCAAGTTTGTGTAGCATATGCTGAGCTGTTGCCTTCTGGACACTCATATTATGAATTTCATTTATGTATACTATGAATATTTCAATCATCAATATTTTTTCGTCTTTGTTTTAATATCACTTGTGTACCTATATTTCTATGTCAGGCATGTAACTATAGTGTCCAATAAATCTTATTTTCTTTCTTTCTTTCAAGTAGTAGCAATTTGTTACTGCGCTTCGTTTGATGAGCGAGAGAGCCGGAAGCTCAACTTTTTGAGGGTGTTTGCGTGTAGTGGGTTTTAGTGATGCCTTTAATGTCACCGAACTTCATTGCACGCATTCACACTTCCTTCACTTTCTTCGCGGTAGGCAGCGGCCTTGCAAAGGTCCATGAGCGGCAGCAACAATTACCATCAGGTGTACTGTTTGCTCGTTTGCCACCGATCGCAATACGAAAACGACGGTCCTTTGGGCAAGGCACAAAAGAGTGTACTTAGTTTACGTACCTATAGGCTTATAGTATCCATTTTAGCAGATTTGTAATGTTCTATGTGACAAAAAAAATATTTCTTAGTGTAGGGATTATAAAATCTGACTCTTGTAAATTGGCAAATCAATTTTATTTTCTTCAAATAATTTACCGAGTAGTTATGGAGCAAGAATACACTCTATCACCATCTCTTTTCTCAAACTTATCATAAAATACTAGTGTAGATTATAAATGAATAACATTACTGCAAAAATAAAGAATACCTACAATTTACCTTTCTGTGTGGTGATGGAGTAAGAATACAATTCACCACTACCCTGCCCGTGGATGTCGTAAAAGATGACTAAGGGATATAATACGCATAAAACAACTAAGCAAGAGAAGGAAAACCCTAAACCAACCTATCTGACCAGCATAGTATAGTAATCTGGGGAAGAGGAAGAGACGCTATGCGCTTCTCTTCGCCCAGGCATGATTGACCCAAGACGAAAGCATGAAGCTAACCGCCGGGACGTTAGAGTCGTATACCCAAAAGGCGAACCTCTGGCGTCCCACAAAAGGCAAGGCGAAGACGCGGGGCCGCTGTGGTTTTTAGTAGGTATTCTGACGTAGTAAACCATACCACGTCAGCGAGTCCTATGTACCCCCTTGCTGTCACTAGCGATGGGTATGCCTAAATGCATTTTCCACAGAGTAAAAAAAAAGGAGAAAAAAAAATCATGCTATATTAAGGTAAATTTTTCTCTCATTGTAGAGGAGGCTCGAGCCCAACAGTGGAACGTGTATAAGCTGAAATGATGAATGACGAAAAAAAGAAAACTTCAAAACTACTGCTAATAATATACAGCACATGTAATAGAAGAAGATTATATCAGAGATAAAGAAAAGAACGTCCCTGTAGGTACGTACTTAGAGAACTTTTATCACCATTTTCTCGGCTCATACACGTCCCATCTGACAAAATGACCTACTATACTAAGTCAGTCAAATGTATTAACATAGGATTTTATTTCGAGTTTTTCTTTGCTTGCATAAATGTTATATCTTATATCTTTAAACGAGTAATTCTTGTATATCTATGTGTATATATATAGGAGAGGCGGATTTTGCGAGCGATATATTGACTCATCACCATATCTCTGGAACCATAAGGCGTACAGACTTCAAATTTGCCATAAATATTCCTTTTGTCGAGTAGAGGTCAGCTAAGAATGGATTTTACGAAATTCCACCTGCAAGGAGTGTTGCGGGGGCGTTAACAATAATTTACATATAAAGGACCAGGGTGAGCCGAAGCTACCGAACCTAGAGAAATGAAATGTGGACCGTAGTTTCATTTTGTGACGTAGGCACCCACTAAGAAAAGATTTTTTGAAATTCCACCCTTGGTGAACCGGTGAACGCAATGGTAAAGTTTGTAGTGCAAGAAAAAAAAATCTTTAGCTATTGTCTTCAAATTAAGCACAAATACTATTTATTAAAAATAAATAAAAACGTGTTTCAGCGTTTGTCCTTTTTCATCCTCTAAGGGTGTAAAATAGGTATAAAGATGTCAGTTTACTGACTTATCATAGAGCCGAAAGTACTGAAGCCACAAACATGAAATTTTGACATTAGTTTGTTTGCGTAACGTAGAAACTCAATAAGAAAGAGTTTTTTAAAATTCAACCCCTTTTTTTTTTTTTTTGGAGGGAGTAAACCGCAGTAACAAAGTTTGTATAAGGAGAAAAAAAATCTGCTTCAATTTTCTTCAAATTCTCCAAAAATACTCTTTAGTAAAAATAAATAAAGACGTATTTCAGCATTTTTTAATTTTCGCCCTTTAAGGGTGTAATCTACACTAATATTATAAAGAGGATCTCAGATTCAGGATCTCGGAAACGGCTCCAACGATTTTGATGAAATTTGGCATACTAGAGGTTTCGGGGTCAAAAAATCGATCTAGCTATGTTTTATTTACAGAAAATGTTGTTTTGTCGGTGTTTTTAGCTAATCAATACAATGACATAGAATGTCAATAGAATTTGGATACAAATCTCACCGTTGACATCGTGAGTGACGATAGCTCAGTTGGGAAGTTGTCCAGTTTTTTTTTGTTTTGTTTTGGCATTCAAACAGCGTGGGATCGAATCCCGGTATTATTATTATTCTCTTTTTGTATTTTTTGATATATATTTCATTATTTAATTTTATTTTTTATTAATATATATCTAAATAAAATCGACAAAAATACAACAAAAATATACCGAGCGAAGCTCGGTCAACCAGATATTGAATATTATATCCCTTAGTCGTCATTTACGATACCCACGAGCAAGGTGGTGAATAGTTCTTACTCCGTCACCACATGGCAAATAGGAATTTACAAACAGAGGACTTTATAAAAAATAAATCGATTGGAGGCAATTTATACTCGAAAGAGAGAAGAACTATTTATGGATCGTGCAAAAAAGTCTCATGCGTGAGAATTGAATTCACGATATTCGGTATGAAAGGTCACTATTTAGATAGTTACGCCATCTTTATACTGAAACTAACGCCATTGCTAAACGGTCCAAAATATAAATGACCTCAACATGTTAGATAGGAAACATGCAGTTAAAATACGTACGTCGAATTCTATTCCTGCAAACCATATTTTAAAACACCAATTATCCTTTCATTTTTTATTATACTGTATTTTAATTTTTATTTTTATTAGAGACGCCAGCGGCTAAGTTGAGACCGCGTGGTTGCCAGCCTGGCGAGGTTAAGTGACATTGCCAAAGGCGTATTTATAGATAAGTCCGCTCACAAAAATTCATAATTGCTCTATGGCTTAAAGCACATAAACGTGAATGTACAGGCGCCATAAAGATTACAATAACCTCCCGCTAATTTTTCCTATACAATACAATATAATGTTTCTAAGTTTGGATGAGCGAACGTGGTCTCTAAATGTAGACTTCATAACCATGCTCAATTTCACTCGGCGTGCTATATAGTGGGCCTACGCTCGGAATTTCTCTGCGAAATAGAATTCAAAATATGGAAATCCGTAGAAGAATACGTGTAACTGACATAGCACGAAGAATTAGCACTCTGAAGTGGCAATGGGGAGGCCATATCTCTCGACGAACAATCACTGGGAAAGAAAGGTTATCGAGTGGCGACCACGTATCGGACGACGCAGTGTAGGACAAGACTAGGCGGACCGACAACCTGGTGAAAGTGGCTGGGCGTCACTGAATGCAGTCGGCACAGAACCGCACTTTGTGACGTAACATAAGGGAAGCCTACGTCTAGCAGTGGACGGCGATAGGCTGAAACGATGATGATGAAGTTGGATGGATTTTCCATGTGGTGATTGAGTAAGAATTCAATCACCTCATCCTTTTTGGATTTTCTTTATCTTTTTTTCATAGTATTCTAATAAAATCTATGCAAAAAAAGAGAACTATACAAAAAACCCTATGCTAATTCTGGTCAATTCGCCCATCATTACGAAGGAAGCCAGATAATGCTCCATAATAGCACGTATAAGTGAAGAATCTTGAATAAAGTGGCGGTACCTCTCAAACTGCAGATTCAATTAAAAATAAATCATCATCATCATCTCAAACCCATATACGTCCTATTGTTCGGGCCTCCTCCATTATGGGAGGGTAATTGACCTACTATACCGCGCTGGTCAGATGTATTGGCATAGGGTTATGTTTCGAGGTTTCCTTCTCTTGCATAGATGTTATATGCATATTATATCCCTTAGCCGTCTTTTACGAAACCCGCGGGGAAGAGAGGGGTGGTGAATTGTATTCTTAGTCCGTCACAATACGGAATAAATATATATTAAAATGTAAATACGCGAGTTGAATTAAATAACATAGGCTACTTTTTCATTGGGAAAATATTTAATTATGCAGTTCTCTAACTGCATAAGAACAGAGTGACATTATTCGACATAATCAGGTTACATATTGAAGTCTCAATAAAATTAATCTGTCAATCAGATAGACATTAAAATTTGCAATGTACACTCGCCCTAATTCCAATGTGGCTTTTAAACATTCGCAAACCAGCGGGGGTTCCTTAGTTAAATATTTATAGTACTAATACTCAACAGGTCTACAACGCCTAGAAATTAAGCGATATATATACTATGTAGTTTAATTCGTGGGTGAATTGAAATACAACTGCACCTGTTTAAGTGTTGCATACTACCTATGACTTATTTACGAAGCGTCGAAGATTGCAAAATAACAATGATTATTAGATTTGACGCCTTCTTACTTCTTAGCACTTATACAGGGTGACTGGTGAAAGATTGTACATATTGAAGGAGGGTATTCAGTACTCGATTCTGATACCGAATATATAAAAAAAATTGGTGCTTAAATTTTGAACTAATTATCTTATAAAAATATTTAGTTATGGACACATGGGATAGGTCAACGTACGTCAGCAATTGTAGGTACTAAACAATAGGTATTTTTTTTCGTCGTGGGCCGCAGACAGAGGTCAACGTACGCTGGCAAACCTATTGTTTTGATTAGAAACAAATCACTTTATCTCAGGATTGGTAAGAGCTATGAATCTGCAACTAACTTTAGTGTTTTATGACATTATTCTTACACCTAGTTTAAGTAATTCTAGTAATAAATATCCAAAATCTTGACAACAGTGCTAACAAAACTGTTACTCGATTTCGGTATCGGTGTATCGCCAGTAGGGTGACAATATTTTTGGAAGTCTTGTAACACTAATATTGTTGATGTTTACTATGTAGTTGATTAATATTATCTTCTTTTTACACTTTTCTTAGTTACATGTGGGCATTATCTATCGTTTCTTTGAATATCTTTTACCAGTCATACTGTATACTGATTTGAAAGAAAACTATTTTTAAGGATTTTATCGTGTTTTTATTTGATTTTCGATTGCTCCCGCACTTTTCAGCGTCCTCCTGTGACCATAAATGTTGAAGTGTTCGAAAATCAAAATTGTCGGGGAATCAAAAATCAAATACAAATGCAATAAAATCAGAAAAATAATTTTATTTCAAAATAGCAACCTGCCCTCGCTTCGTTTAGGTATCAGTTGCCTTACCCGCGTAGGTCCCGCTCCCGTGGGAGTACCGGGTTCAAATATAACCTATGTTAGTCCCTGATATTATAGTTTTCCATTGGTGAAAGAATTTTTTAAATAGGCTCGGTGGTTTAAGCGTAAAAGCGTAACAAATAAACAAACTTAGTTTCGCATTTATAATATTAGTGAGAAAAAAAGTATGTTGTGTAATACTGGCGTAAACATTAGAAATCATTATATACTGACTTATCTATTTATTAGAATAAAAAATAAAGCGAATGTTTATTCTGTGAACCAGTTACTGGTCAAAGAGGTTGGTATAGAGTTTTGTTATGAGTTTTCCTTCTCTTGCACAGGCGTTATATGCGTATTATATCCATTAGTCGTATTTTACGAGTGGTGAATTGTAATGTTATTCAGTCTTGGGATGGGCGATCTTTCTGAAAAAGATCGATTCTTGAATCGATTTGAATCGTCGTCTAAAGAATCGATTCACAATAAAATCGAGGTCTGAAGGATCGATCCCCGATTAATCGATCTTTTTTTTCGAATTTTCTTTCAATTCCATACGAGATATATCTTCTGGCGAGATTGTGATGACCTTGTTTGTTAGGAAATCTGGAGAGAGTAATGTCTTACAATAATATAGACATGAATCGATTGAAAACGGAACACTAGTATCGAAGAATCGCTTTTAAAGTATGGGGTACCTTTCTCCTAGTAGGATTGTGATGAGGTTTTTTTTTATAGGACATCTGAAAGTGTTATTTATCTTAGTATCGAATGGACAGAAAAAAAATCGTATGTCGATTTTTAAGGGTGAAAGATCGATTCACTGAATCGATTCAGTACGACATATCGATTTAAAAAATCGATCTTTTGGGCCTGAAAAATCGATTCTTCGATTAATCGATCTCAGATCGCCATCCCTAATTCCGTCACCATACGAAACAGCAGCAGCAAGTATAGCGGCTGGGCGTTTAGCGCAAATTCTCTATCCGCTTAGCGAACATTTAACCCTTTTTTTTTTTTTTTTTTTTATGGGTGGGCTATGGTAAGCGCACGCGCGGTCCAGTCCGTCCGGGGCGATGAAAGGACGGCGCGCGGGCCCATAACCCACCCGTACCCACGTCACCTCGTTGTTGGGCCAACCACCGGAGCAGATGTGACTTGTCGTCAGTGGTCGGCCCGACGGAATACCCTTTCAGGTACCCTCACCTCTCGACATCCTGGGACGTCGGTCGCCATCGCGCGGTTAGCCACACTGCGGGTGACGGACAATTCCCCGGTCCGATCACCCGCGGCCTCGGCTAGGGCGGCATTAGGCGCAGATACTCGCGCCTGCGCCGCCCGAGTCGCCGGCGGCGGAACGTGTCGCCGAATAGGAGCTCTACTCGCACACGATCCGCCGCCTCCTTCCGTGAGATAACGGCCTCACAGAAGGCGGCGACCGCGTCCCAGTTCCTGACGCTGACGAGCATCTCCCTGGCGATGGTCGGCAGCGCCAGGTCGGCACCGATAATCGCGACGAGTTCACGGCGCTCTCCCTCCCACGCAGCACACTCCTCGAGCGTGTGCTGCGCCGTGTCCTCGTCGCAACTGCAGTGGTGGCAGGACGGTGTGCTCTCCCTCCTGACAATCTTGTGCAGGTACTTTGCGAAGCATCCGTGCCCCGTCAGCACCTGCACCAGTCGGAAGGAAAGCACCCCGTGCGTCCGCTCCAACCACTTCATCAGCACCGGCCGGAAGGCCTCGACGGTCCTGACACCGTACCGAGGACTCTCCAGCCGGACTGCCCAACGGGCAATGACTCCACGGCGGGCGTCAACCCGCCAGGCGGTGATCTCCTGCAGGGAGACCATACCGCCGCGGGCGCGCGTCTCCGACACCCGCCGATAAATGTCGGCGAGCATCTCCGCCTCCAGGTCCCACGGGGGAGTTCCGGCCAAGAGGCACGCTGCCTCCGTCGACATGGTGTGGTAACCGCGTATGGCCCTGACCGCCATTACCCTCTGTGGTCGCCTCAAGAGGGCCCTCAGCCGAACGGTCAGGGACCCCGCCCACACCGGTGCGCCGTACAGAGCCATCGACCGGATCACCCCTGCGTACAGCTGTCGGCACGTAGCGCTGGGTCCGCCCACATTCGGCATCAGCCGCGAAAGGGCGGACGCCGCGCCGACAAGCCGGGGAACAAGTCGGTGGAGATGCTCCCGGAACCAAAAATGCCCGTCGAGCACCAGGCCCAAGTACTTCATGTGGGCCTGGATGCTGATGGTGACTGACTTCACGGTGATCGAAGCGCCGGCGGGAGGCCCGGCGGTACGGAGGCCATGGAACAAAAGGGCCTCCGTCTTTTCCAGGGCTACCCTCAACCCCAGCGCTTCGATCCGCCTGACAATCTCCTCGGTGCCGAGAGTTGCCAGGCGTGCCGCCTCCTCTAGCGTCCCACCCCGGGCTGTGACGAGTGTATCGTCGGCGTAGCAAATTACACCCAGCCCGGTTGGGAGGCTTCCTCTCAACGCCCAGTCGTAGCCGATGTTCCACAGGGTCGGACCCAGAACCGACCCCTGTGGGACACCGCACATCATGGGCGTTCGCACAACGTCCCCTACTCGGTCAACGTAGAGGACGCTGCGCCCCTCCAAGTAGTCTGCCACCAGCCGCCTGAGGTACACGGGCACCCCGTGATACCTCAGCCCCTCCCTGATGCAGCTAAATGGCAGACTGTTGAAGGCGTTGGCGATGTCCAGGGACACCGCCAACAGGACTCCTCCGCCGGTGACGGCCTCCGCTACCACAGCCTTCAGGCGCAGCAGGGCCGCGATCGTCGAACGCCCTCTCCGAAAACCAAACTGGGCGTCCGACAAATCGGGCCCGTCCCCGACGAGGTGCCGCTCGATGCGGGCAGCCAACACCCTCTCCAGCAGCTTGCCCGCATCATCGAGCAGCACGATGGGCCTGTAGGCCGAGGCCGACTCGGGAGACCGTCCCGGCTTCGGCAGGAGAACCAGCCTCCCCTCTTTCCAGCACCCAGGGAACTGTCCGGACGACATACAAGCGTCGAACAGTCCCCTGAGGCGTGGTCCCAGGTGTTCGAGGACCAGGGCCAGCACACGGTTCGGAATACCGTCGGGGCCGGGGGCGGTGGATTTGACTCGCATACGCGCCACCGCCGCCCCCATTTCCGGCTCCGTGATGGGCGGAGCACTTTCATCGTCGGCCTCCCGGTCGCTGTCCGGCGAAGCCATGACCGGGGGTGTGTGCTCCGCCCGCCGTGGAAAGAGGTCCTCGACAACTCTGGTGAGGAGGCTGGGCTGGAGAGTCTCGGTGAGGGGGGGGCCCCGCCCGCGGAGCTTGTTCAGCGCCGCGAGGTAGGGGCGACCCCAGGGGTCACGCTCGAGACTGTCCAGCATCTCCCGCCGACTAACGTCCTTGGCGGTACGGACGGCCAGCCTGAAGGCAGACCGCGCACTGCGGTAAGCCTCGTACAGCTGGCCCTCCCGCTAAGCGTCGCGGTGACGCGCTCGGCTGCGGGTGTAGGCCCTCCGGGCACGTATGCACGCGGCCCGAAGGTCCGCCAATTCTCGGGACCACCAGGGGACCGCACTCTTCGGAGGCAGACGCCGCACACGGGGCATGGCCGCATCGCAGATCTGCGTTAACGCACAGCGGATGCGGCCAGCCTCGGCATCCACCCCATCCGCCTGGGGCGGTGAGGACAGCCATGACTGAACGATGGCTGCCTCGGCCAACAGGTCCCGATCCAATCGACCCACAGCCCACCGCGGAAACGCGGGAGCTCCGTCCGCCGTGTGACCCCTGCTGGGCTGCAGGAGGGTCCGGGAGACCTCTATCCGGATGTATCGGTGGTCGGATAGGGTCTCAACTTCCTCCTGGACGCACCAGCTCCTCACACGTGCTGCGACATTAGGGCTAGCGAACGACAAGTCCACTATCGACCCGCCCTGCTGCCGCACGCACGTTTGCACCGAGCCCCTGTTCAGCAAACAGAGGCCCAGTGCCGCCGCCCACTCTTCGACCGCCCGCCCGCGGGCATTCGTCCTGGGGGACCCCCACGCCGTGGACTTGGCGTTGTAGTCCCCCATGACGAAGACCCGGCGCGGTGCCAGTCGCCGTATCGAGGCCCCCAGGATGGTGAGGAAGGCCCCGAAATCCGTCGCGCTCCTGTTAGGGGAGAAGTAAACACCAAATAGCGTAACCTCTCCCCATTCCGCCGCGACATACCCATCGCCCCTGTCCTTGAGCAACAAGGGCGGGGAATGCCACGACGTGGAGGCGACGATTGCCACAGAGCTGTCACTGCTGCCCAGCCAATTGGGCCGGTCAGGCACCACGTACGGCTCCGCGGCTACGGCTGCACCGATCAACCACTCCGCCATGGCTTGCAGGAAAACGTCCTGTGCCTCGGCGGCGTGGTTGAGGTTGGCCTGCAGGAGGTGGTAAGATTCGGCCGCCATTAGTGGGCCGTATCCATTACCTCCTCCACGCTGGCGGGCGATCGGGTCGCGCTAGGGGCGGGAGCGGCCGGGGTCGTCGGGCCGCTCCGCCCCTTTGGGGCCGAAGCCGTGGGTCTGCACTCCCTGCCCCCCATGCGGTGCTTGGCGGGCCTATTGCCTGCCGCACACGCGGGGCAGTGGGGAGTGGCGGCGCACGATGCCGCCTTATGCCCGGGTTGACCGCAGCGGAAACAAAGGTCGCTGCAGTCAAAGCAGTTAGTGCATGTCGGCCGAGTGTGTCCGACCGCCATGCACTTGTAGCACCTCGCAGGCCGGGACTCCAGCACGGTCACCCGCGCCGAGCTCCAGCCCACGAGGAGCCTGCCTGAGCCGGCCAATTGCTTGGCCGACTCCACCGGGCACTGCACCCAGGCAGCACCGACGCCGCCCGGACCAGGGCGGATGGCGCCAATTCGGACGGTGTCCACGGGACATCCGGTTTTCGAGACGATAGCCTCCCGGATGTCATCCACCGTCACGGAGTCGTCCAGACCCGTGATCCGCAGTTCCGCACACTCGACGGGTCTGGCGATCTTGACGCCATCCTCCACAGCAAACAGACCCCTCAGCTTGGCGGCCATACTATCGGCCGTCTTGGCACCCTCGGCCCCAGGGAACTCTAAAATTTGAGCCCCTGTCCGGGCCTTGCGGGTCCTGGCTTCGACGCCTCCTAAGTCGGAGACGTCAAGCTCCCGCCGGGCGCGACGTAAGACGGCCTCATAGCTGAGGCCGTTTTCGGCCGCCTCAGGCAGCACGGTGATCACCACCGCGGCTGACTTCGGCGGCCGGAGCCTCCTGCGCGACCTCTTCTTACCGGCTCCTGCCTTGGGAGCGGAGGCTTTGGCGGCGCTTTTGGCCTCCGCTCTCCTCTTTTGACCGCGACTCTTCCGGCTGCGCTCAGCCGTCTGCCAGCCCCCTTCGGGCGCAACAGTCACGTCGCTAGGCGCAGCAGTCGCCGTCGCGGCTGCGTTGGCCGCCGCCGACGGTGCAGATGCCGGCGGCGGCTTGGGTCCGGTCTTGGCAGGTGCCTGTGCCACCTTCTTCTTGGCGGCGGGCCCCTTCGGCTTCGGTCCAGCAGCGGCCGCAGCGTAGCTCCCTACGCGCCCACCCTGGCAGGGTAGCGCGGCAGGGGCTGACGCCACGGCCTTCGGCCTGTCCGCAGCAAGCGGCGGCCGGAGACGGGGCTCCGGAGGCAGTCTTGACTCGAGAGCCGCCATGCGCGCGTCAAGCATTTTTCCGAAGACGTTCACCATGGCGCGCATGGTCTGGTCCGGCACACCGTCCACTGCGGGCAGCGGAATTGGTGCTGCCGGCTGGGCCTCTTTGGGACTCGCCGCAGCGCGAGACGGAGCAGCAGGGGCGGCGGCAGCATCAACCCTCGTCGTCGGCGTCCGTGGCACTGTCGACGGTGGTAGCCCAGTTGTCGTAATCGGCGCGGCCGGCGACAGCCGCGCGAACTGGGCTCGCAGGTCAGCCATTTCTTTAGCCAACCTGCTGTTCTCCCTCTTCACCGCCCCCAGTTCCGTCTCCAGTTTCTTATTTTGGTCCTGCAGGCCTGATACCTCGCCACTAAGGCGGGCATTTTCAGCCTGCAGGGCTGCCACTCCCGTCATTGGGGGGTCGTTGCGCGCCGCGGACTCAGCAGCCGCCGCGCTGGTGGGAGGGATGTCTTCCAACACCCTCAACATCCTTGCGGCCGCCGCCTCATTCGCCCGCTTACGGGCCTCGGCCTCTCGCACCTGGATTACTGGAGACGGGGTCCCGGTCCTCGCCGCCACCGTAGCCCCACGCCCTCTGCGTCCCCTGCGTGAGGTCGCCACCTTGGGAGGAGGCATAATGTCTCCACTCCCCTCCGACTCAAATGCGGAGCTGCCACTCTTGTGCAGAGGGCGCTTCCGCACCTGTGGGGGGAGGGCCTCCTCCCTCGCTGTTTTGGCCGCCGCCTGGATTGAGTTGGACGGCCCTGCGGCATTGCCGCCCTCGTCCATCGACTGCTCCGCAGTCGCATCTGTCTCCATGGTCGCGGAACTGTCTACCTCATAGGCACCACCATCGCTGGGCGGAACGTCGGCAGCCTCCAGTAACTTCTGCTCCGCCCGTCGCAGCCTTGCAATGCGTCGTCTAGAGCGGGCCGTTTCCGGGCCGATTTTCCGGCCGCTTTTCTTCTTACGGGCCCCTATTTTCGCCGGGCCCTCGGCTGACTTTGGAGCCTCAAGTGCCAGACTAGCAGCAGAGCTGCAGTCGGACGAGGCATCTCCCTCCTCTGGGCCAGTTTTCCCGTAGCATGGCCGGGCTGTAGTGTGGGAACTAGTAGGCTCCCTGCTATTAGTGGTTTTGGGCGTCTCACCCCTCCTATCAACATTCAAATTGTGCAAAGAATCCATTCGGTTCCCACGAGTATGGGAGAAATAAAAGGTCGACCCGGGCAGAGATCCCGATACCCGGGCAAGCGTACATTTGTATCCCAACACAGGGGGTCCGCTGGTACCCTGGCTGGGGGCGCGCTAACGACTGAACAACCCATCAGCCATGCATCCTCTCGCCGCGCGCCAGAATCCCTAATTCCATAATCCATAATCCCTAATCCATCCCTAATTCCGTCACCATACGAAACAGCAGCAGCAAGTATAGCGGCTGGGCGTTTAGCGCAAATTCTCTATCCGCTTAGCGAACATTTAACCCTGAAAAATTTTCTCGCTTAACCATAAAAGGAGTTTCATTCAATACGTGTAGAAATAACCTAATACATTATATATTTAGAGTCCGTCATAACACAGATAAAATAAACCACTCAATGCTACAACAATGTCAATCTGTTAACATGCCGACGGAATTAAAAAATGCTTTTTATCTTCCTCAAACCTTGACTATTAGTTCTATTGTAGAAGACAAAAAAAAATGTATTGTTTTGATAACTTATGCTTGGCATATGAGAAGTGTTAGACACTTCCCATATATCATAAAATTAAGTTCCTAATAATATTTTACTTACTACCCAAAAGAATATAATATATCACCGCCACCTAAGATCCTGTGAGAGGCCTAAAGAGCACCTGAAAACGACCACTTCTTTAGTGCGCAGCAGCGCTTGCCTGCTTAACTTATAGAACAAACATCCCTTTCAAGAGTGGTGTGTATAGCATTAATTCCTTCACGGAGACGCCTACATATCACTTTGTACCAAAATATGGGTCATCTGTAGCGAGTAGATATAACTCTGTAATGATGACGACTTGTTGGACGTGAGGCATCTTAGTCCGCCCATGACCATGAACAGAGTTAAGGGTTGGAAACGTTGGGCAATTAAAAATCAAATACAAATGCAATAAAATAAAATAGCTTTATTTACAATGTGTAATACTCGTGTAAACTTTAGAAACTGTTATACCTTGCTGGTCACACCGGCTGGTATACGATTTTTATTACGAGTTTTTCATCTCTCGGATATATGTTATCTACATATCGATTTTTTTTACATTCATTCATTATAAATTCATAAATGATTCACATAAATTTAATAGAGATATCTTCAACACTTTAAGTTATGACGTTATTAAAAATTTCATCGAATTATCTGATCATTTTACTGAATGGCAGATAATACAATTTGCCTTTTTGTCATCGATATTATATCCCTTAGTCGATTATTACGATATCCATTCTTCACCTCACGGAAATAGAATACTTCTTATTCAATGAAATTGATAATATATATCACGATTTTATACTTGAGATATAATTATATATTGCATTTTCTTTACTTTCCTACCTGAGCACTGTTTTTCTTTCAACTATTATTGGTTTGGCTACATTGGTGGGGTGGGGGGCAGTATATTTTTATAATCCGTACATTTTTAACAGACAAAGGCACCTCATGCCGTAAATTATCGTTTAAAGGACGTCATAATGCACTCGAAGTGACACATATTTGCGGGTTTATCCTACCATGCTTTGTTCATTAAATAGGTTATATCTACAAAATCTCCGTACTACAATTCCATTTCAGAAAATAGACTAAATTATTTTTTTACTAAAATTACTATGTAACATAATCCAAATTCTTTGGAACCAATTAGGTCGTAACTTTAAAAAGTCACCTTTACCACTGACTCATATGTTCGCAACGACTTTTCCTTCTTTTTTTGAAGGCAATAACCGCCGGAAGTACCTAATCAGGATTCCTGTGTAGCCTTTTTCGTAATTTCGCTTGATACCTTCTTGTTGGAAATTCCGTATGGGATTAGAGATACAACTTTAACAAAGATCTTTAAATGTTTGTTTTGACCTTCAAATATTTTATATCAAATTTTACTTAAGCAATATAAAAGAACTGTATTTCCTCATGTGTAAGGAATGAGCGTACGGTATCAGGTGAAAGGAGGGAGTGTGAGAGCAACTCTTTTGGAAAGATTGGGAGAGGGATTATGAAGAGAATAGGCACACACTCTACTTGATGACGACTGCAAATACTATACTATCATGATTCATTCATCTCAACTCAGTTCCACTGCTGGGCTCAAGCCTCCTCCACAAATGTAGAGAAATTGCCACGCTGGTCAGACGGATTGGTATGGAGTTTTATTTTGAGTTGCCCTTCTCTTGCATATATTTTCTTTTTTTTTTTTTATTGCAAGCAGTGGCAAACGAGCAAACAGTACACCTGATGGTAAGTATTGCTGCCGCTCATGGACCTTTACAAGGCCGCTGCCTACCGCGAAGAGAATGAAGGGAGTGTAAATGCGTGCATTGAGGCTCGGTGATACCAAAGGTACCACCAAAACCCTCCATACGCGAACACCCTCAGAAAGTTGGGCTTCCGGCTCTCTCGCTCACCGAACGAAGCGCAGTAACAAAATGCTACTATTCAGACGTCGATTTTCTGCGAGAGCGTGGTACCACCCCGGACGGACCGGCTCGCGGCTGTAGACAGATAACTGTCGACAGTGTGGTCCTACCACTACTAAAATATATGTTGTTTGCGTATTATTTCCCTTAGTCGTCTTTTACGACATCCACGGCAAGATAGAGGTTAGTGAGTTGTATTCTTACTCCGTCACCACACTGATACCAACTCTTAAATTACTCGTTGGTATCGTAAACTACGACAAAGTGTACATCAGCACTCATTCGAAAAAATAAGAAAATAATCTTAAATGAGAGCGGTTCCGCACTACGTCTGATCCGAACCCGTGAAAATATGGATCTAGAAAACTCGGACCAAATTCGGATATTGCTTGCGCATTAGTCCGAACAAATACACTTGTCTGAACTAATACACTGCATGGATGCCTGGCGCTTCACGTCACCCCGCTGCATACCCCGCCCGCCTCGCTGCCTCTGTGCTCGTACGCAGCTCGGCTTTAACTCGGACGTAGTGCGGGAGCGTTCATACAAATAATTCCATGGCTACTTCGGTCCGTCAAAAATCTTCTCCGGAATGGATATTCTAGAACGACGGAAAGAAATCGTATGACGGAGATCGGATCTGGGGCGTAAATTACTATAGAAGTAGTTCTACGGTTACTACAGACCATATTTTCACGGGTTCGTATAGGATTCGAATCGGACGTAGTGCGGCACCGCTCTGAATGTCATTTTAGCAGTATATCGGATCCTATTAAACACCTCCAAATTTATCAACCAGAAATGTATTTGCGCAATAATATTAAAATTACTCACCTTGATTCCATTACTATTCCATATTACAAATATGTACGGTGCTTATGCCTATTTGATTTATTAACGGAATCATTCATATTAATCGTCGACGATGACCAATGTATGTACATTTTGACCTCAGCTGTCTTATAAATCATTAATTTAATTGTCAAATAGACTTACTACAGACCAACTGAATGGCTAGTAACTTTTATTAATTGGCATTAAAATGCTTATCTTGATGTTTTACACCGAAAGCTCGGCGAAAGTTGCTTTTAGGCTTCTGTTAGCCTAAATTACGTAATGATAATGGCATTAACAAAATAGTAGAATAAATTGAATAACAATTAAGTTTGTCATACTATATATTATTTACATCTTAGAAAAAATTATGATAGTGTTTAGATTTTAAAATAATAGAAAGTTATGAATAGCTTTTATTAGAATTGTCGACAAAAGTATTACATATTTGTGCTAAAAATTATCGAGATTTAGGTCAGTGTTGCCACGATATAAATGTCTTTTTAAATAGTAAAAAAATATGTTAAAAGTTAACAAACAAACACATTCATAATATTAATGGCAACCATATTTGGTATTCAAAAATAGAACTAAAGTCCAAACGATTCGTTAATCGCTTTTTGACGAACAAAATGTATTATTATAACCCTGACGTCATTTCTCCGAAGAGAATTCTAAATGTCACACTGACGGACATGGAATACGAGATTTAAAAAACAAACGTATCACATCATGACACATATATAAAAGAGGATATTCTCGGGACTAAGAATAATTCTAGGAAATTTATACATAAAAACATACTATAGCGAACTTTTTCCTTCCTTTTTTGGTATACTGTTACTTTTCAAAAGGCTCTAGGTCCTTTTTGAATTGAATTTCTTCGTCAAAATATGACGTAATTATGATTCAATATAATTCTCCGTATTGTAACGGAGTAAGAATACAATACATCACTCAATATCTCGCCCGTGGGTATCGTAAAAGACGACTAAGGTATTAAATATCCATCTATACCAATAAATAAAATTGGAGTGTCTGTTTGTAATGTTAAAATAATAGGCTTTTTTCATGCTCACACGGTTATTTGCACGACACCTATGCCTAAAATAGCAATTAAAAAATTTTTGTCTGTCTGTCTGTTTGTTCCAGGTAATCTTCAAAACGGCTGGACGGATTTCAAAAATTCTTTCACCAATGGAAAGCTATAATATCAGGGCGTAAGCTAGGCTATATTTTATCCCGGTATTCCCACGGGAACGGGAACTACGCGGGTAAAACGACTATAACCTATAACCGAAGCGAAGCGAGGGCGGGTTGCTAGTATAACATAAATGCAAGAGAAGGAAAACTCGAAAGAAAACCCTATACCAATCCGTCCGATACCAGCGTGGTATAGTAGGTGAAATTTTTCCTCCTATCATGGAAGAGGCTCGAGCTCAACAGTGGGACGTATATACTGTGGTTCTAGCAGAGACTGCGAGCGAGTAAACCAGGAATAGTTAACCATCTGCAGTGAGGTAGGTAAGTAACGGCTTACCGCGTAAGTGCGATGTTGCTCCAGGAGTTTACTGCCCAAAAAAGTACCCTGCAGACTCTGAAAACAAAGCTATATATGTCGAATGTTCTCTTTATTAGAAAAATAGAATATTATGCAAATAAAATTTGAGTCCTAAATTGTTGTTGAATTTTTTTCTGAACAATGAACTTACTATGCTACTCAAAATTCGAACCAATGTGGTCCCTAAAATGTGAAAGTCAAATACATTATGCGATACAAGTAGTTTGTAACACAGTCTCTAATCAAGTGAGTTAATCTACTAATGAAATTAATTATTTGTCTTATGGCATAATCATTTGTCTTCATTATTCTATCTAGAGCTATGATCAGAACCAAAATCCTTTCACTTGGCTCTGAAGAAAGAACTATACGATATAATTAAAAACAAAATTCATGTACTTTTTATTTTCTTCTGGGAATCTTATATCATAGTTACAAAGACCTCCCAGCCATATATTGATGTCCGACCACTGACGACAAGTAACCCTTTCTTTTTCGCTGGCGGAGCGAGTCAGTGGACGCAAGTGCTTCGCGTTCCCGCTCCGCGGCCTCCCTCCTTGTGATAACCTCCTCGCAAAAAGAGGCCATCGACGTCCAGCACCTGTCACTGTCGAGCATCTCTGAGATGATAGTCGACAGCGACAGGTCTATTCCTATGAACGCCGACAGGACGTGGCGCTGAGGCCCCCAGGCGGGACATAATTCCAGTGTGTAGCGCGCATCATCATTTGGCGCGCCACACTCATGGCATCCAGGGGCCTCTTCTCGTCCAATTCTGTGCAGGTACTTACCGAAGACTCCGTGTCCGGTAAGTACCTGCGTCATCCTGAAGGTGAGGTTGCCGTGCCTTCGGTTCATTCAGCGGTGAAGGTGGGGTGCAATCGCCTCGACAGTCCCCAGCCCTGCTACGGAGGACTCCAATTCTTCTCTCCACCGCCGAATTACTGTCCTCTGGGCAGTTTCTCTTGCCCTTCTCAGTCCCCTCGTAGCGTTGGGTTCGTCACTGACGCGCGCCGCTGCGCGGAATCGGTAGACTTCCGCAAGCGCTCTAGCCTGAAGTGGCCAGGGTGGATCGCCCACCAGCGGTGTGGCTGCGGTCCAGGACACCGTACGATATCTCTTCGCTATGGCTCTTTGCGCCTTATTGGAGGCGGTGAGTGACTCTGCCCAGATGTGAAGACAAGTAACCCTCCTGCTCCGGTGGTCGGTCCAACGACGAAGACGACGTGGTGTTCGGGTGGGTTGCGGGTGTGCGTGTTTACGCCCCTCTGTCGCTCCGGACGGAGTGGTGCTAGGAGTGCGCCGTCCGCGACCCAACCCCGAAAAAAAAAAACAGTTGTTGTTTTAAAGTTGTTGTATGTTAGAGAATGAAATCGTCGCCTTCAAGAAATCCACGTCTACATTGTTAAATCATCTTACTTTAATACTTTATCTATATTACATAAAAAAGGACAATTTAACACACCTACCAAGATAAAACAATAAAATATTGGTTATAATATAAGATCGCCATGACACTTTCACGTTTACGCTAAAAATCTTTTTATCTATACCAATAAATAAAATTGGAGTGTCTGTTTGTAATGTCAAAATAATAGGTTTTTTTCATACTCACACGGTTATTTGCACGACACCTATACCTAAAATACAGATTAAAAACTTTTTGTCTGTCTGTCTGTCTGTTTGTTCCGGGTAATCTTCAAAACGGCTGGACCGATTTCAAAAATTCTTCTACCAATGGGAAGCTATAATATCAGGGCGTAAACTAGGCTATATTTTATCCCGGTATTCCCACGGAAACGGGCACTACGCGGGTAAAACGACTAAAACCGAAGCGAGGGCGGGTTGCTAGTTTATAATAAGAAGAAATATATTACTATACAAATCGTAGCAATCTTTTGATTGTATTGAATTTTTAACTGGCTGTGTGATACTATTATCATACAGCCAGTTAAAAATTCTTTATTTTGAACTTTATATTGCAAGTGCCTCGTTAGTGAGAGAAGGGCAATTGTAGATTCCAATCCTGAGTTAGAAATTTGGCCAGGTAACGGTAAAGCCGTCCATTTTGTGTTACCACTAGGTAGGTACCTATATTAATGTAGAATGTATGTTTAATACCTACATTCTTCAATAACGTATAATGTATTTATATATTAATTTTTATTTTATTTAAAGACTAGCAACCCGCCCTCGCTTCGCTTCGGTTTCTGTCGCCTTATCCCCGTAGTTCCCGTTCCCGTGGGAATACCGGGATAAAATATAGCCTAGTTTACTCCCTGTTATTATAGCTTTCCATCGGTGAAAGGCTTTTTGAAATCGGTCTAGCCGTTTTGAAGATTACCCGGAACAAACAGACAAACAAAAAAAAATAAAGTGATTTTTAGGCATATGTATAGTGCAAATAGCCGTGTGAGCACGAAAAAGACCTATTATTTTGACATTACAAACAGACACTCCAATTTTATTTATTGGTACAGATTTATAATTGCATTGTTCCTGAATTTGTGTTTAGATTTATACGTCCCACTGTTGGGCTCAAGCCTCCTCCACAATAGGAAGGAAATTGACCTTACTATATCATGCTGGTCCGGCAAGTTGGTATAGGTTTTTATTTCGAGGTTTCCTTCTTTTGCATAGATGTTATATGCGCATTATATCCCTAAGTAGTCTTTTATGACACCCACAGGTAAGAGAGGGGGTGGTTAACTGTCCTTACTCCATCAATACACGGCAATTAACGCTGTTCCTATCAATGTTGAAAATATAATCTAATTTCATAGCTACAAATGAATCATGAGTAATTTTAATTTTAAAATCTTAACAACAATATGAAAAAAAAAACCGGCTAAATACGAGTCGGAGTCGCGCTCGTAGGGTTCCGTACCATCCTTACTAATATTATAAATGCGAAAGTAAGGATGTTTGTTTGTAACGCTTTCACACTTAAACCACCGAACCGATTTCAAAAATTCTTTCACCAATGGAAAGCTATAATATCAGGGAGTAACATAGGCTATATTTTATCCCGATATTCCCACGGGAACGGGAACTACGAGGGTAAGACGACTGAAACCGAAGCGAAGCGAAGGCGGGTTGCTAGTTACCTATAAAAATCGCGTTTGTTGTATGGGAACTCCCTTAAATATTTGTTTTTAGTATTTGTTGTTATAGCGGCAACAGAATTACATAATTTGTAAAAATTTCAACGGTCTAACTATCGCGGATCTTGAGCTGCAACTTGGTGACAGACAGATGGACGGACAGACAGCAAAATCTTAGTAATATAGTCCCGTTTTTACCCTTTGAGTACGGAATCCTAAAAAATGATGATTATTTTTTTACTTTGTTAATAGAAAACTGCAAATATGGACGTAAACCACGAAGTGATTCAAAACGTTGATTGAATATTACAATTTTTTTTAATAAACATTATTATATTTTAAACGAACTGAAGTCTATATCTGTTCATGTAATTAATCTTGATTGTTAATATTTAATTGACTTTTGAGGGTATTAAACTGTTGGATTGACTCATATTGATGTCGTATAATCATTATCATCATTTTAGCATATATACGTCCCACTGCTGGGATCAAGCCTCTTTTACAATAAGAGGGAAATTGACCTACTATACTATGCTGGTCAAACATGGTACGGTAGGATTTTATGTCGAATTATCCTTGTCTTGCATAGATTTTCATCATCATCATCATCGCAGCCCACATAAGTCCCGATGTTGGGCTTGGGCTTCTTCCACAATGGGAGGGAATTTGACCTACTATACCATGCTGGTATATGGTCAAACATGTTGGTATAGGGTTTCATTTCGAGTTTGCCTTCTCTTGCACATTTACGTTCCACTTTCGGGCTCGAACCTCCTCCTTAATTGGAGGGAAATTGACCTACTATACTACGCTGGTCAAACGTGTTGCTGAATTTTATGTCGAATTAACCTTTTCTTGCATTGATGTTGTATAATCAATTCTTTGTCTTTTACGACAGCCATGGGCGAGATGGCGGGTGGAGAATTGTGTTCTTACTTCGTCTCCACGCGGAAGTCAGCAGCCTATATATGTAGCATTTTTGGGCTCGAGCCTACTCTATTATGGAAGGGAATATGACTTAATATACTACGCTGATTAGACGTGTTGATATAGAATTTTATTTCGAGTCTTTCTTCTCTTATAATAATCTTATCTGCAAATTTAATCACTTAGTCGTCGTTTATGATACCCATAGGCAAGAGTGGGAGTGATAAATTGTATTCTTACTTCATCACCATACGGAAAACCTTAACTACTAATAGAGAAACTTACTATAGTTATTTATTTCATTCGTTTGTACACGCGTTTATATTTCCTAAGAGTAAAAAAATCTGTTCAAATAAAATAAAGTCTCACCTACCGAGTCTAATCGTGAATCTAAACCATTCTCGAATCCCTTTGAACACACACAAAAAATATGATCAATATCGGTCAAGCCGTTTAGTAAGAGTTCAGTGAGATACACACGTTCACAAGGTATTTATATCTAAAGACTAGTTGACCCTACAGACGTTTTTCTGTTCAATTAAGCGCCACCTACCGTTGTCCATTTGTGAATCTAAACCATTCTCGAATCCCCTTGAACATGCATAAAAAAATTTATCAACATGGGATCGGCCGTTTAGGAGAAGTTCAGTGACATATACAAGAAATCTTTCACTTTCTGTCACTAACCTCCTCCTAAACGGTTGGACCGATGTTGATGAAATTTTTTGTGTGTGTTCAAGGGGATTCAAGAATGATTTAGATTCACAATTGGACCCGATAGGTGGCGCCGCCGTCGATTTCAAGGAGAATTCCTTTTATTTTATTTGAACAGAACAACGTCTGTTGGGTCAGCTAATTTATATGTGATGGGAGGGCACCCCAAGTAGGGGGTATTCCATTGGGCCGACCACTGATGACAAGTAACCCTGCTCCGGTGGTCGGCCCAACGACGAAGGCGACGTGGTGTTCGGGTGGGTTGCGGATGTTGCGTGCTTACGACCCTCTGTCGCCCCGGACGGAGTGGTGCGAGGAGCGCGCCGACCGCAGCCCACTCCAAAAAAAAAAAAAGCTAGTTTATATTACAAAGAAAATTATGGAAACTTTGTATAAAATCATAAAATCCTAAAATCTACCAACTGTATTAAAACTAATAAGTATAAAGTATAATGAGTAAATAGTCCCCCTACCTACACTTTTATGCATCGACCTACATGAACATCCTCATAGAGTCAAAGTTCGCTGCACAACCTTCAAGCACCCAATCAACTATCTAATGAACAGCCAGCGAAATAAATTACATACATTGAACATTGTTAATAATATACCTATGGGCGTTACTTTAAATTTATCTACGGAAATATATTGTTAGATTAATCTACATAAATAAACTCGTTATATCTTTAGTTAAAACGCGTTAAATTTGAATTAGGCAAGTCATTATTATAGATATTACAACTTGATTGTATGTTGGTAAGGGAGTAAGTACTCTTGGTCTGAGTCTTTTGCACTCAATAGCTAGAAAGGGATATGCGGTGGACGGCAATGATACAAATCTATCGTCCCGGATGACTGGGAGGAGTGCAACCGGATTAAAGCCAGCTTAATTGAAGGTACTCAATTGACTCATGTGACTTAATACTTGAAGCAAAAAGAGAACTATATAGGTTTGACGTACCTGTGTATCTGTCCTTAGCAACTTAGGGTCTAAACGAATCGACTTATTACGATGCGGTTTTTTGTTCGAAATGTGAAGTTATCGAAATGGTTTTTAGCTAAAATTTATGAATGTCTGTTCAAGCGTTTCAAGACAATTAGCTCTTTTTGTTAGCTGTTAAATAAAGTACGCAAACCTATGTGTCGCGGGGGATTCTACAAATATAAAATTAACAAACACATATAATAATCTGGCTGAGAATAATAATTTGTGTCGATTACCAATTGTACTTATTTTTTGTGAGCTTTGGTTTGATTGTAAACTGCCTGGTTATCCATAATATCAAAGGCATATCATTTGAAACCATAACCCATTATACACTCGTAATTTGTCTTTTGACTAAGAGACTATTGGAATCGTTTGAATTTACTTCATTAGCTGGTTCGCAACTTTCAGGCCCCTTAAGAATAGGGCACAGTCCCCTGAGAGGAAACTTCGAGCCTCAGCTAGATCAGTTATCTGTATTATCAAATCAGCGTAAATAATTTTTATTTTTATTTTCAGTTAAAGAGGACTAAAGAGGAGGGCTCTTTCCTTGTGGTGACGGATTGAGACTATATTTGATCACCCCCTCTCTTGCCTGTGGGGGTTATAAAAGAGGACTAATGGATTATAAATAAAGAACCCTATGCTATCTCGACTAGTGTGGTATAGTAGATCAATTCCTTTCACATTGTGTAGGAGGCCCGAGCCCAACATTGAGATTAACGTGGGCTGAGATGATGATAATGATCCTCCTCTTGTACTATCAATTAATCTTTTTCCATTGCCTCTGAAACAGTCTAAACAAAACAGTATTTTGAAACAGGTGTAAAGCAAAATCTTACTAAACATTTATCAACTAAATAATAATTTAATAAACATTTTACGATGTTCGCACACTATTATTAAATAATGCTTTTAAAGTAAATTTGCATAGATAAAATAATACAAAGGAAAATTGTTCGTTCCTTGCATACGAGTGACCTCTAGGTGTAGTTTCGCAAACCCATGACCGGGTATAGTTCTATAGTCCTATGTTGTTGCAACTTACAGTACTTGTAAATAGTCTTGCGTAATTTTCATTGCTATATACAGTTTTAATAGATGAATGAAATAGAAAATAAACAAATTAAATATTAATGATATCTGATGTTTACGCGAGCACTACACATCTATACCAATAAATAAAATTGGAGTGTCTGTTTGTAATGTCAAAATAATAGGCTTTTTTCATGCTCACACGGTTATTTGCACGACACCTATGCCTAAAATAGCAATTAAAATTTTTTGTCTGTCTGTCTGTGTGTCTGTCTGTCTGTTTGTTCCGGGTAATCTTCAAAACGGCTGGACCGATTTCAAAAATTCTTTCACCAATGGAAAGCTATAATATCAGGGCGTAAACTAGGCTATATTTTATCCCGGTATTCCCACGGGAACAGGAACTACGCGGGTAAAACGACTATAACCTATAACCGAAGCGAAGCGAGGGCGGGTTGCTAGTTGTAAATAAAACTACTTTTACTTACAGATTTTTTTACATAAAAATCTGTAATAATGTAGACTTGTTTTGGACGTCTAGTATAGGATCCTGCTATACAACGACCTTCACCGAGATGTTTATTTGATGAAACTTATTTTTTATTTAATTTAATATGTCAATAAATATATTGCATACTAGCAACCCGCCCTCGCTTCGCTTCGGTTATAGGTTATAGTCGTTTTACCCGCGTAGTTCCCGTTCCCGTGGGAATACTGGGATAAAATATAGCCTAGTTTACGCCCTGACATTATAGCTTTCCATTGGTGAAAGAATTTTTGAAATCGATCCAGCCGTTTTGAAGATTACCCGGAACAAACAGACAGACAGACAGACAGACAGACAAAACATTTTTAATTGCTATTTTAGGCATAGGTGTCGTGCAAATAACCGTGTGAGCATGAAAAAGGCCTATTATTTTGACATTACAAACAGACACTCCAATTTTATTTATTTGTTAGGCAACCCATCTAGGGTTGCCTAACAAATTTTAGTCCAGAGTCTGATTAGTTATTTATAAATAGCAAGAGAAGGAAATCGTGAATTGAAACCATTTACCAACCCGTTTGACCGGCATAGCAGTAGGTCAATTTATCTTCCAATGTGGAGGAGGCGCGAGCCCATCAGTGGGACGTATATGTATGTGCTATAATAATGATGATCTATTGTACCATACCAGTAAAACGAGTTGATACAGGGTTTTAAGTTTTCGATTAAATTGTATTCTTACTTCGTCACTACAGAAAATAACTGCCATTGCTGGATCTCAATTAAACTAGACAGCGAGACTTACTATTAAAAACTAATGGATACATAATTAATTACGATCTAATCAATAAATCGCAACTTTTTTGTCATTGCTTCTTTTCTTATTTAACGGATCGCTGGTGCAAATTAAAAAACTGTTTAGTAAAGTTTTAAAATAGACTAATTAGTTCGATTCGACTTTCTACTACTTTATTTGTAAACAGTTACGTCACAGCAATGGCGTTTTAAGAAAACTTGTTATACAAATACTTCTATATTAATAGATAGAATTTGCTTAGAATTGTTTATTTATTTGATTAATTTTCATATTGCTTGCGTGCCATACGCAATAATAAAAAATATTTGTATATAATGACAAAAAAAATACATTTAAGAATAGTTTAGCTGTGAAAATGATCATCATCATTTTAGTCTATTGCCATCCACTGCTGAACATAGGACTCCCACATGTTTCACCACAGTGTGTTGTTTGGTGCCGCCTGCATCCAAGACACCCAGCAACTTCCACTAGGTCTTTGGTCCACCTAGTGAGAGAACGTTACACTGTTACGTTGTCGTCAGAAGAGAATCTTTGCCCTCAGTAGCTGTCGGCTCATCGAGCGATTTGGCCTGCCCTTTGCTACTTCCGCATGCTGATTCTGAAAATGGAACATAACGTTAACAAAATTCACCATTAATTACCTACGTGTGGCTGTTGTGAAAGATGAAAATGCGATGTAAGCAGATAAACTCATATTAGTAAGAAAAATTTGAAACGAAGCTCCATTTCAATCCGTCTATCTAGGATGGTAAAGTAGAACAACGAACCTGTCATTGCCGACCATCATCTCCAAGAAGCTCGGCAGTGACAGCTGCTGGTCGTCGATAGCCTCCTTTTGTGAGGCTACCATGTCAAGGAAGGAGACCGCCGATCGGGCACGCGAGGCGCTTGCGTCTGTTGACTCGCTCTACCTGCGGCGACCGGGGAGAAGGAGAGGCTGCTATGCGCTCCTCCGCCCACCGCCCTTAATGATGACAGGACGGGGCCAGGCGTTCAAGCGTTGTGGTGTCGGGGATAGAATATCATCAGATGATCTCTCCGGTACCCTGTAAAAGCGCGGTAGGATCCGCTGTGATGTTAGTGGGTATTTCGGTGGTTTATGTGGCCGGCGAGTCCCACACACACTCCCCCGTCTATCATTGGCGAGGGGATAGTGTGTAAATGTATTTTCACAGCGTGAACACAAAAAAAAGAGGATGGTAAGGTAGGTCAATTTACCAACACCTCGACGGACAGAAATTACACCCAGGCTCGGGACAACAATTGGGAGAATGCAAAAAGTATAAAAAGTCCTTTGAACCCAAGACACTGACACTGTAAGTCGGTATATTAATCACTACGCCATATATGGAGTCAATATAAAAAACATAAGCGTATGCTTTTATATTATTTACTAGTATTATATGATAATACTCGTATGTTGAAACAACTTAAGCGAAAACACTTTTTATGACAAAAAAATCTTGTTATTGTACTCGTGATTTCACCCACTATAAATATTATCGAGATTTTATTTTTAGTGTAAATATGATTTCACCGAGACTAGTTGCTTACATATTTTTTTATATCTTAATTGGATTTACAAAACCCGTATATCAATATGTTGATTATGATCCGGCCGCGGCCTGGGTTGGTAAGAATAACATTAAGATGAACATTCCAATTATTTTACTGGGTCTTCTATTGTAAAACAGCCAGAGGTATCTGATGGTATGAGGTAATTCATCATTATCATTGTAACTCATTTACATCCCGCTATTGGCCTCGAGCCTGTTATATTCCTCTACAAGGGTGTAATATAAGGGGCGAAATTTTGGCAGACTATTTGGAGGGGCGCAGCGTCCTCTGCACCGACCGAGCAGGGGACGTCGTGCGAACGCCCATGACGTGCGGTGTCCCGCAGGGGTCGGTCCTCGGACCCACCTTGTGGAACATCGGCTACGACTGGGCGTTGAGGGGGAGCCTCCCGCCCGGGCTGGGCGTGATTTGTTACGCCGACGACACGCTCGTCACAGCCCGCGGTGGGACGCTAGAAGAGGCGGTAAGCCTGGCGACCTCGGGTACCGAGGAGGTCGTCAGACGGATCGAGGCGCTGGGGTTGAGGGTCGCCCTGGACAAGACGGAGGCCCTCTTGTTCCATGGGCGCACTATGAGCCCTCCCATCGGCGTCTCGATCCGCCGGAGTAACCGTCCACTCGGTCGACATCAGCATCCGGGCCCATATGAGGTACTTGGGCCTGGTGCTCGACGGGCGATGGTGGTTCCGGGAGCATTTCCGTAGGCTCGCTCCGCGGCTCGTCGGCGCGGCGTCCGCCCTATCGTGGCTTATGCCGAACGTGGGCGGACCGAGCGCTGCGTGCCGACGGCTGTACGCGGGGGTCATCCGGTCGATGGCCCTGTACGGCGCACCGGTGTGGGCGGGGTCCACGACCGCCCTTCTGTGGCGACCACAGAGGGTCACGGCGGTCAGGGCCATCCGCGGATACCGCACGGTGGCGACGGAGGCAGCGTGCCTATTGGCCGGGACTCCCCCGTGGGACCTGGAGGCGGAGATGCTCGCCGAACTATATCGGCGGGTGACGGGGGTGCGAGCGGGGGGCGGTGTGGTCTCGTTAAGGGATCTCACCGCCTGGCGCGTCGACGCCCGCCGAGACGTCATCGCCCGTTGGGCAGTCCGGCTGGAGAGACCTCGGTTCGGGGTGCGAACCGTGGAGGCCTTCCGGCCGGTGCTGATGCAGTGGTTGGAGAGGCGGCACGGGATGCTCTCCTTCCGACTGGTGCAGGTTTTGACGGGGCATGGGTGCTTCGCCAAATACCTGCACAAGGTCGTTAGGAGGGAGAGTACACCGTCCTGCCACCACTGCGATTGCGACGAGGACACGGCGCGCCATACGCTCGAGGCCTGCGGGGCTTGGGCAGTGCAGCGCTGTGAACTCGTCGCAATCATCGGTACGGACCTGACGCTGCCGGCTATCGCTAGGTCGATGGTCGACAGCGTCGGGAATTGGGATGCGGTCGCAGCCTTCTGCGAGACAGTGATCTCGCGGAAGGAGGCGGCGGATCGCCTGCGTGAGGAGCGCAGCCTCGATGAGGAGATCCGCCGCCGGCGACTGGGGCGGCGCAGGCGCAACTATCTGCGCCTCATGCCGCCCTAGCCGAGGCCGCGGGTGACGTGACCGGGGATTGGTCCGTCACCCGCCGAGAGGCCGACCGCGTGAGGAAAGACCGACGTCCTCCCCGAGGGGGGGACGTCGGTCGATGGGAGGGTACCCCAACAGGGGGTATTCCGTCGGGCCGACCACTGACGACAAGTTAACGCTGCTCCAGTGGTCGGCCCAACGACGAAGGCGACGTGGTTTTCGGGTGGGTCGCGGGAGTTGCGTGCTTAAGCCCCTCTGTCGCCCCGGACGGAGTGGTGCAGAGGCGCGCCGACCGCGGCCCACCCACAAAAAAAAAAAAGGGGCGAATTTTCTTTTAATATTTTTCACCCTTTTTTTTTGGGTTGGGCTACGGTCAGCGCACCCGCTGTCCGGCTCCGTCCGGGGCGACAGAGGGTCGGCGTGCGGCCCCGTAACCCACCCATATAGCACCTCGCCTTCGTCGTTGGGCCGAACACCGGTGCAGAGTTCCTTGACTTCAGTGGTCGACCCGACGGAATACCCCGAGGGAGTTCCCTCTCCCATTGACGTTGTTAAAATATTTGGAGTGGTAGGACCACACTGTCGACAGTTATCTGTCTACAGCCGCGGGCCGGTCCGTACGGGGCAGTACCACACTCTCGCAGAAAATCGACGTCTGAGTAGTAGCGATTTGTTACTGCGCTTCGTTCGGTGAGCGAGAGAGCCGGAAGCCCAACTTTCTGAGGGTGTTTGCGTGTGGAGGGTTTTGGTGGTGCCCTTGGTATCACCGAGCCTCAATACACGCATTCACACTCCCTTCACTCTCTTCGCGGTAGGCAGCGGTCTTGTAAAGGTCCATGAGCGGCAGCAACACTTACAATCAGGTGTACTGTTTGCTCGTTTGCCACAGTTTGCAATAAAAAAAAAAAATTAACGGCGAAATAACGCATGGGTTCAAGGCTGACGAAATATCGTGCTATCATACCTGGCCAATTTTATAATAGTACATTTTACTAATCCGTCCTTTCTTAGGGGCGTTAAAAAAATAGAAGTTTTCTTAGAGAAGTGTGTACTTTGTCCTCTCTCTAATTACTAGCGAAATAATTATTTATAATTTCAGAGGATTTACTACAGATAAAGCATGATGTAATATGTAAAATGCAGCCAAATGCATATGATTGTTTGGCAATGATAAATAAAAGCAGCGTTCCCAGGTATATATTATATCTTAATCTTTATATATAAATTCCTTGTGGTACGTGTGTACGTCACTGAACTCCTCCTAACCGGCTGGACCGATGTTGATGAAATTTTTTGTGCACGTTCAAGGGGATTCGAGAATGGTTTAAATTCACAATTGGATCTAAATTCACAATTGGATCTGGTACGTGGCACTTCTATTGATTTCAAGGAGAATTCATTTTATTTTATTAATTTATATTATTTATTTTATTTTATTATTGTGTACAAGTGTATGTCACTGGACTCCTTCTAAACGACTGAACCGATTTGTATCAAATTTTGCATATATCTTTGAATGGGTTTCTGGACGGTTTAAAAATACAGTTAGACCCGATAGATGGCACTGAACAATTGACAACAAAATATCATATTTAGCGCTATCTAGCGTCGCTGGTTAACTATATTCGTGAATTTGTGATAGGATTAGGATGGAATATGATATAATAGAACTATTCTTATATGATAAGCAACCTTTGCATATTTGAAGCCGAACTATCCTACAGATGATTCGCTAAGAGATGAAACATGTGTCGAAACAATAATAGAACATCTTCACGAGTAAATTTTATTATTTCAGATTTTACTACGATATACAATTGCAAACATGTTTAACGTTTAAGTATTATGAATGTCCTTTGAGTTTCAATAATTACATATCATTGTCTGAATGCCATGAACATTGTCACAGTAAGTCTATATTTTTTTATAAAGACATATCGTCTTTCAATGAGTACTTTTCAGTTTCTAAAGATACACTTCGAAAGCTGACATAATGGATAATAGTAGAGGCTTCATCATCATCATCACCGCAGACTACATACGACCCACTATTGCGCTCGGGCCTCCTTCACAATGTGATGGAATTTGACCTACTATACCATGCTGGTCCGACATGTTGGTATAGGGTTTCATTTCGAGTTTTCCTTCTCTTCTACAGATGTTATGGGCATATTATATCCCTTAGTCGTCTTTTATGACATCCATGGGCAAGATAGGGAGTGGGGAATTGTATTCTTACTCCGTCACCACACGGACAATGGCTTAGATTGTCTGTATCAAAATGTGTTGAGGGGCCCACAAGAAGGGTAAGGTATTTTTGGCAAAGTAACAAAAAATTCTCGAATTAAATTAAAATAATATCATTCATCCATTAGCCTATGGACGTCTACTGCTGGACATAGACCTCTTCAGAATGCCACTCTGAACGATCCTGTGGCATTTGCAATCATTTGCGTTCCTTGCGACTATTAAGATGCCATCAGTCCACCTAGTAGGTGTTCCTCCCACGCTGCGTCGCCCGATTCGTGATCACGAACCGAGAACCTTTCTTCACCAATGGGTGTCGGTTCGACGGGAGATATTGTTGAAATTCCTATGGGTAGGCCATTGCCATTTCTACGTGCTAATTCTGCGGGCTAGGTCGAATACACCTTTTCTTCTACAAATTTCAGTATTCCGGATTTAATCGCGTAGAGAAATACTGAGCATAGTCCTCTCCACATTGAGCGACTTTGATCAAAGTAATATATTGATTATAAATTATTAATTAGGGCAGTTACTCCTTACTTAAACTTCCTACTCGGAGTTAAGTTAGGCAAATTTCAAATGAACGATAAACGTTTCTCGCATATTTTTGGTAAACTTAGAAGGAGGCTCTAGCCCAGCAGTGGGATATATTTGAACTGAGATTGAGGAGATTCTTCTTAACAAGAAATTATTTGATCGCTATCATTTTTAAATTTGCATATAAACTAAAAACTGTTACATATGTATTTCGCTGTGTGGTAATAAATAACAGCCACCTTAATATAAAAAAATATCATTTACACAGACATTTTCACAGAATGCATTTTTTTTTATTTGTTAGAACCAGGGCTTGAACGGATACCTCATCAAAAACCCTCCATCTATTGCCGTCTTCAGCCTGATTTCGGAGACTGTAACGATTATTTTCCTATGTAAGTATACTTTTTCTGATATACATACTCTACTCTTCATAAATTTTTCAACAACCTATTGGACGATGAAAAATGTTAAGACTTGGCGTCCTTAATTCCCTATGGTTCCTTAAGTCCCTATGGTAATAGAAATAATATTATAAATTTCCCAACAGAGCGATGTTTTTCTAATCGTCTCGTAATCCTTCAGCACGTTACCTATATCATAGGTAGAAAGGTAATGGTAAGAAATTGCTTTGTAATGCATTACTATTACATACGTGATCTAGTAGTAGGACCACTGTTGACAATTGTTTGTCTACAGCCGGTGGCTGGTCCGTCCGGGGCAGTATCACACTCTCGCAGAAAATCGATGTCTGATTAGTAGCTATTTGATGCTGCGCTTCGTTCGGTGAACGTGAGAGCCGGAAGCCCAACTTTCTGAGGTTGTTTGCGTCTGGTGAATTTTGGGGATGCCCTTAGTTTCACCGAATCTCATTGCACGCATTCACACTCCCTTCACTTTCTTCACGGTAGGCAGCGGCCTAGCAAAGATCCATGAGCGGCAGCAACACTTAAAATCAGGTGTACTGTTTGCCTGTTTGCAATAAAAACCTAATAAGAATGCAATATAGAGCAATTTCCTAACTTCGTGATAATACATCACAGTAAACAAACAACAGGGAGATTTTCAAAAAAACGACAGTCATTAATTTAAAATTTCATCATCATCATCGCAGCCCACATACGTCCCACTGTTGGGTTCGGGTCTCCTCCACAAAGGGAGGGAATTTGACCTATTATACCATGCTGGTCAGACATGTTGATATAGGATTTCATTTCCAGTTTTGCTTCTCTTGTACAGATGTTATGTGCATATTATATCCCTTAGTCGTCATTTACGACATCCACGGGCAAGATAGGGAGTGGTGTATTGTATTTTTACGCCGTCACCACACCTATATTTTCAAAATTAAGTATTTTTTAATCAAATTCGCCTAGCTACATAATTTATTCTTAGTTCATATATATTTCATTGTTAATAATCTAATATTTATACCATTTATAGGTTCTACTTCGACATATCATCGCGTACATGCAAAGGATTCTCGTACAGCGGTTGTGGTGGTAACGATAACAGATTCAACGATGGACAAGAGTGTATCGTTAGATGTAGTTCAGTTATTGGTGCTATGGATTAGCATTAAACTATAATCATCATCATCCCAGCTCTTATATGCTCATTTTGGAAGAGGTTCAAACCCAGTAGTGTCTCACTCCTCCAAAATGGTAAAGAAATTGACCTACGCTTGTAGTGAAAATGACTTACGCCAATCACGCTGATCAGAGGGGCTAATATAGTGTGTTTCAATTATATTATTTTCTGTATCTCGTAATTATCTTTAATGATTACCCACAAGATACAAAGGTTTGGTGTATTCTTACTCCGGCCCTACACGGACATCATCATTGATATCAGAGCTCACTGCTGGGCTTGAGCCTCCTGCACAGTGAGAGGGAAATTCACCTGCTATACGACGCTCAAACAGTTTGGTACCTTCTCTTGCATAGTTTTACGACACCCACGGGTAAAATGGCAAGATAGTGGTGGTGAATTGTATTCTTACTTCATCACCGCACACTGCAATATACCATACATCGTAATATTATTACAACTAGTGGTCGCCGAGTGGTCGAAATTCGGCCATAATTCATTTAAATTATTTTTTCTGTTACAAAATTTTCTAATATGACTATTATATATATAAAGACGTATTAATTTGTTTTTAATTTGACACTGGCACCAATAGCTCATATTATTATAGCTTATTGCAAAAATAAATATAATAGTTCAAAAAAACTAAAAAAATACGATTAAATCGCTAATCCTGATTATCCTAGTAAGGATAACGGGTCAAACTGTTTAAAATATTGAATTGTCATCGGTCCTTAATGAGTATGCCAAATTTCGAGTTAATCCGACGTTTTGAAGGCGGTCAAAATCATGTTCAAAGATTCCGTTACATACTAACATAGATACGTCTGAAGCTAATAAAAGCGTATTAAAAAGAAGAAGAAATGTAAACAAATGTGTATAAACGCGCGCTTGTGCGTGTGTGTGTGTAGCAATTGATGTGCGTAATGCCTTATTTAATTAATTTAATGAATTTTTACTCCATTATTATATGAAATTTCAGTTTTATGCACTTCTCCTCATTATCTACTTCAATTGTGCCAAATTTCTTACTTTTCCATCCACGTAATTTTCGTAAAAAGGGTACAAAGATTTTGCTTCACGTATTAATATATAGGTAAAAAAAATAATTGATGACGTTTTTTTAATTTCAAAGTAGAATAGATAGCTAGATGCATTCGTCATAGTCAAAGTCATCTACTCGGCTGGGTACTCTCCCTTCTTTCTAACTGCATCATATAAATAGTATTATTGTTCACTTTGTAATATTCTGTATGCATTTCATTTGAATTAATTATTCCGTTTTTATTATTCATTAAATGTTCCGTGTGGTGACGGAGGAAGAATACAATTCACCAGACCCTTTCTAGTCCGTGGGTGTTTAAAGGCGACTAAAGGATTATAGTGTATAGATAGCATCTATGTAAGAGAAGGAAAACTCGACATAAAACCCTATACCAACTCGTCTGACCGGCGCGGTATACCGGGTCAATTTCCCTCCCACTGTAGAAGAGGCTCAAACCCAGCAGTGGGAGTAATATGAGCTGTGAGGCTGATGGTGAATTACTCCGTTACATGTATTATTGAATTGAAAATAACAAAAAAAAAATTAGAATATTTTATAATTTCAAACCATATTTGTTTCCCTTCAATATGTTTAGTATTTTCAACATTTTGTGTTTGAAATGTTTCATATCTGCCAAACATCCAACTGGGGTAGATATACCTAATGCCTACTGAACCCTAGGAATATGTACCGGTGGTCATCCTTATCGGTGATAGAAAGTTAATAAGAAAGGTATGGGGTCGCAGGCCGACCTTACCTCTAAAATATTTGGATGGCGAATATTTAGAATATTCGTCAAAAAAAGGACCTTTAAAGCCTTTTGGTATTAAGGAATAAGATAGCCAATTCTATCTCCATTTTTCTCCTAGCCCTGACTAATAAGTACATTGGCTTAGCTGTATTCATTACTAGTCTATCAGTAGAAAGTAATTAATCCTCCTAAAGGAACTTACTGATTCATTGGTCATCAAATCCAATAATGAAAATGACACTGAGCGAAGAATTAAAACAGAAGCTGAAGTAATAAAGCCGAATGGTTACAGATTAGGAATACAATTTACCATCTTGCCCATGAGTCGTAAAAGATGACTAAGTGATATTATGTGCAGAATATCTATGCAAGAGATGGAAAACTCAAAACAAAACCCTATCTATACCCAGCCGTCTATCTGCGCCTAATGCCGCCCTAGCCGAGGCCGCGAGTGATCGGACCGGTGAATTGTCCGTCACCCGCAGAGACGGCGACCGACGTCCTAGGACGTCGAGAGGTGAGGGTACCCGAAAGGGTATTCCGTCGGGCCTAGCACTGACGACAAGTCACCCTGCTCCGGTGGTCGGCCCAACAACGAGGTGACGTGGGTACGGGTGGGTTATGGGCCCGCGCGCCGTCCTTTCATCGCCCCGGACGGAATGGACCGCGCGTGCGCCTACCATAGCTCACCCATAAAAAAAAAGAAAAAAAATACCCAACCGTCTGATCACCGTGGTATAGCAGGTCATGTACTTTATTATTGTGGAGGAAGCTCGAAACCAGCACTGGTATATGTATGAGCTGAGACTATGATGATTATGATGTATCTTGAATGGACTTAAACTTATAGAAACATTCATCCACCAGCATATGGAAGTGTATTTTCAAAAGTCAGGATTTCAGTGAATGTTGAGTCCCATCAACCTCTGCTGGGCAGTAATTTTTTTTTTCTTTGCAAGCAGTGGCAAACGAGCAAGCAGTACACCTGATGGTAAGTGTTGCTGCCGCTCATGGACCTTTATAAGGCCGATGCCTACCACGAAGAAGGTGAAGGGAGTGTGAATGCTTGCAATGAGGCTCGATGATACCAAAGGCACCACCAAAACCCTCCACACACAAACACCCTCAGAAAGTTGGGCTGCCGGCTCTCTCGCTCACCGAACGAAGCGCAGTAACAAATCGCTACTACACAGACGTCGATTTTCTGCGGGAGCGTGGTACTACCCCGGACGGACCAGCGCGCGGCTGTAGACAGATAACTGTCGACAGTGTGGTCCTACCACTATAATTTTTTTTTTTTTATTGCCAACGGTGGCAAACGAGCAAGCAAGCACACCTGATGGTAAGTGAAACCGCACATTGACCTTTGCAATATCAGGGGCACAGCCAGACCGTTGCCTACCGTGAAGGAAATACTCTTCTTAAACCTCGTTTAAAGAAGGACATGTCATACATAGCGCTCGGGAAACACAGCAGCAGGTAGTTCATTTCAGAGCTTGCACGTACGTGGGAGAAATGATCGCTGGAAACGTACAGTTGATTTACTATTGATTAAATTATTCTTACCATTAGACTACCGTCAAAGGGATGTCGATTCTGGAAGGATTCGCAATAAATTTATCGCACACGACCCTGAGACGAACACGTTGGACACAAGGTATACGGAAGCGGGCGCTCTAAAAATTCACGGCGCAAAACTTACGTCGGTAATTTTCGGTGAAGTACGTGCTGATGTGTCTTCCTTGTGAGGTGTGAGGCACACAGAGCTTAACAATAATGCCGGAAGGCACAGATATATTGACATTAACAATCGTGAGAAATATTTTGAAGGCTAGATGAGAGTTTTATGTCATAACAAACTTTTGACGATTAAAATAAATATTTATGTAATGGGAGACAGATCAACATTGATATATCAAATATTATTTTATAATTTTCAATAAAATTATTAAATTTTCAATGAAATTATTAAGTTACCAGACCGCATAGAAGGCTTAATGGTTAAGATTATAGATGTGAAAAAATAGTAGATTTTTATAAGAATCGATTATTAATCGATTATTTTTTTGTAATAATCGATTTTTACAATCGATTATGAAAATAATAAAAAATCGATTAATAATCGATTTTTAAAAAATCGATCGAAATTAATCGATTATTTCACTGCCAGATTTCCAAAAAAAAGGGTCATCACGATACTGCGTGCAGTGTTTCATACTATATTAGAAAGTGTTGTTTTTCTTTGCTAATTAAATTTGATGCGGGTCCCAAAATAATTAAGCAGCAATAATAAAGTATTTCCCAGCATTTCCTGAGGGTTAAACTTCGGTATCATATACGGAGACCATTGTGGATCTTGGCTTACAGGAGTTACAATGGTGAAAATGTAAAGTGGTATCAGTCCTATTTAAAAATAAATGTGTTTGGTGAGGTAAATTAAGAAAGTATTAAAAATCGTAGTGCCATACGACTGCATTAAAATGATTCAACAGTCTAAAAATTGCTCCTTGTGTGCCTCTGAGGAAAATCCTCGCTACACAGAGGGGCCTATTTTACTTGCGCGTGCGTTACCTGTCTGCTATGCGCGCAGACCTCTTGAATGATAAATTTCATTGGACCTTGAAGAGGTACAAATGTATATATTTTCCTCGTAACGGGTGCGTGCTTTCAATACACGATTTTTAATTATGCAAAATGTTCTTGAGTATGCATAAGTTCGCGGATTAGCATGATAATCAATAGATTATTTAAGTAATGGAACTTTTTTAGTTCGAAAATAAGTTTTATATTACTGTATAACCCTTACATTATTTGTGGGTGTTGTAAAGGATGACTAAGAGCTTAAAGACCTATGCCAATTTCGTCTGATAAGTCAGTAATTAAATCTATATCTATACCAATAAATAAAATTGGAGTGTCTGTTTGTAATGTCAAAATAATAGACTTTTTTCATGCTCACACGGTTATTTGCACTATGCACATGCCTAAAAATCACTTTACATTTTTTTTCACTTTACATTTATAGGAAAGCTATAATATCAGGGCATAAACTAGGCTATATTTTATCCCAGTATTCCCACGGGAACGGGAACTACGCGGGTAAAACGACTAAAACTGAAGCGAAGCGAGGGCGGGTTGCTAGTTAGGCTATATAATTCATGTGACAAAGTTATCAAGTTCAACTTTACTTTATTTACCACCCATTAGTACAATTTTTAATATTCATCTCAAGTTACAGTTACAGTTAGTATATATTTTACTTCATCATGATGATGATGATGACGTCATCATTATCTCATTTCGTCCTACATCTACATCCCTCTGCTGGGCTCGAGCCTCTTCCACAAAAGGAAGGAAATTGATACTATACCACGCTAGTCCAACATATTGGTATAGGGTTTTATTTCGAGTTTTCTTTCTCTTGCATAGATGTCATATGAATATTACATCCCTTAGTCATCTTTTAAGATACCCACAGGTAAGATGAGGCGAAAAGAGGGGTGGTGAATTGTATTCCTACTCCATATGGACACGGAGATATTTTACTAAACGATAAAAAATTGCGCGGTACAGATAAAAAGACCCATCTAAACAATTACTATTGTGATAAGTAATAATACTGTAATTCATGAATATATTCTATTGTATTTGTGTTAACTAAACAAGCAATTAAGCGACTGTAAGCCCATATCGATTAATCATATCGTTACCCACGTACTATCAGCATAGAGGTACAATACCATAGTAGAATTAGGGTTACCATAATATGAACGACTTAGTAAAAAAATTCAATAAATTTCTTCGATTATAAATTTTCTTTATATTACGCAAAATTTTGTTTAAGTGTAAGCAGTACTTTTAACTTTAAAATATCTTTCTTTTTTTTTTTTTTTATGGGTGGGCTATGGTCGGCCCAACGGAATACCCTTTCGGGTAACCTCACCTCTCGACGTCCTGGGACGTCGGTCGCTGTCGCGCGGTCAGCCTCTCTGCGGGTGACGGACAATTCCCCGGTCCGATCACCCGCGGCCTCGGCTAGGGCTGCATTAGGCGCAGATACTCGCGCCTGCGCCGCCCGAGTCGCCGGCGGCGGAACGTGTCGCCGAATAGGAGCTCTACTCGCACACAATCCGCCGCCTCCTTCCGTGAGATTACGGCCCACGTCCCAGTTCCTGACGCTGACGAGCATCTCCCTGGCGATGGTCGGCAGCGCCAGGTCGGCACCGATAATTGCGACGAGTTCACGGCGATCCCCCTCCCATGCAGCACACTCCTCGAGCGTGTGCTGCGCCTTGTTCTCGTCGCAACTACAGTGGTGGCAGGACGGTGTGCTCTCCCTCTTGACAATCTTGTGCAGGTACTTCCCGAAGCAACCGTGCCCCGTCAGCACCTGCACCAGTCGGAAGGAAAGCACCCCGTGCGTCCGCTCCAACCACTCCATCAGCACCGGCCGGAGGGCCTCGACGGTCCTGACACCGTACCGTGGACTCTCCAGCCGGACTGCCCAACGGGTAATGACTTCTCGGCGGGCGTCGACCCGATTCGATTATATGTAAGATCAACAGTATATTTTGCCAACTTTAAAGAATTTCTAAATACAATAATTTACATGCTTTAATAGCAAATTTGCAATGAATATTAATCTGATAAAGAAATGTCATTCAATTCTCCTTCTGCCAATATCATTTAATCAATTCACCTCCAATTTTGAACATAGGACCACAAGAAAGTTCAACGCCTGTATCAAAGATGCCAAGTGTATGCAGTTATCCATTTTCCAGATGATAATGATCATCTGGAAAATGCCGACGATTCCAACAGAATATTAATCATTTTTTATTAGATTAGACTTTTTTGTATTATAAATATATTTAAAAATAGAAGTTCGGAAAACTGATCGAACATTGTCACTTGCTTTTGTATTAAGAATATATTGAAAATAGATGTTCATAAAATGAATGATTCGTGAAAAATATATATAAATTTAAGTTTTAGTAATTGCTATATGGCTGACACAAAGTACCAACACTTAAATTGCTTGCAGGTGTTGTAAAGGACGACTACGAATTATACATCCAACTTGGCCAAATACATGTGATGCTGTCTGATCAGTAATTATACTTTCATGGAAGGTTGACGTTAGCTACAAACTGCTAATAAAACTTTACAATATGTATGATGGAAGAAGAGCATATTGCATCGACCCCAAGTATTGGGATAAGAGCAAGATGTTGATAAAGACGATGATGATTAAAAAAAAAAAATTATCTTTTTTACTGAAAAATTTATAGTCACCCTATAAAAGACAAGTGCACTAAGTGTTTCTACATTGTTTTTGTTATAACAATAATTAATTACTGCCGCTGTAAATATTCAGGTGGGCTCAGCTGATGTTTGCTCACTCTGTAATTGTCCACCCACCGACTATATTGATGTTGACGCCGGCCCTGGCTTTAATTGACAGAATATACACCTAGAGAAAAAGCGTAAGCGTTTGTCTGCTGTGTATAGAAGGATAAAGTAGTATATTTATTGTTATATAGTGAAGGATATTTATTGCTAGATTATTAATTGTGAAAACGGTTGAGAATTTTATTTCTCATGTTGTAGTTTTTATATAGCTAGTTATCTTCTATCAGCGGTTTCTCCCGCGTAAAAAGTTACATTCACAAGATGAATTTTTAAACAAATCCGTTCAACGGGTTATACTTGAGTAGTGTACTAGAGTTCAAACAAATAATCTTATACTTATTAAAAAAAATACTAATATTAATTATTTCATTACCGGGATAAAAAGCAACCTATGTGTTAATCCAGTAAATGGCTTTGTCACAACTCATATATGTCCCACTGCTGGGCTCGAGTCTCCTCCATAATGCGAGAGAAACTTACCTACTATACCACGCTGGTAACACGGATACAGGGTTTTATTTTAAGTTTTCCTTTTCTTGCATAGATATTAAAAACATATTTCATCTTTTAGTCGTCTTTTACGATACCCACGGGCAAGAGTTAGGGAGGTGAATTGTATTCTTATTCCGTCACCACACGAAAAATAGAATACATCTAATGATAACTGCCAATTACCGATTATGACTTCAAAGAAATTATTCAACGCCAAGATATACTTGTATTCGTCGTCATTTTGTCTCAGCTCATACACGTCCCACTGCTGGGCTTGAGCATTCATCCCAATAGGAGGGAAATGATCTACTATACCATGCTGCTCAGACATGTTGGTATAGGATTTTATTTCAAGTTTTCTTTCTCTTGCACAGGCGCTATATTATTTCCGAACTTACGACATCCACGGCCAGGATAAAAAGTGGTTAATTATATTATTACTCCGTCACAATCTTCTTCTTGTTTAATGGCAATGAGTTACAATGATATGAGGTGCCAGTTTCGAATTTTTATATTGAATATTCACGTCTTTAGTCTTCGTCTTTTAGTCAGTCGTTAGCAATGATTTGGAGCTGATGACTAAATCATGCTTCCTCTGGAAATTTTGGCAGAATGTGAAAATGCACGCAATTCGCTATTATATCGTACTCACTACATTTCAGCATTTTATCGACATTATATTACATAAAATATTAGCAAAATTATTCAATACTAGCAACCCGCCCTCGCTTCGCTTCGGTTTCAGTCGCTGTACCCGCGGTGTAGTTCCCGTTGGTGTGGGAATACCGGGATAAAATATAGCCTATGTTACTCCCTGATATTATAGCTTTCCATTGGTGAAAGAATTTTTGAAATTGGTTCGGTGGTTTAAGCGTGAAAGCGTTACAAACAAACAAACAAACATCCTTACTTTCACATTTATAATATTAGTATGGATAACACTATAAAACACTAAAATAATGAAAAAAATAAAAGTTTGGCATTCGCTTCAAAAGTCTCCTCCGTCACCATATAAATATCTGTTATAAAGACATATTGTCAATTTGATATAATTTCGTAGTACAAAGAAATGAGCCATTTTAAATTATTAAAATTGTATAAAGAAGCTCTTCAAAATGATAATTACATATCCTGTTGTCAAATAAATTACATAGAGATTCGCGGAAACCAAGCTGATATGACCATATTTGAAAACTATAAGTTGTTTTACGACACTATCATTGTGATTTATTGATAAGGAAGCCATAACAACGTTTATAAACAGACCGATCATTGCAAAATTGCTAATGTTACTATCCTAACAGACCTCCTTTTTTTGCGGCCAGCTGTAGGTCTGGTCACACACTGCCCAAAGCATGCAAAGTGAAAGGAGTAGCGTACAATGCACTGCCAAACTGAACTTCATTATTACTAGACAACTACACTTAGGCGAACCACCGATACCGAATATACACGTGTCCCATTTTTCTTTTGGGAGGCCAGGCTATCACACTGCGATCAAGTCGCCTAGGGTGGCGTAAGACTATATCTACTTTTCTATCGCTATTTGAGCGGACCACCGGTATCAACTATAGAACCTTCTTACTTTGTGGGAAGTCAGATTATGTTCTGAACGTGCCTCCAACAAATCACCCGGAATAGAGGAAGGGTGGCATGCAGCCCTACAATATACGATATCCCCTCCCCATCGCCATTATACTGACTACCGGCATCAACTCCTTATCCTGGGGGTGGCCAGCCCGGCATACAAAGCTCGCTAAGGTGAATAATGCCATAATTACCACTCTTGATAAACAGGTTGTCGATGGCAGTTGGTGTTCCATCTATCAGCCTACAGACGTTCAGTGTTGGACATAGGCCTGCCCACGAGAATAGCACTCGGAACGGTCATGTGTCACTTGCACCCAACGGTCCCATCCCTGCAACTTTCAAGATGTCGTCAGTCCACCTAGTAGCCCCCCTACTACGCTGCGTCGTCTGATTCGTGGTCGCCATTCGAGAACCTTTCTTCTCCAAACGAGAGATGTGGCCTACACATCAAACGAGAGATGTGGCCTACACATTGCTTTAATTTTTTTATTTCAACTTGTTAATTCTGCGGGCTATGTCGGTTACACCCGTTCTTCTACAGTTTTTGTGTTCTGGATTTTATCCCGTGGAGAAATACCAAGTATAGCACTCTCCATGCCACATTGAGCGCCTTTGAGCCTTTTTCTGGGGCCTAAATTTAAAGACCACGTTTCATCGCTGGTAATACACACTGGTGATAAACCTTTGTTTTCAGACACAGTGGAATATTGGACGAGAAGATCCTCTTAAGTTTGCCTAACGCTGTCACTGCCAGTTGGTATTACAAATGTCTTACCTTAAGAGAGTGCTACTATCCATTCTTCAATCAATTCCAAAATAGTGATCATTCAAAAATGGTGATCTCAGAATTGGTTTTTATAACTTCAATATGTAAGCAAGGGGAGATGACCTAATGTATTGATAAGCCATCACTGCACCTTAATTCAAACATCGTTTAAATTAATATTATTTTATTCACTATATTAAATTTTTAACCCCCATGCACAAATAAGGCTGTTATGTGTTTAACCTGTCTTTGTATCTATTTTATTATAGCTCCTAAACAAATAGTCTGATTATGGTGTGTTTTTTTTTAAGATTATTCTACTCTACAACTTATTAATCTGCCCAGGCCTTTCAAGGTCATCGTTTCTTTTTGTTAGTTGTTGTAAGGATCTTAGATGCAGAAAGAGTAAGCATTTTACTTTCAAACACATGTGATCTAGCATTTGAACCACCAATATATAATGGTACAGCTGAGCTGCTATCATGATGGAGTTTAAAATTAAGAGAGGAAATTCTGATTTGTCTACTCCTCAAGTTTGAGCTCATTAAATTCGTGTTATCTATTTCTATTCATTGCTACATTAGGTTTTGGACCTCCGACTCTATCGCTTACAGCACGAAGCACTAGCAAATTGCTGCTACTCAGATTAGGTTTTTTTTTTGTGGAGTGTACAGCTGTTAGCCGCAGATTCCTTTGAAAGCTTGATGCGGGCTATGGGTGAGCCTCTCAATCTGGTGAAAGTAAATTAAGTGACATCGCCCAAAGCTCCCCTTGTGAGGAATGGCCCTGGGCTTGAAGCGTCGCTGGATTTTGATAACTATTTTCTGGGCAAATGAAATACTACCACAGGCCAGACAACGGGCCGTGGGCAAAAGACTGTCAGCAGCATAATACAAAACTACAAAAATTTATACCTAACGAATTACCTACGATGTCGTTAACATACGTTGTAAAGAGGATCCGCATAATACAGACGCACTAAATCAATACTTAAATCCTTTCTATGCGGTTTGTTATACATTGTCGCTAATTACCCACTGGGTATAGATAATATCGACAAGTCGCAATTCACACCGACTTCGACTGCACAGTTCACACTCTGTTCAATTAGACTAGATATGTACGCAACTTTTATGCCTAGGGTCTAAGTTACAGACTCATTCTTAATTTAGTCATCATAATCATCTTCACAGTTCATATATGTCCCCTGTTGGGCTCGAGCCTCCTTTACAATATTAATTAAGAAGGGAAATTGCTATACCACGCTGGTAAGACGTGTTGGTATAGGGTTTTATTTTGAGTTTTCCTTGTCTTGTATAAATGTTATATACATATTATATCCCTTAGTCGTCTTTTACAACACCGACGGATAAGAAAGGGGGTGGTAAATTGCATTCTTACTGTCTCACCACTAGTGTTGTCCAAATGCAAGACCAAGACGAGACTTGGACCGGTCTTGGTCTTGGTCTTGCAACATCACACCTGGTCTCGTCTTGGTCTTGGTCTTGCGCACCCGAGTCTTGGTCTTGGTCTTGGTCTTGCGCACCCGAGTCTTGGTATTGCAGCAAGAGTCTCGCAAAGTTTTGCAGTTAGAATAACGTAACAGTAATTTATCATGGCAATGAAAAATCCAACTAAATTAATCAAATATCCTATCCTACCTATCCATCTGCTAGCCTATAGTTCACTATTGAATACAATACTTACCACTGGAGAAAATTACTCCTCTATTCCCCTGGTGTTCCATTAGACAGCGTTACTACTCTTATGACAGGACTTTCGACCCTATTTTCTTAAGACGTCACCACACGAGGCAGTTGATACAATAAATTTTATGTCATTTTATAATCAATGCGATATTTTACAATTAATGCGATTGTTTATATTCCCCTTCAAGTTAAGTGGTATGTATCTATTGTATTTCCAGTTTAGTTGCTGATACTCTGGATACTTGAAAAAACCTGTTGCTCTATTGCCTATATAAATACTTTGGCCGCTGGATCCATGTAGCTCTTAATATACTATTTATTCAAGAACATATAAAACTGATTTAAAATTTTATGGTTTTAATACTTGTAAAATGTATGATATTCGTCGTCATCGTCACAGCTCATAAAAGTGCCACTGCTGGGCTTAAGCTTCCTTCCAGTAAGAGGAAAATTGATCTACTATACCACGCTGGTCAGACATGTTGGTACAGGGTTTTCTTTCTAGTTTCACTTCTCTTGCACATATGTTATATACACAGGGTGTATCAGGTTATGGGACAACTGTTCATGTATGTTGTAGTTCAACAGTCATAGATCATAATTAGAATGTATATTACACAAAAACAATATAACGTAAAAGTTATAGTGATTACAAAAATGTGTGTCTAAGAGTTTATGCCTTAAATTTTATGCATTATGTAGGTATGTACAAACAGGATATATGTAAGCATGTAAAATTTCGACAGTATAAATAGGTATTAGATTTGCGCGAACCTTTCAATGGTTACGTAGATACAAAGGCGACTCATCAACGGTCATCGGCCGATCAGCTGATTTATGTTAAAGCGAAGTTTGTCTTGCTTATGCAAACGTAATCATTGATTTATTCAAATTCTAATGAACATTTAACAAAATACGAATATGTTGTAGATTAAGTATCATTCCTTTATACATTTTAATCAATTTACACGAAAAAGCGATGACAAAATTGAGAACTTACATGTCTCTCAATTCATTAACGAATCGATATTTTTATTTCAATTTTTTTTCATGGGTTCCTAACACCATTGCCCGATCCGATTTGATACGACATCCACGGGTAAGAGAGTGGTGAATTATATTCGTACTCTGTCTTTTTTTTTGTGTGTGTGTAGCTGTTGGTCGCAGATGACATTGACAGCTTAACGCGGTCAATGGGTGAGCGCTGATGGCTCTCAACCCGGTAAGTAAGCTGTAGGGAAGGGACCTCGGCTCGGGGCGTCGCTGAGAGCAAAGTGGGCGTGGCCAAGTTTAGGTTAATGACTTTTACGCGGCGCGGTTTTCGACCTCGACGGCGAGGCCGATACCGCGGAGTTTTATCTGTTATCGCTGCGCGAGCTGTGTAGGTCCTTTCTTGGGCGATCATAATAGCGTCATCTTCTTCTTCAAGAAGATGACGAGGACGTCGGACCGCGGATATTTTTGAGGGGACGTAGTTTACCGCCCCAACCACTAGTGGATTGGGGTGAGTCGTGGCAGAGGCAAAATAGCGCTGGGAGCAACGCTTCATGTACTGCCTGATGGTGATCGTACTCTGTCCCTACATGGACATTTATATAGATTAATTGTAGGCATATTTCTATGTCCAACAGTGAACGTCGTTGGGCTAATGAATAAACGGATATATAAATATGTATAATGGGCAAGAGCACTCTCGTGATTACGGTATTTTTGTCCTTAAGCCTTTCCGAAGAGTAATTCTGAAAAGCCAACACCAACATTGGGAATCGATTGGCCAATAGATGGATATCTCAAGACTGATTTGACTTGCCGTGTAGTGACGGAGTAAGAATATAATTCATCATCCCCTATTTTACCCGTGACTGCGAACCCACGACTAAGGGCTATAATATATAACATCGGTGCAAGAGAAGGAAAACTTGACATGTATGACCTGTAACAACACGGCCGATCACCGTGGCGATTCCCCTCCGGCCACGGCCGGTTTCCCTCCTGTTATGTAGAACACACGAGCTCAACCGTATATAAGCTGAAATGGTGATTTGAATTAAATGCAAGACCGCGAGACTCTTGCAGGCCCAGTCTTGGTCTTGCTCAAGTCTTGCAGGGCCAGTCTTGGTCTTGGTCTTGCAAAAATTAAGCGGTCTTGGTCTTGGTCTCGGTCTCGCATTTCTCGCAAGACCAAGACCGCAAGACCAAGACTTTTTTGGGCAACACTACTCACCACACGGATAATTTAGTGGACATATTAAATTTTCGCAAACTCAACTCAGCTGGGCTCTTTAACTCAAGTCAGCTGAGCTCTACTAGGCTCGAGTGGAGTGGAAAAGGAGGGAAACCAACTATACCACGCTATTCAGACCATTTGGTATGGAGTTTAACTCTGAGAACTTCTATTGCAAAAGTTACCTATACCAATAAATAAAATTGGAGTGTCTGTTTGTAATGTCAAAATAATAGGCTTTTTTCATGCTCACACGGTTATTTGCACGACACCTATGCCTAAAATAGCAATTAAAAAATTTTTGTCTGTCTATCTGTCTGTTTGTTCCGGGTAATCTTCAAAACGGCTAGACCGATTTCAAAAATTCTTTCACCAATGGAAAGCTATAATATCAAAACGACTATAACCTATAAGCGAAGCGAAGCGAGGGCGGGTTGCTAGTACTGAAATATGATACATTCCTTATTCATCTTTTACAATATTCACTAACAAAAAAGGTTTGAAAATTGTATTCCCCATACAGTGACAAAGTAAGAATACAATTCATCAACCCATTTCCTGCCTGTATAGGTAAAATAAGAAAGAATTGTGGAATATGATATAGGTACAAAAAATATCTATGCAATAGGAGAATTCGAAATAACACTACCCGATCCGTCTGAGTATGGTGTAGTGGGGAAATTTCTTCTTCAAAGGAACAGGTTCAAAACCAACTGGTAAGCAGAAGAAGTATGGTAACGTTTTAGATGCTAAATAGCGCCTTGCAGTAAAAATCCAACGTGAACTTTCTATTCATCTGGCGGACTTGTATCCCTAAATCTTTCACGAAGTCTTACAGTTGAACTGTCTTCTTACTCGAAGACAATGCCATAATGAATGTGTAGTATACATATTCAAATAAAATTATCATTATAATAAAGGTAAGTTAATCTCTCTAATTTACAGACTTCGTGGTACAGATTTCAAATAACCGGGTCAATAATTAGAATAACGATAAAATTCCTGTCCATTTCCCAAATTCACCTGTTAAATTTCAATTTTCCGTCTGGGGTAGTACCACACTCTCGCAGAAAATCGGCATCCGAGTAGTAGCAATTTCTTACTGCCCTTCATTCGGTGAGCGAGAATGCCGCAAGCCCAACTTTCTGAGGGTGTTTTATTTATGTGTGGTGGTTTATTTATGTCTTTAACTAAAGAAAGAAAGAAAGAAAAATCAGCTATTACTCCTTTACGGGAGGAAAACATCACAAAAGCTCAAACAGTGAGTACAATATAGAAAAAACAATAAATTATAATAAAAAAAAAATACAAAAAGAAATTGATATCAACATTGGTATTCCCTTCGCAAAAGAGAAAAAGGATCGCTGCACAGCATAATGTTGAGGCATCTAGTTTAAGAGAGCTACCGCAACGCTGTTATTCTGCAGCGTCCTGCGACGTCTGTCAGAAAAGTACAGGTAGCAGCCGAATATAATTAAACTAACAAATTACATCTGCTTTTGTAAGTAATATTCAAATAATAGAAAAATAATAATAATAAACATACGGTATGTATGTGAATTTCTGCATATGTAGGTATTAGGTGTATATCTATGTGTGTAATGTGTATATGTATATATATATTTATGTCTCTTATTATGTACTATTTATTATATTATATTGTTTTTATTTTACAAGTTATACAATTTATTATATAGTCATTATCTATGACTTATAAATATTATTTACACTGATCTCCATTACTACCAGCAGTAAACTACCTACCATCTCTCTGTTCTACCATTTCCATCCCAAGGTTGCCTGGAAGAGATCGCTTATAGCGATAAGGCCGCCCTTTGTACATTCTGTGTTATGTTAGTATTTAAGTTTTTGTATTTTGTTTTGTAATCGGTGTATAAATAAAGAGTTATCTATCTATCTATACGGATTAAGTGCAGTATTAAGTTATCTAATCTTAACGCGTATAAGTAAAAATAAAAAATAATAAACAAAAATAACATAAAGGACATAACTAAACCTAGATACTAGTATCACCGAGCCTCACTGCACACATTCACACTCCCTTCACTTTCTTCACGGTAGGCAGCGGCCTTGCAAAGGTCCACGAGCGGCAGCAGCACTTACCTACCATCAGGTGTACTGTTTGCTCATTTTCCACAATTTGCAATAAAAAAGAAATCAACGAAGAGTCCCTAATCGGCTCCTACAATATTTATGGATTAATTTTGTAAAATACAATTGATTAGTGCTTAAGGCTGCTTAGCACTCTGCCTTACTCGACTTAATAATTATGATTTTTGTAAGAAAAATTAAAGAACTCTAATAATCTGAGGTCTCAGTATACCAGAATATCGACAACAATAATATCTGCCCAATCTCAATATAATAAGCGTCGAAAGAAACCTACGAAAACTGCCAGGACTGGTATTCTTAGCTTTTACCTCAAACCACAAAATGTTAACGATTAAAAATATTTGCTGAATTTCGAACGATTTACTGTTACTAATACGTATACATAATTATTTAATCTTAACTTTTACCATACGCATATCATCATATTATAAAACAGATATAGCCAGAGTTTCTATGCAGCATAACTGAATAGCGTGATCTTTACTTTCACTCATCAATTATTACTTTTTGCAAATAGAAAATAAAATTATTTAAAGGCTATATTTATCATATCTTCATAATACGGAGTTCAAAGATTAAGTAAATGAAAATAAATTATAGAGTTGATTGATTCTGCAGCAACAATAAATAGTTTTCATCTTCAAAAGAAGTAAAGTATTTTTTAAGGAGTTTACTGCTTTTATATTTGATTTTTTATTTGCTGTCTAATACCCCCTCCCGTGATCATGAACGTTGAAAAGTGTTTTAAATATCGGGGAAGTAAAAATTAAATCCAAATGCGGAAAAAACAAGTAACAATAGTTTTATTTTATACTAGTAACTCGCCCTCGCTTCGCTTCAGTTTCAGTCGCCTTACCCGTGTAGTTTCCGTTCCCGTGGGAATATCAAGATAAAATATGGCCTATGTTACTCCCTGATATTCCAGCTTTCCATTGGTGAAAGAATTTTTGAAATCGGTTCCGTCGTTTAAGCGTGAAAGCCTAACAAACAAACAAACAAATAATCAAACAAACAAACTTACTTTCGCATTTATAATACTAGTAAGGATGTATATAGCTAATTTGAAATCGTTAAGAAAAAATCCTTTTACAAGCATTCAGCACAGCCTAATATATTGAATATAAAAGTGATACTGCCCGTCCACCGCCTACTTATCGAATCGTAAAAACTTCGTCAATTACCGTGAAATTAGGCAGTAACATACCCCTGAAAAATTCATAACACTAAATGCGGTGGCCAACCCGTTCACCAAACGTCGTGATTATAAACAACAATAATGGTCAAGAAAATATTATCGAATTCAGCGAACTATTGAAAAAATATGTAATGATTTTAAATTGTTTTATTTTTCGACAAAATTTGGAATCTGTAAAAACAGTTATAAAACGAAGCATTTAAAATACCATATAATTTTTATAGTTTTATAAACCAATGTGATGACGGAATAAGAATACATTTCACCACCCTCTTTCTTGCACGTAATTGGGTGAGCCGTAAAAGACGACAAAGGGAGTATATGTGAATATAACATTTATTTAAGAGAAAAAAACTCTAAATTAAACACTATATGAACACATCCAGCCAGCATGGTATAATAGGTCAATTTCCCTTCTATTGTGGAGGAAGCTCGAGCCCAACAATGGGACTTATATGAGCGGAAGTGAAAAACAGCTATAAAACGAACTATTAATACCTTTTCTTTTTCCCTTTTTTTTTTGCGGTCGGCGCGCTCCTTCTACCACTCCGTCCGGGGCGACAGATGGGCGTAAGCACACACACCCGCAACCCACCCACGTGCACCCTCGGGGAGGACGTCGGTCTTTCCTCACGCGGTCGACCTCTCGACAGGTGACGGACTAAAACGTAAAATAATACCATATGATTTCTATAAACTATTTTATAAAACTTAAATGTTTACATTGTAAATTTTTTAAGTTCATAGTATTCCTTCTATAAACTCATAGATAATGCAATATCGTTAAATATTTACTTAAAATAAAGTTAGAAATAAATCCAAGACTTTCCTTTGAAAAGGCATATTTTGATCTTACCTGCGTCTCATTCGCTATTTAACTGTTGGTTATCTCAACTGAACAGTGCGTGTTTTATAAATGCAAAGCGGCTCCGTATAATAAAACAGTGATTGATGCATAATTTAGATTGTAAATACTTAGAGAAGCCGGTATTAATGCAAGCCGATATACATAATTATATAATTCATAATACGTATGTTCTAATACTACAATGTTTTCCTTTGTTACACATTACTGCAAAAACATAGTGAATAAAAGAACGACTTACCGTATCAGAGTCGTGGGTTCGATTCCTACGCAAGACAAGATTTTGTGAAATTAACAAATGATTATGGATTGCACTAAATATTGTTCAATATAATCCATGACTTAGTAATATATATCGTCCTTTACGACACCCAAGAACAAATAGTAATAAGTGGAATTTTACATTAATAATGGTAGTTGGTCCGTGCGGTGCCGGAGTAAGAATAAAATTCACCACGCCTTCTCTTGCTCGTGGGAGTCGTAAAAGACGACTACGAGATACAATATGCATATAACGTCTATGCAAGAGAAGGAAAACTCGAAATAAAAGACTATGCCAACACGTTTGACCAATGTGGCATAGTAGGTCGATTTCCCTCCTATTGTGGAGAAGCCTCGAGCCCAGCAGTGGGACGTAATAAGCCGACATGATCATGACGATGATATTATCTAATTTTACAAATTTTTTTTGTATAAAATAGGAGAAAATATACTAGTCTCGACACTAATTAATTTAAATTGTAATAAACATACACATATTTTCACGCGAGAGTATCAGCGCGAAGTTATGTCCCGTGTCGAATGAGTCTCAAAGTCAACAAGTGTCTTTAATGAGAAAAATCCATACCTGTTCTGAACCTTTAAACAATTTTATTTAAATTCATTACTGCACAAATGTAATCATTGTCATTCATGCTATCGCCATTCACTGCTAGATATAGACTTCTATCATAAATGTGTGGATAGTATCATAATCGCCCATGTTTGAGTTGGTGTTCGCAATGTCGGGTGGACGGCTCGGGAATTAATTTGATACCCGCAGGACGACCGCGTGAGAACAACGCTGCGGCAACATTGACTTTCTTGCCGAAATGTCAAAAGGGACGGTACCCGAAAGAGTTACCCGCCGGGCAGGCCACGGAAGTCAAAGAATCGGTATCTGTGGTCGGCTCAATGGGGACGAGTAGGGAGTACGATAGGTTATGGAGCCGCACGCCGCTCAATCGTCACCCCGACAGATTGGGCTAGTTGTGTCCAAACCAGTCACCTAAAAAAAAAAGGTTACCCATGAGAGAGATGTTGTCTACTCTCCTTTTGCGATATATTGCTGATTCTTACGACACCCACGTGCAAATAAGAGCTGGTGGTAGTATTCTTATGCCATCACCACAGGGGGTAAAATAAAACATTTTACAACCATTGCAAACTAATATTTACATTTAGATTGCATATTATGGCGTTTTCCGTGTGGGGACGTAAAAATACAATTTACTACCCCCTTTCTTGCCTCTGGGTATCATAAAAGATTATAACGTGCATACAAAATCTGTGTAAAAATGTAGGACTTGATATAAAACCCTGTACCAACACGTCTGACCAGCGTGGTATAGTAGGTCAATTTCCTTCTCATTGTGGAGGAGGCTCGAACACGGCAGTGGGAAGTATATGAGCTGTGATGATGATGGTGATCTCAAGGAATACTATTCATTTTTGATAATAGATCCTTATGACAGTTTAGAAGCTACATCAGATTTGGACCTGTATTTTAGAAATTCTATCTTCATTGCAGCTCATATACTTCTCACTGTCGGCCTGAGCCTTCTCCACAGTAGGAGGGGAATTGACCTATTATACCACGCTGGTCAGACAGAATGGTACAGGGTTTTATTTCGAGTTGTCCTTCTCTTGTATAAATTTTTAATGCATACTTTAATCGTTTTTTTACGAAGCAAGAAAGGAGGTGGTTCGTTTCCTTTTGGCAAGCTATGGTGCGGACGCGTGCTGTAACATGACCCGCCCCCTTCCATTGGGCCGACAACTGGTATCGAATCCTTGACTTCTGTGGCCAGCACGCTGGGATACCCTTTCGGAAAAGCGCCGTCGCCCTCATGCGCTTAACCTCTTTGTGGGTGACTGACTATTCTCCAGTCCAGTCTTTAACCGCCTAGGCTACTAGGGGGAAAGGGAGTGACGGCGTGTGCGCTTACCATAGCCCACCCATAAAAAAAAGAAACGGGGAGAGAAGAAGTAGTGAATTTTATTCTTACTTCATCAGCACACGGCAATGAAACCACGATACCCAATAATAAATATGAACATTTAAGCTGTATCATTAAAGCACTTAACATTTAAATCTTAAAATATGATTATTTAAAATCGCTTACTCCTATGAATTGCTACGAGGAACTATGAAAGCGCTAGATTTTATGTTTTCCGTGTCCCTCGTTAGTGGCTATTGAACAAATTGTTTGAATGCTAATAATAATTGTGAAGATTAAGAATGTGTTTTTATTAATTTAAATAGCAATGTTTTTATTAAAACACTATAATTATTCTATTGTTTCATTTTTTTAAATAACTATTACTATGAGACGGATTTATGATAAATGAATTAAGAATGAAGTTTCGAAATGTGAGATGAGTATCTCAAGGAAGTTATCACAGTACAAAGTATCAAATTATTTTTTGTTACAAAACAACTATGTTTTCCTACAATGATATTGTTAAAATATTTTCATCTACGTTTTTATTCCGTGTAGCGACAGAGTAAGAATACAATACAGCATTTCCTATCTTGCCCGTGGATGTCGTAAAAGACGACTAAGGAATATATTATGCAGATCACATCAATGCATGAGAAGGAAAACTCGATATAAAACCCTATGCCAACACGTCTAACCAGCGTGGTATAGTAGGTCAATTTCTCTACCACTATGGAGGAGGCCCGAGCTCAATAATGGGCTGAGATACTGATGATGATAATGAAATTTTTATTGTTGAAGTGTTTTATTCGCCATGATAATTTAAAATAACTTCACGACTACCCGCATAATTTATATTATAAAAGTGAAGAGTTTGTTTGTTTAAATATCTTTAGCTTTTAATTATTTATTAAATATTTATCTAAAAGATTCTACTTCAACCATTTTTTTTGGCAGCAGACAACGCCGTCGTCCCGCGTCCCACTACTGGGCTCGAGTCTCCACAATGGAAGGGAAAATGACCTTACGAGTTTATCTTTTCGTACATAGATGTTATCTATACCAATAAATAAAATTGGAGTGTCTGTTTGTAATGTTAAAATAATAGGCATTTTTCATGCTCACATGGTTATTTGCACGACACCCATGCCTAAAATAGCGATTAAAAAGTTTTTGTCTGTCTGTCTGTCTGTTTGTGCCGGGTAATCTTCAAAACGGCTAGACCGATTTCAAAAATTCATTCACCAATGGAAAGCTATAATATCAGGGCGTAAACTAGACTATATTTTATACCGGTATTCCCACGGGAACGGGAACGACGCCGGTAAAACGACTATAACCGAAGCGAAGCGAGGGCGGGTTGCTAGTATGCTTACTAAATCCCTTAGTCGTCTTTTATTAGACCCACAAGCAAGTTAAAGGGTGATGAATTATATTTTTGTTCCGTTTACGTCTTGTTTCGTTTTGATAAGTAACTTGTTCGTGTAACAAGTTACTTATCAAATGAATATAAAACATTATTGTGAACAAGTTTAAACAGTAATAGGATAACAATATCTAACTAAGGCTATCCGTTCACACTATCGAACACATAATCTATACAACCTACAACATAATTATCGGCAAAATTCAAAGCAATTGTTTTAATTATACATTGTAAATGTGAATATATAATGTTCGATTATTATGTTTGTAAATTTACACATAAAATTCATGTTCAATTGTTTGAATGTTGAACATGAATTTATTCATATTAAGTTTTGTTAGCTTGCTTTCCGTGTGGTGAAGGAGTAAGAATACAATTCACCACTCCCTATCTTGCCTGTGGATGTCGTACAAGACGACTATGGGAAATAATAAGCACATAACATCTGTGCAAAAGAAGGAAAACTCGAAACGAAACCCTATACCAACATGTCTAACCAGCATGGTATAATAGGTCAAATTCCCTCCGTTTATAGAGGAGGCCCGAGCCCAACAGTGGGACGAATGTGGGCTGGACGAAAAAAAAGTTTTGTTAATGTTGCTATTTTATATTTGAGTTATTTAATAGAAAGTATTACGTATTGAGGGAGTAAGAATACAATTCACCACCCCTATTTTAACTGTAGGTGTTGAAAGAGACGACTAAGGGATATATGAAAGTAACATCTATGTATGAGAAGGAAACTCGAAATAAAACCTTATTTTAACACCTCTGACCAGCGTGGAATAGAAGGTCGATTTCCCTTCCATTGTGGATGAGAGCTGAAAACCCGCAATGGGACACATATAGGCTGAGATGGTGATGATAATGATCAATAGTATTATGATTATTTTGTTGTAATTAGGGAATTGGCTATGTCCTTGGTATTACTAAAATCCATGAGCGGTAATTGTTAATTACCATCGGATGGTCTGCCTATTGGTCTGCTGACAAGGGCTCTTAATATGAAAAACAAAAGTTTTAATATTTTTTTTAATCTCTTCTAACACGTCCCACTGTTGTATATAAACCTTTGAATAACTAAAATTATTAATTATTACTACACTATTTTCACTTCATAAAGATGTAAGAATACAATTATACCCACCTTTGGTCACAATTAACTGTGACCCAAGGTTTTTACTCTGTAATTACTCGTATAACTACGAACTTAAACTTAATCAAAATATGATATTTTGCTATAAATGGATTTACTAATTCTCTATTCATACTAAGATTTATGTCAGTATAAGTAAAATCATAATTCATTGTAATTCAAGTCTTTGTCGTATCTAATAATTGCATTGTGTTTGGCTTTTCAGTAGGAAGTTCGGGCAAATATTATAGGTACGAGTATATAGCCGTCGCAGTCTTGTAAGTGATATAGATTGTGATATTTTCTTCCGTAGGGTGACGGAGTAAGAATACAATTCTCCACACCCTTTCTTGCTCGTGGGTGTCGTAAAAGACGGCTAAGGGATTACAATATGAATACAACATATATGCAATAGAAGGCAAACTCGAATGAAAACCCTGTACCAACCCGTTTGACTAGCGTGAGGTCAATTTCCCTCACGTTGAAGAGGAGGCTCGAGCTCAGCAGTGAGACGTATATGAGCTGTGGTGATTATGATGATTCTAATTTTAAAACAAACTCAGTGCAACTTGATCAACCTGTGAAAAAAAGTAAGTTTTGTATATGACACAAGTGGTTCTACTAAGTTTAGTTATTAATATCTGGTTGACCGAGCTTCGCTGAGCTTCGCGGAATATTTTTGTTGTATTTGTTTAATAAAAAATAGAAATTAAATAAAAAAAATATAAAAAAAATACAAAAAGGGAATAATAATAACACCGAGATTCGATCCGACGCTGTTTGAATGCCAAAACAAAACTAAAAGAAAACTGGACAAATTCCCAACTGAGCTATCGTAACTCATGACATTAACGGCGAAATTAGAATTCATATTCTTTTAAAATTTAATGTCATTATATTGTTTTACTAAAAACACAGACAAAACAACATTTTCTATAACTAAAACCTAGCTAGATCGATTTTTTGGACCGGAAACCTCTTGTATGCCAAGTTTCATCAAAATCGTTGGAGCGGTTTCCGAGTTCCTGAATATATATATATATATATATATATATATATATATATACAAGAATTGCTCGTTTAAAGATATAAGATTTGTGGCCGTCAATTCTATATACGAAGACCTGACACAAGGATTTAAATTTACTGGGATATGAAATAATAAAAACATTAGCGAATTGAAACCTTACTTATAATATAAAGATAACACTTTTTTTATAATAAATAAAAAAAATGTCTGTGTGTCTTACCATAGTAAGCGCACATTCCGTCCGGGGCGACGAAAGGACGACGTGCGGGCCCATAACCCACCCGTATCCACGTCGCCTTCGTCGTTGGGCCGACCACTCGGTGGGCCGACCAAATAACATACCGTGCTATTTAAGAAATCATTAAAAGTGGTGAATTATAAACGTAAATTCATCAACATCATTTCAGCCCATACATCTCCTACTGTTGGGCTCGGGCTCGCTTCACTATGGAAGGGAAATTGATCTGCTACACCACGCTAGTCAGACGTGTTGCTGTAGGGTTTTATTTCAAGTTTCCCTACTCTTGCACAGATTTTATATGCATATTTAATCACTTAGTCGTCTTTTACGACACCCACGGGCAAGAGAGGGGGTGGTGAATTGTATTCTTACTCTGTCACCACACGGACAATTATAATACGACATGGAAATCAAAAACTCGACATTTTACGCTATACGTTTTTTTTACGCTCGGTATATTTTTGTGTAATTTTGCCGAACTTAGTTACCTAGATTTATTAATATATATTTATAAAAAATAAAAATGATGAAATAATAAAAAAAAAATCAAAAATTACAAAATGAATAATAATAACACCGAGATTCGATCTCACGTTATTTCAAAGCGACTGGACAATTTCCCAACTGAGGACTGTCACTCTTGACGGCGATAGCGAAATTTGAATTCTCATTCTATTGATATTTTATGGCATTGTATTGATTAGCTAAAAACACGGACAAAACAACATTTTCTATAAATAAAACTCAACTAGATCGATTTTTGGCCCAAAAACCTCTAGTATGCTAAATTTCATCAAAATCGTTGAAGCCGTTTCCGAGATCTTGAATATATATATACATAGGTAGAATTCATATATAACGACTTCGCTTATAACGACTAACCGTTTTTAACGACAACAATGTTTACTCAAGTTAGGTTTCATAGTTAGGTACTGAAAAAATATAAACGTTTAGTGCGACTCCGGTTTAAACGACCGACTGCTTATAGAGACCATTTTTTATGATATACGTCCGGTCAAAACGACGCGCAATGTTTTGTTTATACAACCTACGCACCAATAATTCGGCGCCCCGACTTCATCCCGCCTCGTGTTTGTCAGTTGTTATGAAAAGTTCTTAAAGCTCGACAAAATGATTTCTGTGAAGCGAAAGTGTTTTACAATTGAAGAAACAAGTGTAATATTACACCGCATTTGATTCCCCGGCTATGCAACCAAACAAACTTTCTCAATTATAATACAAGTGTACATATGTATTCATAAGTTAGGTATGTACTTATGTAAGAAATAATCCTGCCGTTTTGTACGTCATCCGGTTAGTACGACATAGTATTGCCGGTCCCTTAAAGGTCGCTATATCCGGCTTCTACTGTATATATATACAAGAATTGCTCGTTTAAAGATATATAACATAAGCTATACTGTTGTACTTGTTTCCAAAAGAAAATCATAACTGACAGGAAATAATTTAGGCTTAATAAATACCACATTTATCACTGTACTCTATATGCAATGACGCGAACTATGATTTATAATAGCACGACCTTATACAGCGGTTGATTGCACTACACGTGAGCTTATTTAAATACATTGTAATATCCACGATTATGCATTATTTTCGATTTTAATACACGAATCATATTTATATAAAATAAACTTTGTTATACTTCTTTTACTTCTTTCGGCGCGTTTTTTTACGATAGCCCACTGTAACGAAAAATCGACAGCCTGAAGTTAGCTAGTCAACATTTTTAGGGTTCTGTATCCAAAGGGTAAAAACTGGACCCTATTACTATGACTTCGCTGTCTGTCCGTCCGTCCTTCTGTCACCAGGTTGTATCTCAAGAACCGCAATAGCTAGACAGTTGAAATTTTTACAAATTATGTATTTCTGCCGCTATAAGAACAAATACTAAAAACAAAATAAAATAAATATTTAATACTCCCATACAACAAACACCATTTATTTCCCCCTTTTTTGTAGATATCGATAGGTAGGCACTTGAAATATTCACAAAATACTCAGTTGTATTTTTATTTTAATAATAAATAATAAAATTAAAATAAAATTAATATAAAATTAATATCTGAGGGGGGCTTCCATACAAAAAAAAAACGCCACTTTTGCCTATTTTATAGATAATGGTATGGAACCCTTTGTGCGGTTCCGACTCGCACTTAGGCGTTTTTTTTTTAAGATGCGTGCGCACATCGTCGCAAATATCAACTAGATAATGCGTTATAATAAAACTTTTAATGTATTAAATACCTTTTTTTTTATTATAAGGGTCGTTTTTTTTCTACAAATTTAGGATAACGCGGATGATAAATGATTTGAAAAAAATTTTAGAAAGATTGTTAAGCCAATGGATAACTTCTTACGGCGTATATAAGTACACACACACACACTTTCTTTTAAAGATAACTTTATAGAATTGCAAAGTTTTGTGTAGTAATGGAGTAAGAATTCAATTCACAAACCCCTTTCTTGCCAATAGATGTAGTTGAGGATGACTTAGGGTGATATCTTTGTAGGCGAAGTAACACTCGAAATAAAACGCTATAGCGATGACTTCAGTTATAGTCACAGAGCTTCCTAACATCCCTAATTTATATCATTAATTTAATTACACGTATATGTGTTTTAGATTTAAAATAGGCTATAACTATTTTGTGATACAATAAAATGCATTGATTACGGTTATTAGTAGTAAAATAGATTTGTAGAACCGGTATAGCATGTTACAAATGAATACATACAGGCAATATTCTTTGCGTGTATTTATTGATTAAAATAATCATTTGCACATAAATGCAATTCAGAAGTTCTATTTCCGCAATTATATATGATACTAGTTTAGGCCCACAGCTTCGCTAGCGTCGCCAGTAAACTGTATTTTTACTCCGCCACCACACAGAAAGTTTAGGTATAAGTTATTTTTATCGAAATTGAATCATTGAGGTTCATGAAATCATTACTCAGCCTGGTCCATTAATCCCCCGTAGCAGGGCGGGGGACTGTGGAGGCGGTCGCGCCACATCTCCACCGCTGGCTCAGGAGAAGGCACGGCAGCCTTACTTTTAGGATGGTGCAGGTGCTTACCGGACATGGGGTCTTCGGTAAGTACCTGCACAAAATTGAAAGTGAAGAGGTCCCAGGATGTCATGAGTGTGGCGTGGCAATTGACGATGCGCGCCACACACTGGAAGTATGCCCCGCCTGGGGGCCTCAGCGCCACGTCCTGTCAACGGACATGGCAACAACAGACCTGTCGTTGCCGACCATCATCTCCAAGATGCTCGGCAGCGACAGCTGTTGGTCGTCGATGGCCTCCTTCTGTGAGGCTGTCATGACAAGGAAGGAGGCCGCGGAGCGGGCACGCGAGGCGCTTGCGTCCGCTGACTCGCTCCGCCGGCGACGACCAGGGAGGAGGAGACGCCGCTATGCGCTCCTCCACCCACCACTCTGAATGAAGACAGGACGTGGCCAGACGGCCAAGCGTTGGGGTGTCGGGGTAGAATGTTATCAGACGATCTCTCCGGCACCCGGTAAAAGCGCGGAAGGGGCCGCTGTGGTTTTAGTGGGTATTTCGGTCACTTCAGTGGCCGGCGAGTCCCACACACACTCCCCTGTCTGTAACCGGCGGGGGAATAGTGCGCAAATGCATTTCCACAGCGTGAAAAAAAAAAAGAAAAAAAAAGCCTGGTCCATTAAAGTCCTCTGGTTGTCATAAAAAATGACTAAGATATACAGTATGCACATAACATTTATGTAAGAGATAAACACAAAATAGAACGCTATATCAACCATGGGCAACGTGGTCAATTTCAAGGTCAATTTGACCTAATATGAAGGAGGCTCAAACCCATTAGTGGAACGTACATATATAAACAGAGTTGATAATAATATACATCACTAATAACATTTTTACGGTTTATGTTTATCAATGATTTCAAAACTTTATTATATATTAGTCAACGCGAGTGATATATCCTTCCATTTTTTTTTATTACATATATTGGTAAACGAGCAAAGAGTACACCTGATGGTAAGTGTTGCTGCCGCTTATAAACTTTGCAAGGCCGCTGCCTACCGCGAAGAAAGTAAAGGGAGTGTAAATGCGTGCAATGAGGTTCGGTGATACTAAAGGCATCATTAAAACCCACCACATGCAAACGTCCTCAGAAAGTTGGGCAGCCGGCTCTCTCCCTCACCGAACGAAGCGCAGTAGCAAAGTGTTCCCGCCGAAACGTTATTGCCCGTTGGGCAGTCCGGCTGGAGTGGCCTCGGTTCGGTATGCGGACCGTGGAGGCCTGCCGGCCGGTGCTGATTCAGTGGCTAAAACGGCAGCATGGGGTGCTCTCCTTCCGACTGGTGCAGGTTTTGACGGGGTATGGATGCTTCGCCAAATACCTGTACACGGTCGTCAGGAGGGAGTACACCGTCCTGTCACCACTGCGATTGCGACGATGACACGGCGCAGCACACGCTTGAAGTTTGTACCGCATGGGCAGAGCAGCGTCGTGAACATCGCCATCGTCACCCACCGTGAGGCCGACCGCGTGAGGAAAGACTGACGTCCTCCCTGAGGGGGGGGACGTCAGTCGAGGAGAGGGTACTCGTCAAGGGGTATTCCGTCGGACCAACCACTGACATCAAGTCACCCTGCTCCGGTGGTCGGTCCAACGACGAAGGTGACGTGTCACGGGTGGGTTACGGGTGTGCGTGCTTACGCCCCTCTGTCGCCCCGGACAGAGTGATACGAGGAGGGCATCGACCGTAACCCACTCCCAAAAAAAAAAGTATCCAATTCCTACCATTCAGACGTCAATTTTCCGCGAGAGTGTGGTACTACCCCGGAGGGACCGACCCGCGGCTGTAGACAGATAACTGTCGACAGCGTATTCCCACCACTTTTAACTCCTTCCACTTTTTAGTGACGGAGTAAGAATACAATTTACTACCCCCTTTTTTATATGTGGATGTCGTAGAAGACGACTAAGGGATATAATATACATGTTATTCTCCCACTCACACGCGTGTTAAAACCCTATATTAACACATGAAACCAGCATGGTATACCAGGTCAATTTATCATCTATTTTGGAGGAAATACGAGCCCAATAGGGGTATATATATGAGCTAAGAGGAGAGTAATATAAATAATCATCATCATCGCAGCCCACTTACGTCCCATTGTTGGGCTTGGGCCTCCTCCACAATGGGGGAGAATTTGACTACTATACCATGCTGATCAGACATGTTGATATTTTTTTTGTTATGGGTGGGCTATGGTAAGCGCACGCGTGGTCCTGATACCGTACTGAGGACTCTCCAGCCGGACTGCCCAACGGGCAATGACTTCTCGGCGGGTGTCGACCCGCCAGGCGGTGATCTCTTTGATAGAGACCATGCCGCCGCGGGCGCGCGTCTCCGACACCCGCCGATAAATGTCGGCGAGCATCTCCGCCTTCAGATCCCACGGGGGAGTTCCGGCCAGGAGGCAAGCTGCCTCCGTCGCCACCGTGCGGTAACCCCGTAAGGCCCTGATCGCCATGACCCTCTGTGGTCGCCACAGGAGGGCCCTAAGACGGACGGTCAGGGACTCCGCCCACACCGGTGCGCCATACAGGGCCATCTACCGGATCACCCGCACGTACAGCTCAAGTCGATGGAGATGCTCCCGGAACCAAAAATGTCCGTCGAGCACCAGGCCCAAGTACTTCATGTGGGCCAGACATGTTCATATAGGGTTTCATTTCGAGTTTTCCTTCTCTTGCACAGTTGTTATGTGCATATGCACATAACAACTGTGTATATGTCCCATAGTCGTCTTTTACGACATCCACGTGTAAGATAGGAAGCGATGAATTGTATTCTTACTCCGTCACCACACGCAAGATAGAATATAAATATAAATAATAGTTTTATTTAATTATTTTAATAATATTTACATAAAAAACGGTGATAAAAATAAATTACTTATATTAAACGCGCTTTAGTAAGTACTTAAGTATAATAGCACCATTAGCAATCAAATCAGTAAAGGTTTCACACGTTAATTAATTGGCATCGAATCAAAGGTGCATTTAGTTTTGCCAACTAATAAGAAATGATTGCCAGGAATAATGATGAAACCTTGTTGATACTAAAATCTTTCAAAAATCTCCTTGGAACCAATCTCTTCCAACTCTCCCTGTTTAAATTTTCTAATTATATTTGTTGTGGATCCCAAGATAATCAAAATCATCTCCCGGGACTGCCTGAAAGTCATACTTCGGTGTGATCTATGGAGACCTTTGTGGATCTTCGCTAACAAGAGTTACAATGGTGGGAATGTGTGGTGGGATTAATCTAAAAAGAGACCAGGACTCCAACTGATGTCGTCTATTCAATAATTACATTCCCAAGAAAGGTTGATGAAGTTTTGCGATATATACTATGAAAGAAATGTACATATTGAATCGACCCCAAGTAGGTAATTGTAGTAAGAGTTGAGAGACGATGTTATACTGCATTGAGTCATGAATTTTATGTATATATGTTAAATATAAAACATACAACAAAAATTTTCAAATCACATTGAAATTCTGTTTAACAATTTGTTGATCACGTAAAGAATTGTCCTGCGAACGAATCAAACTCAGAGCACTTAAATATGTGCACATTAATACTCCATAATAATATCTAATGTTTACGCGAGTAAAAAATGTGTAACATTTTAAACAATTTTTACAGATTTTATCGCTTTTATATTTGAATTTTTCGACGTATCGAATACTTTCTGCGTTCATTGTCTCGGGAGGACCAAAAAGTCATTGTTATTACAAAGATTTATATCTTCCCGTTACAGAATTAGTCATTAAATTTGACCCATATTTTTTATACAAATTCACCCCTATTTTAGATATATTTTCAACGATATATATAATGAACTTTAGTGGCCTATCTAGTACCTTCACTTACTGGTTGTGGAAAGCACTACCAGAATGACATTCAGCGTATTTCGAAATGTCGTCCACCATTTATATTCGTATTGAATTTTTATATATTGTGAATTTTACTTGATATCTATAATTTATCTAATAATCTACCACCGGATCGGAACGTGGCCTTCACTCAGAAGATCCGGCAAGAAACTCAGCGGCCTTGCCTTTTTTAAATTACGTTGCTTCACCTTTCTTATGTCATTTTGTATATACATATGTATAATGTTTAAATTAATTACAAATTTGAGGTTTGTTTACTAGCTTTAGGATATTTTGTTCCAAACAAGATAAGTTTTAGAAAACTACTGAATAATTGACTGAATTTAACGATATACCTATGGTGGAACTTATGAAATATTTGCATTAGCATTATAGCATTGGAAGAAAAATCCGATACTGGGAGTATCGGGTCCAACAATCACAATATCAGCTCGACTCAGCACGTGGCCTGAGCAAAGCAGTGCCGTGAACTTATTATAAACATCGGTGTCGACCTGACAATACCAACCATCGTTACGACGAAGTTTGACCGCGTCAGGAACTGGGTTACGTTAGCCGCGTTCTGGGGGAAGTCGTCTCGCAGAAGGAGGATACAGAGCAGTACCGAGAGTAATTCCTCTACCACGACAGCGGTTTAGCGGTGGCCACTAATAATCGGGTCGTTTACCGGGGGCCTGCCCATTTGGCGCTAGACCGAAGTACGCACAGAGCAGGTCATAGGGTTGCTGCACTATAGCCTACCTTCAAAAAAGGGCCATATTACAAAACCCACAGAAGAAAATAGATACAAATAAGGAGACAGTTGTGTATTTATAAATGTTTCTCTATTTTGTTAAACACATCGCGACGACTTTGAAAATATTTTTTTTGCATCATATCGAAGTTTTTCAAAGTGTAGATTAAACAACAAAAATTAAACCTAGACTTAACTTTAGTAACTATGTAAATCTTACCCCATGTATTCATCGGCGACTGACGTCCCGGAACAGGGACGTCGAGAGATGAGGGTACCCGAAAGGGTATTCCGTTCGGCCGATCACTGAGGACAAGGAACTCGGTACTGGCGGTCGGTCCAACGACGAAGGCGACGTGGGTGCAGGTGGGTTATGGGCCCGCGCGCCGTCCTCTCGTCGCCCCGGACGGAATGGACAGCGTGTGCGCTTACCATAGCCCACCCATAAAAAAAAATATGTATTCATATAATTTTTTTTTAATTGACACCCTGCACCAAGAAAATTATCTTTGTATTGCGGAGGACTTTAAACATATAATATATGGACACAAATTACAGCCAGCCACCAATTTATGGTTAGTACAAAATATTGTCCTGTATGGGAATCGAATTTGCCGTGTGGTGACGGAGTAAGAATACAATTCACCTCTTCCTGTCTTGCCCGTGGATGTCGTGTAAGACGACTGTGGGATGTAAAATGCACATAACATATGTGCAAGAGAATGAAAACTCGAAATGAAACCCTATACCAACATGTCTATGGTTATGGGCCCGCGCGCCGTCCTTTCATCGCCCCGGACGGACTGGACCGCGCGTGCGCTTACCATAGCCCACCCATAAAAAAAAAAAAAAAAAAAAAATACCAACATGTCTGACCAGCATGGTATAGTAGGTACCATTGTGGAGGAGGCCCGAGCCCAACAGTGGGACGCATGTGGGCTGCTATAATGTTAATGATGGGAATCGAAACCGCGAATGTCACAACTCAATATCTTAACCACTATCTATTCCAGCTGTGGAGTCTATATATATATTTCAAATTGTGAGTCATTTATTCATCAACGCTTTCTCACTTATACTCTAAAATAAAGCATGATATGACTATCGAAGACCTTTATTACATAAACAGCCTACAAAGTACAAGCCTAATCTAAATTATGATCGCCACAGCCTTTCTTCCTTATAGATTGGCATAAAGAATGAGAGAATAACGAACAATGATTAATTGTTTATGAAATAATCATTAAAATGACTCACAATTTGAAAATACAAAATTTTCGTATTAAGTACATACTTAAGAAGAAGTGAAATGAATCATCTTAAGTATTAATACCTGAAATTTTAATGATAATTTAATTAAAATTCGCGCTAATAAAATTAATGAGTGTGAAACACTATTTATTTATTTGCATTACAATATCCGTGTGGTGACGAAGTAAGAATACAATTCATCACTCCCTATCTTGCCCGTGGGATATAATATACAAATAACAGCTGTGCAAGAGGAGGAAAACTTCAAATGGAACCCTATACCAACATGTCTGACCAGCATGGAATAGTAGGTCAAATACCCTCTCACCGTGGAGGAGGCCCGAGCTCAACAGTGGGATGTACGTGGGCTGCGATGATGATGATGATTACAATTAAATAAATGTACCAAGTAATTACCCACAGTTTCCTGCAAAATGGAAGGAAAATTGATCTATTATACCATGCTTGTCAGGTGAGTTGGCATAGGACTTTATTTCGAGTTATCGTTCTCTTGCATAGATGTTATCTGCATATTTTAATCCCTTAGTCATCTTTTACGACATCCACGGTCAGAAAAGGGGGTGGTAAATTGTATTCTTACTCCGCCACCACACGAATTTAAATGCAATACTAGAGAAAACTGCACCAATTCCATGTAAATTGCAGACTAAATTTAACATCTGAACATAACATCTATAGATTTGCGTACATTTACAATTAATCTTTTACAAAATAGACTTATTACTATCTATTTTAATATCTTCGCAACAACATTACTATTGAAACAAGTGTCTAGTTTTGTCATTAGCAAAGTTATTCTTAAAATGTGGACCACGTAATTATATTCATAAATACTTATCATAACTTGTAATAATAACGGGAATTATTATAAATTAAACAAAAAAAAATGGTTATTCAGAATACAAATAGCTGCAAATGATATAAATAAAATAAGTTATAACTTATACAATTATAACAACTTAGCAATCATCCGTGTGGCTTAATGTTAGAATAATTATTTAGATTTTTATATTGAACTAATTGTACACTGAATTTCATCTGACTGATTTTATAAATTTCCATGTGTTTACGGAATAAGAATACAATTCACGACTTTCTAGCTTACCCGGGGATGTCGTAAAAGACAACTAAGGGATATACTTAGTAAGCATGTAACATATGTATATGCAAGAGAAAGTAATACTCGAAACAAAAGTCTATACCATCTTGTCTCACCAGCATGGTATAGTAAGGTCAAATTTCCTCCAATTGTGGAGGAGGTTTGAGCCCAGCATTGGGGCACTTATGAGCCGAGAAGATGACGATAATGATGATTTTGTTAATGAATTTCCACTGAAAATTGTCAATAGAAAAGTTGACACTTATTTCGTCTCACGGACGATTCGAGCGTGCTATATCGAGATCATAGTCGGACAAAAAATGGTTTATAATGATTTAAGAAAATATAATTGAAATACCACTTCAGCTCATATACATCACACCAGGATCGAGCCTCCTCCACAACAGAAGGGAAATTGATCTACTATAGAACGCTGCTCAGACGGATTGGTATAGGATTTTATTTCGAGTTTCCCTTCTCTTGCATAGATGTTATTATAACCCTTAGTCGTCTTTTACGACACCTACGGGCAGGAGAGGGGGTGGTGAATTGTATTCTTATTCCATCACCATACAGAGAAAAATGTTTATACTCAGTTAAAATTGGGTAATTTTAATTAATAAGAGATTGAACAAAAGACATTGGATTTATTCTTAGTTTAGTAAATCCCAAGGAATTCATGAAAAACGAAATTAAAAAGGAATTTGATTATTAAATTAAAATATAACATTTTTTCTCCGTGTGGTGACAGAATAAGAATACAATTCACCACTCCCCATCTTGCCCGTGGATGTCGTAAAAAACGACTAAGGGATATAATACGCATATAACGTCTATGCAAGAGAAAGAAAACTCGAAACAAAACTCTATACCAACCTGTCTGACCAGCATGGCATAGTAAGGTCGATTTCCCTGACATTGTGGAGGAGGCTCGAGCCCAGCAGTTGGACATATTTGAGCTGAAATGATGAATAATAACGATTTAAATATTAAAAACAATGGAAAAGAAGTTTTCCGGGTTTAATATGGTTACATTTTATTCATGAAGAGATTAAAATGCCAAGTTTCTGTGCTATGATCAAAAAAGTTACGATTAATAAACTCCACGAGCGTGACGGACTCGGGCACAGAAATAAAATAATTTGTTTTTGTAAAAGGCCTGCACTAAGGACATAATCCTTATATTGCGGGAGACTACACAAATAATTAAAATAAAAACTAAAGTACAACTACGAGTAACAAAGTTTAAAGGGAAAAATTATAAAAATATTAAATGTTTATCGATATATTGTACTAAATTTATAAACTTATATCTATGTTTATTCATTAATTAATTTTAATTCATTTCTAAAAACGGCAAAATACCTATACTAATATTATAAAGCTGAAGAGTTTGTTTGTTTGTTTGAACGCGCTAATCTCAGAAACCGCTGGTCTTATTTGAAAAATTCTTTCATTGTTGGATAGTCCATTTATCGAGGAAGGCTATAGATTATATTATATTTTAAAAAAAATTAGGGATTCGTACTAAAAGTCCAATAATTTAACCCAAGATGTAAAAAAATGACCCAAAAATATCCTTATATCACGTGTGCTGCGAAAACTATTGATTATAGAATAAAACAATATACTACAATTTTGCAGAGCATATAATTTTCTATAAAAAATATCGCAACACCATATATCTAACTATTGTAGTTATCTCACAATAAGTGTTTTTCTTTTATTTTTTTAAATAACTAAAATGACGTCGCCTAAAAACTCTTTATTTTGTAACTTGGTATTAATTCTTATCCAAATAAATTACTTCATATTTAAGACGAATTCAATACCTTTCTTGAACTTTTTGAATCATTAAATTCGGACATTTCATTCAAAAGATATCGCGATATTAAAAATGTAAGTATTAGTGTTGTAGCCAATTAAGTATTAAGTATTTGCCGTGTGGTGACGGACTAAGAATACAAATCACCACTCCTTATCCTGCCCGTGGATGTCGTAAAAGACGACTAAGGGATATGATACGCATATGTTCTTTTTTAAAGTTTTTCTCGCGACAGGATTGTGATGACCTTTTTTGTAGGAAATCTGAGAGTGATATTTACTTTCTAATAATGAGAGTATGAAACATTGACATTCAATCGAGCACTTTTCCTGTCAGAATTGTGGTGACCTTTTTTTTAGGCAATCTGGCAGTAATATTTATTTTCCATATAATAGAAAACTTTAAATTTAAACAAAAAGGCAAATACTAAAATAATCGATTAATTTTAATATAAAAAATCGATTTCTTTTCAATCGATTTTTATTATTTAGATAATCGATAATAAAAATCGATTATTTTTCACATCCCTACTCATCAGTTGCCCCGGACAACTAGCTTACAAAAAAAAAACAAAAAAAATGCAATACGGTGTTCGCCGGGTCGGCTAGTACAATATAAAAGATTAACTCTGAAGACAACATATTAATCGGTTCATCGAATCGCCTAACTCCTGATAGATAATGTGTCCATGTGGTTACGAAGTAAGAATACGATTAATCAACCCTTCTCTTGCCCGTAGCTGTCATAATAGACGACTAAAGGAACTTCCGAGCAAGAAATGGAAAACTCAATCTAAAACCCTATGCCAACACGTCTGACTGGCGTGAAATAGTAAGTCAATTACCTTCCCATTAAGGAGGCGGTCTATGCACAATCATGGGCCTTATATAGGTTGAGATCAAGTATTTTAGACCCTATAATGCAATATAGATAAGCACAACCAAACACAAATCTAAAAAATTGTATTGCTTTGTTGTCGTTGTATAAAATATTCAAAAGAAAAGTAAACAGCCCGTTTCTCGCTAATGTTTAGACCACACGTCGCCGTAAACTCAATGATAACAAATAATCGGAGACAAAGCAGGACCTTGGCGCAATTAATTAGATTCAGTGCGTCGGTATGCATAACATGTACAGTACCGCGTTGATACCGAATGTGGGGCCGAAAGGACGTGCTTTTTATATACATGCATTACAAAGAGATTGTGCGTAAACAAAAAAAAATATTATAATTTTCATAAAGGATTTTATCAGCGCAGTAGAAAGATTATTGTTGGAATATCGCAAAGATCGGGTTGAATGTCGGTGACAAGTTTGGGCTTTCAGCATAAATTTCTAAATTTGCCCAAAATCTTAATGCATATAAAATAAGTAACGTTTTTGTTTTTAATGCATTTTTCCTGACTTTATTTCTATACTAGCAATCCGCACTCGCTTTGCTCGGTTCGGTTCCAGTCGCCTTACCTGCATTGTTTCCGTTCCCGTGGGAATACCGGGATAAATTATACTAAGTTACTCCTTATATATACAACTACGGGGTAGTAAAATGTTATCAATATCGATCCAGCCATTTTGAAGATTACCTCAAACAAACAGACAGACAGACAAAACATTTTTAAACTGTATTTTAGGCATAGGTGTCATGCAAATAATCGTGTAAGCATGAAAACAGCCCAGTATTTTGACATTACACAGACACTTCCATTTTATTTATTTGTATAGATAAAATCATAAATATTTAAAAGAATTATCCTATTTTTAGGTGAAAACCCTATCTCTCAAGTTAGACAAACTTAGACACATTTAACTCAATTGAAATCGGTAAACTTGCTTCGGGGATTAGCGTGAAATTAACATTGTGAAAAGATTTTTCTTATATTTTTTTAGTTGTAATGGTCATATAAGTTACTGCATTGGTCCAAGAGCATAATTATGTAACTACTAGTAAAATAAACTAAAATCCTCAGTTTGAAACGTCTTTTGGTAAAAATGCTATAGGATTTTTCTAAAAATAAAACATCAAACATCTTAAAGAAATTCGAGACTTCATCTACAAGGCAAAGCATAGTTCAAGGACGAATTACAAAAAATTAAAAATTATATAATTAAATCTAGAATATATTGACGTCTTCCTGCTCTATCGAGAATAAAATAGCTAGACTATATACCTACTAATAGTTACTGTTACTCGTCAAGGTTAAAAATGATGACTAAAATTACAAAACTAATTTGCCGCTATAAAAAAGTAGGATGTTTTTCTTTACACATACAACGTCAGAATATAAAACTAGTATTTTAATTAGCTGACTAACTTCAATTTAACTACCACGATCTACACAAATTATTTTTTAAATTATCATGAAGATACATTTGTCAAACCATGTTGAAATTTATATAATTTTATTTGCTTAATCCTTAGGCAACACAAATTAAAAACACGTAATCTCCTTCCTTATTCATGCCTTTTATCATTATCATTCAGCCTTTCGTCGTCCACTGCTGGACGTAGGCCTGCGTTATGTTTTGCCACAGTGTGGTTCTGTGCCGCCTGCATCCAACGACGCCCAGTAACTTTCACCAGGTCTAATAAGTGATTGCTATTCGAGAACCGTTATTCTCCAGCGGTTGTCCGTTCGTCGAGTGATGTGTCCTGCCCATTACCACTTCAGCGTTCTTAGTTTTCATACAGTGTCGATTACACATTCTTCCGGATAGTAACTCGCAGAGAAATGCGAAACATAGCCCGCTCCATAGCACGCTGCGCGACTTTGAACTTGGTTATGGGGGTCTACAAATAGGGATCACGTTTCCGTGCCGCAGTCATCACTGGTAACACACACGGTCGTAGAGCTGTACTTTCAGACACTAAAGTATATTGGAGAAGAGCCTTAAGTTTCCCGAACGCTATCCAGCCGAGTTGGATTCGTCGCTAACCTTTCCCCGAAATACCCATGTCTTTATCAATTTTTTATTTGAATCTTAATTATTACTAGCAACCCGCCCTCGCTTCGTTTCGGTTTTAGTTGTTTTACCCGCGTAGTTCCCGTTCCCGTGGGAATACCGGGATAAAATATAGTCTAGTTTACTCCCTGATATTATAGCTTTCCATTGGTGAAAGAATTTTTGAAATCGGTCCAGCCGTTTTAAAGATTACCCGCAATAAACAGACAGACAGACAAAAATTTTTTAATCTGTATTTTAGGCATAAGTGTCGTGCAAATAACCGTGTGAGCATGAAAAAAGCCTATTATTTTGACATTACAAACAGACACTCCAATTTTATTTATTGGTATAGATTTATTCTTTAAGGACACGAGTTTAATTTGATATAAATTCTAAATCTAAAGCCTTTTAAAAGAATATGTAATTTACCATTAATTCTAGTTCATATATGTCCCATTACTGGGCTCGAGCCTCGTCCTGGATTGAAGTTGATCTACTATATATACCACGCTGGTCAGACGAGTTGGTAAAGTTTCATTTCGAGTATTATTTCTATCGCTTAGATGTTATATGCGTTTTATAATCGTCTTTCACGACACCCACGGTCAAGAAAGGGGTGATGGATAGTCTAATTACTCCGTCATCACATGAAAATATAATTTATACCTACCGGATTTTATCTTAATCGCCATTCGCGCTAATCTTGACCTTTGTTATGAATTAAAATGATAGTGCATATTAAAATGCACACGCCAGTATTTTGAAATTATTCAGACATTCAAGACACAACCATGTTTAAAGTAAATTGAAGAAAATTAAACTTAGAATACCATGTCGAACGTTCTTCTATAAGATAATACTATTTTTTTACGACAGTTCCCTGCACTAAGCAAATAATCCTTGTATTGCACGGGACTTTACAAACATATTACATACACAAATTACATCCAGACTCAGAACAACAATTTGTGGATCGCACAGAGAGTTGCCTTACGTGAGATTCGAACCCACGACACTGGCATGGTAGATCGAAATCTTAACCACTACGCCATCTGTGCAGTAAATTTGGACACGTGCGTTATATTTTAAAGAAAATTATTCATTGTAAGTGATTTTTCATTTTGTTATAAACATTACGATTACTTGGCGTTACATTATCTTACATGGCGGATGAACATTTTCACCTAATAGAGACCAAGGTTATCTTGGTAAAGACGATGGTAATTTATTGCATTGCATACTGTCTTTATTTCTATTAGTGGCGAGGATATACAAAGGACTATCGTCCGTATTCCAAAGATGGCAATGAAATGGAGAACAATTATCTACGCTAATATTATGAAGAGGAAAGATTTGTTTGTATTGAATAGGCTCCGAAACTACTGGACCGATTTCAAATATTCTTTCATCAATGGAAAGCTATATATAACATAGGCTATATTTTATCCTGGTATTCCCACGGGATCGCGATCTAGAGGGTGGGTCGCTAGTCTTCTAATAAGTATGGCTGTTCATTAAAACTACTTACCATAACCTTAAAGTAGATATTTTCCGTGTGATGACGGAGTAAGAATACAATTCACCACCCCCTTTCTTGCCCGTGGGTATCGTAAAAGACGACCAAAGGATTATAATACTCAGACGACATCTATACAAGAGAAGAAAACTCCAAACGTGGTTATAGTATGGGACGCGGTCGCAGCCTTCTGCGAGACAGTGATCTCGCAGAAGGAGGCGGCGGATCGTCTGCGCGAGGAGCGCAGCCTCGATGAGAAGATCCGCCGCCGGCGACTGGGGTGGCGTAGGCGCAACTACCTGCGCCTCATGCCGCCCTAGCCGAGGCCGCGGGTGACGTGACCGGGGATTAGTCCGTCACCCGCCGAGAGGCCGACTGCGTGAGGAAAGACCGACGTCCTCCCCGAGGGGGGGACGTCGGTCGATGGGAGGGTACCCCACATAGGGGGTATTCCGTCGGGCCGACCACTGACGACAAGTAAACCTGCTCCGGTGGTCGGCCCAATGACGAAGGCGAGATGGTTTTCGGGTGCGTTGCGGGAGGTGCGTGCTTAAGCCCCTCTGTCGCCCCGGACGGAGTGGTGCGGAGGTGCGCCGACCGCAGCCCACCCACAAAAAAAAAAAAATACGTGGTTATAGTAGGGCAATTGCTCTACTATTGTGGAGAAGGCTCAAGCCCATTTTTTGCGTGTTTATTTTCATATTCGTGTTTTTTTTCTTTGTAACATTGAACAAGTATCACGTAATGACTCACAAGTTCCTTAATGAGTATATTACCCCAATCTCTGTCTAAACGCGTAAATTAGCCTTAAACACAAGCCAAGGTTAATAAACTAGTGTATCATTAATGTACGTATTAAAGGTACCTACGTCATTTTCTTTTAACACTATTTCTTTGTCCACATTTTTCTAATATGGCGTATTTATTATTCATCTATAACGTCCAAATAAATACTCTCAATACACACAAATAAATAGTAGATAATATTTTTTTTTCGAAAGTAATTTCAAATTAAATATATATGACTGTTTTCTGTACATTATCTTATATTTTTAAACGAGCAATTCTTGTATATATATATATATATATATGTATATATATTCAGGATCTCGGAAACGGCTCCAACGATTTTGTTGAAACTTGGCCTTGGCTGGTCCAAAAAATCGATCTAGCTAGGTTTTATTTATAGAAAATGTTGTTTTGTCCGTGTTTTTAGCAAAATAAACAATGACATTAAATTTTAAAAGAATATGAATTCAAATTTCGATGGCAACGTCATGAGTTACGATAGCTCAGATGGGAAGGTGACAGGTTTTAATTTTGGTATTTTTTCAATCAAACAGCGTCGGTTCGAATCTCGGTGTTATTATTATTCTATTTTTGTAATTTTTTTATATATTTTTCATTTTTCATTATTTATTTTTTATTTTTTAGTAATATATATCTAAATAAATTCGATAAAAATATGGCGAGCGAAGCTCGGTCAACCAGATATTTGTGTATTAAAAGGTATTTCTTACCTTATTCTAATCTTAGTGATATTATTTATTACTGTTGGTGGCAAACGAACAAACACCACACCTGATAATAAGTGATTCTGCTGCTCATGGGCCTTTATTATGTCACTGCCTACTGTGAAGAAAGTGAAAGAAGTACGAATGCGTGCAATGAGGTTCGGTGATACTAAAGGCGTCACCAAAACCTATCAAACGCAAACACTAAGAAAGTTGGGCTGCCGGCTTTCTCAACTCGGACGGCGATTTTTTGCGACAGTGTGTACCACACCAGATATATCAGCCCGCGGCTTTCAACAGATTATCGACAGCGTGGTCCTACCACATAAAAGAAATCCTTAAACTATTATAAATGCGAATGCAAGTTTGTTTGTTATGGTTTTACGATTAAACCACCGAACCGTTTTCAAAAAATTCTTTCACCACTGGAAAGCTATAATATCAGGGAGTAACATAGGGTATATTTTATCCCGCTATTGCCACGGGAATGATCTACGCGGGTAAGGCGACTGTAAGCGAAGCGAAGCGAGGGTAGGTTACTAGTACAAATATAAACCCTAAAATTAAAATTGGCGATTCAATTCAGGATTTCGTTTGAGTAGCTTGATTCTCTGTACAAATTAATTCATTCATCATTATCATTGTCATCGCAGCCCACATATGTTCCGGTCTCCTCCACTATGGTAGAGAATTTGACTTACTATACCATGCTGATCGAACATGTTGGTATAGGGCAGGGATCGTCAAATGGCGGACCGCGGTCCGCATCCGGACCGCTGACCCATTTAGTGCGGACCGAAAGAATAATACAGCAACTACAGAGTACGTAGGTAATTTAACACTACAGAGTACGTAATTTAATAAAAATGTATCCCCGCATTATCTTTGATGATGTTATCAATTCAAAAATGTCGAAATAAGAAAATACATTTGTAAACTAAAAATTACATTTGATTTTTTTTCCTATTAAATGCATGTACGGACCGTGATGGTTATTTCATTTCTTAAAACGGACCGCTAGCAAAACTATTTGGCGAACCATGGTATAGGGTTTCATTTCGAGTTTTACTTCTCTTGCATAAATGATATGTGCATATTATATCCTATAGTTGTCTTTTACGACTTCCACTGTCAAGAAAGGAAGTGGTGAATTGTATTCTTACTCCGTCACGACGCGGAATTATGTAATAGAAAATTTAGAATTACCACCAATTCAAGTATCTGGCTCAAACTGTAAAAGATAGCGTTGCAAAAATTTTTTCTTTAAAAGAACTTGTCAAATTATACAACTGTATAAAGAAATAAAAAAATCCTTATCTATACCAATAAATAAAATTGGAGTGTCTGTTTGTAATGTCAAAATAATAGGCTTTTTTCATGCTCACACGGTTATTTGCACGACACCTATGCCTAAAATAGCAATTAAAAAATTTTTGTCTGTCTGTCTGTCTGTTTGTTCCGGGTAATCTCAAAATGGCTGTACCGATTTCAAAAATTCTTTCACCAATGGAAAGCTATAATGTCAGGGCGTAAACTAGGCTATATTTTATCCCAGTATTCCCACGGGAACGGGAACTACGCGGGTAAAACGACTATAACCTATAACCGAAGCGAAGCGAGGGCGGGTTGCTAGTACTTTATATATTGAGTATTATATATTTATTAAAGTGACTAGTTTTAAGTAACTAGGTATAGCGCTTTTAAGAAAACATGTAATTTATCAATTTTGTATTCATACAAGCAACAAAACGGTCTTCGTGTGAGAATTTCTCACAAAGAAAATTATGTATGCTATTCAGCATAGAACGCCTAATTTTAAAGGATAGTTAACGCATTGCAAGGCCTTCTTTTGTTCAAAGAGTTTATTGTGCCTAGGTAATAATGCGGTCTAACAGTTTCAAGGGAGGCATGATTAGTGTTCAGGGTATTTTTCATAACACTTAGGCTAAATCTAAACTTGCTGTTCGAGTGTAATCTATACCAATAAATAAAATTGGAGTGTCTGTTTGTAATGTCAAAATAATAGGCTTTTTTCATGCTGACACGGTTATTTGCACTATTCATATGCCTAAAATACATTTTATATTTTTTTTATGTCTGTGCGTCTGTTTGTTCCGGGTAATCTTCAAAACGGCTAGACTTATTTCAAAAATTCTTTCACTAATGAAAAGCTATAACATCAGGGAGTAAACTAGGCTATATTTTATCCCGGTATTCCCACGGGAACAACGGGGATAAGGCGGCAGAAACCGAAGCGAAGCAAGGGCGGGTTGCTAGTTTAAATATAATTTCTAACAAAGCTATTATTAAATTCCGCCGTGTGATAACGGGGTGAAAATACACTTCACCACCCCCTTGTTGTAGGAAAAATCTATGGGAAATAACATGCATATAATATAAAAGAAGAAAATTGGAAATAAATCCCTACCAACATATCTGACCAGCATGGTATAGTAGGTCAAATTCCCTCCCTTTGCGGAGGCGGTTAATACCCAACAGTGGTACGAATATAAACACGTTTTGTTCATTCATTCATTCATGCCTGTATGCCTGAGCCACAATGGAAGGAAAATTTACCTATTATACCCCGCTGGTCAAACGGGTTGGTATAGAATTTTATTTCAAGTTTCTCTTCTCTTGCATTAATATTATACGCATATTATATCCCTTAGTCGTCTTTTACGACATGCACGGGCAAAATAGGGGGTGGTGAATAGTATTCTTACTCGGTCACCATTCGGGAAAACAGAACTAATAGATGCTTAAAAAATTATAATGCCATACAAATTCCCGGTTATTATACAGTGAAGCTGTTCGTAGACATAATTGTATTTGCATTAATTTATTTTAAAATATGATCTTCCGCTATAATTTACGAATAAATACAAGTCTGTTGTATTTTATGACTCGTTGCGGGGCCTCTCATTAGGCGCCATTATAACTTCTCTGCGCATATCTTTAATAACTATTCAAAATAACTTATTCAGGTTTGTATTAAATAGAAATTAATCAATTTTTTTCTATTTAAGTATAGAAATATAATTAAAGAGTTCGCGAAGAGTCTATTTGATGCTTTAAATGATCAAAAAGCTAGCCTATATTTTTCATACAATATTACAGTTATTCTACAACGTGGTAATGCTCCTCTTCGGTGATACGTTCCGCCGCCGAGATTAGGGCGGCGCAGAGGCTACCCGCGCGACGGCGACGGACGTCCCGGGACAGGGACGTCGAGAGGTGAGGGTACCTGAAAGTTTATTTCGTTGGGCCGACCACCAGTGCAGAGTTCCTTGCACTCAGACGAAGGCGACGTGGGTACGGGTGCGTTATGGACCCGCGCGCCGTCTTTTCGTCGTGCCGGACGGAATAGACTTACCATAGCCAACCCATAAAAAAAACGTGATAATGCTAGGCTAAAAGTGATAAAAGGCTAGCCTTTTGGGTACAATACCGGTTGGCAGTGATGCGAAGTAATTTATTGATCAGGCATCAATAAATTCCTCCGCATCACAGTCAATAAAACATATTCATTCTTTATTTCCTTTTTAGTAAATATTTTAGAATTATATTCAAATAACTTATAATTATATTCAAATACAAATATTTACTATATCTTTCTTTCAGCAGAAAACTAATAACATCCCTACAAGAAAAGGAAAACTACAGTGATGGTTGAGGACCACGCTGTTGACAGTTGTCTATCTACAGCCGCGGGCCGGTCGTCCGGGGTAGTAGCACACTGAACAGAAAATCGACATCTGAGTAGTAGCAATTTGTTACTGCGCTTCATTCGGTGAGCGAGAGCGCCAGCAGCCCAACTTTCTGAGGTTGTTTGCGTGTGTTGGTTTTGGTGATGCCTTTAGTACTTATAACCAAACCTCATTGCACGCATTCTCATTCCCTTCACTTTCTTCACGGTAGGCAGCGGCCCAGCAAAAGTCCATGAGCGGCAGCATCACTCGCCATCATGTGAACTGTTTGCTCGTTTGCAATAAAAAAAAGAAAAACATAAGATCAGCATGGTAAATAAAGTAGGTTAGTGTGTTTCTTATTATGGAGAGGACTCGTATCCAATGATTGGAAGTATATGAGCTGAGAAGATACTGCTAGATCTAATTTTATTATATTGATAGACGGTACAGAAACTGGGTTTTTTGAAGCTACTGTGTAAATTTTTTTCTTTTTTTAAACAGACTTTAACTTTAAAAAAATTAATTACATGAATCTAAACCATATATTTCCCGTGTGGTGGCACAGTAAGAATACAATTCACCACCTCCTATCTTGCCCGTGAATGTCGTAAAAGACGACTAAGGGATTAAATATGCATATAACATCTATGCAAGAGGCGGAAGATTTGAAATTAAGCTCTATACCAACACTTCTGACCAGCGGCCAATTCCCTTCCTCTTCAATTTCCCTCCCATTGTGGAAGAGGGTCGAGCCCAACAATTGCACGGGTATGAGCTAAAATGATGATGAAACCATAGATGCAATTTTTGTGCATAATAATTTAATATTTCCATACTTTTAGTTATACCTAATATCATGGAATTCCATACCTTTACTATTTATAAGTTCTTTTTACTTCCAATAACTTCTTTTGAATGCTTTGATAAGTGTAACGTAACTAATAATTTCATCTTAGTGCACTAATATCCAATATGGTTTATTGAAAATAAACATAATTACAAACGTTAGTGCAAATCTATTTTACAATTAAGATATATAAATTCCAGTTATATGAATTAATCATGAGTATCAAAGTATTATAACTGGCGTAAATGCAAAACGGAAACACTTGATCAATTAGATACGATCGACAAACCAAAACTGCACTTGCCGTTTTCGGCCAACAGGTGGCGCCTTATGTCTACTCTAATCACGTACAATCCGACAAATAATTCTTGCATACAGAACAGACGAAAATAAACTCTTTTACATTATTATAAAGTATATGTTCTATTTACTGAACTGTAAATATATGTTAGGACTGCATAGATCCGACCTTGGATGGCCGGGGTATCAGCATGTTAATAATGTATCATGTATGCAATCACCGTCTAGAAGACATAGGCAGCAAGGTGGAAGAAAGGGCATGGTATGTCAGCCAACATCAAGGCCGACAAGTCCGTATTAACCAACACATTAAAATACCACCGCATTTGAAGGAAATCGCATGCATATAGTTGATTTTATAATTCACAGTATATTACAAGTTAATTGCTCAGTATGATGTTCTCTTAGAAGGTAAATAATGTTAGTACGACTCGAGGCCGCGTGGCTTCTTTTCTAAAATGTCAAGGGTTTTCACTAATATTCTTTATATCTATAACCAATTTAATCACATAAAATGTTATATCGTATCAACATTTTGAATTAGAATATTTGATGTCATCCTTTGATCAGTATTTTTGAAGTGAAACTTCTAATGTGATACTGACCTACCGTCCCAGTTTCGTGGGTTCGAACCCTACGCGGGACAACACTTCGATCCACAAATTGTTTTTTTTTTTTAATATTGACAAAAAAACGTGGCACCATAGAAGTTTCACTTCTGACAATTCGTACTTTGTACGCGCGTAATTTTTTTTATAATCTTTGAAATGTCTCTTAATCCGGAAACCCAAAGTTTCAATACTACGTTTATATAATGTTTTGTGAATAAAAGAAAATTTTATATACATCTTGGAAAATCGTGGCATCAAAGTCTCAACGTTGTTTTTGCCCATTTCTGTTTTGCTTCAGCTTCAAACCCATAGCCTTACAATCGCAATATCATACTTATACTACTGGGAGAATGATGCAGGCAACTAGTACGAAGAATTTATTATACTTTATAGGCCCCAAGAAGATCAATTTCAATCACGTCTGATAGTAATAGGGTATAAGAATTATTATATTACATTTTGGTACATAATTTTTACTTGCCTGACGTTTTAAATATTTTTAAGTATTCACGGTCACGATATGCGATAGTACTGCCATAATCGTAATAAAATTCTTAAGAATTGTTTCATTTCATGTGTAATTTTCTCATAAATGTTAGAAAGAATTATAGTTGTGATATCTGTGTGGTGACCGAGTAAGTAACATTCATACAAGACAAGGCAAACTCGAAGTAAAACCTTATACAAACCCGTCTCATTAGCATGATGGTCCATCCATAGGTCCATCTCCCTCCTATTGTCGAGGAGGCTCGTGCCCACCAGTGGGACATATATGAGCTATAATGATGGTCATGAGAGCGGTAATAGCCTTGTTTTCGCTAACTATGGCAGCACGCCGCCTGTCTTTACAATAGGGGCATTAGAGGTGCATCAGCGGCCCCAATGACCGCTCACTACCTTTTCATTAGACCACTGGCTCTATGTGTATTTAACGTAAGTCCATTCGAGTCATATTTGCCTAATGCTAAAACAGAACTGTGATTGTTTAACAGTGTAAGGCAAATCATTTGAAGGATTTTATTTTAATTGTTTATAATTACTTGCATATATCGGCGACATTTTATTAAACAAACCGGTAAAGTCCCGATACATCCCAGAAATTTCGTATTTAAAACGTTTGGATTCACATCGTTCTTCGTGTATTAAATAGTGATGAAGTGAAAGAAGTACCTACATTGATGAAGTGAAACTTCATCGAATCGTTATGATTTCAAACTCGATAAAACGAAACAGCGAGTCCATAGAGACACAAACTCGTAAATGTATAGGATTCAGCCGACGAGGAAATGAGATGAATGATAAAGGATAGAGTATAAAGGATGAAGGATAATGGATAAAGAAGTTTCACTTCTGATGGGCGTACTTTGTATACACACTCTTTTTTTTTTATTTATACTTATTTCACACTTAAAGGAAAGAAAATAGGTTATGGAGCCGCAAGCCGTCCTTGCATCACCCCGGACAAATTGGGTGGCTATGTGTCAAGGCCATAGTTTAAAAAAAATAACACCATCATTATCATTCAACCATTCGCCGTTCCCACAAATGAGGAGTTCTTACAGTTATTGCCATCCCTAGCAGGAGGATTGGCAGTGAGATATTATAAATTTCCCAAGGGAAAGGCGCTGATCACTCTTGAGATCATTAGCCAATTTTATAACTCACATACAGTAAGAGTCATTACGTAGGAGATTTACGGGATAGTCAAACATATTATAGGCAGTCAAAAAAAACTATTTATTGAGCTCCTACTAGCTTTGTGAACAGCACGTCGTATTAACATCCAAAGAAAATTCCCAACGCAATAAAATAAATCATTTTCCATGTGGTGGCAGAGTGAGAATACAATTCACCACTCCTTATCTCACTGGATGCCGTAAAAAATGACTAAGGGATATAATATACGTATAACATCCACGCAAGAGAAGAAATACTCGAAATAAAACCCTATGCCAACATGTCTGACTAGCATGGGGAGGAGGCTCGAACCTAGCAGTCCCCCGCAATAGGTACAAGGATCATTTTCCTTAACACAGGGTGTTGTCTTTAAAAAAAAATTCACCATTCCCTATCTGGCTTGTGGATGTCGTAAGAGATATGCATATAATATCTATGCAAGACAAAGAATATAATGGTATAGTAAATTTCGGTTCTTTTGGGGAAAAGGCTCCATAGACATCTTTCCTATAAAAAGTACAGATTATATGAGGCGAGTGTCTGAGATGATGGATGAGCTGGATCGCATATCATTAGGTGTTATTTGTGTTCGATATTAGTGTATTTCCTAAGTCCCTCCCGATTCAAGTATATCTTAGCGCGGGATTTCATCTTTCATTAAAAAACAATCCTGTCACAGCATGCAAGTAGTAAAACGATTGATTGTGGCATTCCAACATTCATTCTACAATTACGAGCCATTACGACGCTCCATATCTACAAGGTCGGCCGTCGTGTGAAGTCGTTGTATAGCATTAGATGCGTATGTACAGACGAGGAAAGAATTACTAAATATGTTTTCTTTGTGATAGATCGTAAATACGCAGTACGTCTTCTGAACAAGTATACTTGTGTTCTTATGTCATATCCCGTAATAGTACAGTACACTAGTGTGAAGTCCTTGACTTTTAGATACAACGATAATTTTTGTATATATAAGTTGGTATTAATCAATAGAATGTATGCAAAAAAGTGAATGCGTTTTTAATAAATTCTTTACTAGCGTTATTAGCTAACTAGATAGTTATTTTCGAGTTGTAGTTGGTGACTAAGAACGCCGAAGTGTTCAAAATATTGGGTAAGGAAAAATCAAATACAAACGCGATAAAATCCTTAAAAATAGTTTTAGTTTTAGGTATATTTTGTTGTATTTTTGCCGAACTTATTTAGATATATATTAATAAAAAATAAAAATAAATTAATGAAAAAAAAATAAAAAATTACAAAAGGAGAATGATAATAACAATGAGATTCGATCCCACACTGTTTGAATGCCAAAACAAAACAAAAAGAAAACTGGACAATTTGAATTCATATTCTTTTAAAATTTAATGGTATTGTTTTTTTTTTTGCTAAAAACACCGACAAAACAACATTTTATATAAATAAAACTTAGCTAAATTGATTTTTTGGCCCCGAAACCTCTAGTATGCCAAGTTTTATCAAAATCGTAGGAGCCGTTTCCGAGATCCATACGTATTTTCATGTTTATTAATTTCGTAATTTGACTGGACTAGTAAGACAACCTCCTCCTAGATAGACAAACAACATCTTGAAAGTCACGGGGAACCGTTGGATGCAAGCAGTATGGGACCGTTCTGGGTGGCATTCTTGTAAGCAGGCCTATGTCCTTCAATGAAGCGACTGATGGATGAATGAATGGATCATTTTCCTTAATTGGATCAGGGCCAGGAGTTTACTAAGGCAACCTATTTTCAAATAATAGTTGATGTTTATAGCCGTTACCTCGTGATCGGATGCCGCTTATGGTGTCTGTTTCTATATAGTCTTTTGCATTATATATAAGAATTTTATTATATCGATGTTCGAAGGGCTGACACTAGAGCTAATGCTTAATAAATATGTAGTATATAATTTTCTTTTCGTTCCGTGTGGTGACGGAGTAAGAATGGAATTCACCACCCCCTCTCTTACCCGTGGGTGTCGTAAAAAACGACTAAGGGATATATTACGGATATGACATCTATGCAAAAGATGGCAAACTCGAAATAAAATCCTATACCAACCTGTCTGACCAGCATGCTAAGATCCGTTTCTGTCCTATAGTGGCGGCTCGAGCCCAGCAGTAGGACGTATATGAGCCGAGGTGAGATTATACATAATAAATTAATTTGAATAAGCTAATAGACGAAGGGATAGTGTAAATATAATATTCAAATTAGTTATTTCAAGAATCTAACAGATAACTGAACTAAGTAATCTAAAATTCGAAATAATACCCTATACTAATCCGCTTGACCAGCGTGATATAGTGGCTTAATTGCACCGTTGTTATATGCACGAAATATCCCATAGTCACCTTTTATGATACCCACGGGAAAGAGAGGGGATGGTGAATTGTATTCTTACTCCGTCATCACACGGACATTACTGCGTCACCACACGGACTATTATTTTTTATTTAGTTTTATTTATAAATAATAACTAAATATACAATTTTATACAAAATAAGGTTTTATACAAAATATTGTGCTGTGTGGTAGCGGCTTCGAATACTACCAACCCTTGCTTTGCTCGTGGGTGTCGTAAAAGACGACTAAGAGCCCTAGATTGACCCGGACCAACTCCATCTGATACCATTTGGGTCAACGATTACATTCCCAAGGAGGGTTGACATCAGGCAGGCGGCCGATCATAAAAGTCATTGCCGAAACTTTTTGCAATATGTCAAAACAGATGACATATTGCGTCGACCCCAAGTAATTGGGATTAGAGCAAGATGATGATGATGATGATACAAAATAAGGTAGTAAACAGAAAACATAACAACAGCTGGTATAGGATTTTATTTATGCATATCACATCCTCGATTTCGAAGTTTAATAATTTAGCAAAATATAAACAAAATTGAGCTTTAATCTATTTTAATTTCTTTTTTCAATTACATTAGTTTTAATTTTTAGTTCCAAAACAATTTGCATTAAATTTTTATTTGCCCGCCTTTTTAAATAGTTTTTAGCGTTCGTTAGGCACGGGTGAACTAAGATGTTTCATATACAGCAAGCGATCATTATTAATAAGTTACTTGCATTTATCTCTTGCAGTATTAATAATTAAATCATCATCTCCACTCATATATATATCCCACTGTTGGGCTCAAACCTCCTCGCTATGGGAGGCAAATTGAGCTGGTATGACACGCTCCTCAGACAGATTGGTATAGGATGGTCACACCGGCCACGAAGGACAAGGAACTCGAAAATAAATGCTAGCTACATTATATTGGAAAAATTGGATTAGAATATTTTAATGTTTTAATAAAATCAGGCTGAGTGAAAAAATCAATTTGAAGTTATATTCAAGGTTTTGCTGCTTTTTTTATTATTGTTGGCAAACGACATCCTGATGGTAAGTGGTACTGCCGCTCATTAACCTTTGCTAGGCCGCTCCCTACCGTGAAGAAAGTGAAGGGAGTATGAATGCGTGCAATGAGTTTCAGTGATGCTTTTAGTATAACCTCCACTGTACCACTACGGGCAAACATCCTCAGAAAGTTGGCTTTACGGTCAGTGAACCAGCCGCCCGACACCAGACGCCGTAAACAGAAGACTGTCTGTAAACTGTCTGACTGTAAAGAACGATTAAGAATTTTACATCGATCTGAGCTAACTTCATCTGATTGAATTGAATTACATTACCAAGGAGATTTGACGTGAAGCAAGCGGGTAGTCATTAAATTACGACCAAAACTTAATATATACGATTGATTGTCCTTGTGGTGACGTAATAAAAATACAATTCATCACCTCTTCTCTTGTTTTTGGGTGTCGCAAAACGTTAGATACAATATGCATATAAGATCTATGCAAGAGAAGGTAAACTCAAAATGAAACCCTATGCCAACACATCTAACCAGTATGGCATAGTAGGTTAATTTCCTTCCTATTCTGGAGGAGGCTCGAGCCCAGCAGTAGAACCTATATATTTCTTTTTAGGTGGGTTATGGTCAACGCATGGATCCATTCGGGGCGACAGAGGGGCAGCGCGCAGCCCCATAACCCACCTGTAGCAGGTCATTTTCGTCGTTGGGCCGACCATAGGTGCCGAGTTCCTTGTCTTCAGTGGGATGTATATGAGCCGACATCAAGCCGACAACTTCAAGTAATTGGAATAAAAGCAGAATCATGATAATATTCAGTTTTCCATGACAGATTATCCAACAAGAAAATTTTTAGTAGACACATCAGTTTTCACATTCGTAATATTTTATGATTAAATATAAGACAATGAGGAAAACTTGTATTCGTTTAACTACTGCACGTTATAACAATAAATTATTTTTCAGTTAATTTACATTCAACAGAAACCAGAAACACTTAACTAAAACCAAAAAAAAATAAAATAACAATTATACAATTTCGAATTCACTCAATGCGGTAATAAACATCAGTTAACTAAAAGGTCAATAAAATCTTAAATAAAAACACATAACATTTGAATACTTCCGTAATATGAGCTATTTTATAAGTTTTTTGGGTTATTAAATAAGAATTAAAATAAAGAAGTATACATGAAATCTATTACAATTATACACTATAAGCATATATCGTGTGTGTTTTTTTAAACAATGATTCAGAGGTACTTTATGTACGAGTATTTTATTTTTCCTCGTGTAGCAACGGGATAGGAATTATCGTCATGATTTTATGGCACGTAGGAGTCGTAAAAATTGACTAAGGGATCATTCGAAGAATGGACACATTCTTGGAGAACATATTTCACCTTAATACCTTCCCATGGAAAGTTTAAGTCATGAATAAACCCGGTTATAAAACTATTGCCAATAACTTTTCAATATATATCTATATATATATATATATATATATATATATATAGGAGAGGAGGGTTTTGCGAGCGATATATTGACTCATCACCATATCTCTGGAACCATAAGGCGTACAGACTTGAAATTTGGTAGAAATATTCCTTTCATCGAGTAGAGGTCAGCTAAGAACGGCTTTTACGAAATTCCACCTGCAAGGGGTGTTGCGGGGGCATTAACGATAATGTACATTTAAAGAAACAGGGTGAGCCGAAGCTACTGAAGCTAGAAAATTAAATTTGGACCGTAGTTTCATTTCGTGACGTGGGCACCCACAAAGAAAAGATTTTTTGAAATGCCACCCCTGAGGGGTTGAAACGCAACGGTCTGTATGGAAAGAAAAAAAAATCTTTAGCTACTGTCTTCAAGCACAAATACTCTTTAATAAAAATAATTAAACATGTATTTCAGCGTTTGTCCATTTTCATCCTCTAAGGGTGTAAGATAGGTAGATGATGTTAGTGTACCAACTTATCACAGAGGCGGTACTACTGAAGCCAGAAACATGAAATTTTGACATTAGTTTCTTTACGTGACGTAAAAACCCACTAAGAAAGGATTTTTTTGAAATTCAACCCCTAAGGGGGTAAACCGCAGTAGTAAAATTTGTATTGCGAGAAAAAAAAATCTTCATCGATTTTCATCAAATTATCCACAAATACTATTTAATAAAAATAAATTAATACTTATTTCAGCATTTCTTAATTTTTACCCTCTAAAGGTGTAAACAGGTATAAAGAAGTTGGTCGACTAACTCATCAACGCCGAGCTGAAACTACTGAAGCTAGAAACATGCAATTTTGACCGTAATTTTATTATGTGATGTAGGGACCCATTACGAAAGGATTTTTTGGCATTCAACCGCTAAGGGGTGAACCGGAGTGTCAAAGTTTGTATGAGGAGAAATAAAAATATTCATCGATTTTCTTTAAATTTTGCATAAATACTCTCTTCAGTAAAAAATTGTCAATTTTTACCTTTTAAGGGAACTAGGCGGGTAAGGTGACTGAAACCGAAGCGAAGCGAGGACGGGCTGCTAGTATGTACTATAAAAGAAGAGTACATATTAAGTCGACACCAAGTAATTGGGATAAGATCAGGGTGATAATGATAACTCCTCGGGAGTTGTGTCGTGGAGTATATGGCATTCAACCGCTAAGGGGTGAACCGGAGTGTCAAAGTTTGTATGAGGAGAAATAAAAATATTCATCGATTTTCTTTAAATTTTGCATAAATACTCTCTTCAGTAAAAAATTGTCAATTTTTACCTTTTAAGGGAACTAGGCGGGTAAGGTGACTGAAACCGAAGCGAAGCGAGGACGGGCTGCTAGTATGTACTATAAAAGAAGAGTACATATTAAGTCGACACCAAGTAATTGGGATAAGATCAGGGTGATAATGATAACTCCTCGGGAGGGGTGTCTGTGAGAAACGGTACCTGAAGGTAATCCCGCCAGACTGGCCACGGACGACAAGGAACTTGGTACTAGTGGTCGGCCTAATAGCGAAGAAATAGGAATATGGTGGGTTATGGGGCAGCGCAGACTTTGCGTCGCCTCATACGGAACAGACGGCATGTTGGGTGACCACAACCTGGGTAGGTAACAAAAAGAAAAGTAAAGGCTGATAATGATAGGGGGTATTCCGTCGGGCCGACCACTGATGACAAGTAACCCTGCTCCGGTGGTCGGCCCAACGACGAAGGCGACGTGGTGTTCGGGTGGGTTGCGGGTGTTGCGTGCTTACGCCCCTCTGTCGCCCCGGACGGAGTGGTGCGAGGAGCGCGACGATCGCAGCCCATCCCAAAAAAAAAAGAATAAGGCTGATAATGATAGAAACCAACACACAGGATTATAGAAATATTTGGGCCGTGAAGGAATTATATGCACATTACATGCCACGAGAATTGTATGTAGGAATATCCAATTGATACTTTTGAATTAAAACTATTGCCCCTTCGATTATCTTGCCCTGTTTTACCACATCTTTAATAACTATTAGATAATTTGTGTTATGTTTAATTAGTCCTTATACATAATAACTATTAGATAATTGAGGTTAAAAACATTTTAATTAGGGTAATAAATTACTTCAGTTTAGAATGTGTGTTAATTTAATAATATTACCACATAATGATTGAATATAAAAATATTATAATTCAGCACCATCAAATCCCATTTAAGTTCGAATGCCGAGCTCCAACTACCTCCGTACCTAATTGAAAAGAAATTGTTCTACCGCACTACCCTGATTAGACATATTGGAAATATCATTGGGATTAAGAATAAGATCACTCACTCAGCACTTCCTCTCTTGCCCATGGGTGTTGTAAAAGACGAAGGATGTACATGTAACATCGATACATAAGAAAATCGACATAAAACTGCATTAATGAATCTGGCAAGCGTGGAGTACTGATCACTAGATTGGGTACCGATGACCTGCCGCTTGGCTCTCTCTCAGACGGACCGAACAGTGTGCGACGCATCATGGCCTGCAGCCAAAAAAAAGCCTGGTGGAGTATATGGTATATTTTTTTTCAGTATTTTTCGATCAGCATGACTGCTTTTTCACCGACCGTAGCCGGAAAAGGACGAAAAGAAGATCTTCACCTTCTTTTCGTCCTTTACCGGCTGCGACTGTGTGTGCATGATCATGTGTGTGTGTTTCATTGAAAGTTTACACAGAAAAATATTAGTTTATTTAAGACTACTAGCCGACCCGGCGAATTTCGTACCGCCAAAGATTTGATCGTCTTGGTCGCGGCATTGTTAATGATGATTCAAAGAGAATACAAATTACCTACTGATTAGTGATTTCTGCCAAAATTATAATTATAAAATTTTCAACCATACTTAACTATAGACGAAATTACGTTTAGCTGTCATTTGCATTACATATATTATTACATATCAAATGCGTTTTTGTTATCCTACGTTTCATAGTGACTTGTATTCTCTTTGACATGAGTTTCGGCGCGAATATGACAATGTCATGTTAAGCTCTTGTATTATATTTTTTTTTTTTTGGGTTTTATAGTGTTATATTGAATAATTTTACTGATATTTTATGTAATATAATACAGTTAAGGTGCTGAAGTGTTGCGAATGTGATATAAGAGTGGTTTACTTGTATTTTCATAATCTACCAAAGTTCCCAGAAAAATCATTTAATTAGGTTTTCAGTGCCTAATAAATGGTAAGTACTAGACTTACTGACGGACATGACTATAAATAAGCTATTCTATATCAAGAAATGTTAAATAATATGAAGAAAATTGTATCAGACTTGGCTGTATGGGTTTTGATTCCTTTGCCTATCCGAATGGACAAACAGAAAGAAAAAATCTATTTGACGTTTTATGTCACGTCACACGGGGACGCGATCGAATGGGATAAAATAAGCTCATTGCCATTATGAAGAAGAAAAACGGACTAAAAAATCCTATGTCTGTCTGCTGGTTCTAAGCTACCTCCCCACCAATTTTCAGCCAAATCTGTACGGCCGTTCTTGAGTTATAAATAGTGTAACTAACACGACTTTCTTTTGTGTAATATATAGATTTTAGATTGAGTAAGCTGTATTTCACTAATAACTGATTTATAAGTACAAATGTCTATTAGACATTGTCATCATAATTATGATCTGTTTGCATTTCAGTTCGACCAGAGATTTTAACCGTAAACAAAAGTGTATAAGCGTTGGTGTGTGTGTGTGTGTGTTTGTGTGCGCGTGTGCGTGTGTGTGTATGTGTATGTGTAGCGATTATGTGTAGTGTGCGTAATGCCTTTTTTGATGAATTTAATGTATTTCTAATCCATTATTATATGAAATTTCAGTTTTATGCACTTCTCCTCATTATATATTTCAACTGTGCCAAATTTTATACTTGTCCATCCACGTAATTTTCGTAAAAAGGGGTACAAAGTTTTTGCTTCACGTATTAATACATAGATATATTCCAAACTAATAAATTGAATACCTACTACCTTAATAGGTACACGACAACAATTTATAAGGTTAAACATTGAAATTATCTATTTTCTCTGTTACATTTGCAGTGAATAATGTGCCCAGACGATAAAGAAAATTAATTGTTAAAGATAACAAGGAAAAAAAGGTGTGTTTTTGTTTGCAATAATTAGACTAAAATAAAAGTTGTTTTAATTACATTTAATATTGCTAGTATATTCTAACAAATTTTAATTCATAGTAAGTAATTATATTTGAAATTCTCTAATGATTAATTATTTTGCAAAAAAATCTTGTAGTTCTGATAAACTATTAGCGAAAGAAAAATGTATATTATTTTTTAATGTCTTGTTATAATTTGAATTATTTAATAACTATTTTGTGAATATTGTATTTGTAAATTATTTTAATTGCATTATATTTTTTTATTAACAAATGATTCTGTATCGCTTATAATTTATAAACAATTTTTATAACTTTTTAAAGACATTCTTTTCTAATTTTAATTTAAAGATGTGATAAGTTTCTATAGTTATTGGTATGAAAATAATATTAATCTTTTTGGTATCGCTCTAGTAGTTCCAGAGAATATATCCCACATAGAAATAAATGAAAACAAAGTCTACTTGTATTACTACTATTATAATCTCATCATCATTTCAGCCGATCGCCGTCCACTGATGGATATGGGCACAGAAAAATTAATAAGAAGTATTAATATTTCTGTGGATATGGGCCTCCCTCATGTTACGCCACAAAATACGGTCTTGTTCCGCCTGCATCCAACGACGCCCAGCAACTTTCACCAGGTCATCGGTCCATCTACCACCTGCATTGTGGGAGGGAATTTAACTTACTGTACTACGCTGACCTGTTGGTATATCATATGTAGTCAGGGCCGGATTAACCCTATCGGTAGGCAATACGATTCTCGGGTCCATGGTCCAAGATCTATGAGCAGTAGTATCACTTACCATCAGGTGTGCTGTTACTTTCTTTTGCCAACAACAACATAAAATAAAATATAAACAAAGGAATAACATTGAGAAAGTATACATAATAATAAAAAAAAACATTCTATGAAATGTTTTTTTTCTTGGTGCATGCTCGGGGCTCCTAGTCAGTGCCTTATGGAGAACTGGCCCTTTTTTTTTGGGGTGGGTTACGGTTGGCGCGCTCCTTGCACCACTCCGTCCGGGGCGACAGAGGGGCGTAAGCACGCACACCCACAACCTACCCACGATGTACGTCGCCTTCGTCGTTGGGCCGATCACCGGAGCAGGGTGACTTGACGTCAGTAGTCGGCCCGACGGAATACCCTCTATTTGGAGTACACTCCCATCGACCAACATCCCCCCTCGGGGAGGATGTCGGTCTTTCCTCACGCGCTCGGTCTCTCGGCGGGTGACGGACTAACTTCCCGGTCACGTCACCCGCGGATGGATAACTGGTCCTGGTGGTAGTCGATATGTACAACACCGGTGATCACATAGAAAATAACCAAAACAAACTTGAAACATCTTAAGAAACACCAACTTAGATAGAAATAAATTGTGAGATTTTAAGAAAAGAATCTATACCAATAAATAAAATTGGAGTGTCTGTTTGTAATGTCAAAATAATAGGCTTTTTTCATGCTCACACGGTTATTTGCACGACACCTATACCTAAAATACAGATTAAAAACTTTTTGTCTGTCTGTCTGTCTGTTTGTTCCGGGTAATCTTCAAAACGCCTGGACCGATTTCAAAAATTCTTTCACCAATGGAAAGCTATAATATCAGGGCGTAAACTAAGCTATATTTTATCCCGGTATTCCCACCGGCACGGGAACTACGCGGGTAAAACGACTATAACCTATAACCGAAGCGAAGCGAGAGCGGATTGCTAGTAAATAATAAACTCATTTGCAAAAAAAACGGGCGGTTTTGATTTTCATTCATATTTAAAAAGATACAATACCAAAAAGGTTTCAATCGTTTGTACACGTTACTGGCCGGTTTTAAAAATGCTGTGGTATTTAAAAAAGTACGTTCTAAATTCAATTTTTCATTTGATGTTCATTTTTACAGAAAACCCCTTTTTATCCTACATTTTTGGCGCGAAGTTCCAGAAGTTAACATCGACTTTCATAACTTTTATTCAATTTTTATCGATTAATTTCATATCCTTGACTGTCAAAGCTTTATTTAATGCTGTTTGGCTGTATCAAAAATGGTAGATAAAGTGGTAAAAGCTACCAAAATTATCGCGCTGCTTGAAGAGGGTTGCAGCCAATGTTTCGTGGCTAGGAGGCTAAATGTTAGTCGCTCGACAGTCCAAAGGACCTGGCAGCGATATCAGGAGACTGGTTCCGTCGAGAGAAGGCCTGGTTCTGGAAGAAAACCATGTACCCAACCACGGGATGATCGTTTTCTTGTGAGTCGCGCATTGAGAAATCGCAAATCTTCGTATGTGGATCTTAAGAACAACCTCCAAGAAGTAAGAAATGTGCATATTAGTCTATGGACGGTCAGGAGGAGGCTTCTCGCTGCCAATATACGCAGTCACCGCCCGGCCCGCGGCCCCAAATTACTCCGTGAGCACAGAGTTCACAGGCTTAGGTTCGCTAGAAATTGTGAATCATGGACTCAAGACGATTGGAATAGGGTTTTGTTCTTTGATGAAGCCAGGATATCTCTGTTCGGTGAAGATCGACGTCGGCGAGTGCTAAGAAGACAAGGAGAACGCTTTGCAGAGGCATGTTTCGAAGAAATCACACCTTATGGTGGGGGCTCTGTTATGTTTTGGGCAGGAATAAATTCAATGGATCGTACAGAGTTAGTCTTCATTGAAAACGGCTCACTTACTGGGCATCGATACATAACGGAAGTTCTAATTTCTCATGCACAACCCGCATTGGCCGCTCTAGGTGAAGACTCGATTTTTATGGACGACAATGCTCGCGCCCACCGATCCCGCGATGTTAATGCGTATGTGCAAGAGGTCGGCATTCGTCGTTTGGATTGGCCAGCTCGAAGTCCCGACCTCAATCCCATAGAGCATGTCTGGGACGTTCTGAAACGGCGTGTGAGATCAGTACACCCGGCTCCGCAGACCATCAGAGAGCTGAAGAATGTGATTACTGCGGAGTGGGAACGTATTCCGCAAGCAAGTATCCGGGATATACTCGCTAGCATGCCCAGACGAATTCAAGCTGTGATTTTAGCTAGAGGGGGTCACACTCGATACTAAACATTTATCTGCTTTTACTTTATTAAAGAAAAACAAACAAAAAACTTTTTTATTTTTACTTCATGAGCATATGCACTACTAGCGAATATACACTACTAGCGAGGTTTAGCATTATTTCCCATAAATTGTATCTAAATTTTATGAAATACTGATGAAAACGATTATTTTCTTATTAATTTAGCAAATTGTGTGGATAAAACTACCTATAATTATCAAACAAAGAAATATTAACATTTGAAATGGTTCATTGCTTAGGTGCCCGTTTTTTTTGCAAATGAGTGTATAATCAATCAACCAATATATTTATCATTTTCCTCACGATTGTACAAAAAGCAAGTGCGTTCGACCCGCAGCTTGGAGGTCGAGATATTTACTACCTTTTGTGTAGTACATAATGTACCTCTCTACGCATTTGTGGTTAAATATTGTACATACTAAGTTGTTTATTGATAGCTTGTGCTACTTTCAGGCAATAGTATTCATTTGCAACGCCCATTATGCGTGCTTACTTTTCAAAAGATTTTCAATACAATCGTTAAATTTTATTATTTTCAGTAAGTACTATTCGATTCGATGAACAACATATTTGTATTTTTTTTTTCTTTGTTTTATTGCCAACGGTGGCAAACGAGCAAGCAGCACACGTGATGGTAAGTGAAACTGCTACACATGGACCTTTGCAATACCAGGGGCACAGCCAGGCCGCTGCCTACCGTGAAGGAAATACTCTTCTTAAACCTCGTTTAAAGAAGGACATGTCATAGCGCTCGGGAAACACAGCAGCAGGTAGTTCATTCTAGAGCTTGCACGTACGTGGGAGAAATGATCGCTGGAAACTTACAGTTGAAGACCATAACGTTACCAGGTGAAATGGATGAACCCTGCTACGATGTCGAGTGGTACGTTGGTAGAATGGTGACGGTGGTACTAAGTCAAACAGTTCATCGGAGCACTCCCCGTGAAAGAGTCGGTAGAGTACACAGAGTAACCCAAAGTCTCTCCGCTGCTCCAGCGACTCCAATCTGTCCGTAAGATTGGGATCCCCGATGATTCAAACAGCCCGTGTTTGCAGGGTGTCAAGTGGGTCTAGCTGATATTTGGGTGCACCTGCCCAGAGATGTGAGCAGTACTCCACATGAGGACGAACTTGTGCTTTGTATAGCACAAGACGCTGTCTCGGTGTGAAGTACCGCCTGGTTCTATTTAGGACGCCCAACTTTTTGCTTGCCAACTTGGCTTTGTCCTCCAAATGACTCCCAAACTGGAGTATATTCTACTTGTAACCATACTAGTTTGGGTTTTATTTGTAATCATTATGATCCACCCTGCTCTTATCACAATTACTTACTTCGACGCAATATCTACTTTTCTTTCAACGAAAATATTACAAAAGTTTTGGCAAAGTTTTAGCCTTTTTATTGAGATGGGCCGTAGTCAATGCACCCGGCGCTCGGCTCCGTCTGGGACGACAGAGGGGCAGCGTGCGGCCCCGTAACCCACCCGTGGCACGTCGTCTTCGTCGTTGGGCCGACCATCAATGCAGAGTTCCTTGACTTCAGTGGTCGACCCGACGGAATATCCCATCGACGTCCCCTACTGGGACGCCGATTACCGTCGCGAAACTAACCTCCCGCTGGTGTCGGACTAAATACTCTGGTTACCCGCAGCCTCTGCTAGAGCGGCATCAGGCGCAAATTTATAAGCGGCCTGACGGTAACGCACCTTGAGTATGCAGCTGTTGAACAGACAGGATCAGAATCAGATCAGATAGGAATTGGTTGAGGTAGACCTCTTAGTGGTCTTTTACGACACCCAAGAATAATGTAACATATTATTCGTAGTCGCTATCGTATAGCACACTTGGTTACTATTCGTAAATAAGAGATATCTTCTTCGTTTCATTATTATCTTAATTTCAGCCTATCGCCGTCCACAGTTAGACGTAGGCCTCCCTTATGTTACACCATAGAGTGCGTTCTTGCGCCACCTGCATCCAAAGACGCCCAACAACTTTCACCAGGTCATCGGTCCACCTAGGTGGGGGCCGTTCCCTTCTTCGTTTAGGTATTTTTAAATAGAAGGATAAAGTAAGTATAAGGGCCAATAGTGATAGTCGATCACTTAAAAGAGAACGGATTGTCACACCAGGTACTAGGGATTATGGAGTTCATACCATCCTGCATACCATCCTGCATACTATCAGATCATAAACCATAAAAATAAAACTAGCATGCTAAAGGAGTGGTAGGACCACACTGTCGACAGTTATCTGTCTACAGCCGCGGGCCGGTCCGTCCGGGGTAGTACCACGCTCTCGCAGAAAATCGACGTCTGAGTAGTAGCAATTTGTTACTGCGCTTCGTTCGGTGAGTGAGAGAGCCGGAAGCCCAACTTTCTGAGGGTGTTTGCGTGTGGAGGGTTTTGGTATCACCGAGCCTCAATACACGCATTCACACTCCCTTCACTTTCTTCGCGGTAGGCAGCGGCCTTGTAATGGTCTATGAGCGGCAGCAACACTTACCATCAGGTGTACTGTCTGCTCGTTTGCCACCGTTTGCAATTAAAAAAAAAATCTATACAAATAAATAAAATTGAAATTTTTATTTCTAATGGCAAAATAATTTTTTTTTTTCATGGTCACACGATTATTTACACGATACCTATGTATGTCTAAAAACCAGTTTAAAATTTTTGTCAGTATGTATATCTATCTGTCGGTCTATTTATTCCGGTAATCTTTAAAACGGCTGAACCGATTTTGATAATATTTTAGTACCAGGTAGCTGCCTACCGTAGGAGTAACTTAGGCTATATATTTCAGCCGCAATTTCCACAGGAATGTGAACCACGCGGTAGAAACCGCGAGAATTTGCTAGTATATAATATAATGACAAGTACGTTACTTATGCGAATATGAGCCGCTTGCATATAATTATATTATTAAATCAAGCACTATATATTACGGTCTTAATATGGCGTCAAAGCGCTCACTTAACATTCAACACATAGGCCATTAATTTACTATAATGTGACAGACGGCGCCCTCTGAACGACTTGATTATTAAACTAAACTTTTAACTTGCTAATTAAAATTATCTATATTACTTCGTGTGGTGACGGAGTAGGGATACAATTCTACACAGCTATCTTGTCCGTGGTGGTCCGTGGACTAAGGGACAAAATATGCATTTAGTATACATCTGTACAAAAGAAGGAAGACTCGAAATAAAGCCCAGTACCAACCAGGTATAATAGATTAATTACCCTCCTATTTTGAAGAAGCCTCGGAGCCCAGCATATGGACGTATATAAGCCAAAATGTTGATATTACTATTGACGAATGTATATAGGCTGCAAAGAGAGAAAGAATATTAGTAACTGTATAATTGTTTATTCGACACAATCAACTCCAAATTTATTTCTCAAAAATTATAGTATAGTTCACTTAAAATAATAATCTATTTATTTATTTTAAGTGTCGTAACAATGTTAGAATACAATACTTAGGTGCCATATAAAATCCTATATCAACATGTCTAGCCAGTGTGACATATTCGAGTCAATTTCCCTCCTACATTTTTTTAATTTCCTTTAAAGACAACAAACCCTGCTGTAAGGAAGTTAATTCTTGTATTGCGGGGGGCTTTACAAACATATAACTAACGGACAAACTGTACCTTTTTTTTTATTGCAAACGATGGCAAACGAGCAAACAGTACACCTGATGGTAAGTGTTGCTGCTGCTCATGAAACTTTACAAGGCCGCTGCCTACCGCGAAGAAAGTGAAGGGAATGTGAATGCGTGCATTGAGGCTCGGTGATACCAAGGGCACCACCAAAACCCTCCACACGCAAACACCCTCAGAAAGTTGGGCTTCCGGATCTCTCACTCACCGAATGAAGCGCAGTAACAAATCGCTACTACTCAGACGTCGATTTTCTGCGAGAGTGTGGTACTGCCCCGGACGGACCGGCCCGCGGCTGTAGACAGATAACTGTCGACAGTGTGGTCCTACCACCTGTACTAACATATCTGACCAGCGTGGTATGGTAGGTCAATTTCCCTCCCATAGTGCAGGAAAGCCGAGCCCAATAGTAGGAATATGAGCTGAGATGATAATGATGTAAAACTATGGTCAGTACAGGAGAAAAAGGTCACTCTTCCATTTATTATAACTACTTCTACCTTAGCTAAGATAATTCTAGTGTTTATCGCCTATGTAAATCAGGGTTGATAACATAGGTAAAATAAATCTTAACAAAAACGAACAATGCATAAGTGACCTTGCGAGCCAAGTCAAATTCTTCCGATGTTCCAGTGTGTGGGCGACCGCAAAAACTATCCTACGACATTGCCACGCCTTCGTATTACATAGTTCTATTTGTAATGCATTATGTTCATAAGATGAAACCTTGTCAGTTTAATAATTATTTTCAATGTTAGATGGACAATTGCTTCGGCCCACACCTTGAACATTGTCGTGGATAGTACAAGCGATGATATAAATATAAAATAAATTATCCCACGCTGTTTAAATGCAAATACATTTTGTTTTTAATCACATATTTCTTTATTTTTAAAAAGATAACCTGTACTAGGGAAATAATACTTAATGATTTCTTATGTTTACGCGAATACCTATTACACACTAACAAACTGCCCTCGCTTCGCTTCGGTTTCAGTCGCCTTACCCGCGTAGCCTATGTTACTCCCTGATATTATGTCCGGCTGGAGAGGCCTCGGTTCGGGGTGCGATTCGTGGAGGCCTTCCGGCCGGTGCTGATGCAGTGGTTGGAAAGGCAGCACGGGGTGCTCTCCTTCCGACTGGTGCAGGTGTTGATGGGGCATGGGGTGCTTCGCCAAATACCTGCACAAGGTTAGAAGGAGAGTACACCATCCTGTCACCACTGCGATTGGAACGAGGACACGGCGCAGCATACGCTCGAGGTCTATGCTGCTTGGGCAGCGCAGCGCCGTGAACTCGTTGCACTCATCGGTGCCGACCTGGCGCTACCGACTATCGCCAGGGCGATGGTCGGCAGCGTCAGGAGCTGGGACGTGGTCGCAGCCTTCTGCGAGGCAGTGATCTCGCAGAAAAAGGCGGCGGATCGCCTGCGCGAGGAGCGCAACCTCGATGAGGCGATCCGCCGCCGGCGACTGGGGGCGGCGTAGGCGCGAGTACTTGCACCTTATGCCGACCTACCCCAAATAGGGGGTATTCCGTGGAGCCGACCACTGATGACAAGTCACCCTGCTCCGGTGGTCGGCCCAACGACGAAGGCGACGTGCATCGTGGGTGGGTTGCGGGTGTGCGTGCTTACGCCCCTCTGTCGCCCTGGACGGAGTGGTGCGAGGAGCGCGCCGACCGCAACCCACCCCTCCAAAAAAAAAAACTCTGATATTATAGCTTTCCATTGATGAAATGATTTTTGAAATCGGTCCAGTAGTTTCAGAGCCTATTCAATACAAGCAAACAAATCTTTCCTCTTTATAATATTAGTATACTTAGATAAACTATTTTTACGGATTAAAAGTTTTATTTACAATGAAATAATACTTGTATTATAGGGAATTTTACGATGCAATTAACAGATACAAATTATACTCAGACTCATCTCTGATTTACTCTCTCTGACTGATCAATGATTTGTAGATCGCACAGAAATCGAACCCGACACTTAACACGATAGCAAATCTTAACCACTACGTTATCTGTAGTCATTATCTCAGCCAATATACGTCCCACTGTTGGGTCCGGGCCTCCCTCATAATGGAAGGGTAATTGACCTACTATACCACGCTGGTCAGACGTGTTGGTATAGGGTTTTATATCGAGTTTTCCTTCTCTCGCAAAGATGTCATATGCGTTTTATATCCCTTAGTCGTCTCTTACGATCACCCACGGGTAAGATAGGGGGTGGTGAATTGTATTCTTACTCCGTCACTACCCGGAAATTGTGGTAGTCATCATAGCTCTAGTTAACTACATATCAACTTAATTTGCATGTAACTATGCGTATCAAGTTACTTTATGTAAAATAATTTGATTCAATATACCTAGTAACTGTTTTTATTACTTCTATGTCTGACTAAGTATTAAGTACAAGTAAACTATATTCTATACAAATAAATAAAATTAAAGTGTCTGTTTGTAATGTCAAAATTTTACAGTTTTTATGTAAAGTGCGAATAACCTTGCACTTTACATAAAAACTGGTTTATAAAAATGTTTGTCTGTTTGTTTTGGGTTATCTTTAAAACGGCTGGATGAATTTTGATAATATTTTACTACCAGGTTGCTGTCTATATAAGGCGTAATCCCTGTATACTAGGTTATATTTAATCCCTATATTCCCACGGGAACGGGCACTACGCGGGTAAGGCGATTGAAACCGAAGCGAAGCGAGAGCGGATTACCTGTATAATCTTAAATATCTGGTTGACCGAGCTTCGCTCGGCATATTTTTATCGAATTTATTTAGATATATATTAATAAAAAATAAATAATGAAAAATATATAAAAAATTACAAAAAGAGAATAATAATAACACCGAGATTCAAACCGACGCTGTTTGAATGCCATAAATACCAAAATTAGAACCTGTCAGCTTCCCAACTGAGCTATCGTAACTCATGACATTGACAACGAAATTTGAATTCATATTCTTTTAAAATTTAATGTTGTAATTGTATTGATTTGCTAAAAACACGGACAAAACAACATTTTCTATAAATAAAACCTAGCTAGATCGATTTTTTGGACCCGAAACCTCTAGTATGCCAAGTTTCAACAAAATCGTTGGAGCCGTTTCCGAGATCCTGAATATATATATATATAAATACAAGAATTGCTCGTTTAAAGATATAAGATTTATAATTCCTATTGAAGTTATTTTCTCGGATATGAACTATTTAATTATTTATATATACCTATAACTATGACACTAAATGCAAAATTATTCATAATTTATTTAAGCCGTAGATTGAAATGCATATTTATAAGAGATTATTCTCATTACCATTCTAAATGTGAGCACTAACTATCTTGTCCCATAACAGTGCGTAGCTCACATAAATATATCTTAAACAATTAAAAAAATATTATTATTTTGCGTGCCTACATGATAGTATTTTAAATCCGTATTTTCTACTATTTATCAAACAGAAACTTCAAAATAAGTATGATAATTATTGGCTAAAAATAAATAATACAAATCTATACCAATAAATGAAATTGGAGTGTCTGTTTTTAATGTCAAAATAATAGGCTTTTTTCGTGCTCACACGGTTATTTGCACGACACCTATGCCTAAAATACAGATTAAAAAATTTTTGTCTGTCTGTCTGTCTCTCTGTTCCGGGTAATCTTCAAAACGGCTAGACCGATTTCAAAAATTGTGTCACCAATGGAAAGCTATAATATCAGGGAGTAACCTAAGCTATATTTTATCCCGGTATGCCCACGGGAACGGGAACTACGCGGGTAAAACGACTAAAACCGAACCGAAGCGAAGGCGGGTTGCTAGTAATTTATAAGTATAAAAAACCCTATACCAACCTGTTTCACTAGCATGGTATAGTAAGGTTAACTTCCCTCCTATCGTGGAAGAGGCTCGAGCCCAACAGTGGGACGTTTATGAGCTGAAATGATTGAAAGATTTATTAAAGTTCTTTCCGTGTGGTGACGGAGTAAGAATACAGTTCAACACCCTCTCCCTTGCCCGTGGGTGTCGTAAAATACGACTAAGGGATATGATATGCACATAAGATCTATGCAAAAGAAGGAAACCTCGAAATGAGACCCTATACCAACTTGTCTGATCAGCACGGTATAGTAGGTTAAATTCTCTCCCATTATGGAGGAGGCCCGAGCCCAACAGTGGGATGTATGTGGCCTGCGAATATGTAGATAACTTGCTTAGGCAGGAGAAGGAAAACTCGATAAAAATCCTATACCAACACGTCTGACCAGTGTAGAACAGTAGGTGAATTCCCCTCCCATTATGGAGGAGGCCTGAGCCCAATAATAGGACTTTTATAGGCTGAGATGATGATACAACACATTTTCTTTTCTAAAACTCTTACGTACTAATAACTACACTTCTCCTCAATCTCTTGTATTTGATTCATAAACACCTCGAACAAAAATATCAATAAATGGATAATATGGTATGTTATTTTATTCTACAAACAGTATATTATTAGCACGCTTATTGCAAAGGTGCGCGCGAACCTAATCTCGTGTAGCGTAGGCGAGGAAATTTCGGCAGGTAATGTTAGTCATATAATAATTTATAATGATGTATTGGATATATCTTTTAGTTATCTTTAGTGCATTTACACTTTTTTAATCATCATTATCATCATTCAGCCTGTCTCCGTCCACTGCTAGAACTAGGCTCTCCTCATGTTTTTGATATAAATGGATAATAATCATACTCGCTACGCTTGGCAAGCAGGTTAGCGGTCGCAATAAGATTTTATACATTTCCTAGGAGAGAGCCGTTGCTCACTCTCCTGGTGAGCTCCTTAGCCGATTCTTACCACTCCCACAGACAAGCAAGGGGTGACGACATTTGTATTCATATTCCGTTGCCACACGACCAAGGAATGCCGACAATTGTATTCATATCCTGTAGTCACACTTTTATAATCATCAGCATCATCGGAGCCCACACTCGTCCCACGGTTGGGCTGGAGCCTTCTCCATAATGGAAGGGATTTGACCTACTATACCGTGCTGGTCAGACATGTTGGTATAGGGTTTCATTTCGAGTTTTCCTTCTCTTGCACAGATGTTATGTTCATCTTATATCCCATAGTTGTCTTGTACGATATCCACGGGCAAGATAGGGAGTGGTGAATTGTATTCTTACTCCGTCACCACATGGAAAACACAAAACACACTTTTGTAAACATTAGTAAAATTAATATTTGTGTATTCTTTAATATAGATTATTTTATTTGTTTTATTTGGAAGACTAATAGCTAATAAGAACAGATAAACAATTAGAAATTTAAAGGCAATGATAGGTCTCCACGCTTATGCAACAATAGAAAAACAAGTGATCGGATTACATAATAGACTAAGTAACAACTAGTTATTAAAAGATGAAAAAGTAACATTAAACATATTTTACAAAAAAGTCTAAACTAAGCATCCGTCTTACTAATTCCAACTTGGTTACAAATACGTCTTTGTTAGACTATCTATATATAAATACGTGAAGCAAAAACATTGTACCCCTTTTTACGAAAATTACGTGGATGGACAAGTATGAAATTTGTCATAGTTGAAGTATATAATGAGGAGAAGTGCATAAAACTGAAATTTCATATAATAATAGATTAAAAATGCATTAAATTCATTAAAAAAGGCATTACGCACACTACAACGCAATCGCTACACACACACGTTTGTGTGAGTGTGTTACGTAGCAACGCTTATACACTTTTGTTTACGGTCAAAATCTCTGGTCGAACTGAATGTCAAACAATCATAATTATGATGACAATGTCTATTAGAGATTTGTGCTTATATATTAGTTATTAGTGAAATACAGTTTGCTCAATTTACAATTATACATAAATAAATTTAAAGAAAATTGTGTAGCAGACAAATTAATTAAAATTTATTATGGCCGAATTTCGACCACACGGCGACCGCTAGTTCAAATAATTTGCTCGTTCGCCACAGAATGCATTTTGATGATAGTTGGTGGGCGCTGGTGGAAGAGCAATTGGTGTATAGTGTCTAATAGATTTTGTTGGTATATTAAACTTAATTTTAGAAAGAATCTTGGGATAATGATTCTTCACTGATATTATATCCTTACTAATATTATAAATGCGAAAGTAAGGATGTTTGTTTGTTACGCTTTCACGCTTAAAGCACCGAACTAATTTCAAAAATTCTTTCACCAATGGAAAGCTATAATATCAGGGAGTAACATAGGCTATATTTTATCTCGGTATTCCCACGGGAACGGTAACTACGCCGCGGGTAAGGCGACTGAAACCGAAGCTAGTAGATATATTTAACAGGTATATAATAGTATATAATATCAGCTAACTGACGATGTACGACCGACGACAATAAATAAATTTAGCACTTGTCTCTTAATATTTGTAGATTCATAACTATGTTTTGCTTTATGACATAAAGCTCTGAGGATTTTTTTAATCTATACCAATAAATAAAATTGGAGTGCCTGTTTGTAATGTCAAAATAATAGGCTTTTTTCATGCTCACACGGTTATTTACATTACACCTATGCCTAAAATAGCAATTAAAAAATTTTTGTCTGTCTGTCTGTCTATTTGTTCCGGGTAATCTTCAAAACGGTTGGACCGATTTCAAAAATTCTTTCACCAATGGAAAGCTATAATATCAGGGCGTAAACTAGGCTATATTTTATCTCGGTATTCCCACGGGAACGGGAACTACGCGGGTAAAACGACTATAACCTATAACCGAAGCGAAGCGAGGGCGGATTGCTAATACAAAATATGTATATAGATATTATAACACGAGTTCTAAGCTTGACTATTAGATTCAAGTAGAGAGCGTACAAACTTAAATTAGATATTTTTAAAGTTTTTATTTTTTTCACAGGCATTTGAATAATGTATGTGTTTCCGAGTGGTGATGGGATAAGAATACAATTCAATACCCTCTTTTTTGATTATTGGTGTCTTAAAAAATGTCTAAGAAGTATTATATGTAGATAACATTTATGTGAGAGAAGAAAACTCAATACGTACCCTTTACGTACCGGTATGGACACAAAATAGGCCTATTTAGTGTGGATTCGAACATTGCATGGGGATGTACATGAGCCGATGATGATTATGAGCATGAGCTCCAATGGACTCATCATCATCATCATCATCATCTTGCTCTTATCCCAATTACTTGGGGTCGACGCAATATGTCATCTGTTTTGACATATTGCAAAAAGTTTCGGCAATGACTTTTATGACCGGCCGCCTGCCTGACGTCAACCCTCCTTGGGAATGTAATCGTTGACCTAAATGGTACCAGATGGAGTTGGTCCGGGTCCGGTCAATCTAGGGCTCTTAGTCGTCTTTTACGACACCCACGAGCAAAGCAAGGGTTGGTAGTATTCGAAGCCGCTACTACACAGCAGTACTAAGAATATAATTTATACCTTGCTTTACTTTCGTTTGACTAAGGCAACTCTTGAAGACTGGACAGGATCATCTTTCTAGAAAACTTACAAAGTTCATTGCTATCGACAGCACGTATTTGATGCATCACTAAATTATTAAAAGAGTAAATATTGTAACTAAAACTACGGATTTTATCGCGTTTGTATTTGATTTTTAATTGCCCGACGTTTCGAACACTGCAGCGTTCATGGTCACGGGCGGACTGAAATGTTAGTCCGCCCGTGATGAAATCCGTAGTTTTATTTACAATGTGTAATACTCGCGTAAATATCAGAGAGCGTAAATAATTTGAGTAAGATTTCTAGACTTGCTGGTTTAGCAGTCTAAATAATTCATCTGGGAGATGTTGAAGGAAAATAAGACTGGTAAGACAGGCTGAGAAGAGGGATATGTGGCGAAAGAGCTCTTAGGGTTATTCATTGATATTAAGGAAACGGTACCGGTAATCGGCCCAAATTTCCAGCAGGAGCGAACGCCGCTCTTCTACCGCTCCAGACGTTTAGTTTGTTTAGACCATAACCTGTCGAAAAAAGGATAGAGGCGAAGGAGTGGGAACATTGTAAGTTATGGGGCCATACGCCGTCCATCCGTTGACCCAAACAGATTGGGCGGGGTATTGCCATACCATAGCCTACTACAATAAAAATAGGAATTATGTTAGATTGGTAATTTTCGGGGCCTACAGACAATTAGTAATATATAGATCCGGACATGACACAGAATTGTATCTCTTATTGATAATTATTATAATAATTATTTTATTAAAAATATTGCTCGTTTTTTTTCGAATGTCCATTTGTATTTTTTATGTTTTGAACATAACAACCGGTGCGTTTTCAAAACTAGTTTGCATTAAAATTGTTCCTTTGTAAGTAGTTTTACGCTTCGCGTATTCTTGTTTCTACATTGCTCATCTTCTGCATACAAGTAACAATTTAATGTAAATTTTGTTTCAAATCCACAATCATTTTCTTTGTCTTGATTTTTCAATTTGCTCCGTTACGTTTTCTTGATAAATTCGTGTATTCTTTTTAATTGCAATTGATTCATATCTCTATAAAATTCTTTTGTGTTATTATTATAATTTCTTTGTTCGTTATTTTAAACACGTACCTTTCCATATATCTTTCACATTTAATCTTTTAAATAACCTTTTAGATTCATTACAGAATAGAATAAAAGAAATAAGAAACCAGCCATGATATAAGTTAAAAAGGTTATTATTCCGTCTTCTCGTGTGGTGACGGAGTTAGAATACAATTCACCACCCTCTCTCTTATCCATAAAAGATGATTAAGGGATTAGAATATCCATATATCTATATGTGAGTAAAGGAAAACTTGAAATAAACCGCTGTACCAATCCAAGACGGATTGGTATAGCGGTTTATTTCAAGTCTCATATTATCTCATTACAGCTGACGGTTGGGCATAGGACATTATTTCAAGTTTTCTTTCTCTTGCACAATTATTATATGCATATGATATCTCTTAGTGATATTTAACGATACACACGGGCAAGATAGGGATAGAGGATGTTATTCTTAGTTTGTATTATTTAAAAAATTGTCTTGATACTTGTACTTGATAAAAATAATCTATTTATATCAAAATTGAAATAGTACACTATAGTTATTGAAAGGAGAATGTTACAATCTACAAATACTAAGCTATACAAAGAACATAATGGGCCTTAACTGTATAGCATCTATTTCAAATTTGACCTTGTATGCAGGAAATGAAAATTCACAAAGTACCCCGTGAGTCGTCGATTCGTCAAGGTCTTCCTTTGTTCCCATCAAACGAGAAATACAATTTTCGTATTAATGGAATTCTAAAAATTACGACAAAAGATTTTTCTCATACAACTGTAATTTTTTAACCATATGACTTGAGCGTGGTAAAAAATTTAACCTTACATGTTAGTAAAAAACTATACTTCCACTGTTATTATATGGGTATTAGAAGCACGAATGTGTTTTGTTTAGTGCGGTAAAGTAACAATGAGCTGTTAGTATATAGTGAAATACACTTATCTCTATTTACTAGTTTCAGCCCAACGACGAAGGCGACGAGCTACTGTGGGTTATGGGACCGCACGCTGCTTCTATGTCGCCCCGAATGGAGCTGGGTGGCGGTTGCGCTGACTATAGCTCAGCCCAAAAAAAAATCTCTATTTACAAGTTACTCGCTTTAGTTAGCTGCTGCTTTCGCATTTACATGGTTCTTGAAAATATTATAAACTACAAAGGAGTTATGCTCCTACAAAGGCTCTCTTAACTGTAATATGTATATGAGCTGAAATGATTATCAAGAACCACGCTTTATTACTATGGATTAAGTGCCCAAAGTATTTAAATATTATTATTTTGTTCCGTGTGGTGAAGGAGTAAGAATATAATTCACCACTCCCTATTTTGCCTTTAGATGTCGTAAAAGACGACTAAGCGAACATTTATGCAAGAGAAGGAAAACTCGAAATAAAACCTATCTGACTACCATGATATAGTAAGGTAGTACACATTCACTCCTATTGTGGAGGAGGCTCGAGCCCAAAAGTGGGACATATATGAGCTGAAATGATGATTATGTGGGGATCGAACCTGAGACGTTTATTGTTTGTCACACTTGGCTTATCGTTCTGTGGTTTGATCAAATTAAAAATTAATTTTGTGTATGTTTTAGTCATACCAAAGTCATCCATATATAGTCTATGTATTTCAATCACGTGGATATGAACGTGAGTAATGATACACTGATTTTCCAAGAAGAAAGCTGTCGACATCTCGTAATAACACGTCATACATCGATACATTTACACTACCTACAATAAAAAAGTCTAGTACTCGGTCGACGTTGTATACGATCCATGATTATTAACTTGTTGTTGGATTAGGGTCGTTTGGTCGGGCCTCTGAAGGTGTAGTCTATGTTTTTTTGTGAATGATTACGTGCAGTTCTTTGTGTGAATCAAACTTTAGTGTGCAGACATTAGATGAATCATTTATAACTGATAAGTACGTTCAATTGTGAGCTCTATTGTTGTTAATAGAAAGATTATATTAATTATTATATCATATTTAATGCTGTTTTTTATTATTGTTTATTGATAATTTCAATTAAATTCTATCCATATCTGAAATAAAATTATTTTACGGATTTTATACTAGTTATTTATTATTTTTAATTTCCCGACGTTTCGAAGACTTTTCGCTCTGAAGAACAAATGTATCTCACATCCAACAAGTCATTATTATATATATATATATATATATATATATATATATATATATATATATATATATATATATATATATATATATATATATATATATATATATATATATATATATATATATATATATATATATATATATATTATTATTATTATTAGTTATTAATCCTTGACCCATATTTTTGATACAAATTTATTACCAGTACAAAACAAATCTATATATATAAAAATCAATTGTTGTTCGTTAGTCTGGCTAAAACTCGAGAACGGCTGGACCGATTTGCCTTATTTTGGTCTTGAATTATTTGTGGAAGTCCAGGAAAGATGAGAAAATATGGAAATATTGCGAGTAAAATACTAAAAAATAAATTAAAAAAGCAATCAATTTGCCCATACAAATTGTTCTTACCTGTCAAACATTTGATGTTCGTCCCGTCAGTTCGTTATTTTTGGCGTAATTACACGTAGATCTAGATTTAAAAAAAAGTTTTTGAATCGATAAGAAAAGGCGGTATATTAAATGGCTAGAACACAATTCAACAAACGGGGGTGTCGTAAAAGACGACTAAGGGATATAATATGCATATAATATCTATGCAAGAGAAGAAAAACTGGGAAAAACCCTATATTAACACGTCTGACCAGCGTGGTATAGTAGGTCGATTTCCCTCCTATAGTGTAGGCGGTGCGAGCCCAACAGTTGGACGTGTATGGACTGAGAAGTTGATGATGATTTATCAGCCTTCCACAAATAATGTAAAGTTGCGGACTAAGGAAATATGACATTTTCAGTAAATTCAATTCAGTTGGATTATCAATAATTCGATTATATTGATACGTTTGAGGCCGAGTCCGGAGGCCGCCCCAGCTTCGGCAAGAGCACCAGTCTCCCCTTCTTTCAACATCCAGAGAACTGGCCAAACGCTATTCAAGCGTTGTACAGTCAAGGTACCAGGTGCTCAAAGACCAGCGCCAGCACCTATCAAGAGATGCTGGAGAGTGTCGAACGTGACCCCTGGGGTCGTCCTTATTGTGCGGCACTAAGTAGAGATTTCACTTCTTCTTCAGATCAATCAGTAGGAAATTCTGGACAGTCTTGAATGTGACCCCTGGGGTCGCCTCCATCGCGCAGCGCTGAGTAAGCTACGCTCTCCTCCCCTCACCGAAATTTTCCATCCCGACCATCACGGTTGTCGAGGACCTTTTCCCTCCGCGGAAAGCCCCCCCAATCATTGCTTTGCTGGACAGTAACCGGAAACCGCCCCGCCACGAACACAAAGATGGGACGGCAGTGGCGCATATACGTGTTAAATCTATCACTCTCCGGCCAGACGGTTAAGCCTAATGGGTGCTGACACTGGTCTTTGAGCACCTGGTACCACATCTCACAGGTCTGTACAACGCTTAAATAGCGTTTGGCCAGTTCCCTGGATGTTGGAAGGAGGAGAGGCTGGTGCTCCTGCCGAAGGTGGAACGGTCTCCAGCTTCGGCCACAAACATCTCTATATAATGGTATTATTGATAATCTAACTGGATGGAATTCACGGAAAGTGTTATATTTCCTTAATCCACAACTTTACGCCATTTGTAGGAGGCTAATAAATCATCATCATAGTCTCAACCCATACACGTCCCACTATTGGGCTAGGCCTCCTCGACTATGGGAGGGAAATCGACCTACTATACAACGCTGGTCAAACGTGTTGGTATAGTGTTTTGTTCCGAGTTTTTCCTTTCTTGCATAGATATTGTATGCATACTATATCACTTAGTCGTCTTTTACGACACACACGGGTGGTGAATTGTATTCTTACTCCGTCACCGCACGGATAATACTAAAACCAAACTGATTAATACTAAAACAAAATAATTACGAAGAAAAGGCGGTACGAAGTTCGCTGGGTCAGCTAGTACTATATAAAAATTATATGTATTGTTATTGATCACTTTTTTATATATCATTAAATTAATGGTAATTATTATATTATGTATAATATGTGCTGTGTGGTAGCGGCTTCGAATACTACCAACCCTTGCTTTGCTCGTGGGTGTCGTAAAAGACGACTAAGAGCCCTAGATTGACCCGGACCAACTCCATCTGGTACCATTTGGGTCAACGATTACATTCCCAAGGAGGGTTGACGTCAGGCAGGCGGCCGGTCCTAAAAGTCATTGCCGAAACTTTTTGCAATATGTCAAAACAGATGATATATTGCGTCGACCCCAAGTAATTGGGATAAGAGCAAGATGATGATGATGATTATATTATGTCATCATTCATCATTTGCCTGCCCTCATCCCACACTAAGTGGGGTCGGCACAACATGTTTTTACCTTCTAGCCTCCATATAAAACCACGTTGTAAAAGATACGGCTATTTTTTTATGGCCGGCCACCTGCCTGACGCCAACCCTCCTCAGGAATTCTCGTTACTGCGGATAAAGGATGGGGATATGGTGGATACCTATGGGATAAAGTGGGTTAAGGATACTACGGTCATGGGGTATAGGATAGAGACGACAGCAGCAGCTAGAGCAGTCTGGGATCGCGCGCCCGTAGTGACACTAATCCGTTGACGGACAGACAACTGGTAGTGGCACCCTCTGGACGATTATATTATGTAAATTTATTAATTTAAACCTTAATAATTTTAATAAGATATTGGATCGGGACTCGGCCATACTAAGAGAGATGTGGCAATAAAACTTAGAAGGCGTAATACTAATTATTACTGAAGTTTAAGAGGCGGTACATTACTAAAAATCTACAGTCTATTTGAGCTGTAAATGCGTTTGATGGCTTAATTGATAAGTCTAAAAAAAGTATTATTTTTTATCTTATCTTATATCTTTAAACGAGCAATTCTTGTATATATATATATATATACCTAAATATATATATTCAGGACCTCGGAAACGGCTCCAACGATTTTGTTGAAACTTGGCATACTAGAGGTTTCAGGTCCAAAAAATCGATCTAGCTAGGTTTTATTTATAGAAAATGTTGTTTTGTCCGTGTTTTTAGTAAAACAATATAATGACATTAAATTTTAAAAGAATATGAATTCAAATCTCGTTGCCAACGTCATGAGTTATAATAGCTCATTTGGGAAGCTCATCGGTTCAAATTTTGTTTTTTTTTTTGGCATTCAAACAGCGTCGGTTTGAATCTCGGTGTTATTATTATTCTCTTTTTGTAATTTTTTATATATTTTTCATTAATTATTTTTTATTAATATATATCTAAATAAATTCGACAAAAATATTCCGAGCGAAGCTCGGTCAACCAGATATTTCTTAATTCACAGAGCTGATATAATTGTTGATTGCTGAAAATTGATTAGAAACTAATATTGCAAAACAAATATAATAACTACGAACCCTAATCCATCTGCCAAGGGTAGCCATTATTATCCTACTTAGGAGCAATTCTGTTCAATCAATTATCCATCAGCCATGGAAGTCCAGTTCCATGGCTGATGGATAATATTATAGAAGTTACGAGCGTTGGTTACAGTTTCATCGAATATGTAAACGTAAATTTTCCTTTCCTTGTTCGCGGTTTGAAGAATAATAGAGTTATTTTTAAATAACACCTTCCAGCTATTATTTCTAACAGGATACAATAGAATGCGTAAACAATTATAATTAGCACTTGTTACTTTGTAACCACAAAGTACAGGACAAAGAGAGGTAACTTGAAATAAAGGATAAAAAACATTAATTATATTTTGTTTCTAAGTACCTACATCTATAATATATGTTAGCTGACCCAACAGACGTTGTTCTGTTCAAATAAAATAAAAGGAATCCTCATTGAAATTAACAGCAGCGCCACATAACGGGTTCAATTGTCAATTTAAACCATTCTCGAATCCCCTTGAATACACAAAAAAATTCATCAACATCGGTCCAACCGTTTAGGAGAAGTTCAGTAACATACACACGTACAAAAGAAATATAAAGACCAGCAACCTCGCTTCGCTTTCAGTCGCCTTACCCGCGTAGTTTCCGTTCCCGTGGGAATACCGGGATAAAATATAGCCTATATTACTCCCTGATATTATAGCTTTCTATTGGTGAAAGAAGTTTCGAAATTGGTTTAGCGGTTAAAGCATGAAAGCATAACAAACAAATAAACAATCAAACAAACTTACTTTCACATTTATAATATTAGTAAGGATTAAATTGATTTAGATAGATGGTCAACAATTATATTACTAAGTAGGGTTGACGTCATAACTATTCCCAAAACTTTTGTAATAGATAGAATGAAATAAGAGTACTTACATATCGCATAGGCCCTAAATATTTCAAATACAAGAGCGATGGCGATTCATATAAAAGTTCATAGTACCTACATTTTTACTTTTAAGAATAGTGAGGTATATTAACCACAGAAGGATACCGAGCGGGTCAGGGAGAAGAATTTCCACCCTATTTAGAGCTGTTGGCGTGTGCTCACTGAGGCTAGGGGTAGTCGGAGTGAAAATTAGTTCGCCACCCGCAGAAAGTCCGAATCGTATAACAAAAACAACCCGGCGCGTTATTTTCCGGGGCTGGGATGGGAGTACCCGAAAAAATAACAGATCAAGGAGCTACTAAAGTCAAGAATTCAGTGTATGAGTAACCAGTGTGATTAAGTAGCAAATTTTCGTGCTTTCATCTATGTTTTTTATATCGATTTAGTGGTTTAGGAGTGAAAGAGTAATAAACAAATAAACTTACAGTCGTATTTATTTCATTAGAATAGGATTATATGATGAGAAAATCTTAATAATCAATGACCAAGAGTTCCTAGTACCTAGCGAGGAACCCTTGCCTTTTTTGCCTGGGAAGTAATTCTCGTCATACGCATAGATCACGAAATCGTATTAAAACTCGTATTAGAAATCTTTCGTTCTCAATGAGCCTTCGAGAATGAATCAATTTAAAAGTATTTTTTGCCTAGGAAGCAATTCTCAAACGAATAGATTACAATCATCATCGCAGCCCAGATACGTCCCACCGTTGGGTTCTGGCCTCCTCCACAAAGGGAGGAAATTTGACCTACTATACCACGCTGGTAAGACATGTTGGTATATGGTTTTTCTTGATCGAGTTTTCCATCTCTTGCACAGATCATATGTGCAAATTATCTCCCTTATTTTTGTTTTGTGGGTGGGTCGCGGTCGGCGCGCCTCCGCACCACACCGTCCGGGGCGACAGAGGGGCTTAAGCACGCAACTCCCGCGACCCAACCTAAAACCACGTCGCCTTCGTCGTTGGGCCGACCACTGGGGCAGCGTTAACTTGTCGTCGGTGGTCGGCCCGACAGAATACCCCCTATTGGGGTACTCCCCTCGGGGAGGACGTCGGTCTTTCCTCACGCGGTCGGTCTCTCGGCGGGTGACGGACTAATCCCCAATCACGTCACCCGCGGCCTCGGCTAGGGCGGCATGAGGCGCAGATAGTTGCGCCTGCGCCGCCCCAGTCGCCGGCGGCGGATCTCCTCATCGAGGCTGCGCTCCTTGCGCAGGCGATCTGCCGCCTCCTTCCGCGAGATCACTGTCTCGCAAAAGGCTGCGACCGCGTCCCAATTTCAACGCTGTCGACCATCGCCCTAGCGATAGCCGGCAGCGTCAGGTCCGTACCGATGATTGCGACGAGTTCACAGCGCTGCACTGCCCAAGCCGCGCAGGCCTCGAGCGTATGGCGCGCCGTGTCCTCGTCGCAATCGCAGTGATGGCAGGACGGTGTACTCTCCCTCCTAACGACCTTGTGCAGGTATTTGGCGAAGCACCCATGCCCCGTCAAAACCTGCACCAGTCGGAAGGAGAGCACCCCGTGCCGCCTTTCCAACCACTGCATCAGCACCGGCCGGAAGGCCTCCACGGTTCGCACCCCGAACCGAGGCCTCTCCAGCCGGACTGCCCAACGGGCAATGACGTCTCGGCGGGCGTCGACGCGCCAGGCGGTGAGATCCCTTAACGAGACCACACCGCCCTCCGCTCGCACCCCTGTCACCCGCCGATATAGTCCGGCGAGCATCTCCGCCTCCAGGTCCCACGGGGGAGCCCGGCCAATAGGCTCGCTGCCTCCGTCGCCACTGTGCGGTATCCGCGAATGGCCCTGACCCTAAGTCGGACGGTCATGGACCCCGCCCACACCGGTGTACCATACAGGGCCATCGACCGGATGACCCCCGCGTACAGCCGTCGGAAATTATATCCCTTAGTGGTCTTTTATGGCATCCACGGGCAAGATAGGGAGTGGTGAATTGTATTATTAATCTGTCACCACACGGACAACAAATAGATTACAATATCGAGATAAAATACGAATTCGTACATTCTCGAATTGATCAATCAATTGATCTATCCTCGAAGACCTATGTCTTCGAGGATTAGATCAATTGTGAAAAGTTCGAATTACGAGATCGAATTAAAATTCGAATATCTAGAATTGCCTCTCTGATCCTGAATAAGAATTCGAAATGTAACCGATAGTAATCTTAAAATCATGTTTTATAAATCAACATTGTTATAATTGTATCGACCTAAATATCTGTAGGTTAATATTATGTGAGAATCACAAATTAATATAAACAGCAATAACGCAAAATGTTCATGTAATCGTGCGAGTCCAAGCTATATGACCGCCGCGGTAAGGTTGCAGGTGGAGGGCATACTGATATAATATTACATGGAGCTACTAAACAACACAATAATGATTCCTGATATTTATGCGAGTTTTTTTTTTTTTATTGTCCGATGGTGGCAAACGAGCAGGCAGCACACCTGATGGTAAGTGACGCTGCCGCACATGGACCTTTGCAATACCAGGGGCACAGCCAGGCCGTTGCCTACCGTGAAGAAAAAGCTCTTCTTAAACCTCGTTTAAAGAAGGATATGTCATAGCGCTCGGGAAACATAGCAGAAGGTAGTTCATTCCAGAGCCTGCATGTACGTGGGAAAAATGATCGCTGGAAACGTACAGTTGAAGACGTATTGTTTCCAGGTGAAATGGATGAATCCTGCTGCGGTATCGAGTAGTACCTTGGTAAGTACGTTGGCGAGTAGTAAACATTTGAATCAAACTACATATTTGTATGGATTTTATCGTTTTGGTACTTTTAATTAGGTACCCGAATATCTGGTTGACCGAGCTTTCCTCGGTATATTTATTTTGTATTTTTGCCAAACTTATTTAGATACATATTAATAAAAAATAAAATGATAAAATAAAAAAAATATATCAAAAATTACAAATAATAATAATAACACCGAGATTCGATCTCACGCTGTTTGAATGCGACTGGACAACTTCCCAATAGAGCTATTGTCACTCATTACAGCGATGGCGAAATTTGAATTCTCATTCTATTGACGTTTTATGTGATTGTATTGATTAGCTGAAAACACCGACAAAACAACATTTTCTATAAATGAAACCTAGCTAGATCGATTTTTTGGCCCCGAAACCTCTAGTATGCTAAATTGCATGAAAAATGTTGAAGCTGTTTCCGAGATCCTGAATATATATACAAAATTGGCCTCTGAAAATATGAGCTTTTAATATTAATATTAAGGTTGCCCGCATCGCACTTTTCGATTTCTCATAAGAATAACACGGGGAAAAAAATTTTGATTCTTGTAACTAATGAACCATACATTGCTCTGCAATTTCCATTAAATATATTTGTAGAAAATTGAACGCTCTACAAAAAAGTTCTGATATCATTTTTCGATGAATCAACTCATTCAAAAGTTATTCAAAGTCAAAATTAAATTCATCATGAATTTAGCCGTTTTCTTTATAATCCTCCGAAATTTATTAGTTTCAAGGTCTTAAAATGAATTGAAAGTTTATTACTAAGCTCTTAGAACTTGAAAAAATAAAATTATTATCTTTTGTCATTAAAGCGTCGGCGCCGTCGTTGGATGCAGGCAGCACAGGACCGCACTTTGTGGCGTACCATGAGGGAGGCCTACGTCCAGCAGTGGACGGTGATAGGCTGAAATGGTGATGATGATGATTAAAGATTGATTGTATTTTATTTTGATTGTACTTTACGAACTCTTTTCAACGTTCATGGTAACGGGTGGTTAGGATGTCTCACGTCCAATAAGTCATCGTTATAACAGAGATTTATATCTACCTGCTACAGAATTAGTTATTAAATTTTGACTCACGTGTTCAACAAGTTCCCGATGTTCAACAAGTCATCATTATTACAGAGATATACCTATATACATATATCCGCTAGAGTATTAGTTATTAAATTTTGATCTACATTATTCATACAAATTCATAGCCAGTACAAAAACAAAACATGAGACACCTTAGTAACTCCCGTAACCATGAATGCTTAATAATGTTCGAAACGTCAGGAAATTATATATCTTAAGCCTTCCCTAGCCGAGATCGCCGGTAAACGGACCGGTGAGTAGTCTACCACTCGCAAAGAGGCCACCACGAGGTTTTTTTTTTTTGGGTGGTGGTCTACGGTCAACGAACCCTCCGCCCGGCTCCGTCCGGGGCGTAGGAGGGGCGACGCACAGCCCCGTAACCCACCCGTAGCCCGTCGTCTTCGTCGTTGGACCGACCACCGGAGCCGAATCCTTGTCTTCAATAGTTGACCCGACGGAATACCCCGAGGGAGTACCCTCTCCTCTCGAGGTCCCCTTCATGGGACGTCGGTCGCCGTCGCGCGGTAAGCCTCTCTGCGGGTGACGGCCTAATCTCCGTTCACGTCACCCGAACACAGTACTGTTGCCGGAACGTTGAAGGGGACGGTCCCCCAAAAAAAAAAGGAAAATACGCGACAAAATTCTTATTTAACTTTATTGCAATGTATAGACCAGTATATAATAGGCTAAATTGCCATCCATTAGTGGAAATAGTCAACATCAAATAGAAAGATGTTTATGGAATAGTTTTATCATTGTAAAAATCTTTTATTTCATATTACGGGTGATGTTTTTTCAACACTTCTACATTTGGTAGAGTGCAAAATAGCTACACATACTCAACGATCAACACTTTATTAGTACACTTACTCTAATTTTAACACAACTTAATACGAACGGACTACAAGCACAACGTGCGAGGTCGATGTCTAGCGAACGACTGAACACCGTAGCTTTTGTTTTTTGTTTTTTTGTGTGTGACTTAGTTGTTAGCTTCAGATGGCTGTGACAAACTTTACCCGGACTGGTGGGTGAGCGCTGAAGGCTCTCAACCCGTAACACCGTAGCTAATGGCCGACCGCTTTTATAACCTTTTTGAATATCGATATTTATAACGTACGTTTATTGTTGGTCGATATTATTGTCTATAAAATCGTGTCGCTAACACATAGCTGTATGTGTTCAATAATCGCGTAGTTACCCAAATTCGTGTCATATTGCTCTTTATAAACCTTTCCACTTGTTGCTATGCTTAAAAGAATATTCATATAATAATACGATATTGTTTAAAAGCAGAATAAATGATAAGGAATTTGAATTAACAGTGGCAAGCATGATTAATGGCTAAATTAATTCAATTGTATTCTGTGAAATAAATTCATTAGAATATTTTCCTTTCCTCTTAATTTTTATTACATGAAGTTCAAAGACCTCTTTTTTAAACAAAGTTTTATACTTTATACGTTAAGGATTGAATTCTGCTAATGACAAAGGTATTCCGTGTGGTGACGGAGTAACAATACTATTCAGCATCTTGCCCGTGGGTGTCATAAAAGATGACTAAGGGATATAACACGCATATAATATCTATGCAAAGGAAAACTCAAAATAAAACACCATACCAACCCGTCTGACCAGCGTGGTATAGACGGCAATTTCGCTCCTATTCAGGAGGAGGCTCGACCTGATAATATTTCATATAATATTTCATAATCATTATCTCAACTAATGTACTTTCCACTTCTGGGCTCGAGCCTCCACCACAGTCGAAAGGACTTACTATACCACGTTAGTCAGATGGTATGTAGATTTTTATTTCGTTCTTTTCTTCTCTGGCATAAATAGTATATTCATATAAGATAACTTAGTCGTCTTTTACACACTCACTGAGGAAAAAGGAGATCGTAAATTGTATTCTTACTTCATTACCATATCGAGAATGAAATAGTCAAAAATCAACAATATCTTGTAAAATTGACGACATAGTATCAATTGGGATTTATTATTTATTATAACACGACCAGTTTGAGAATTAGATTTGTTCTATGCATGATATGACTACCCGTGATTTTACTATTATGGTTCTATTCTATTTGAAAGTCAGCGCTACACTGTCTCGGAGCAGCTGATGCTAAAATAGAACCTTTTTCGATCTCTTTGTATACTATTTGTTAGTTAATCTAGTGTCATTTGCCTTATATTCTATTTATTTTTACCTTATTTTTTATATATATTCTATTTATTTTTACCTTATTTTAGTATAATATTTAAGTAGGTATAGGTTTTAATTATTAGGTACTAGGTTTTAATTTCCGTTTGGTGACGGAATAAGAATACAATTCACCACCTCAATCTTGCTCGTGGATATCGTAAAAGACGACTGAGGGATGTAATATATATATAACATAGATGCAAGAGAATAAAACAAAACCTTATACCTGTCTGACCAGCATGGTATAGTAAAGTCAATTTCCCTCCTATTATAGAGGAGGCTCGAGCCCAGCAGTGGGACGCATATCAGCCCAGCAGGTGATGTGAGTTATATTTTAGTGTAATCTTTAAAAATTATATAGACACCAGCAGCGCCCTGCGGTTTCACCCGCAGCTCCTCTTCCCGTGGGAATATCGGGATAAATTATAGCCTATGTGTTATTCTAATATGTAAGCTATATTATTGTTAAGTTTCATCAAAATCCATTCAGTAGTTTTTGCGTGAAAGAGCAACAAACATCTTCACATTTTCACGTCTTCACATCCTCACATACTTTCGCGTTTATAATATTAGTAGGACTGTATCGATATATTACTCTGAGATCGATATAAATGTGTTTTCTATCTTTTTTTCAATTACCGTATCCAATGTTTATACATCATTAAAAATCAGTGTCGAGAATGTTCATTGAACACAAGTTATAATTACTTACATCGGAGTACACAATTAATTGTCCACCCATGAAGTTACACTGTTACCTAGATTATGTTATTATCTGTCTCTTAAATGACATACTAATTAAGTCTTGTCGATCTTGATCTGTCAGAAAAACTGGGACAAGTTTCAGACGTATTTGATTTCTAATAGAATACTGTATGAAAAATTAATCACTTACATAAATTAAAGTGTCCATGTGATGACGGAATAAGAATACAATTTATCACCCAGTTTCTTGTCCGCGAGTGTTGTAAGAGACGAGTAAGGGATTATATTAGGCCCTTATTATATGAAATTGGCGTTTTATACGAGAGGGGTATAAAGTCAATTTTCTTTTTTTGTAAAAAATATTTAATTAATCAAATTCTATGCACTTTTGCCATCTCATAGGTAGTTCACTGATCCCTTTACTAAAAAACCATGGGGGCGAGAATCAATAAACTCTTTGAAGGCGGTTTAGACTGCCGCATCGGAGTTGAATTTTTTCCTTGTAAGAAGTTGTGCAAATACCGGCAAAAATGATAATCTGTTGGAGCAAGGTCCGACGAGTACGGTGGATGTCGCAGACATTCCAATTGTAGCTCATCTAACTTAGTGGTTGTTTGTTGTACAGTGTGTGGTCTTGCGTTGTCGTGAAGCAGCAGTGACCTAGAGCGATTGACCAATCTCGCTTATTTAGCAGCGAGTTCTTCCTTCATGATTTGTAGTTGCTGATAATAGATATCTGCCGTAATCGTTTGGCCAGATTTTAGAAAGCTGTAGTGAACGACACCCACGCTAGTCCACCAAACTCACAAGTAAATTTTTCGGAGTCAATTTACGTTTAGGGCAGGATTTGGCTGGGCCGCCAGGGTTCTGCCATTACGACCAGTGCTTCCGATTATCGAACAGTATCCAATTTTCATCACAAGTAATGATTCGATTTAAAATCTCTTCATTATTGTGTGGGTTGAGCAAAGTAACACAGCAGTCGACGCGTGTTTGCGAGTTCGATTCACTCAATTCATGAGGTACCCATCGTTCAAGTATTTATACTTTCTCGATTTGCTTCAAGTGGATTAATAAAGTTTTGTCACTTACCCTGAAGCCTGGAGATATCTCTGAAGTGCTTTGTGATGGATCCGCTTCCACAGAAAGGCAGAAGAATGAAAAGCTATTCATTCTTATTTGCCACTCTGGTCTCCGGCCGTCCATGGGGTTGGTTCTGAAGGTCGAAATTTCCAGAACGAAAACGTTGAAACCAAAAACGTACCGTGCTTTCTTTTGCGACACCCGCGCCGTACACATCATTAATCCTTCGAGCTGTTTCTGCAGCACTGGTGCCATGGTAGAACTCGTATTCGTAAATATACCGATATTTCATGTTTTCCATTATGCTGTAATAAGCGACGAAGCGGCGGATCACCTGCGCGAGGAGCGCAGCCTCGATGAGGAAATCCGCCGCCGGCGACTGGGGCGGCGTAGGCGCAACTATCTGCGCCTCATGCCGCCCTAGCCGAGGCCGCGGGTGACGTGACCGGGGATTAGTCCATCACCCGCTGAGAGGCCGACCGCGTGAGGAAAGACCGACGTCCTCCCCGAGGGGGGGACGTTGGTCGATGGGAGGGTACCCCAATAGTAGGAGTATTCCGTCGGGTCGACCACTGACGACAAGTTAACGCTGCTCCAGTGGTTGGCCCAACGACGAAGGCGACGTGGTTTTTGGGTGGGTCGCGGGAGTTGCGTGCTTAAGCCCCTCTGTCGCCCCGGACGGAGCGGTGCGGAGGCGCGCCGACCGCGACCCACCCACAAAAAAAAAAAAATGCTGTAATAAGCGACGCCAAAGAAAAAGAAATAATGAGGAAAAAATGAATAACTGTTTTCAAAATTCAAATATATCAGCTAAATGAATTAATAAATTTGAATTTGGAATTCTTAACCAAAGAGGAGATATTTCAGATCAAAGTGGTCAGTACGACAGAACGCTAATTTCATATGTAAGAACCTAATATATGCATATTTATCTAAGAGAAATGAATCTTGAAATTAAACTTTATACAGACACGTCTCACCAGCGTGGTAAGAAGGTCAATGTGCCCTCCTATTGTGTAGATAGCTCGAGCTCAACAGTGGGATGTTTATAAGCTGAAATGATGAATGATGACAATTATATTAAAATACTCTTTTAGCTTTGTACTATTGCCAAAAAACACTTGGCAATAGTACAAAGATAGAGTTTTGACCAAATTTCTCCTCTTTTAGTTATATACAGGTTATTATAATATCCATTACTAGTTGACCCAACAGACGTTGTTTTGTTCATATCTAAAAAAAACATTAAAAGGAATTCGCCTTGCAATCTATCCCAGTGCCACCTGACGATTCTAGTTATTAATCTAAACTACTTTCATATCCATCGGACCAGCCACAAAAAAAAACATCAAAATTGGTTCAGCTCTTTAGAAAGGGTTCAATTACAAACATACGAACAGAAGATTTATACATATAAAGATAACAGTGAATATATATTCATTATAGTAATAGAATGTTGTGTGGTAACGGCCACGAATATAACCAACCCTTAAACATTGCTCGCGGATTTCGTAAACAACGGCTCGTCAAAAATTGCATTTCCAAAGAGAGTTGATGTCAGCCAGGTGGCTGGTCATAAAGTTATTGCCAATAACTTTTGCAATAGGTATACCATGAAAGAAGAGCATACGGCCTCAAGTAGAAGTAATAAGAACAGGGTGATTATGATGGTTCATTATAATAACGGTAATAACTAAAAATTAATATACCTCTTTTTTTTTTTTTTTTTGTGAGTGGGCCGCGGTCGGCCCGCCTCCGCACCACTCCGTCCGGGGCGACAGAGGGGCTTAAGCATGCAACTCCCGCGACCCACCCGAAAACCACGTCGCCTTCGTCGTTGGGCCGACCACTGGAGCAGCGTTAACTTGTCGTCAGTGGTCAGCCCGACGGAATACCCCCTATTGGGGTACCCTCCCATCGACCGACGTCCCCCCCTCGGGGAGGACGTCGGTCTTTCCTCACGCGGTCGGCCTCTCGGCGGGTGACGGGCTAATCCCCGGTCACGTCACCCGCGGCCTCGGCTAGGATATACCTTTGGAATGATTTAGGTTAATTTATTGATAGCATCAAATTACTTCCTATCAAATTAAATCATTTAATCATAATATATTGTAGATAAGGTTGATATTTAAATATTTGTAATTGGATACTTCATACAAATCAACGCTGAGCATTTTATTAGTTTCAACGCTTCCGTAGCGGCAAGTTGTAAAGAATCATTAAGGCGGTAAACTATGGTAGCTTAAATTAAATGGAAGACCTATCGTTTTTCTAAAGCTCAAGATTTATCTATGACTGATATAGTAAATATTGCTGTTTTATTTGATCTAATTATAGCTGGTTTTTAAATGATAACTTATTTAGTAGAACAATACTGTAGACAGCCGTGGGCCGGTTCGTCCGAGGTAGTATCACACTCTTACAGAAAATCGACGACTGAGTAGTAGCAATTTGTTACTGCGCTTCGTTCGATGAATGAGAGAACCGGTAGTCCAACTTACTGAGGGTGTTTAATCTATCTTAAAGTCTGTCTCTAACGTAATTGAAAATAATAGGAGGACGATGACGCAATTTTAATAACGATGTATTTATAACATGTTGTATGGAATAAGCCATTATTATTTCTACAATATAACCGTGTGAAAGATTATATTTCCTATACCTACTAAAATATGTGCATATAATTGCACTTAAATCTAAAACAAAACATACATGTTATGTACAAGTTGTTTAGAACGTATAAATAATTATATTCAACGGAAAACTGATTTAACGTAATTACTGTGTACTAAATGTTACAGTATTTCGATTCGAGCTGTAGATGCATAATAGATATCCCTATGTGGTGATAATTTAAAAAGAAACGAGGATATAAACAAAATAAAAACACTCTTTTGTAATTGAAAAGTGCGATGCAGAAAATGGGAATAGCGACATCTATTGAATGATGCCAAAATCTCATTCGTGCATTGTCAACGGTCCTCAGTGTGCAGTTTCAAATTCGTTGAACGTTTAAAAGGGGGTAAAAATCACGTTCAAAGATTCCGTTACGTACAAACCAAGATAATATAGACTTGATAAAAATACAATGTAACGAAATAGTATGCCAGTATCTCACCCTCAACAATCGTATGATAATACTTCTGAATCAAAAACGCAAAATTAAATATAATAAAGACATATAATCATCAGTGTTTACATACGGATACAATTATTTAATAATTCTAAGGCTTTTCTAGCCGTGAGCAACCTATCATATTTACATCAAGGAGCTTATCAACATGTTGCAATGCGTCAAACTATTCAGCACTTAATTATATATTACATGCAAGTATAAACATACATAAGCTAAGGACAACTGCACGTTATACCAGTAGGGCAAACTTTATTTGTTTCAAAATGTGGATCAAAATTTAATAACTAATTCTTTAGCGGGTAGATATAAATATCTGTATTAACGATGACTTGTTAGACGTGAGACACTTTAGTCTGCCCGTGAAAGTGAGAAGTGTTCAAATCATTAAACTTTATTGATATTAAGCCTTTTTTGATGTATCTAGCCATATGTCATCTAAGACAGCCGAAGCAGATAAAAGACCGCGTATGTCTTTATAACCCAACTATATTGTCCCTCACAATCATATTGGCGGGCCACCAATGCCGATTCCCTGGCTTCGATAGTCAGACCTACGTATTATTCTTTTGGATACCAACGTCCAATGCCGCTCCAGAGACGAAGCGCAAGTTGTCATGCGAGTGGTGGACTAATCGAAGGACTGATAAAACTCTTGTGCTGCCTGCATCCAGCGGTTCCCTTCGATCCATGCGATATCGTCAGTGTACCTAGTGTCAAACAAATTTTGAATATATAATTTGGTGTATAATACACAGATAAGCAAAATAAAATTTTTACCTTATAGTAAATTATACTTATTATATGTACAGCAAACGAATTATGTCGTAAATTTTGCAAATTATTTTACCAGCAATTACTTCAATGTAAAATAATTAAGTTGTCTTGTCAAATATTTATTGAAGGTATATAATTAATGTTTGATCACTAAATTAGTTTGTATAACCTTTCCACGTTTTGCTAAGAAATATTTAACATGTGGAGAAGAGCGACTAAAAATAAACTCATTTGCAAAAAAAACGGGCACCTAAGCAATGAACCATTTCAAATGTTAATATTTCTTTGTTTGATAATTATAGGTAGTTTTATCCACACAATTTGCTAAATTAATAAGAAAATAATCGTTTTCATCAGTATTTCATAAAATTTAGATACAATTTATGGGAAATAATGCTAAACCTCGCTAGTAGTGTATATTCGCTAGTAGTGCATATGCTCATGAAGTAAAAATAAAAAAGTTTTTTTGTTTGTTTTTCTTTAATAAAGTAAAAGCAGATAAATGTTTAGTATCGAGTGTGACCCCCTCTAGCTAAAATCACAGCTTGAATTCGTCTGGGCATGCCAGCGAGTATATCCCGGATACTTGCTTGCGGAATACGTTCCCACTCCGCAGTAATCACATTCTTCAGCTCTCTGATGGTCTGCGGAGCCGGGTGTACTGATCTCACACGCCGTTTCAGAACGTCCCAGACATGCTCTATGGGATTGAGGTCGGGACTTCGAGCTGGCCAATCCAAACGACGAATGCCGACCTCTTGCACATACGCATTAACATCGCGGGATCGGTGGGCGCGAGCATTGTCGTCCATAAAAATCGAGTCTTCACCTAGAGCGGCCAATGCGGGTTGTGCATGAGAAATTAGAACTTCCGTTATGTATCGATGCCCAGTCAGTGAGCCGTTTTCAATGAAGACTAACTCTGTACGATCCATTGAATTTATTCCTGCCCAAAACATAACAGAGCCCCCACCATAAGGTGTGATTTCTTCGAAACATGCCTCTGCAAAGCGTTCTCCTTGTCTTCTTAGCACTCGCCGACGTCGATCTTCACCGAACAGAGATATCCTGGCTTCATCAGAGAACAAAACCCTATTCCAATCGTCTTGAGTCCATGATTCACAATTTCTAGCGAACCTAAGCCTGTGAACTCTGTGCTCACGGAGTAATTTGGGGCCGCGGGCCGGGCGGTGACTGCGTATATTGGCAGCGAGAAGCCTCCTCCTGACCGTCCATAGACTAATATGCACATTTCTTACTTCTTGGAGGTTGTTCTTAAGATCCACATACGAAGATTTGCGATTTCTCAATGCGCGACTCACAAGAAAACGATCATCCCGTGGTTGGGTACATGGTTTTCTTCCAGAACCAGGCCTTCTCTCGACGGAACCAGTCTCCTGATATCGCTGCCAGGTCCTTTGGACTGTCGAGCGACTAACATTTAGCCTCCTAGCCACGAAACATTGGCTGCAACCCTCTTCAAGCAGCGCGATAATTTTGGTAGCTTTTACCACTTTATCTACCATTTTTGATACAGCCAAACAGCATTAAATAAAGCTTTGACAGTCAAGGATATGAAATTAATCGATAAAAATTGAATAAAAGTTATGAAAGTCGATGTTAACTTCTGGAACTTCGCGCCAAAAATGTAGGATAAAAAGGGGTTTTCTGTAAAAATGAACATCAAATGAAAAATTGAATTTAGAACGTACTTTTTTAAATACCACAGCATTTTTAAAACCGGCCAGTAACGTGTACAAACGATTGAAACCTTTTTGGTTTTGTATCTTTTTAAATATGAATGAAAATCAAAACCGCCCGTTTTTTTTGCAAATGAGTTTATATATATTATTTTTTGATTATTTATTAATGATGAATAAAATGTACGTTTTGGTGATGACGGAGCAAGAATCCAATTCACCCACCACTTATCTTGCCTGTGGGTGTCTTGAAAGCCGACTAATTGTATATCGTTTCCATATAACAGCAAGAAAAAGAAAACCCAAAATAAAACCCTACAACAGGTGTAACCAACGTAGGTAGTCGATTTCCTCCTATCGTGAAGGAGTTTGCGTGCCATGCCGCCCTAGCCGAGGCCGCGGGTGACGTGACCGGGAAGTTAGTCCATCACCCGCCGAAAGGCCGACCGCATGAGGAAAGACCGTCATCCTCCCCGAGGGGGGGACGTCGGTCGATGGGAGGGTACCCCAAGTAGGGGGTATTCCGTCGGGCCGACCACTGATGACAAGTAACCCTGCTCCGGTGGTCGGTCCAACGACGAAGGCGACGTGGTGTTCGGGTGGGTTGCGGGTGTTGCATGCTTAAGCCCCCTCTGTCGCCCCCGGACAGAGTGGTGCGGAAGGGCGCCGACCGCAGCCCACCCCAAAAAAAAAATCGTGAAGGAGGATAATACGAGTATCAATTAGAGTCGCCCCTTCGTCTATTGGCATAGCGATAGTAGCATTAACGATGCGGGAGGCTCATGTCCAATAGGGAACATCAATATGATGATGATGGCATTGATTAATAAATTTATCACAGCCTATATAAGTCCCACTGTTGGGCTCAGACCTCCTCTACAAAATGGGAAAGGAATTGACCCACTATTCCACGCTGGAAAGATGTGTTGAAGTAGGGTTTTATATCGAGTTTTCCTTCTCTTGCATAGATGTTACCTGTTTATTGCCCTCCTTCATCTTTTACGACACCCATGGATAAGAAGGGGTGGTTAATTGTATTCTTACTCATTAACCACACGGATGGATACGTAATGAATACGGCTTGTGAAACTCTATCATAGGTACATAAAGGGATGTTCTTCTTCTTTTCAGACCATACACGCTCACTACCTCACTAACCTTTGTAGACAGGCTTTCAAAAATCCCACTAACATGAAGAGTTTGCATAAGGTTTTATTTTATAATTTCATGAAAGAAATCCTGAAAAGCTTTTTTTTTTTTGGGGTGGGCTGCGTTCGGCGCGCCTCCGCACCACTACGTCCGGGGCGACAGAGGGGCTTAAGCACGCAACACCTGCAACCCACCCGAACACCACGTCGCCTTCGTCGTTGGGCTGACCACTGGAGCAGGGTTACTTGTCATCTCCAGCACTCCGTAAAAGCGTGGAAGGGACCGCTGTTAGTTTTAGTGGGTATTCCGGTTGCATAGGCGACTGGTGAGTCTCATACACCCCCCTCGTCTGTGACCGGCGAGGGGTAGTGCGTAAATTGCATTTCCACAGCGTTAACAAAAAAAAAAGAGGGTTACTTGTCATCAGTGGTCGGCCCGACGGAATACCCCCTACCCGGGGTACCCTCCCATCGACCGACGTCCCCCCCTCGGGGAGGACGTCGGTCTTTCCTCACGCGGTCGGCCTCTCGGCGGGTGACGGAGTCCTGAAAAGCTTAAAATAGATATCATGATCATCCCAGCTCACATAAGTCTCCCTGATGCATTCGAGCCTTCTCTAAAATGAAAGAAAAATTGACGTACTATACCAAGCTGGTAAGACGTATTTACAGGGTTTATGTCGAGTTTTCCTTCTCCTGCATAGATATTATCTGCATAATATATCCCTTAGTCGTCTTTTACGATATCCACGGCCAAGATAGGAAATGGTGAATTTTAATCTAACTCCGTCATTACACGAAAAAACAGTACAAATAAAAATTAGGGCGTCATATTAAAATCTTCGCAGTAAGCCGTACACACCATTTTAACTTGAAACTTGTCCGCATAGAAACTTAAACGTGAGATCGACTATTTCGTTCTTTCCAAGGTCTACGGCATTCTTCAAACATTTGTTTAAGACAATTGTCGCTTAGCAACAGTAACTTTGCATTATCATTACGCCACCGCACCTTCCTTCTGCATTTAGGCCCAATGTGGTAATTCTGACGTCCCATTTCAGTCAAGGCTCTAACTTCTACAACTATGTCCATAGCAAAAACGTCTAAATATCACTATTTTGTTCAATCTACTATAAACCTTATAGTTTATTTATTAAGACAGCTAATACTACTAAAGTAAAATATTGATGATACTGTTCCATATCCCTGCCAAGGTCCTACCGCGAGGCAGTGCACACATTCGCGTAATAACGCCAAAAGCCTAAATGTTCTTCGTGTATTTTTACTAAATTCATTTGTATTTCAAACGCGTTAGAGTTTATTTTAAAGTATTCAAATATATGTAAGTAATCCGTTTTAAATATAACACATTACACAAAGGAATAACGATAGTGTTGAAGTGTTACACTGCGGTACGTGGAACCACGAATGTCACGTACTTTTAACCATAATCTACTCTTGAATTTTTTATTACATTTAAATAAACTAAGCAAATTGAGCTATATTTTAATGTATTTATAGTTGATAATTAATTAACAGTTACTTGATCAAAAGCTTGAGCTAATTCTAAATGACATAGATATCAAACTATAATACTAGAGGGCATAATATTGTATTAGAAAACATGTGATTAAGATTAATGCTGACAAATGTGGGCAGTAAAAATGATTACAGATATTGTTATAATTCCTTGCAGCTATGATAAACATAATGAGTTTTGGTAGTTCATAAATATTTATATTTTATATTACATGTCGCAAAATAAATATTACAATTGCAACTAACATTATAAATGCGAATACAAGTTGTTTGTTTATTACGTTGTAACGCCTTAACAGATCAAATAGTTATCATGGATGGATGTCGTAAAAGACGACTAAGGGACATAATATGCACATAACATCTGTGCAAAAGAAGGAAAACTCGAAATAAACCCTATACTAACATGTCTGACCAGCATAGTATAGTAGGTCAATTTCCCTCCTATTGTGGAGGAGGCCCGAGCTCAACAATACATATGTGGGCTACGATAATGACGATGAAGATATCCTATATGGAATACGAAATAAAACCCTAAAAAAAATTAATAATCCAAAAAAGTTCTATGGGTATATTTGGCCCTGATAAATTTAAGAGATTAAAAAAAGCTGTATGGTTTTAATAATGTGTAAGTGGCCTTTCGTATAGTGATAAATTAAGAATTCGATTCACCATCTTCTAAAATTTACTAACCCTATCTTACCCGTGGTGTTTTAAAGACAATTAATGGATATTATACGTCTATGAGATTCTAGTTAAATGCCTCTCTAGATCAAAATGAACCATAACTACCACTCTTGCCAGACGTGTTGGCACGGTTCAATGTTACAAGTTTCCCAAAAGATTATATCAGATATTAGTGTTACTGCTTACACCTATTTCGGATGTGAATTGACAGCAAGAGAACAGTTGATCCTTATAGGATGAAAAATATAGGATTAAAAACACAACATTACTTTTCTATATAAGTTATATGAATCATATACATTTGATAGTTAGATCCACATCATTATGATTCACTCTTTCGCCCTCCACTGCTGCACGTAGACGGAAAAAGGGATACTGCTACGCTTCAGAGGTGGATTTGAGATCGCAATGAGGTGTTATACGTTTTTCAAAAGATAGTTGCTGCCAGCTGATGACGCTTTGCCTTATATTGCGATTCTCACAAACAAGTAACAGTGGTCATCAATTGAATTATTTTTCCGTCAGCACACGTGGAATTGAATAGAGAAGACACTTAAATTTTATTTCTTTGCATCAGTATTTAAATTTTTGTTATGTCAAAATAGTAAGTTTTTTCATACTTACACGGTTATTGATCGTGCCCATATTATGCTTATAATATAACTGTGTATATAAGGAGTATAAGTTACTCCTCTTATAAACACCCAATAAAAAAAATTGCTCGGTTCTTGAATCGAATCCAAGACCTCATGTACTGTATTATCTGAGATATTTAAGCCTTGAAATTCGCAGGCAAAGCGACTGAAACCGAAGCGAAGCGAATGCGGTCGTTCTTAATACATTTTTAATAATTAAAATTAATTTTAAGTAAATTCGAATAAACTGCTCTGAATTTTAAGATTAAATTGATGATTTTATTTATTAATTACCGCTTATATTCACCGTCAAATATCAGTGACCGGACTGTAATTGTACAATAATACAAGTAATGCATACTTGGCGGATGCGATCGAGGACGTTTACACACGAAAAAAGCCGTGTAAAGTGAACGGAACAAATGACTATAGATCCTATTGTCCAATTATACCTTTTTCATATAGTTAGATAACATTTTTCCATGTGCTGACGGGGTAACAATAGAATTCACCAATTCTAACTTTGGTCATGGTTGAAACGTTTTAAAGCATTTGGAAAAAAAATTAAGATATTTATTGTAATAAATTAACCCATTGCTGGCTTTAATAATAATAATTTTGTGATAAGTTTTTTGACAATTATCTACGAGTACTTATTTCAATCCGAACCACAGTGATAAACCTAGCTGACGACTATGGCGAAACGACGTAGACGGAGGTGCACGGCGTATTTTAATCATTAAAGTCAGGCATAATCTCTTCCCGTGTGGTGACTAAGTAAGAATACAATTCACCACCCTCTCTCTTGCCCGTTGGCAGTGGCGTAACTAAAGGGTGGCAAGTCGGCAAAATGCCACATTCCCCCAGTCGGAAGGGGCCCCCGGTCAGAGGAGAATCGCAATTCCCAACATAAATATTATAATTGTTGGTTCAGCTTCCTCATATATTTGGGGAGTCCGATAAATTTGCCGATTGCCACGGGCCTCGAACGGTATAATTACGCCAATGCCTGTGGGTGTCGTAAAATATGACTAAACTAAGGTATATAATATCTACGAAGAAAAGGAAAACTCAAAACAATACCGTGTCCCAATACATCTGTTTAGTAGGTCAATTTCCCTCCCAGGCCCTCCTGGGAGGCCCGAGCCCAACAGTGCGACATACATATGGGTCCGATGATAATGATAATGATGATGATAACTCCTTAATTGCTCTTATTTAGTTTGATAGGGGAATAAAGAAAGGTACAATGCAAATGGATAAGCAAAAACTCAATTCTTTATCTTTGTAATCTCTTGAGAAAGTCAATTACAAAAATATATTTGCTACTTAATCACTCACCACACAAACTGATCCTAGCTCTCCTCTCTGGATTTGCCACATAAACGTTTTTCTAAGACTGACTTCAAGTAAATAAAATAACTGAACTAAGAAGGATGCTTATTAAATTTTTATCTAGATTATGATCTGCATTAATTTTATTCAATCGTGAAAAAATTCCTTACTTAATTTATACGTTTCCTTCGTGCTGTGAATGTTATTATTATGGTTTAATTTGCTTTGTTTAGGTAGAATACTTGATATATTATTACATGCTATTACGGTTAAAATAGCCTTGAATCAAACATGTCCAATACCATGCCATGAGAAATATTTATTACAAGACCAACTAAGCAGTACAAAAAAATCCTAGAGATTTCCGTAAGATAACATTAGCATACGGATTCGAGCTTTATTTATACACGACCTACGATCGTACTTCTACATAAAAGGGCTGTGTATTTCTACAAAATACATAAAAATCCAAGCGAAAAAAACTCTTACTCGAACAAAAAAGTATAATAAAGTTCTGTCCAAAATATCAGCCAAGGTTTCACAGAATTTAGAAAAAAATACAAGAACATATTTTGCCCACAATTTAACGACTTTTTATTGAATAAGTAAAACAAATTCTATTGTTCACTATAATGCGACTATAATGACTTATTATATAAACGAAAAAAGTACTAAATACGAGAATTCTAACAAAAACAAGGCAATTTTCGCGTTGACATTGAAAACACGCATTTCACGGTCTTTTCGGACATGAGTTCATTGCAACTTATTTGCATACGAAAAGGCGTAGTGACAGCTTTGACTTTGCCGGTATCTGCGTTGACTTTCGTTGAAAAAGGCAAAAACAAACCATCATAAACGACGCAACTACCCAGAATAGTTTTTGCGCTAATAAAGCCGAATGCTTATTTGTCCCACTTTTTGTTATATGATCCAATTTTTTTCGGCATAGCGACGACAATGGTAAAATTATGTCGTAATATTCGAACAATAGATTGTTTGTGTTTCACTGTTAGCGTCTTTGACTAATACCGATTGGGGTCCAAAAGGTAAAACGTATACTGCACAACATAATTTACTTTCAATTTTGTTTTGCCTTCCATTAAAAAATATTACATCATCGAAATTTGTTTCGCTGGAATTATAAACCGTTCATTACTGATTTTTTATACCTGCTATCGTCGAGATTTCTTTTAGCTTAATTTCAACTCATACACGCCCTACTGTTGGGCTCGAGCCTTCTCTACAATAGGAAAGGAAATAACCTACTATACCATGCTGGTCAGACGTATTGATAGAGGGTTTCTTTTAAGTTTTTCTTCTCTTGCATAAATGTTATATGCATATTTAATCCCTTAGTCGTATTTTACGGGCAAAAAGCGAGTTGTGAATTGTATTCTTACTCCGCCTCCGTCACCACTTTTCTTATGAAAATTTAAGTGCAGCATTTAAGCAATGTAGTAAAAAAATCAAAAAAATATTAGGTTATTGTAGTTAGCGGGTTACCTTCACAAGCCTCAAATGCCTTATATTCTGTGCCATGTTCTATTCCAGGCATTTTTGTTTTCCCAGATGTGAATAAAGTTTCATCGCAATAGTACAAAACAAATACAATTGGATAACATAAAAGAGAAACCAAGACACATACATTTTAATAGATATCTAAATATACAGAAAAATGCAATCCTAAATTACAATTGCTATAAACCATTAGAAGCATTCAACTAATTCCAACATTCTCGCTCTAAAAATGGTTAAAAAATGCATACCTACTTATTCGACATTAAACCCTCATGATTATTTAAATATGGCAAACTACGTTAACGTCATTATGTGACATATTTATTATTTCAATGTATACTTAACAGTTTTCTATATAATAAATTAAAATAGTTTCTCGAGTCTGTTTCCTTGGAATATAATGACCACACAGTACCGGATAGGATTAGCATTATAGCACTTAGTTGGTTTTCAGTACACCCATGAATAAATTTATATTTGGTAGTACTTATACCCTCGACCATACGGCATTGGCTGTCTTCCACTATCGCCTTAGGGATCCATAGGCATTTTAAATATCTATCCTCTGAACTACGTTCTACTGCACTCAAGGATAGCATCTCGATGGTCCCTACCTACATAGAGACACGTCAAAAATGGCATTTTTTTATTGTATTCTTTACGCTTTAGATTTTCAATATGCACATTTCATACTGCATATGTATTAAAAATCTAAAGCCTTTTTTTTTTTTTTTTTGAGGTGGGTCGCGGTCGGCGCGCCTCCGCACCACTCCGTCCGGGGCGACAGAGGGGCTTAAGCACGCAACTCCCGCAACCCACCCGAAAACCACCTCGCCTTCGTCATTGGGCCGACCACCGGAGCAGGTTTACTTGTCGTCAGTGGTCGGCCCGACGGAATACCCCCTACGCGGGGTACCCTCCCGTCGACCGACGTCCCCCCCTCGGGGAGGACGTCGGTCTTTCCTCACGCGGTCGGCCTCTCGGCGGGTGACGGACTAATCCCCGGTCACGTCACCCGCGGCCTCGGCTAGGGCGGCATGAGGCGCAGATAGTTGCGCCTGCGCCGCCCCAGTCGCCGGCGGCGGATCTCCTCATCGAGGCTGCGCTCCACGCGCAGACGATCCGCCGCCTCCTTCTGCGAGATCACTGTCTCGCAGAAGGCTGCGACCGCGTCCCAGTTCCTGACGCTGTCGACCATCGCCCTAGCGAAGGCCGGCAGCGTCAGGTCGGCACCGATGATTGCGACGAGTTCACGGCGCTGCACTGCCCAAGCCGCGCAGGCCTCGAGCGTGTGGCGCGCCGTGTCCTCGTCGCAATCGCAGTGGTGGCAGGACGGTGTACTCTCCCTCCTCCTCCCTCCTCACGACCCTGTGCAGGTATTTGGCGAAGCTCCCGTGCCCCGTCAACACCTGCACTAGTCGGAAGGAGAGCACCCCGTGCCGCCTCTCCAACCACTGCATCAGCACCGGCCGGAAGGCCTCCACGGTTCGCACCCCGAACCGAGGCCTCTCCAGCCGGACTGCCCAACGGGCAATGACGTCTCGGCAAAAAAAAAAAAAAAAAAATCTAAAGCCTAAAGAATACAATAAAAAAAATGTCATTTTTGACATTTATTTACGTAGGGACCGTCGATCGATGTAATACTTATAGGAATAAAAGTATCGCTTTTACATATGGTGACGGAGTAAAAATACAATTCACTACCCCTTCTCTTGCCCGTGGGTGTCGTAAAAGACGTCTAAGAGGTATAATACGCATATAACATATATACAAGAGAAAGAAAATTTTAAATAAAACCCTATATCAGCCCGTATATCAATAAAAGTTTACCTTTAATTAACAAAAGCTATATTCTAATAGTTTTGCCTGTACTGCCTGCATCTAACGGCTCGCTACGCCTGTGACCAAGTCGACAGTTTATTTGACATAACTTTTTATTCACTCCACTATACAAGAAGGCCAATTTAGACCGAAATCTATACAGGTGGTCCATTTAGATGAAATAGTAGACAGATGGTTCACTTGAATAGAATACTACATATGGTCCATGTAGATAGAACACTATACAGGTTTTAAACTACTATTTAGATATAAAATAAAATAATAAAATTGTTACCTAAATGAGTTGAATTATTGTATTGGACAAAATGGTTGTCATTTTGAACACCTACTTAATTAAATTAACATGATATAGGTACAATGCTTTTTGTACATTTTAGATATCATGTTTCATAGTATAATTTACATCTTATGACCTACACAATCGATATTCAAATAGTAATGTAAGTTTTATTTTGCAATACGACCGGATTCGATACCTGAACTTTGTGCAAGTTTATTTTTAAGATTTTTACGCTCTTTTTCTTTTCACTAAATCCTAAGAATAGATCTTTGTGTCTTATACTTATTGACTTGCCTCCTAGCCTGACATGGGGCGATTTCGAGATGTTCCTTCATTTTCAGTGATCTGCTCACATTTTTTAGCCGTCTATTACGAGACCCACGAGAGGAAAGGAGGGTGAATTATTATATACTCCATCAATATACAGAAAGAACTTGTATCTACTCAAATAAATAAAATTGTAAGTGACTATTTGTAATGTCAAAATAGTTGATTTTTATATTTTTTGTCTATCTGTTTGTTCCGGGTAATCTTCAAAAGAGCTGGACCGATTTTGATAATATTTACAACCAAGTCTATATAGGTAAGGAGTAACTTAGTCGATATATGCCAGAAAATACCTATGAAATTTTGCCCGGTCCGAGACTCTAACCTGAGGCCATATTTTAGGATATTATAGATTTAATATACGGAGCTAAAGCGACTGGAACCGAGGGCGGGTCGCTACTCTATGTATACATTTATACTCTATACAAATAAATAAAATTGAATGTGTCTGTGTGTAAAGTCAGAATAATACGTTTTTTTTCATGCTCAAACTTATTTATAAGATACCCATGCCTAAAAACCACTTTTAAAATTTTTTTGTCCGTCTGGCTGTTTATTCTGGGTCTAATCTTTCAAACGGCTGCACCTATTTTAATAATATTTTATTACCGGGCATGTGTCTATATAAGGAGTAACTTAAGCTATTTTTCCACTCAAGAAACCCTAAAAAGTTTTGCCCAGTCCAGCAATCAAACTCAACGCCTCATGGAATATTTTAAAAGATATTGAAAATGTAAAACCGAATCGAAGCGAAGGTCTCTTATCTTACTAGTCTATACCAATAAATAAAATTGGAGTGTCTGTTTGTAATGTCAAAATAATAGGCTTTTTTCATACTCACACGGTTATTTGCACGACACCTATGCCTAAAATAGCAATTAAAAATTTTTTGTCTGTTTGTCTGTCTGTCTGTTTGTTCCGGGTAATCTTCAAAACGGCTGGACCGATTTCAAAAATTCTTTCTCCAATGGAAAGCTATAATATCAGGGCGTAAACTAGGCTATATTTTATCCCGGTATTCCCACGGGAACGGGAACTATGCGGGTAAAACGACTATAACCTATAACCGAAGCGAAGCGAGGGCGGATTGCTAGTTTTTAATAAAATTCAATAACCTTTTTATCCTCACTACCTACCTATTAAAACAAACAAAGATGTTTGCGTCTATTCTTTCTTAATAGGTTATCGAACAATGTCCTTCATTTGAAAAGGGTCTTATTGTTATGTAATTATATAAGTTGTCTTAAGACTTCGTTCTTTTTTTTTGTAGAAATGTGAAAGTGAGTGTTGCTTACTGTAATGTATTTTATTATTCTGCTACTTGGGTTGCTTTATCTCATTATAGTGCCGATTTTACGACTTAACATTTTCAAAGTCGGAAGCTTTAAAATTTCACTTTCTATGTTGCCGATTTTTTTTTTCACTCGTTTCCATATTTTTGTTATGGCAATTAGCGCAAGAATTCTATTATAGATGATTTTTGTTACGTCACAGTATTTATGGTTGTTTTTATGATGGTCAAGTTTCGCTTTCAAATAATCAGCTGCTAAATTGTTATGTTGGTATATCCTTACTAATATTATAAATGTGAAAGTAAGTTTGTTTGTTACGCTTTCACGCTTAAACCACCGAACCGATTTCAAAAATTCTTTCACCAATGGAAAGCTATAATATCAGGGAATAACATAGGTTATATTTTATCCAGGTATTCCCACGGGAACAGGAACTACGCCGGTTTAAGCGACTGAAACCGAAGCGAAGCGAGGGCGGGTTGCTAGTTTTATCGTATAATTCACTAGGTAATAACAATGTTATGACTTGTCATGATTACTCCGCCCATTCATCATCATCTCATCTCATATAAATCCCACTGCTGGGCATACGCTTCCTCCACAATGGGAGAGAAATTGACCTACTACACTACATTAGTCAGACGGGCTAGTCATTAGCGTTATAAGTTTTCATTGTTATATGTGCATTATATTCCTTGCTCGCCTTTTACAATACCTACTAGTGGTAGAACCACACTGTTGACCGTTGTCTGTCTACAGTCAGACGCCAGTCCGTTCGGAGTAGTACCACACTCTCGCAGAAAATCGACGTCTGAATAGTGTCTGAGTAGCAATTTATTACTGCGCTTCGTTCGGTGAGCGAGAGAGCCGGATGCCCAACTTTCTGATGGTGATTGCGTGTGGTAGGTTTGGGTGATGCCTTTAGTATTCACTTCATTGCACGCATTCACACTTTCTTCGCGGTAGGCAACGGGCGAGCAAAGGTCTATGAGCGGCAGCAACATTTACCATCAGGTGTACTCTTTGCTCGTTTGTCACTGTTTGCAATAAAAAAAGAGTAAGGTAAAGTTGGTTAATTGTATTCTTATTCTGTCATCACACTTATAAGATAGACTTAAGATTAATACTCAATTATAATGAATCATGCTGCTATTAAATATTAACCTACTTGGCAATAATTTACAATTAATTTGTTTTCTATGATAATCCTAATTACTTTTCCTATTACTAAAAAGGTTACATCGGGTCTTTTCCAAAGAAATCACACTTATTGCATGTTTAATTAAAACACTATTAGTGTCATGAGGAAAATATTAAACGAAGTGATTAATCGTCTAGAAATTTGTTTTTCATTACTACGTTACATTAAAATTTACTTCGCTTTTTTTTTTTCATTAAGTACCAAACTTATTGTGAAGGCTTTAACAGAATTAATAGGTAACTAGCTGACTCAACAGACGTTGTTCTGTCAAATCTAAAAAAATGTAAATGGAATTTTCCTTGAATTCGATCACAGCGTCACCTACCGGTTCCAATTATTAATTTAAACCATTCTCATATCCATCGGAACAGCCACAAAAAAAATCATCAAAATCGCCGTTTAGAAAGAGTTCAATTACAATTTTTTCTTTGTGTGTAAACAGCTGTTGGCCGCATATGGCCTTGACAGCTTGACGCGGACTATGGGTGAGCGCTGAGGGCTCTCAACCTGAATGTTCAATTACAAACATATGATCAGAAGATTTATATATATAAAGAGTAGCGAGCCACCTTCGCTTCGCTTCAGTTTCGGCCTACATTTTATTATATAGACAGACACACATGTCCGTCTGTGTATCGTAGCACTCAAATTGATGGACCGATTTCGATGTGGTTTTGTTCATTTGAAAGCCAGTTTCCTGGCGATGGTACTTAGCTATGTTTGTTTAATATCAGACCAGCAGAGTAACAGTAGCAGCTCTTTTTCAAAATGATGTAATGGCGTATGATTACTCGATTTAGTGCTTCACTTGTGCCAGTATAATCGTTAAATGACAATTAATTGATAACTTCGACCTGATGCTGCAACCAAAATGTTCTCCAGAGAAACCAATCCTTCTAAAAGTCACAGCAGACATATCGTATTTTGGGGTCAATAGATTAGTTTCAATGCGTAGGTACCTTGCAGGTTATGATCTTACAATACGTCACGTTGTCCTGTGTGCCTACTCTTGAATCTCGTTTTTCCAATTCTCAATTCAATCACAGCTCAAATTTAGGCAAATTTGGTACTCTTGAAAGCGATACTAGCGTACGATTGGAATCAAATTCAGTGAAATATTTTGAAACTAAATTGATTCGACTCTCCTCGATTAAATCAAATATTTGCTACTCCCGACGTGATTTTGACGTAGTTTAAAATCGTTAAAGTTGCACAATTTTAAGAAAACGTCTTTGTGGTGATCAAGTTCGATAACGTTATTAATTTAAAGTAAAAAAATACCTACGACACATTTGGTGAAAATAACAACGGCAAACGCGAAGAATTCATTCTCGATTTTGTTCAAGAATACCAAATATAAGTTTGGTGAGATTGGAATTCATCAGGCATCAAACATATCGTGTTTGGATTCAATATATTAGTTTTAATAAGGAATTTTTTTGCAGGTTATAAATTTGACGTCGATGTCTGACTATATGTGTATTTGTCCATCTGTAGCATGACGCGCCGTCCTTTCGTCGCTCCGGACTGAATGGACGGCGTGATCGCTGACCTACCCCATCCATAAAAAAAAGATATACTTTATACATAAGCATAATTAACAAAAGCAATAAATTCAAAAATAATTATTTATATTATTATCCTTAATTCTTCTTACCCATGCGAAGATTATACAAAAAATATGACATTCAAATTATTGTTTGAATTATCAGTCTTTAAAAAATAATTACTAAACTCAGGACATAACGTACAGCCAAATTAACAGAGTTAAGTTACGAATAAAAATTAAAACTTGGCCTTAGATATGCAAGATTAATTTAACAAAAACCTTTATCAATGCCACGCATACTGTCTATCACTTGTTGAGAAGTTTAATATCCTCTTTACTTGGAAATTAATTGGCTGTACAGTGAAGCATTTTAAATTAAAATGGTTATCATAAAATTTTAAGATATTGCTTAATCAATTATGTTGCTTAAGTTATACAAAGAAATGTTAATAACTTAAACATTTACAATGGCTTTGATAAACAAATGTTGTTAAGTTTTTTACATATAGAAAATATCTTGAAATTGGCGGGCTTACGCCATAATTTTAATATGCATGCAATCAAAACAATAAATTCTTGAATTCGTCTAAAATCTGCATAGTGTAGGCATGGTATTGTATAGTAATTACCCTTTTTTGACTATGGTCTGACTATGGTCTGACCACACCCTGTCCAGACGTCTAGAAGTGATTTATTGAGTGTAAGTGAAGAATTACACCCTCTGTGTAGACGGTGTAAGAATACAATTTACCACTTTCCACATTGCCCGTGGATTTCATAAAAGACGACTAAGGGATATAATGTGCATCATCATCATCATCATTTCAGCAGCTCGAGCCTCCTCCACAATAGGAGGGAAATTGACCTTACTGTACCATGCTGGTCAGACCAGGTTGGTATAGGGTGTTGTTTCGAGTTTTCCATCTCTTAATATGCATATAACCTCGATAAGATAAAGACCAAGGGAAACGTTAAATTATTTGAGTTATCGAGGTTTTTACTTACTGAAGGTTAAGGAGTTTTTAATGTTTTATATTTTTACTTACAGAGGTTCGTTTATGAGCTTTGTTTTGTACTTATAGAGATAGACGAACTAAGTTAAATGTAAATTAAACTTTGAAATGTTAATATTTATGTACATACGTACTTTATTTTACATTTAAAAGTACATTTATTTAGGCATTAAAAATGTCGGTATTTTTTTTTATTTCAAACTTCTCACTTTTTACATCAATTTTAAATAAAGAAGATACAATATCGAACGAAGGCTAAAAGCTACTGATATATAAAAATAAGTTATGTACTTAGACTTTAGTGTAGGAATTGTTTACATATAAAGACATTTAGCAAACACGTGTAAGCAATAACAATGGTCTTCAGGGAACCTTTTTTGTTTGCACATTAATTTAAAATGACTTATTGATAGATTATTGAAGTTATAAAGGTCGTCATCATTACAATTTTGAGTTACTGAGGTGCGATGCCCAAATTATTCGTTAAAGTTATAGCGTTCGTATTGAGGTTTTGGACTTCGAGGGGAAGGGAACACAACATTTTATGAATTTATAGAGATTTTTATGTTTTTGAGGTTTAAGTTATCCAGGTTCTACTGTATATGCAAGAAAAGAAAAACTCGAAATGAAACCCTATCCCAACCTGTCTGACCGGCATGATATGTAAGGTCAAGTTCTCTCCTATTGTGGAAGAGGCTCGAGCCCGGCAGTGGGACGTATATGAGCCGTAACGAATAAGAATTTATTTTTTTAATTAAAAAACAAATCCTAATCAAATTCTGTTGGCATTGTTATTTTTATTTTGTTGTATGACCCATCTCTGATGTTGCTACTATGTCATATTGTTCAGACGGGTTCACATCTAAATTCAATAGACTTTTTATTTTCTTGTAACTGCATTATATATTTTTTTAAATTTTTTGTTCCACTGCTGCCATAACTAGCAGACGGCAAATGGAAAATAAACTTTACAATATTTTATATGTAGTACATACACACGGGAGATGTGAATTCACTTTATAAATACCACACTGGTGACAGTTCTGTCCACGCGGGCCAGACCATCCGGAGTAGTAGCACACTCTCGCAGAAAATCGATGTCCGCGTAGTAGCAATTTGTTACTGCGCTTCGTTCGGTGAGCAAGAGAGCTGGAAGCCCAACTTTATTTGGAGTTTTTGCGTGTGAAGAGTTTTGGTGATGCCTTTAGTAACACCGAGCCTTTTATGCACGCATACACGCTCCCTTCACTTTCTTATCAGTAAGCAGCTGTCTAACAAAGGTTCCTGAGCGGCAGCATCACTTACCGTCAGGTATAGTGTTTACTTGTTTGCTACTGTTTGCAATAAAAATAAAACATTCGTACAACACAAACGGCCTAGGGTCCCACCGTATTTTCTAGTGCTGGCGGACTACCAGAGTTATGCCTGGGTCCTTGGACGTTTCTGATAACATTTACAAGAAATAATGATGATACATCCATACTAATATTATAAATGCGAAAGTAAGGATATTTGTTTGTTTGTTTGTTTGTTTGTAACGCTTTCACGCTTAAACCACCGAACCGATTTCAAAAATTCTTTCACCAATGGAAAGCTATAATATCAGGGAGTAACATAGGCTATATTTTATCCCGGTATTCCCACAGGAACGGGAACTACGCCGCGTGTAAAGCGACTGAAACCGAAGCGAAGCGAGGGCGGGTTGCTAGTTATATATAAACACTAACTACATTATTTTTTTATATGTATTTTATACTTTATTTTTATTAGAATAAGGTGTATTCATCATTATCATCACAGCTCATATATGGCCACAATGATAGGGAAATGGTCAGACTTGTTGGTATAGGGCTTTATTTCCAGTTTATCTTCTCTTGCATATATGTTATATGCATATTTAATCCCTTAGTCGTTTTTAGGGCTCCGTACCCAAAGGGTAAAAACGGGACCCTATTACTGAGACTTCGCTGTCCGTCCATCCGTCCGTCTGTCACTAGGCTGTATCTCAAGAACAGTGATAGCCAGACAGTTGAAATTTTCACAGATGATGTATTTCTATTGCCGCTATAACAACAAATACTAAAAATAAAATAAAAATTTAGGGGGGGGGGATTTCATACAACAAACTTGATTTTTTACCGGACGGTACGGAACCTTTTGTGCGCGACTCAACTCGTACTTAACCGGGTTTTTTTATAACACCCACGGGTAGGAAAGGGGGTGGTGAATTGTATTCTTACGTCACCACACGAAACAAAGTGTATTATTTTATTTAATCTAGAAAGTCAATAGCGTATCAAGCCAAATTTAGGAAAATATAACTAGCGAACCACACCTTCTATTCACACGAAGATTTTCGAACTACTTTTCACCCCTTCATTATCACCACATTACTATCTCAGCTTATAAACGTCCCACTGCTGGTCTCGAGTAGGGATGCAAACGATACATCGATGTTTCTAAAACAATGATTTTCAGTAAAAAAAAAATGCCTTGCGCAGATGGTATGTGCATAATATATAATATCTGGTTGACCGAGCTTCGCTCGGAATATTTTTGTCGAATTTATTTAGATATATATTAATAAAAAATAAATAATGAAAATTATATAAAAAACTACAAAAAGAGAATAATAATAACACCGAGATTCGAACCGACGCTGTTTAAATGTCACATAATCCAAAAGTAAAACCGCCCGCCTCCCCACCTGAGCTATCGGGACTCATGACGATGACAACGAAATTTGAATTCATATTCTTTTAAAATTTAATGTCATTGTTTGTTTTGTTAAAAACACGGACAAAACAACATTTTCTATAAATAAAACCTAGCTAGATCGATTTTTTGGACCCGAAACCTCTAGTATGCCAAGTTTCAACAAAATCGTTGGAGCCGTTTCCGAGATCCTGAATATATATATGTATATATATACAAGAATTGCTCGTTTAAAGATATAAGATTCTCCCTTAGTCAACTTTTACTATAATAAGTAGGAGAGTAATCACATGAGATTCAATTTGAAATTTAACATCAAATTCTATTTTTAAAATATTTGTTCCTTATATCTGTTATGACACAAATGCGCTTTATGTTGCAATTTTAGATTTAGTAATTCTATTAATTTATCTAACATTAAAGTCTGTACAAGCTACAAAAATATTTTATAGAAGTTTTAAAACTATTAATAATTTAATGAATCCTTACTAATATTATAAATGTGAAAGTAAGTTTGTTTGTTTGTTTGTTTGTTTATTTGTTTGTTTGTTACACTTTCACGCTAAAACTACCGAAGCGATTTCAAAAATTCTTTCACCAATGGAAAGTTATAATATCAGGGAGTAACATAGGCTATATATTTTTCCGGTATTCCCACGGGAACGAGAACTGCGCGGGTATGACGACTAAAACCGAAGCGTAGCGAGGTCAAATGGCGCGAAATTGATTACAGCATTATTTTAGTATAACCCTTCACCAATGGGAGTCGTAAAAACAGGTTGGGGAACCATAAATAAAATGGGCATCGGCATTCTGACAGGAAATTTACTACACCAATTGTGTTCGAGTTTTGATTATTTACTACACTAACAAAGTTCGAGTTTCGATTCCTAACTCGGCCTTAAATAAAGGCATCATCTGTAAAATCTAAGTGGCATCTAGAACTATGCCCAGTACACGTCAGCTGCGCATATTGATTAAAAGGACATTAAGTCGCATATAGACTGCACAGATGGGTGATTAGTTAAAGTACCGACTTCTCGAGTCATGAGTTCAATTCCCATATAGATTCTTTTAGCGATCTACAAATTATTGTTTTAAGTCATCATCATCTTGCTCTTATCCCAATTACTTGGGTCGACGCAATATGTTATCTCTTTTGACATATTGCAAAAGTTTCGGCAATGACTTTTATGACCGGCCGCCTGCCTGACGTCAACCCTCCTTGGGAATGTAATCGTTGACCCAAATGGTACCAGATGGAGTTGGTCCGGGTCAATCTAGGGCTCTTAGTCGTCTTTTACGACACCCACGAGCAAAGCAAGGGTTGGTAGTATTCGAAGCCGCTACCACATAGCAAAAAAATTATTGTTTTAAATCTGTGTGTAATTTAGGTCCGTTTATAATATATTTGTAATGTCTACTGTAATATAGGCGACAATTTAATCAATTTCCATAGTACATTGTGTTTTAAAAGACGAAAATATACGACATAGAAACTTCCACGTGATGAAAAAATTCTCCTGGGGTAAAGAGATGACTATGAAAAAACTTCTAAACTATTAATTAAGTAACCGGAAGACCGAGCGCGGTATTTTTTATTAAATTATGTTTTCTTTTTTGGAAAAAAAATAAATAATAATATTTTTTTTCTCAAAATAAGAATGATTTACTCACATAAAGAAAAAAAGGTAAACTAAAGTATCAACTGGAGCTGTATATATTCAGAAACTGTTCAAATTTCTAATAGAGCTATTTTTATTCTCAATGTCAGTGTCTAAATTTATCATCATATATGTAATATTTTTTTTGTGACTAAACCACTGATTAATAAAACGATCGATTTATCTCCCTAGAAATATATAAAAATACTAGCAACCCGCCCTCGCTTCGCTTCGGTTTCAGTCGCTTAAACCCGCGTAGTTCCCGTTCCTGTGGGAATACCGGGATAAAATATAGCCTATGTTACTTCCTGATATTATAGCTTTCCATTTGTGAAAGAATTTTTGAAATCGGTTCGGTGGTTTAAGCGTGAAAGCGTTACAAACAAACAGACAAACATCCTTACTTTCGCATTTATAATATTAGTATGGATACAAAAATTGCTCATTTAAAGATATATCAGAAAACTTGAGTAGTACTAAAATCTTTGCTGACGGTACGTCTAATACCTTACCGTTCCCTGTCCACTCGTCATTTGTCAGATGTCAGTTCGTTGAAAACTTCAACCATATATAGCGCTAATCATTAATTCATTATATAAACATACATATTTTATTGCAGATTATTTGTTATTTCACTCAGAAAAAAAAACTTAATGTTGACTTTCTCAATACGCATATAAGGGCAAGACTTTTAAATGGACAGATGACATTTGATCCGACCGAGACAACGAACAACCATCTTGCGGCTTCATAAACTATTATGTCATCTCGCCATTGCCTTTGGTCTGACCCCCCAAGTATCGATTCCATGATTTCGGTGGACCGAGAGAGACAGAGAGTCAGTTTTATCAACGTAACACTCGACACCGTAGCAGAGATCATCCATTTCACCTGGAAACGTTATGATCTTCGACTGTACGTTTCCAGCGATAATTTCTCCAACGTACGTGTAGACTTTGGGATGAACGACCTACTGCTGTGTTTTCCGAGCGCTATGATGTGTCCTTCTTTAAACGATGTTTAAAAGTATTTTCTTCACGGTAGACAACGGCCTAGCTATGCCCCTGGTATTGCAAATGTCCATGTGCGGCTGTATCACTTACCATGAGATATGCTGCTTGCTGCTCCAGGAAGATTTTAAGAGAATTTAAGGATTATTTGAAAGATGGACTTTTTAGCGAAAACATATGAACATAGTGATGAAGTAGACTAGAAATTGAAGAAAGAACTGATTATAATAACACATATGTAGGTCCGGAAAAAATGCATGAAATTATCATGCTTAAACAAAATTAAAGTTTCCGTGCAGTAACGAAATAAGAATACAATTCATCACCGTATCTTGCCCATGAATGTTATTAAAGACAACTGGGAGGGATTAAATCTGCATCTATGCAAGAGAAGAAGAACTCGAAAAAGTAACCTATAGCAACACGTCTTTCCAGCGTGGAATCGTAGGTCAATTACCCTCTTATTGTGGAGGGGCTCGAGCCCAACAGAAAGATGTATATAAGCGAAGATATTAATGTAAATTAAAGTCTCACTACGCAACTATTGTAAGTTTATCCTTTTAGCAAATTAATACTACAAGAGATTAATGTATCTAAGATAAAGAAAACATTTTAATACCTTTGCTTTATCGCAAGTTTCAACAGTTTAGCTAGTTAATTGTCCAAACAACCCAATTCTGCGTCAAACAGTAGCTTCCGTCTAAAGATAACAAAGACGAACAAACACTTCAGTTTTAATCCATTCTTCCTGATCGGGATGACTTGGTTATGCGGTCAGCGGTGCGTCATTGCCAACCTTCTAACAAGAACATGATGTTACAAGCGGTTTAATTCATGAGAGATCAAGTTCTGACATTATTGCTGCTTTAATAGAATACTTCTAGCAATTCTGAAATGTATCAACTATTTTATCCTATGTTAGACAATATAATAGATATATTATTACAACTGACTTAAAGAATAATATAGACGGGCATAGAGTTGATGTGATAAAAAATAATACTTAATAAGAAAACTCTCGAGGGATACTTACGCCGCGCGCGAAAATTGTCTCCGAATGAACGAAGCAGTCTCGATTTCATTGTGAGCCTGTTGCACGTGGCAAAGTCAAGCCACTTATTAGTTCGCTTAGTTGAGAATTAAGATAACATCACACGTGTGATCGCATCGCGTAGCTGTTGCTTTTATGGAAAACACGAAAAAATATATTCATTATTTTTTTCATTCATTCATGTCGGCTTGTATACGTCGCACTGCTGGGCTCGAGCCCCCTTTACAATAGGAGGGAAACTAACCTACTTTACCATGCTTGTCAGATATATCGCAATGGGGTTTTATTTCGAGTGTTCCTTGTCTTGCATATTATATCGCTTAGTCGTCTTATAAGATACGGGTAAGATATGGGTTTGTAATTTGTATACTTACACCGTCACCACACGAAAAGACAATAAATATATACGAAGACAATATTGGCTCCAAACATTATACACAAGCTGATTATGAGGCAGGAAAATTTTGCGTGCATTCAGAATGCGCGCGGCAATTGACTGAAGTGTCTTTGAGCATAGGTAAAATTGAAAATTTTGAATAATCCCCGACTCAAACTAAAATAGTAAAAAAGTATTACGTTCTCTTCAACAGGAATTATTAATTAATTGTTATTTAGAGGCTATACTGGCACGCGGGAATTATACGCTATTACATCATTTTGCCAAAGAGCAAGCACGTGCGCACGCACACATTCACGCACGCACGCACACATACACAGACATTCACGTCAAACATATAATATTTTTTTCCGTTGGGGGTTAAAAACAACAAACCGACAGGCGGTAGCTCGGGCGCTCGGTTGCACGTCCGAGATGACGAGCACGCTTGCCCCTGGCGAGGTACGTGCACACAGAACGAGCAGCTTCGCGCGGTAATTGCCTCGTGAAGCTGTTGACCGTGTATAGCTCCGGCTAATCTATACCAATAAATAAAATTGGAGTGTCTGTTTATAACGTCAAAATAATAGACTTTTTTCATGCTCACGCGGTTATTTACACTATACACATGTCTAAAAATCATTTTATATTTTGTCTGTCTGTCTGTTTGTTCCGGGAAATCTTCAAAACGGCTAGACCGATTTCAAAACTTCTTTCACCAATGGAATGCTATAATATCAGCGCGTAAATTAGGCTATATTTTATCCTGGTATTCCCACGGAAACGGGAACTACGCGGGTAAAACGACTAAAACCGAAGCGAAGCGAGGGCAGGTTGCTAGTAAATAATAAAGTACTAGTTTACATTAAAAGAAGAAGAAAAGATACTACATACATCTTTAAGGTATCTACTCATGAAATACAAAATTAGATTAAACAGTTAAAACGATGAAAAAGTTATATGCGCTTGGCCATATAGTTGATGCATCTTCAATTTTATTCTCTTTATTCTCTTGGAGATAAGTCTCCTCTACTTAATATGAAATAGATGCGCTTAAAAACTCTGATTTTTCTTAAAGTCATTTTATCGGCTGCATTAGTCGTCCCATACGATAATCAGGCAAGAATAGGAACTGACTTTATTGTATTCTTAATACATTGTCTTATAGACAGCTAATAATTTCTATGTATACGCTTTAACTCGTATATTAAACCATTCATTACTAAGCATACTTTCAAAATAGATCATTACCTAGCAGTGCAAGCCTGTCACGTTTGCGTGGGAGTCGTCTTATGATCGTATACCTACTATAGTAATTATTCTTCAGTATAAAATACTAGGTACTTTTGTAGATTTTCTCTTTGATTGCCTATGATATTTTGCGAGGTAACAGGTATAACTTAGTCTTACGTCGAGAGGTTACCCGAAAGGGTATTCCGTCGGGCCGACCACTGATGACAAGTCACATCTGCTCCGGTGGTCGGCCCAACAACGAGGTGACGTAGGTACGGGTGGGTTATGGGCCCGCGCGCCGTCCTTTCATCGCCCCGGACGGACTGGACCGCGCGTGCGCTTACCATAGCCCACCCATAAAAAAAAAACAGGTATAACTGTTATAGAGTATTTCTTTGAGGAAAATTTCCTGAAATTTGAGGCCATAACCTGTAGACAGCAATAAGCTCACTCCTATTATATTCGATTTGGACATTACATGACAAACTGAGGATACTTTGAAAATAAAAGCATAACAAAATAATAAAAAAGGAGAAGCATATAAACAATTGTCCGTCGTCTCAACTCATCAGCTCACTACTGGGCTCGAGCCTCCTCCACAATAGAAGTGAAAAGGATCTTCTATAGGTACCACACTGATCGAAGGGGTTGTTTAATTTTTTTCTTTACTTGCGTATATGTCACACTAGCTTTTGGCCGCGGCTTCGCCTGCGTAAAAATTAACTTATACACTATACAGTAATACCCCGGACTTACGCGATAGGTGCAGAGTGATAATCGCGTAAGTCGAATTCGCGTAAGTCGGGATTTAATTTTGCTTATATTAAATGTACAAAAAAAATGGTGGCAAATTTAAACAATATGGTCAAAATACTATATAAAAAATAATTAAAATTTTATGAATAAAAAAGTAAATCTAAGCCTTGGGTGCTCGAAGAAAAAACCGCGTGTCTTTGAATTCGCGGAAAACGGGGTAGCGTAAGTCGGAGTTTTACTGTATTGGACTATAATCTCAAGGGTACATACTATCGCAATAAAAACTATTTTATTTGTTAATTTAAGAAGATTTACGTGTGATTAAGTAACAAATATCCGAATATCTTTAAAAACTTTCACATTTTTATTATAATACAGCAGCGCCCTGCGGTTTTACCCGCATAGTTGCCCTTCCCGTGGGAATATCGGGATCAATTATTAGCTTATATATTATATAGATATGTAAGCTATATTGTTGTGAAGTTTCATCAAAATCTATTTTGTAGTTTTTGCGTGAAAGAGCAACAAACATCTTCACATCCTCCCATATATACAAACTTTCGCATTTATAATATTAGTAGGATTTTTATGGGATTAAAAGTAATCTATGTGTTAATCTAGGAAGTACTCTATGTGCAATCTGGGAAAAGGTTTATTGAGAAAACAAACATCCAAACATCTTCATAAACTTTCACATTTACTTCTACCTCAACCTAGTTCAGATTCCCGTAGAAATACGGTAAAAATCTAGCGTTTCTTAGTCGCTAATAATGCGGTTTACTAGCGGTGATAGAATTTTTTAAATTGATGAAATCCCCGCGGTTTAACCCGCATACGTGCTGTTCTCGAGGAAATACATGAATTAATGCCTATGTTACTCGTTGATAACGTAATTTTCCATTGATTAAATATCTTTAAAATAGGTCAATTACCGGGTAACCCACAACCCTCTTGTGAGAATACCGGCATAAAATTTAGTCTATGTTACTTGTTAATAACGTAGATTTCCATTGGCGAAAAGATTTTAAAATCTATTAAATCGTAGCACTTGCGTAGTCTCCATTCCAGTGGGAATACCGCTGATGGTTACTCACTGATAACCTATGTTACTCGCTATGCTTAGCTTTCAATTGGTGAAAGAATTTTAAAAATTGGTCAACATCCAGTGGCTTCACTAACATAGTTTCCATCCCCGTGGGAATACAGGGATAAAAATAACCTTCATATATTACTCACTGATAATGTAGTTTGCCGTTGGGGTGATAATGTTAATATCGCTGTGCAGGCGGGTCAGCGATCACAATTAGTTTTATAAGTTTCCTAGGAGAGTACTACCGTCGTAATATAGGGACACAGTGTCGAATTGAAAGTATCGATACTGTACTCATGAGTAGTATCGAAAAAAAAGTATCGTACTCTTAAAAGTATCGAAACAAAAGTATAGATATGTACTTTAAAGTATCGATACTTTAAAGTATCGAGTCCTTTTCATAGAGCTTATCACACACGTTCATTGCGGGATTGTGATGGACTTTTTTTTTTAGCTAATTTCTAGGAGAATGTGAAGTAAACTTATACCTAATGAATTTCATACAAGCATGTTTTTTACAGAAAACACCAACATTTGCGGGATTCCTGTGATGAGCTTTTTTTAGGAATTGAACATCTATGAACGGATGTCAATTCAAGTTTAAAATATGTGTTATTTCTACAATTTATTCGATACAATACCTACCAAAAAGTACTCCTGAGTAAAAGAGTCGAATACAAAGCATCGAATACACAAGTGTTGGTATCGAAAGGAAAAGTATTCGATATCAAAAAGTAACGATACTTTTTTCGTGTCCCTACCTTAGTGGTTCAATAATATCTTTTAATACAGTGATGTTATCTATACCCATAAGAAAGAATTGGGACCATATTATATTCTTACTCATTTATCACAGGGATCACAGCATAAGAAAATGAAAAATGTTAAAACGCCTTCTTCTCCAGTTCATTAGCATTCTCTATGTAAGCTGTCATCGCGTAATATGTGAGTAATTCACAGTGATTAATATAGACAGTACCTAATGCAAAGCCACGTGCAGCATGAAGTACTCGGGTGAAGGTCAAAGATCAGGTATGTACTTACTGTCATTATAAATGCACCGTGAAATAACTTGCGAGAATTGTTTTAATAAATCTTTTATTACTGTTCGCTAGGTATCCTATTGTTATAAATGTTTATATGTTTGTTACGCTTTTAGGCTTTAACTGCTTTATCGATCGTCATGAAATCTCGTGTAACGGTTCAGAAAAGGATAAAAGTTATTTTCTAATTAAAAACTCTGGAGTTTTGAAGGAATAGGAAAATAACTTTTAGATTGTCCTTCGTCGGAACAAATATGCTTACTCCAATCAAAACACTGCATCCAAATTCTGTTATGCTAGAATACAGAAAAAGAAGAGTGACGTGTGATATTCTGGATGGAATGGACGGCATGTATCCAGTTAATAGCCCAAAAATAATAAAACAATCATAGTATTTAATCATTTGTGTGTAACTCCAAGTTTCACTTGGCCATTTATTTTTTAAATCTGTTTGCTCAAACCACTTCGCTATCAATGCAAGTTAATCTCTTTGACATTATCCATGTCACGTTATTTTTCGATCAGCGCTGAGGGAATGTTAAACCCTTCACAAGATTCACTGTACAATTACAATCAAGTAAAGGTTACATGCGATCGTACTAGAACGTATTTGTCGATGATCACGAAGAAAACTAACAATATTACGTAACAGCATGAGGTATATAACTTTAAACTTTAGCATTGTGATAATGCAAAAAATTTGTTCAGTTATTCATCATCATCTTAGACCATATACGTCCCACTGTTGGCTTCGGGCTTCGTCCTTTATGGGAGGGAAATTGACCAACTACACTTTTTTTTTTATGGGTAGACTATGGTAAACGCACGCGCGGTCCAGTCCGTCCGGGGCGATGAAAGAACGGCGCGCGGGTCCATAACCCACCCGTACCCACGTCACATCGTTGTTGAGCCGGCCACCGGAGCAGATGTGACTTGTCGTCAGTGGTCGGCCCGACGGAATACCCTTTCGGGTAACCTCACCTCTCGACGTCCTGGGACGTGGGTCGCCGTCGCGATATGTGCTGGTATAGGGTTTTATTTCCAGCTTTTCATCTTGTGCGTAGATATTATCTTCATTTCAGACCATATACGTTCCACTGTTAGGCTCGAGCCTCCTCTGTAATAGGAGGGAAATTGGCTTTACTATAGCGTGCTGCTCAGATGGGATCAGTATGGGGTTTTATTTTGAGTTTGCCTTCTCTTGCACAGATGTTATAAGCGTATTATATCCCTTAGTCGTCTTTTACGACATCCACGAGCAAGATAGAGAGTCGTGAGTTGTATTTTTACTCCGTCACCACACGGAAACGTAGATATTATATGCACATTATATCCCTTAGTAGTCTCTTATGACACCCACGAGCGAGAGATGGGGTGGCGAATTGTATTCTTACTCCATTACCACACGGAGAAATCAAATTGAATATATACCATAATAATAAGCGTACACTAATTCTATCATAAATTGAATCATCAGTATATGCTCAGAGAAATAGTTTTATATATACGGTAATAAATTTTATTTATATAAATTCGTATAATTCATTACAAATATAGTACTAGGAACTGTGCTTACGCCAATGGTTTGCTGTCAATATTTAATTTAAACATAATACGTAATATCATTTATCAATTAGTCACTAACTGAACTATTCCTTTGGTTAATTAATACAAAATAATTGCGGTTAGCCTCTCATATCGTCAAAATAGGAATCTATACGTTATATTAAAATAAATAAACCTTAATTAATTTAATAATTTCTGATGTTTACGTTGTTGATGTTTACATGTTGTAAATAAGTCTATTTTACGGCTTTTATCGCGTTTGTTTTGATTTTTGATTGCCTGACGTTTTGAACACTTTACAGAGTTGTCATGATATCTCACGTCCAATAAGTCATCTTTTTTACGGAGGTTTATATCTACCCGATACAGAATTAGGTAGTTATTAAATCCTGACCCACATTTCGATACAAAATTTATTGCCAGTACAAGAAGAAAACAATTCTATAGGAAAACCATGCACATATATGATTTTTGGTAAGAAATTATTAAACACTAAATTTGTAGTAATTATTATGACAATTTATTAATTTAAAAATAACAAATCTAATATAATACCATCGAATAAGTATACGGCCACACTGAGAAAGATCCGGCAAGAAAAATCAAAGGCCATGATACTTAAGTATTGTTGCTTTAGTTTTTACACGATACCTGCCATAGGTATCGTGTAAAATTCTCAATTTATCAAGTAATGTAAGATTTTTAAATGAATAATGGGACGAATAAAACCTTATATGGTGAATAAACAAGATAAGAATAAGAAGAAAAGTCGCCATCACTTACTATCCAGCCGAGGCCGCGGGTGATCGGACCGGGGAATTGTCCGTCACCCGCAGAGAGGCTGACCGCGCGACGGCGACCGACGTCCCAGGACGTCGAGAGGTGAGGTTACCCGAAAGGATATTCCGTCAGGCTGACCACTGACGACAAGTCACATCTGCTCCGGTGGTCGGCCCAACAACGAGGTGACGTGGGTACGGGTGGGTTATGGGCTCGCGCGCCGTCCTTTCATCGCCCCGGACGGACAGGACCGCGCGTGCGCTTACCATAGCCCACCCATAAAAAAAAAATCGCTTACTATCCAGTTATAAGAACCGTCTAAAAGAATACAAGACATACATATACATAGTGATTACGGCATTACAACTCCCATAGGGAGGCCTATGTCCAATCACCAACTTTTTGATACATGAATTATAATGTACAGATCATAATATGATTGTTATTTATATAAATACTTGTATATGATTTACTGACCACACCTATACGGTATATCAATGTCTGACAAATATTTCAATACTGATGATGAATATACTACAATGTAAAAAATATTAAAGATAAATAACCGTTGATAATTGGACGTATAAATTATCTATACGTATAATAAAATTGTAACTGATTGATGTCTGTATATTTTCTATGTGGTGACGGTGTAAGAGGATCTTCTCGTCTAACATAACCTCAGTGTCTGAAAACACAGCTCTACGATCAGTGTGTGTTACCAGTTATGACTTACGGCACGGAAACGTGGTCCCTAAATGTGGGCCTCATAACAAGGCTCAAAGTCGCTCAACGTGCTATGGAGCGGGCTATGCTCGGGATTTCTCTGCGAGATAGGATCCGGAATACGGAAATCCGCAGAAGAACGGGTGTAACCGACATAGAAAAATTAGCACGCTGAAGTGGCAGGCCACATCTCTCGACGAACTGATAACCGCTGGGTAAGAAAAGTTCTCGAGTGGCGACCATGTATCGGACGACGTAGTGGAGGACGCCCCCCACTAGGTGGACCGACGACCTGGTGAAAGTTGCTGGGCGTCGTTGGATGCAAGCGGCACAGACCGCACTTTGTGGCGTAACATGAGGGAGGCTTACGTCCAGCAGTGGACGGCGATAGGCTGAAAAAGATATTATGCATATAACAATCGTGCAAGAGATCGAAATCTCGAAAACAGCCCGTCTGACCCGTAGTGTAGTAGGTCCATTCTCCTACCATTGTGGAGGCAGCTCGATCCCAGCAATGGGACGTATGTGAGATGTGATGATGATGATTTTTGTATATTATATGTCATCATCAACTCATATATGTCCCAGTATTACGCTCGACAATAGAAGGGTAATTAACCTACTATACCACGTCGGTTAGACGGATTTTATTTTGAATTTGCCTTCTCGATTTAGAGTTTTTTTTTTTAATATCTATCTGTATGTTTGTACATTATATTTTTTTTTTTGGGTGGTGTGGTCGGTGGCGGTTCGCGCACTCCTCGCTCCACTCCGTCCGGGGCGACAGAGGGGCGTAAGCACGCACACCCGTAACCCACCCGTATAGCACGTCGCCTTCGTCGTTGGGTCGACCATCGGTGCAGAGTTCCTTGACTTCAGTGGTCGACCCGACGGAATACCCCTAAGGAGTACCCTCTCCCGTCGACGTCCCCTACTGGGACACTGGTCGCCGTCGTGAGGCTAACCTCTTCGCGGGTGCCCGGGTCTAAATCCCCGGTCCGGTCACCCGTAGCCTTTGTTAGGGCGTCATCAGGCACAGGTACTCGCGCCTGCTCTGCCCAAATGTTTGTATGTTTGTACATGCACTACGCAAAAACTACTGCATGGAATCGGACTCAGTTTTCACTTATGTATTGCTAGAGGTCTAGCTTATAACCTGGTGTCATCTAGCATAAAAAATACGATAAACACAAGTAAAACAGCGTGCACAACTTAGTTAAGTATATGAATCGATATATTATGTTATAGGTATTTATAATTTTAAATCTTTATTACCATATCTACTAAACATATGTCTCGGGTTCGATCTTGCAGTACGCACCTGCCGACTTTTAAGTGTACATACCTATATTAAATTATAAATTATTGATGTTACTTGCTTTATTGTGAACGAAAACATCTCTGGTTGAACATAATTTCAGTAACTACCTATTGTTGTGTTTAATACCCAAGTATAACTATACTTGGGTATTAAACAATTTAGGTACTTATCAAATAATTTAGGTCTGTAGAACCAAAAACTGTGTAAAATAATAATAATAAAGATAACAGTGTCTATTAATGTTAATAAATCGGTTCAAAATTCAATAAAAATTAAATAAGTGTTCTGCATATTTGCTGTTGTTACAGCAACTGTTGAGATAATAAAATTGTATGCATTTTCTTCTTTCTCGTGGATTTCACTCTTATAGTGAAGGAGGACCGAGCTCAACAGTGGAATGTATGTATATGGGCTGAGATGATAATAATAATTGCCACAGGACGATATGGATATTTAAATAAAATAATAAAACTAACTCATACAATTATTCCGTCTGGTGATGGAGTAAGAATACAATTCGCACCCCCTCTCTTACCCGTGGATGTCGTGAAAGACCATTAAGGCATATGATACGCAAATATCATCTATGCAAGAGAAGGAAATCTGGACCTTCTGCCAACACGTCTGACCAGCGCGGTACAGTAGATTTACCTCAATAGTGGGACTTATGTGGACTGAGATGAAGAATTCACACAAACGAAGCTGGTATAGATAATATGTTATATTATTACTTTGTCGCAACACAGTTTCTCATATAGCTAGCTAGCTATAAATTCAGAACTAGAATTAATAATACCTTGATGTAAACGATTAATTAGACCATAATAACCGGCAAAGGAAATTCTCAGGCGGTAATTAGAGTCAAGTTTTGTATAAAAACTTATACGAAACAAAATATACGCGTGAACTCTCAATGTCAAAATCTTGTAAAATGGATAACAGGTATATCATTATACTACCATTAGGTTATATTACTAACAAATTAGATCCAAGAATTGGGACGCGTTTTTAGACGAATGGAATAAAATGTATGTCTTTTGTATACATAAATAAACTACCTATTTCATATACTTGTACTAGTTTATATAAAAAAATGATGTTGCTTTTTTATATATAGGAACTATTCTTCGTATGGTGATGGACAGATGGAGTAAGAACATAATTCACCATCCCTTTCTGTCCCGTGGGTGTCGTAAACGTGACTCCATCACCACAATGAAAACATTCCTAATAAAACTATATAAATGAAAAATCAAGCCTAATGATTGTTTAAAAAAAAAAGCTCTTATATGTGCTGTACATAAGGCTTAAGATGTTACATAAAGAGTAGCAAGGGGTGGTGATATATTGTATTCTAATCTATCACTAAACAGAAAACTTACAAACATCTATACCAATAAATAAAATTGGAGTGTCTGTTTGTAATGTCAAAATAATAGGCTTTTTTCATGCTCACACGGTTATTTGCACGACACCTATGCCTAAAATACAGATTAAAAAGTTTTGTCTGGCGGTCTGTCTGTCTGTTTGTTCCGGGTAATCTTCAAAACGGCTGGACCGATTTCAAAAATTCTTTCACCAATGGAAAGCCATAACATCAGGGCGTAAACTTGGCTATATTTTATCCTGGTATTCCCACGGGAACGGGAACTACGCGGATAAAACGACTATAACCGAAGCGAAGCGAGGGCGGGTTGCTAGTTTATAATATATATCTACGGGTGTAGTATAGTAATAAGTATTAATGACCTACCCTTCAATGTCTAATATACCAATAGTTAAGTGTATATTGTCATGAGACGTTCATGGCAATTTATTTTCCATTCGTCCGTCCAAAGAGTTAAAACGATATATATTGTTATAAATCGAGAGTACTTACCTACTCATCTCGCGGCAGTATGCGTTTGGCTGTTGATCTTTTTTTTCATGTACGGCACCTACGTCATAACATGTCTCCGTATAAACACAATCTGTTACTCCTACCTAAAGAAATTTTAATTCAATAAATAATTTGATTTTCATTTAAAGATTTTCCTCGCTGAATCTATTAAATATACAATTTTCTATTAACTGACTCAGGTATATGCATATTTTATTACAGTAATTGTATATATGCAAATTAACGCATGATGTATAGTTACTGATCATTAAAACGCAGGAAATAATCGACTGTAAATGATTGTAAGATTAAAATATCGAATAAACATGGCTAGCAGTCACGGTTTAATCTCTAAGTATAGAGATATAGATGTTGCAGTCAAACCTTTAATCTGTATTACTACTACAAACTTAAAGAATTCGTAAAACGTCTTAGCCTCATTTGTAGTGACGGAGTTAGAATGTAGTTCACCAATTCTGCATTACTCACAGTTATCGTAAGAGACGTCTATGGGATTTAAGTAAATAAAAACACTATGAAAGAAGGGAAACTCGTAGTAAAACCTTAAACGGGTTGGTTGGGTCTGACATTTTATAATAGATCAATTTTCGTTTAATTTTAAACCTCCTGTCCTATAGCTAATCCAAGAAGGGATAAAAGAAGAAGAAAAATAGGCAAAGATAATAGTATTGTAAACTTCCAGCCTTATTGGAATAAAGTATTATCGAGTTTACAGGCTTTTTTTTTTTTTTTTTTTGTTTTGGGACTAATCCCACCACACATTCCCACCATTGTAACTCCTGTAAGCCAGGATCCACAATGGTCTCCATAAATGACACCGAGGTTTGACCCTCAGGCAGTCCCGGGATATAATTTTAATTGTCTTGGGACCCGCAACAAATTTAATTAGAAAAGATTAAAGAGGAGGAGTTGGAAAGAGAGATTCCACTTCCCTCCTAGGCAAAGCGGGAGACAGGAAAACAAAATGACTAGTCAGCCAATAAGTAAAAAGGTGTACAGCTACGATAGCGCAGCAGTACGGCACCACGGATACGGAAGAGCTTAACGGGGCCTATATGTGAGCGTTAAGATTGATTGCTACAGTAGGTATGGCAGAAACGCATCGAGTTTACAGGCTGTGTATCGAATAAATCTGTGAGAAATAATACTTCGACCCAATTGAGCAGCAAATAAATAAATTAAATTTAAAAATATCAACAAATCGATAAAAATCTGGAATTCAGAAATTAAGAGAGTTTACTTAAAATATATCAAGATCAACAAAATAGTCGAATATATTTTTCATTCAGTCATTCTTTTTAAAGTAATAAAAAATTACTCTGAAATTTAAAACATACTTATATACTTTTCATTTACTCAATTTCTTATTTATGGAGTTATATTTTACTCTAAATATATGATATAACAAAATTTCTAAACAATTAAATCAATATCCAATTTCGCAATTTATCTGCGCCATAGTTATTGAACGTGAAAACTGTTGACTGTATGATGAGGTCATCATTCATTGGTTCGCATTATAAAAACAAGAAAAGAATTTAATCGTACAACTGAATCGGACTTTTTTGTTATACTGACTAATAGTTACGGTAGTAATGCAATAATATCTTACATCATATCTTAATTACTAATAACTGAACTGGTGCAGCGGCCTGATTTGTATAGGGTGATTATGGATTCGATTCTGCTTGAGAATATTTATGAGGATATATAACTATCTGTGTGGTGACGGAAAAAGAATACTTATTATCATCCCTATCTTGCCCATGAATGTCGTAAAAGTCGGCTAAGAGATGTAATACGCATATAACATCTATTCGAAAGAAGAAAAACCGAAACAAAACCTTTACCAACCTGTCTGACCAGCATGGAGGCTCGAGCCCTGCAGTGGGACATAGATGAGCCGAGGTGATATAATTAAGATAACATATGGCACTGAAGCACTGTCTCTAAATATCCACCTCATAAAGAGTGGGCTATGCTCAGTATTTCTCTCAAATCTGGAATAGGGAAATCCATAGCAGAATGGTTATAACCGACTTGGCCAGGTAAATTAGCACATTGAAATAGTAATGGACAAACTACATCGCTCGTCGAAGGTAACGTAAGAGTGATGACACGAATTGGACGACGCAGCATACAAGATTCCCCACTAGGTGGACTGGTGCCATCTTAAAAATCGCAGAAGTCATTGGATGCAAGTGACACAGGTCCATTTTGGTATTATCATGTGAAGGCGTGTGTTAGACGGTAGACGACTATTGGGGGATGGATAGATAACATCATAATCTAATCGTTACTTTATAAAAGACGTAGTAAACTTTTTATTATTATATATATTTATTCCGTGTGGTGACGGAGTAAGAATACAATTCACCACTCCCTATCTTGCCCGTGGATGTCGTACAAGACGACTAAGGGATATAATATGCACATAAGATCTGTGCAAGAGAAGGAAGACTCGAAATGAAACCCTATACCAACATGTCTACCGCCGGGCCTCCCGCCGGCGCTTCGATCACCGTGAAGTCGGTCACCATCAGCATTCAGGCCCACATGAAGTACTTGGGCCTGGTGCTCGACGGGCATTTTTGGTTCCGGGAGCATCTCCATCGACTTGTTCCCCGGCTTGTCGGCGCGGCGTCCGCCCTTTCGCGGCTGATGCCGAATGTGGGCGGACCCAGCGCTACGTGCCGACAGCTGTACGTGGGGGTGATCCGGTCGATGGCCCTGTACAGCGCACCGGTGTGGGCGGGGTCCCTGACCGTTCGTCTTAGGGCCCTCCTGTGGTGACCACAGAGGGTCATGGCGATCAGGGCCATACGGGGTTACCGCACGGTGGCGACGGAGGCAACGTGCCTACTGGCCGGAACTCCCCCGTGGGACCTGGAGGCGGAGATGCTCGCCGACATTTATCGGCGGGTGTCGGAGACGCGCGCCCGCGGCGGCATGGTCTCCATCAGAGAGATCACCGCCTGGCGGGTCGACGCCCGCCAAGAAGTCATTGCCCGTTAGGCAGTCCGGCTGGAGAGTCCTCGGTACGGTGTCAGGACCGTCGAGGCCCTCCGGCCGGTGCTGATGGAGTGGTTGGAGCGGACGCACGGGGTGCTTTCTTTCCGACTGGTGCAGGTGCTGACGGGGCACGGGTGTTTTGGGAAGTACCTGCACAAGATTGTCAGGAGGGAGAGCACACCGTCCTGCCACCACTGCAGTTGCGACGAGGACACGGCGCAGCACACGCTCGAGGAGTGTGCTGCATGGGAGGGAGATCACCGTGAACTCATCGCAATTATCGGTGCCGACCTGGCGCTGTCGACCATCGCCAGGGAGATGCTCGTCAGCGTCAGGAACTGGGACGCGGTCGCCGCCTTCTGTGAGGCCGTAATCTCACGGAAGGAGGCGGCGGATCGTGTGCGAGTAGAGCTCCTATTCGGCGACACGTTCCGCCGCCGGCGACTCGGGCGGCGCAGGCGCGAGTATCTGCGCCTAATGCCGCCCTAGCCGAGGCCGCGGGTGATCGGACCGGGGAATTGTCCGTCACCCGCGGAGAGGCTAACCGCGCGACGGCGACCGACGTCGCCAGGACGTCGAGAGGTGAGGGTACCTGAAAGGGTATTCCGTCGGGCCGACCACTGACGACAAGTCACATCTGCTCCGGTGGTCGGCCCAACAACGAGGTGACGTGGGTACGGGTGGGTTATGGGCCCGCGCGCCGTCCTTTCATCGCCCCGGACGGACTGGACCGCGCGTGCGCTTACCATAGCCCACCCATAAAAAGAAAAAAAAAAATACCAACATGTCTGACCAGCATGGTATAGTAGGTCAAACTCCCTCCCGTTGTGGAGGAGGCCCGAGCCCAACAGTGGGACGTATGTGGGCTGCGATGATGATGATGAGTAAACTTTTTTAACGCTTTTAAAACCCGTAAGCTGAAAAAAGTTTTCAATTAGTAGCCAAACAACACTATACAGTGACTCAAAAAAAACTACTTGCCAAACTGAAATAAAAGAAGTAACAAACTCGACAGCCAAATCTCAGCCTCGACACTGGTATCCATTTTGTATAAAATCATCTTCAATAAGTACTGTTTCATGCTTATTTGAACTAAACCTACTAGACTTAACCTTTTATTTTTATCGAAATACATGCAAATATCGTTCCAATTAGTGCTAATAAGGCAATACTTACGAATTATCTAGTTCTTCTGTTAGTGTACATATATTTTTAAGACAATTTTCTTACTTTTACCGTCTTTTATGCACGAGCTGCCTTTATAAATATGTGGGCATTTCACCTGCTGTATTACAATGGATTTCTTGCAGTGATATTATTATTTTCAAGTGACTTGTCTTCAGTCTTACGACATTCACAGTTGAGATAAAGTAATATGTATAATAAATTATATTTCTAGAGTCTGACCCTGCACAGATAATCATTGCACAAAAATTTCAATTAGGAAATTGATTCAATGTAAATACTATAAATTGTTAGATATTTGTTAGATATTTAACGTTTCTAAACCACCATAAATATTAAATAGATATTTTAATATAAATTGACTACTCACTCCGAATAAAAATCGTATTAAAAATTATACTTACTTGAATAAATAGAAGTTTTTTTTACTAAGCCGTGGCTAAGTTCTGCCTTCTAGAATTTATTATCATTATAAATATAACTTATCAGCCATTGAATCGTTTTATTGCGGAGCTTGAATTATTTATTAAATAAAATAAATATTATAAATTTTATTACCTATAGGTAATAAAATTTATAGATAAGCTTTGTGGCATTTTAAAAGCCTTTTTAAGTGTGGCATTTCATTTTTTGACTTGGCTTCATTACCTGCCTGTCTATATCTAAGTTTTAGGCATTTGACTTCACACTGGTAATACTTTTGTATAATATATAAGTAATTTATACACATTTTGTATTATTAGGTGTATTTGAAAATATTATTACCAGACTTAGATATTTGCCCCTCTGTCGCCCCGGACGGAGTGGTGCGGAGGCGCGCCGACCGCAGCCCACCCACAAAAAAAAAAAGACTTAGATATTTAAGACTTCATATTACTAAAAAGATTATTTTAAACTAGAATAGAAAAGCGTACTATAATAATTTCAGATGTTTAGGCGAGTATTACACATTGTAAATAAACGAGTTTTATCGCGTGTGTATATTCATTTTAATTGCCTGACGTTTCGAACACTTTACAGCGTTCATGGTCAGCTCATATATGTACGTACCATTTCGAATCTCCTCCTAGATAGGATTGAAATTGACCTATTATACCATGCTGGTCAGACGGGTTACCACAGAGTTTTATTTCAAGTTTTCCTTCACTTGCATAGAAATAGTATACGTATTATAATCACTTAGTCGTCGTTTATGTCACCCACGGGCAAGAAAGGGAGTGGAGAACTGGGTTTTCACTTCATCACCACACACGGTGTATCAGATTTTCATTAATAAAAAAATAGGAATTAATTGTAAAACAGAGATATTTTTTTTTTATTGCAAACGGTGGCAAACGAGCAAACAGTACATCTGGTGGTAAGTGTTGCTGCCGCTCATAGACCTTTACAGGGTCGCTGCCTACCGCGAAGAAAGTGAAGGGAGTGTGAATGCGTGCATTAAGGCTCGGTGATACCAAGGGCACCACCAAAACACACAAACGCCCTCAGAAATTTGGGCTTCCGGCCCTCTTGCTCACCGAACGAAGCGCAGTAACAAATCGCTACTATTCAGACGTCGATTTTCTGCGAGAGTGTGGTACTACCCCGGACGGACCGGCCCGCGGCTGTAGACAGATAACTGTCGATAGTGTGTCCTACCACACTACCTACACTCCTACACTCTCAATAAACGTATCTAAGATATTATGCAAATGGCAAAGATAATTATAGTGCAAATAGCGATGATATAGCCTCTAATTAACATTAAACCTGAAAATATAAGCGCACGGTATAATTACATTGATAAATTCCAATCCTTACTAAAAATTATAAATGCGAAAGTAAGTCTGTTTGTTTGTTACGCTTTCACGTTTAAACCACAGAACCGATTTCAAAAATTCTTTCACCAATGGAAAGCCTATCAGGGAGTAACATCCTTACTAATTATAAATGCGAAAGTATGTTTGTTTGTTTATTTACTTGTTTGTTTGTTACGCTTTCACGCTTAGACCACCAAACCGATTTCAATAATTCTTTCACCAGTGGAAAGCTATAATATCAGGGAGTAACATAGGCTATATTTTATCCCGATTTCTTTACGGGAACAGGAACTATGCAAGCAAGACAACTGAAACCGAAGCGAAGCGAGTGCGGGTTTCTAGTAGGCTATATTTTAATCCGATATTCCCATGGGAACGGGAACAACGCGGGTGAGGCGGCTGAAACCGAAACGAAGCGAGGCCTGGTTGCTAGTATCAAATAAACCAAAACTAGTTTAAGGATTTTATGGTGTTGTATTTAATTTTTAGTTGTAATAACGATGACGTGTTGGACGTGAGACAGTATAGTCCGCCCGTGACCATGAACGCTAAAAAGTATTCGGAACGTTGGGCAATTAAAAATCCAATACAAACGCGACGAAATCCATAAAATTTGCTTTATTCATAATACTCGCGTAAACATCAGAAATCATTATCAAATAGACTGTGGAATCAGTGATTTCCACTCTAAAAATTGTCTGGATTAATATTTTATTATCATTTCAGCTCATATACGTCAAGTTGTTGGGCTCGAGCCTGCTCCACAATAGGAGTTACCTCCTATTGACCTTACCATGGTGGTCAGACGGGTTGCCATAGCGTTTTATTTCGAATTTTCCTTCTCTTGCATAGTTGTTATATGGATATTTTATCCCTTAGTCGTCTTTTACGACATCCACGGGCAAAATAACGAGTAGTGAATTGTATTCTTACTCCGTCACCATACGGAAAATAAATATTTAAAAATAAGTATGTATTTAACTTATAAAAATTTTGTAGCATTTGCGGAAATTACTCCACCGCATCATATCGTTTTAATGAAAATCAAATCAACATTATACTAAGGGAAGCAAAGTAATTATATATTTGATTACAAATTACTGGTTAATTATAAAAAATTACGCAAGGATAAAGCCCTTTCTATATGACGCAACTTTTCATAAAATTTCATAGCGGTTTAATCCTGTTTACGAATGAGAGTAACTTTTTTTTCGAGTACATATTACAAAAGCCTAGTTTGACTCATTTCATTATAAACAACAATATATTACGTAGACTAAATGTGTAATACGGAATTAACATCCTTATGCGAATAAATATAAAGACTATTTGATTGAAATTACAACGCTTTAGGAGTGAAAACAATTATCGAATGCGCATCCATTTATTAAATTTTTAGCTAATGTTTGTCTTTGATTCAGTAGATAAGTAGGCAGTTGTAATAAATCAAATAAAGCCTACGCGATTCATTTTGAAATCTTCCAAGATAACTTATGAAATCATTCCTTAAACGCAGTTGAATTAGAAACATTTCATCAAACTCACTACTTACTTTGCAATATTGCATGATTAATCGGTCCTGATGATAATATGGAAATATAAATAAAACAAACAAAGCAGTCATGAGAAATGCCGACAAAAGTGAAAACTTAAAACAATGTACAAACAGTTGTTATTTTTGGATGTTCAAATTAATTGTTTGATCTTGAATTAAAATTGGTAAATTTAAACTTTTAACATTCATCTGGTTTTGGCATCTATCGGAACAGATACGAGTATAATGTTGGCGTAGCGACTTTGACATAGCTACAGATATAATGTTAGCATTAACACGTCATGTGACGATCATCATTTCAGCCTATCGCCGTCCACTGCTGGACTTAGGCCTCCCTCATGTTACGCCACAAAGTGCGGTCCTGTGGCGCCTGCATCCAACGACGCCCAGCAACTTTCACCAGGTCATCGGTCCACCTAGTGGGAGGGCGTCTTACACTGCGTCGTCCAATACTTGGTCGCCACTCGAGAACACACTGAGGTATGTTGGATGAGAAGATCCTCTTAAGTTTCCCGAACCTGTGTGACCATGTCAGTGACAATTTTATAGACTTTACACCTCATCCAAACTGGCATATAGAAACTTTCACTTCAAAATATGAAGATGGTATATTTCAAGTTATTTGCATAAGCAAATAACTTGAAATACACCACCATGAAGTTATTTTTGAAAACGTTTTAATATTAATTTGTTATATTATACTTTTCTTTTAGTAACGAAGACAAATAGTATGAAATACTTCGAAATTTTGCTCGAAACATTTTATTGTCTGAAAATCATGAAATGATTTCAGTATTTTAGTTGGTCACTATATATGTTTAATTGTTGCCTATTTCGAACTGATGAATCGATCGCCAAAGTCAAGGCGCTGAAGTCGCAAATTTTCATCACCTTGAAAAGCCTAATCAAAAAACGCGCATTCGCTCTGACAATAACAAAATGAAAAGACTTGAACATACTTTTATCGTCTATTATCCATTTCCTTCTTATTATCTGTATATATTCCTTTCTGTGTGGTGACGGAGTAATAATACAATTCACCACCTCTTACCTGCGAGTGTTAATAACGACTAATCCTTAATAGTAGTATTATAAATGCAAAAGTAAGTTTATTTGTTTATTTATTACACTTTCACGCTTAAACCACCAAACCGATTTCAAAAATTCTTTCACCAATGGAAAGGTATAATATCAGGGCGTGATATAGGTTATATTTTATCCCGGTATTTCCACTTGAACGGGAACTATGCGGGTAAGGTAACTGAAACCGAAGCGAAGCGAGAGCGGGTTGCTAGTGTTCATATAAAAAAACTCGAAATAAAATCCTATACCAACTTGTCTGACGGACATGATTTTGTAGCTTAATTTCTTTGCTACGAAAGACATATTTCCGAAGGAATTGGGATAAACGCAGGTTAACGACTTACTTGACTTCCTACTTACTTAACTATCCTATTGTGGAGGCGGTTTAAGCCCAGTAATGGGACGCATATGAGCTGAGATAATGAAGATAATAAATCTATTCCTTAAAACAAAATAAATTGTTTTATATGTAACTACATATCAAATTGAGTTATAATAAATTGTTTATACTCATAATATTCCTAAATCATGTTGCCGGTTGCCAATTTCTGAATAGTGATTTATTTGCACCTATTCATTATAAGATGCATAGGATGATTGATACGTCTTTATATTAGTGATTCAATTCATAAATCAAATTTAAATCGCTAAATACCTACCTCTATATGTTATAGCGATGTATTAAAATCCAAACGAATAAAATGCATTTTTTTTAATTAGCTTAGTTTGAGTTAAAAATTTTCGAATATTATCGCATTTGTATTTGATTTTTTTTTAACTTTTCAGCGTTTATGATGATGAAAGGACCATCCTCTCCTGATTATGCATGCTGAAAAGAGTTTGACATGTCATAAGGGTGAAAAGCAAATACAAATGTGGTAAAATATGTAAAAATAGTTTCATTTATACTCTAGTACACATTAGAAATAATTATTAATATAAGTTATTTGTTTACATTGCCATTTATACAGTGCAATGTAATCCTAAACGATGAAGAGCATTAGCTCTATAAAAATAACTTTTTCCTTTGGAGACAATTAAATTACAAAAGGACGGGATAACTTCGTTTCAGCCCCTTAATTTCTACTATTGATGTCATTTTCCGAATCAGAGGAATTAACCTATTATTATATCTCTCTGGTATGGAGAAAGCGAGTTTTTCCTTGTCTTGCTAATGCATGCAATTGCTAGTTAATTGTTTTAAGCACCTTAATCGATTTTTGCAAGACCTATGTGAGAAAATTATGGTAAACATTGTATTATTCTTTACTCTGTTAGAAGATCGGGAAGAAAATTTGCTCTATTCAAGAACTAAATCCAAGTTGGATTCCAAAAGAAGTTATTATATTGTATGTCTACCGAAATAGAGGCAATAATACAACGCTGACTCTGCATGAAATTAAAGTCATTGTACACCATTTTGCACAATGACTGTTGTAATAACAACCGCTGAGATATATAATGATTGCTATATTTTTTGTTTTAAAATCTAGTACGCTTCAATAAATAACTAATATTTATATAGCACTTTAAAACAGACAGCTGACGGACACAAATTATACCCAACCAAAAAGAAGATATTGGCTCGCACAAGTATTATCTTAGGTAGGTCGATACTGCGACATTTAGCAGTATAAATCGATATCTTAACCACTACGCCATCAATGCAATGAAGATAAAATACATCTTCATGTTCAAGAACATCAAGTTCATTAGATGCAACGAATTACGTAAGAATAGTCTCATAAAATCCTTGTATGAATAAAATTAATTGTAAAACATATATCTAAACCAACTTATACAAATTCTTATGTATAAATAAGTAATTTTTTGTATCAAATGTTGAAAACAATGGCAGTGAAACGATTAAATAAGTCGTAATTGCTAACACCCTAAAGCGGCATGTATCTAAGTAATGATTAGAATGACCTTTAATTCTTTTGTTAGATAGGTATGTTGATAGGGTTGACATCTACGTTTTTAACACTTGTTGAAAAAAAATGCTTACTCTGCAAATCTTATTTTTAATTTTAAATCATCATCATCTTGCTCTTATCCCAATTACTTGGGGTCGACGCAATATGTCATCTGTTTTGACATATTGCAAAAAGTATCGGCAATGACTTTTATGACCGGCCGACTGCCTGACGTCAACCCTCCTTGGGAATGTAGTCGTTGACCCAAATGGTACCAGATGGAGTTGGTCCGGGTCAATCTAGGGCTCTTAGTCGTCTTTTACGACACCCATGAGCAACGCAAGGGTTGGTAGTATTCGAAGCCGCTACCACACAGCATGTATTATTTTTAATTTTAAATATCAGGCTAAATTGCTAAATCATTCAGCACCTCGCGGTCCACTGCTGGACTGCTGGCATCCGCCATAAATGTGCGGATATTGCCGTAATCGCTACACTTGACAGGTTGTCGATCGCAGTGAGTGTAGTATAAGATACGTTTCCTAGGCAAGAGCTACTGAACTCTCCCAGTGAGGAGAACTTGAGCCGTTTTGGACATCTCCCAAAAGCAAGCAAGGTGTGCTGTGGCGACAATTATATTTTTATTCCGGCTAAAATTTACTGTGTATCGACTAGTTTTTACTTTCATCGTTCAATTTAATACATAAAGCGGCAGAGTTTGTTTATTTGAACGCGCTAATCTCATGAACTACTGGTCCAATTTGAAAAATTCTTTCAGTGTTTGGTAGCCCATTTATCGAGGAAGGCTACAGGCATCATCACGCTAAGACCAATAGCAGTAGAGCAACAATGACAAATGTGTCGGTTTTCTTTTTCCTTTTGAGAGCTTCCGCTTCGTGCACTACATAAGCGGTTAAGTTTCGCAAAAATCATGTATGACAGAATTGTATTATTTAAAAATACTTTCACCTTCTACGTAAATAAAGTCGCGGGTTAAAGTTAACATTAGCCCAAAGTAACTGCAACACGCAGACAAAGTCGCGAGCATAAGCTGGTTCTCAATAAGTTTAATTCTCAGGGAATTCGCCGACGTTGGCGTCAGGCCGACGGACAGTCATAAAACTATTGCCAAAAGTTTTGCAATATGTATGATGAAAGAAAAGTACATATTGCGTCGACCCTAAAAAATTGAGATAAAAGCAGAATAATGATAATATCAGCGTGGTGACGGAGTAAGAATAAACTTCACCACCCCAATGCATAGCGATGCAAATATCGAAACCAAGAATATCGATGTATCGGTAATTCGATGTTTCAGAATAAATATCGATGTACAAAGAACATCGGCCTAAAAACATCGATGTATCGAAAACAATTTTAATTTAAAATGCAAGCTATATTTATTATCTGTAATAATATTATCATTAAATAGGTGCATCTTTAGCACAAGAGAGATGTAGAGTCGAGGAAATAAAGTTATATTTAACAGATATTACTCTATTTAGTAAAGTTATTACAAGCTTAGCTGCAGCAACGTAAATAATAATAAGCAAACGTACATACGTAAGTAATTTACCCTGGTAACTAAACTGTCACGCAGGTTTTCCTAAAATAACCATACATTTCAAACAAATGTTACGCAAAACATCGATGTTAAAATATCGTAGGCAATAACATCGATACATCGATGTTTCGCAATAATGAGCATCGGCGACAAACATCAATGTTTTCTACTGAAACATCGATGTTTCAGAAACATTGGTGTATCGTTTATATCCATCGTTTATATCGTGTATCGTTTATAACCCAAGCATCCGTGGATGTGTAAAATACAACTAAGGGATGTTATGCATATAACATGAATAAAAAGAAATGGTCAACACGTCTGACCAGCTAATTACTCACCTATTGGGGCGTAAGCTCGAGCCCAGTAGTGGAACACAAATGAGCTTGATGAAGATTGTTATGATAATCACCATCATTTCAACTCCACCATTCCTGGGTTCGGACATTATTCCCCAATAGAAGGGAAATTGATCAAGGTTCTCTTTTCACTATAATTTATTTACAGCATGTTTATTATCGCCTTGAAAGCTTATTTATTTTTACGCTTTCTGGTTTAAGGCCTTAATCGCTATATAATTAAAATAACCGGTATGTGAAAATGTATAAGATGTAAAAGTACTGAGCTTATAATATTAATCGATGTTATGTTATAGTACTACAATGTATTACCATACCTTCTAATTTGCGGCGCAGGGGCGAATACCTGCGCCCGATGTCGCCCTAGCTGAGGCCGCGGGTGACTGAACCGGGGAATTAGTCCGTCACCCGCCGAGAGGCCAACCGCACGAGGAAAGACCGACGTCCTCCTTGAGAGGGGGACGTCGGTCGAGGAGAGGGTACTCCTCAGGGGGTATTCCGTCGGGCTGACCACTAACGACAAGTCACCCTGCACCGGTGGTCGGCCTAACAACGAAGGCGACGTGTCACGGGTGGATTACGGGGCCGCGCCTCTGTGGCCCCGGATGGAGCCGGGTGACGGGTGTGCTGACCGTAGAAAAAAGGGATACACCATTTGCTGAGCTGGCCACGGACAACATGGAACTCGGTACTGGTGGTCAGCCCAATGACGAATGGGAAGGAATATGGTGGATTATGCGTATGGTAACCCCGGATGAATTGGATGGCGTATGCACTAACCATAAAACCCAAATAAAAATAAAGCCCACCCAAAAAAAGCATACCTACACAATTTTCAAATTGGGGGCGTTCATAAAATACGTGAGATATTTAAGGGGGGGAGATGGTCGAGTCAAATCTCATCTAATCTTACGTTGGAGAGAGGGGGGGTCTCGGCAAATATCCCGCAATTTTTTTTCTGATTGAAACAAAAAAAAATTATACTATTTTGGTCCATTTAACCCAGATTGTATATGCTTAAGATTTAATCTTAAGCGTAATCGTAATACGATTACGATCATTCACTAATTCGTTCGAAACGACCACGACCGTTTTCTGCCACCTCCTTACCCTATCACTCAGGTTAATGGACATTTAACAATTCCGGACTTTAAAGAGCATGACGGAAAGTCATTTGCTCCATTTTGAATACGCCACTGCCTACCGATTCAACCGCTGAATGCCTTCATCAGCACGCCTTATGATCTCTATTGCCCAAGTGTACGTGATGATTTAGAGAAAAGATGCTGCAGTACATGCGATATTTACTTTGCATCTACCACAAGAGCTGCAGAGCACAGGCGAGCAGCCCACATTGCACCAGCTAAGCAAGCGCGTATGTTCCGCAAAGTGCGACCCTCACGGATTGTCACAAGACGAGCTAATGAGTTACTGTGCGCAAGCGCCAACGGCTTATAGTGGCTAGATCAGAACGAAGTTGAAGGAGCAGATGATTTTACTGAGAATATGGACATGTTGGTTCCAATAGTCTCTCTTGAGACCGCGCATGATTCTCCATGGACTGAATTAGAGTAGATATTATTTTTTTAATCACAGTAGTTACGATTTAAGTATTCTATTGTTAAATTTTTATTACACTTATTTATTAAACTCTCAGCAATATTGATTACTAGTCTTAACTAGTCGTAAATAAAAACACGAAGCAATTTTTTTTTCTTTTTACAATAACAATCCAACGCGTTTACGTAAGAAACCCACATTTTGAAAAATCTCACGTGAGATTGGGGGATGGGGGAGGGGGTTGAATAAAATCTCACGACATCTCACCAGGGGGAGAGGGAGGGACAGAAAATTAAAAAAAAAAATCACGTAATTTATGGACGCCCCCAAATGGAAATAAAATCTTTTATTTTATTTTATTTGTTTATTTCTCTTTTGGTGGTGACTACATAAATGGTGCACAGGTGTCACCGGTTCGATTCCCATTCATTACTATATTTTGTGCGATTCACATATTGTTATCCTCAGCGTGTAATTTGTGTCAGTTAAATACATACATATTTGTAACGTCCGCTGCAATATAAGGCTTAATCCAATAGTTCAGGGTGCCCTTTTATCAAAAAATCATATAAAGTTTTTGTGAATTAATAATTGATGACTGTTGTAAAATAAATATAAAATATATAATATCACAAGAAAAAAATTAATAAAATATTTACGTAAAAGAATTAGAAACGAAAGAGGCAACCCTATATATTGGTGTACTATAACTAAACTAACAGAAAGTGTATATCGATGTTTTTTGCACTGGGAATTGAGTCATATCCTGCGACGAAGTTGTAAGAGTCCGTGTCACCTTTGGTAAATGTCGTCTTAAGAATAGATTACATGTGACTGAGTAATGGGATATGTGAGAATATTGTGTCTGGCTCTACAATGTTTATGTTTTGTTGATATTTTGAATGTATTTGACAATTCACAATTACAGTCAAATACGTATTTGAATTTGTTTGTTATCTAGGTTAAGTTTTTAAAAAACAACATCCTGTACTAAGGATGTAATCATTATGTTGTGAGGGACTTTACAAATATATAATTAACAGACACAATTATTGCCAGACTCAGAACAAATTTGTGGATCGCATAAAGTGTTGTACTACATGGGATTCGAGTCTACGATATTGGCACTGTAAGTCGGTATCTTAACCATTCCTCTAACTGTGCAGTAAAAAGTTTGACAAACCTTGTTTTAAAAAAAAAGGCTCAGTACTAAGAAAACGATCCTTATAATAAACAAAAAGGACTTTACAAACATAATTAAGGTATACAAAGTATACCAGACAGGCCCAGAACAGTAATTTATGGATCGCATTCTGTGTGGGAATTGAACCCATAATACGGGCATGGTAGGGATCTGTATCTTAATTACTACGCCATTTGCGTATTTTTAACAGGCTTAAGTTTGGGCACACCCTGCCCAAACCATCCAACAATTACCGATTTCTTGATGTCGTTGGCCAGCCTGCCAAATAGTCTTTCAACTCTTTTTATTTCGCAGATCATGTAATTACACTACATCCGTAATGTATGTCCAACACGGGACATGTTTGAGACGGTATAGTCTAAAAAATTGTTTCCTAATGCAGAACTATACGACCTGCTTAGCTACTGTAGTTAAAGATATTGCCTAAATTTCACGCCTACACTTAAAGTTAACAAATCAAAGGCATAAATCCTTTGATTGCTTAATAAAAGATAGTTTGAGTAAATCTAACGCAAATTCTTGGTCGACAAAAACAGTATTGATAGACGAGCGATTTCACAGCAACTATTATTTAAAACTCTCAACCTTTAAATTACATCATTACATACATACTTCAAACAAGGCGTCAAATCATAAATATTATGTATAATAAGTCGATTTTGTATATCCATTCGGACAGGTAAAGGATACATAGCGCATACAGCCAAATCTTATACAATTCCCTTCACATATTATTCTACACTTCTTCATATTTCAGTCAGGCAACTATTCATCCTAGATACAACCTTAAAACAACATTCTCTTGCATCTTTTGTTCGTGATTCGACTCGCCGTAACCATCTCATTGTCCCTTCGGTTCCTATCAAAACGTCATTTAGCCGCAGATCTTTCGTTTTTCTCGGACCTTATCTCTACAATAAGCTACATCAATTTTTATCTTTGCACTCTTTAACTAGATATAAGTGTAAAGTAATTTTGAAGGAATGGCTTCTTCAGCAAAATTATGATAATACTGAAAATTTACTTGAGGTTATTGTGTGAATCTAGGCACGCGTTAATATGTAGAAGCACGAAATGCATATGCACGGTAAGGTTCGCACACACACTTACATACAACATACACACACACACACACACACACACAGACTCCCAACACAAACACACGTACACAGTCTATTCGTACATCCACCATACAAGCGCCAACACATGTCCTATTTGCACTCAGTCTAATTGTATAAGGTCCCCGTGGATTTCCTGGTGACCTGTATCACAGGTAGATTTTCTACCTACCACAGGCACCAGCGATCCATAATAAATTTTGTAACTTTAAAATAAGTGTTATTTGTATACTATGAAATGTTATGGTGAGAAATAAAACTATTATTATTATATTGAGCTTATTAATAGTCATATTCCGACAGTAATTCAAGCCGTTACCATAAATTAGGCGCTGAAAACCCAATTAATGATTATGAGAATTACGGTAGAACGTGACACGTAAACCATAGCAGTTTATCATATTCACAACACTTCTGCACCTCAACCGTATGATATTACATAAAATTTCAACAAAATTATTCGATATAACACTATACGATAAAAATAAATAATATAACTCAAGAGTGTGACATGATACTTCCAATAATAGGAGTGGAGTGGTAGGACCACACTGTCGACAGTTATCTGTCTACAGCCGCGGGCCGGTCCGTCCGGGGCAGTACCATGCTCTCGCAGAAAATCGACGTCTGAGTAGTAGCAATTTGTTACTGCGCTTCGTTCGATGAGCGAGAGAGCCGGCAGTCCAACTTTCTGAGGGTGATTGCGTGTGGAGGGTTTTGGTGGTGCCCTTGGTATCACCGAGCCTCAATGCACGCATTCACACTCCCTTCGCTTTCTTCGCGGTAGGCAACGGCCTTGTAAAGGTCCATGAGCGGCAGCAACACTTACCATCAGGTGTACTGTTTGCTCATTTGCCACCGTTTACAATAAAAAAAAAATAATAATTTGATATTCCCGCCGAAACGCCAATAATAAGTCGTCAAGTGTAAAGTTGCCAGTCTAAAAACTAACCCTACCACAATTGACTTTAATTTATTTAACTGCAAATAATACAACCTGCTAATGAGAGCCTAGTTATCCTTTAAATTTGCAACAATTTATAATAAGTTTACATTGAACAGACAGCAATTGAATATTGTAACAATTCATATTGTTCAAGATTACAATCTTGTGTATACACTTGTTATTACTAAAAGAGATCAACTTGTTATTAAAATATTCTAAATACATATATTACGGTGATAAAAATGTTAAAAATTATTGTATTTGTAATTTATGTTTATTTTTATTTGCTTTGCATTCAAGATATTTTATAATATGATTATACAAAATGTTATAAATTAAATATTAATGCATATTTTTAGTCAAGTAAATGCAATTTTTATTATGGTCTCGAAATGTCCGCCTTATAGAAAGGCTCAAAGTCGTTCAACATACTATGGAGAGGGCTATGCCCCGTGTTTGTCAATATGATAGAATCTGGAATATAGAAATCTGTAAAAAAAACGAGTGTAACCAACGTAGCCCACAGAATTAACACGTTAAAATGGCAATGGGCAGGCCACATAGCTCATCGAACCGATAACCCGAAGAAAGGTTCTCGAGCGGCAACCACGAATCGGACGACGCCGTGTAGGACGGCTCTCTACTAGGTGGACTAACGACATCTTAAAAGTAGAAGGAAACCGTTGGATGTATGTGGCACAAGACCGTTTCGAGTGGTATTCTCGGGAGAAGGCCTATGTCCAATAGTAGACGTCTACGGTCTAAGGGAGGAATGAAAATGCCTTCTTTAAACATATTTTTACAACTAATTCAACATATTGGATACCAATATATATAATAATATTTTTTTTCGAGAAGAGATTGAGAGTGTATTTTGTAGCTAAAAGCTGATATTGTAATCGACTCTCAGGAAGAATAGTAATTTCTCCAGTGCAACTGCTACCTAAAAAATCGATCAAAACGGACCGCATTTCGTGGCGAAACCTGAAGAAGGCCTACATTCAGCAGTGGACGGCGAAAGGATGAATGATGAAATTATGATGACGATGAAAAAAGCTTATCTACACTAATATTATAAAGAGGAAACGCTGTATTTTTGTATGTTTGTTAGGAATAAACTCCAAAACTGCTAGACGGATTTCGATAATTTTTCACTATTAGAATACTACATTATTATTAAGTAACACAGGCTATATTTTATCCCGGTATTATTACGGGAACGAGAACTCCACAGGTAAGGCGACTGAAACCGAAGCGAAGCGAGGACGCATTGCTAGTTTTTCTTGAGGAATTTTTTTTTACCATTTTTAGTTTTCGAGATATGAGCGATCAAAGAAAACACAATTTTTTTCACTAAAATAACCATAATTTCATTTAAAATACTTATAAAAAATCGTCCGACCACTCAATTTGAAGGTTTTGGCATTAGCTATCAAATGACGTTGGATATTTTAATGTAAGATAAGTGCTTCTAAAACTGTGGGAACTTTCATGCGCATTGAAAATTTCGAATTTTTTTAGTCTTTAATTATTGATATAAAAAATAAATTCTTCATTTTTTAAATCGACCATATCATTTTTTGAAGGTTTTGGTTCGTAGATTAAGATCCCGTTTGAATTTTTGAGCTGCGATGAATCCTCTAGAAGATATAAAACTTTTAGCTCTGCACTATTTTGCTTAGAGATGGCAAAAGCATGTGGAGGGGAGTGTATATGACTTGTTACTATTAAAATGTCTCTCAATATAAACCAGTTACAAAGTGATAAAAATCATGCTCAAAATGTTAGCCAACACCTGAACTTAACAATTGAAACAAAATCAGCTCAGAGATAAAGGTAAGCACGATGACTGGCCACTGATTTATCTAATCAAGATTACAAAGAAAACTAATTAAATTAAGGTGCGTGGTATGACAAGTTATGTGAAGTTATACTAATATACTATTACGCTGAACTAGCTAGCAATCACGTGGCCTATTACTAGCCGTATGGAGATGGATGTCTATTTTCATCAACTACTCCAAAATTTACCGTGTGGTGACGGTGTAAGAATACAATTCATCACTCCCTATCTTGCCCGTGGATGTCGTAAAAGACGACTAAGGGACTTGCACATAACATCTGTGCCTCCTGCACAGATAGAAGGCAAACTCGAAATGAAAACCTATACCAACAAGTCTGACCAGCATGGTATAGTAGGTCAAATTCCCTCCCATTATGGAGGAGGCCCGAGCTCAACAGTGATTTCTAATGTTTACGCGACTACTATGCATGTGAAATATAATTTTTTTGTACGGATTTTATAGGCGTATGTATTTGATTTTTAATTTTCAGATATTTGAAAATCCTTTACGGGGTCATGGTCAACTAATAAAACTCTTAAAAAATAGTTTTTAAAAACTTAAGATTTTGTTTCACTAAATTATTTGATATTAATTTTTATTTTAAGGTTAAAGGAAGGGAGGGAGACCGACTACTTTCCCACGGTTAATCCAATACATCGCACATATCAACGGAATGGAAGGAATACGGGATAGAATCAAAGTGGACTAGGAGATAAGGCAACCTTACTCCCCTGTGATGAACACCTTCCAAAACGTCAATTGACTCACTTAAAGCCCAACCGTCCTAAGGACGGCGAAATCGGTATCGAATAAATATTCTAAGTTCTGCGGATAATTGTTAGTTTAGGAAGGTCCATATGAAAGTTAGGTTTCCATATCTCCTAACCGCGGGCAAGTGACAGGTGGGAGACCTTTCTTCCTTCCATTTTAAAATATGGATTTCAGCCATGTATCACCTAATTCAATTATTTATATTAATTTTCATTTTTATGTTAAGGCGATATAAATGTATTTCTAATGGCCTAGGTGTTACTTAAACGTTAAGAGTCGTTATTGAAAATCTAAAACCGGATAAGATGTGTCACCATCCATTCCTACATACCTTTCTGAATATTGCTATGTACCAACTCCGAAAGGGAATATATTTTGGCCTTTTTTGCAACATTTTTTTGCTTCTCTCCTAGCGCGGTCAGTAGCGTGATGTTATGTAGCCTATAGCTTTCATTTTGACTCAGGCAGGCTCCTCGTGGGCTGGAGTTCGGCGCGGGTAACCGTGCTGGAGCCCCGGCCTGCGAGGTGTTATAAATGCATGGCGGTCGGGCATACCCGACCGACATGCAGAAACTGCTTTGACTGCAGCGGGCTATGTTTCCGTTGCGGTCAGGCTGGACACCAGGCGGCATCGTGCTCTGCGATGCCCCACTGCCCCGCGTGTGCGGCGGGCAATAGGCCTGCCAAACACCGCATGGGCTCTGGGGACTGCAGACCCCCGGCATCGGCCTCGAAGGGGCGGGGCGGCCCATCGACCGGGCCAGGCCCCGCTCCGAGCGCGGCCCGATCGCCCGTTAGCGCGGAGGAGGTGACGATGGATACGGACCGTTAATGGACCCCGTATCCATTCGTCTCCTCCAGGCCAATCTCAACCGCTCCGCCGGTGCGCAGGACGTGTTCCTGCAAGCCATGGCGGAGTGGTTGATAGGAGTAGCCGTAGTCGCGGAGCCGTACGTGGTGCCCGACCGGATTAACTGGTTGGGTAGCACCGATGGCACCGTGGCAATCGTCGCCTCCACGTCGTGGCCTTCGTCGTCTCTGACCCTTAGGGACAGGGGCGTCGGATACGTCGCGGCGGACTGGGGGGAGATTACGCTCTTCGGAGTTTATCTCTCCCCTAACTGGAGTGTGACTGATTTCGAGGCCTTCCTCACCATCATGGAGGCCTCGTTACGGCGACTGGCATCGCGCCAGGTCTTCGTCCTGGGGGACTTTAACGCCAAGTCCGTGGCGTGGGGGTCCCCTAGGACGGATGACCGAGGACGGGCGATCGAGGAGTGGGCGGCGGCACTGGGCCTCTGTTTGCTGAACAGGGGATCGGTGCATACGTGCGTGCGACAACGGGGCGGGTCGATAGTGGACCTTTCGTTCGCTAGCCCCGAGGTCGCCGCACGCGTGGGGAGCTGGCGCGTCGTGGAGGAGGTGGAGACCTTATCGGACCACCGGTATATCCGGATGGAGGTCTCCCCGGCAATCCCGACGCCCAGCAGGGGTCACGGGGTGGATGGACGTCCTGCGTTCCCGCGATGGGCTGTGGGTCGCTTAGACCGGGACCAGCTGGCGGAGACAGCCATCGTTTACTCGTGGCTGTCCTCTGCCAACCAGTCGGACGGGGTGGACGCCGAGGCTGGCCGCATCCGCAGTGCGTTGACGCAGATCTGCGATGCGGCCATGCCCCGGGTACGGCGTCTGCCCCCGAGGAGGGGGGTCCACTGGTGGTCCCGGGAGCTGGCGGATCTCCGGGCTGCGTGTATCCGCGCTCGGAGGGCCTACACCCGCAGCCGGCGGCGCCATCGCGACGCGGAGCGGGAGGCCGTGCTTTACGAGGGCTACCGCAATGCGCGGTCGGCCTTCAGGCTGGCCGTCCGCTCCGCCAAGGACGTCAGTCGGCAGGAGATGCTGGACGGTCTCGACCGTGACCCCTGGGGACGCCCCTATCGCGCGGTGCTGAATAGGCTACGCGCGCGGGGCCCTCCCCTCACCGAGACTCTCCAGCCCGGCCTTCTCACCCGGGTCATCGAGGACCTGTTCCCGCGGCGGGCGGAACACACGCCCCCGGTCATGGCTCCGCCAGACACTGATCGGGAGGCCGACGACGACAGTGTTCCGCCCATCACGGAACCCGAGATGGGGGTGGCGGTGACGCGCATGCGCGCAAAGTCTACCGCCCCCGGGCCCGACGGTGTTCCTAACCGCGTGCTGGCCCTGGTCCTCGAACACCTGGGACCCCGCCTCAGGGAGCTGTTCGACGCGTGTTTAGCGTCCGGACGGTTCCCTGGGTGCTGGAAGGAGGGAAGGCTGGTGCTCCTGCCGAAGCCGGGACGGTCTCCGGAGTCGCCTTCGGCCTACAGGCCTATCGTGCTGCTCGATGACACGGGCAAGCTACTGGAGAGGGTGGTAGCTGCCCGCATCGAGCGGCACCTCGTCGGCACGGGGCCCGATCTGTCGGACGCCCAGTTTGGGTTTAGGAGGGGTCGTTCGACGATCGCGGCTCTGTTGCGCCTGAGGGCCGTGGCGACTGAGGCCGTCACCGGCGGGGGAGTGCTGTTGGTGGTGTCCCTAGACATCGCCAACGCATTCAATAGTCTGCCATTCAGCTGCATCAGGGAGGCGCTCCGGTATCACGGGGTGCCAGTTTACCTGAGGCGGCTAGTGGCAGACTATTTGGAGGGGCGCAGCGTCCTCTGCACCGACCGAGCAGGGGACATTGTGCGGACGCCCATGACGTGCGGTGTCCCACAGGGGTCGGTCCTCGGACCCACCCTGTGGAACATCGGCTACGACTGGGCGTTGAGGGGGAGCCTCCCGCCCGGGCTGGGCGTGATTTGTTACGCCGACGACACGCTCGTCACAGCCCGCGGTGGGACGCTAGAAGAGGCGGTAAGCCTGGCGACCTCGGGTACCGAGGAGGTCGTCAGACGGATTGAGGCGCTGGGGTTGAGGGTCGCCCTGGACAAGACGGAGGCCCTCTTGTTCCATGGGCGCACTATGAGCCCTCCCATCGGCGTCTCGATCACCGTCCACTCGGTCGACATCAGCATCCGGGCCCATATGAGGTACTTGGGCCTGGTGCTCGACAGGCGATGGTGGTTCCGGGAGCATTTCCGTAGGCTCGCTCCGCGGCTCGTCGGCACGGCGTCCGCCCTATCGTGGCTTATGCCGAACGTGGGCGGACCGAGCGCTGCGTGCCGACGGCTGTACGCGGGGGTCATCCGGTCGATGGCCCTGTACGGCGCACCGGTGTGGGCGGGGTCCATGACCGCCCGACTTAGGGCCCTTCTGTGGCGACCACAGAGGGTCATGGCGGTCAGGGCCATCCGCGGATACCGCACGGTGGCGACGGAGGCAGCGTGCCTGTTGGCCGGGACTCCCCCGTGGGACCTGGAGGCGGAGATGCTCGCCGGACTATATCGGCGGGTGACGGGGGTGCGAGCGGAGGGCGGTGTGGTCTCGTTAAGGGATCTCACCGCCTGGCGCGTCGACGCCCGCCGAGACGTCATCGCCCGTTGGGCAGTCCGGCTGGAGAGGCCTCGGTTCGGGGTGCGAACCGTGGAGGCCTTCCGGCCGGTGCTGATGCAGTGGTTGGAGAGGCGGCACGGGGTGCTCTCCTTCCGACTGGTGCAGGTTTTGACGGGGCATGGGTGCTTCGCCAAATACCTGCACAATGTCGTTAGGAGGGAGAGTACACCGTCCTGCCACCACTGCGATTGCGACGAGGACACGGCGCGCCATACGCTCGAGGCCTGCGGGGCTTGGGCAGTGCAGCGCTGTGAACTCGTCGCAATCATCGGTACGGACCTGACGCTGCCGGCTATCGCTAGGGCGATGGTCGACAGCGTCAGGAATTGGGACGCGGTCGCAGCCTTCTGCGAGACAGTGATCTCGCGGAAGGAGGCGGCGGATCGCCTGCGTGAGGAGCGCAGCCTCGATGAGGAGATCCGCCGCCGGCGACTGGGGCGGCGCAGGCGCAACTATCTGCGCCTCATGGCGCCTTAGCCGAGGCCGCGGGTGACGTGACCGGGGATTAGTTCGTCACCCGCCGAGAGGCCGACCGCGTGAGGAAAGACCGACGTCCCCCCCGAGGGGGGGACGTCGGTCGATGGGAGGGTACCCCAATAGGGGGTATTCCGTCGGGCCGACCACTGACGACAAGTTAACGCTGCTCCAGTGGTCGGCCCAACGACGAAGGCGACGTGGTTTTCGGGTGGGTCGCGGGAGTTGCGTGCTTAAGCCCCTCTGTCGCCCCGGACGGAGTGGTGCGGAGGCGCGCCGACCGCGACCCACCCACAAAAAAAAAAAAAAAAATAGCTTTCATTTACTAACCGGTAGGGATAGATAAATGTGCTATCCCACACTAAAAGAACTTTTCAACTGGAACCAGTAATTGATGAGATTAATGCTACCAAATAAACAAACTTTTACAACAATACAATTACACTCAGAATAATTCATTGTGGTTTGCACAAAAAATAGTCTTGTGTAGGGATCGAAGCTATAACATTCCGTATAGCAGATCATTGCTCAGATATTGCAATAAGAATACAACTGATCATCGCTGGCTTGCATGAACTTTAAAAGATAACTAAGTGATATAAGCAGATAACCGTAATAACGAAGACTTGTTGGACGTGAGACATCTTAGTCCGCCCGTGACGATGAACGCTGTAGTGTTCGAAACATCGAGCAATCGAAACTCAAATACAAACGCGATATAATACTTAAAAATAAATCTGACATCAATCTTAATTTCAACGCCATGATAAATGGGCAAAAGCCTACTAAGGTTTAAACTTTGTATTACACGTGTCTTTATCTATCTATACCAATAAATAAAATTGAAGTGTCTGTTTGTAATGTCAAAATAATAGGCTTTTTTCATGCTCACACGGTTATTTGTACGACACCTAAGCCTAAAATAGCAATTAAAAAATTTTTGTCTGTCTGTCTGTCTGTCTGTTTGTTCCAGGTAATCTTCAAAACGGCTGGACCGATTTCAAAAATTCTTTCACCAATGGAAAGCTAGAATATCAGGGCGTAAACTAGGCTATATTTTATCCCGGTATTCCCACGGGAACGGGAACTACGCGGGTAAAACGACTATAACCTATAACCGAAGCGAAGCGAGGGCGGATTGCTAGTGATAAATAACTAAAACATATATTATTTAAAATTCCTTAGAGGCCACTGCACGTGTATGACATGTATGTAACGGAATACAATACAAAGAAATCTCATTAGTATGATATGCAGACACCGTCTCGGTATCTACCAGGCTAGGAACTAGGTATAAATCCGCAATAAAAAGTCTCCAATCGTAACCTGATTTAATAAAAAATATACGCGTTGTGATGACGAATTGAGTGTACAGTCTACATTTTTTTTACCATAAGTGTCGTAAAAGATGACTAAAGGATAATCATCATTACCTCTTTTATATACATCTCACTGCCGGGCTTGAGCCTCCGTATAGTAATAAGTAAATTGATCTACTATTACCACGCTGGTTAGTAGGGTTGATGTAGGGTTTTATTTCGAGTATTCCTTATCTTGCATAGATTTTATTGCCATATTCTAAACTTTAGTCGTGTTTTATCAAGTGTACAGATAAGAGAGGAGGTGGACCTAGAGAGAGCTAAGGGATATGCTAAAAAGAATTTATTGTTATTAAATTTTCTTGGTTTAGTTTACAGATATACCCTTTTCTCAAAGGTTGGCAATTCGACGACCAATGTAGTCTATCCATTGTCATTTTAACGTTTCAGGCTATGTCAATTACGGCCATACTTCTATGGATTTCGATATACTGGGTTTTATCACGAATGGAAATACAAGCTATGTATTATGGAGGGGTCTCCCTCTCCATAATACTCCCATTTTGAGCCCTGTTATAAGAGCAATATTTAAACACCACGTTTCCTAAACCCGGCAAGCGACGTACCGAACCGTCATCATATCGTCCGATTAGTTTACTAAACAGTTTAGGTAAAATTTATGAGCGCGTACTACTTAGTAGGCTAAGAAAGTGCGCTGAGGAAAACAACCTCATCCCGCCGATTCAGTTTGGCTTTCGCACGCAACACTCTTGCGTTCAGCAAGTACATCGAATAGTCGAGTATACAAGTTATAAACTGCAACGCGGTTTATATACGGGTATGCTTCTATTTGATGTAGAAAAAGCGTTTGACAAAGTCTGGCACAACGGCCTTGTTTTCAAGTTAATAAAGCTTAAAATCCCCCACTACTTAGTTATGATAGTTAGGGACTTCCTACTCGAGCGTAGCTTTCGCTACAGAGTGGAAGGTACTCTATCAGCACCGCACCCACTAGAAGCCGGCGTCCCCCAGGGATCGGTGCTCTCTCCAATTCTCCTCTCGCTGTTCACCAGTGACATACCCCAACATAGTAGAATTCAAACAGCATTATTCGCTGACGACACTGCCATCTTCTATGCAGGTCTATCCCCCACAACAGTGACAACCGCTCTCCAAACCGCGGCTACCGCCTTAGCGAAATGGACTAGGAAATGGAGAATCGGTATAAACCCCACCAAAAGCCAGGCGATCATATTCCATAAGGGAATAGATCGCCGCTACCTAATGGCTGAATACCCACAGATAAAGATGTTCGACCAACCCATCCCCTGGACAAGGGAGGTCAAATATCTGGGTGTGACCTTGGACAGACGACTGACCTTCGGTCCTCACATAGGGCGAGTCCGCGCGCGCGCAACCCTAGTGCTAGGATGGTTACACAGCTTAGTACACGCGAAGTCTAAGCTATCTCTCCGTAATAAAGTTAGATTATACACCGCTTGTATACGTCCTATCATGACGTATGCAAGTGTAGTGTTCACACAAGCGAAGCCACGCAGGCTACATCGGCTACAAACATTACAGAATAGGTTCATGCGCCGAGCGACGGGAGCACCGTGGTACATGCGCAATGTGGATCTTCACATAGATCTTGGCTTGCCGACCATCAGGCAATTCATGAAGCAGTGCTCCCGCCGCTACTTCGACTCTGCCGCGACACACCCTAACCCATTAGTGGTAAGGGCGGCTTCTTACATCCCCTCTACAATGTCCGCGATTAAACAACCGCGACTAATACTCGACGAACCCGACGACATTATTACGCTCGCCCAGACTGAGGCATACACAGCCCGCGCGGCCTTGACAAATAGTAATAAATATCCACGTTACCGCCCCCGCCGACGGGGAAGGAAGACGTGTCGCGTTAAAATCATAAACGTGGGAGTACCCATTTTGCCAGCGACCGCCCGAGCCGAGGTCCGTACCCCATAGGGGGTGCCCTCGGGATGGGTCGCTTAACTTTAAACGGGTTGAGAGCCCTCAGCGCTCACCCACCAGTCCGGGTAAAGTTGTCACAGCCATCTGAGGCTAACAACTAAGCCACAAAAAAAAAAAAAAAACACCACGTTTCAATACCATAAGCCAATGCTAGTAATACGCACTGGTCATAGACCTACGTTTTCAATCAACTTACTTCTAGTAGATTGAGAAAAATCTATAAAAATTACTAAAAGTTTTATCCTTCAAATATACAGATTTATTAAATCAGAACATTTCTGTATTTTATTTCATTTATTTGATCAGTATCTACTTTTATTATATAAGTATCTTTTGTATGCATTTCAATGTTATTTTAAAATAAACAAAGTGCCATTATAACGCTATCCAGACATGAGACGAAATTCGTTACGCGACACTTCTTTCCACTTTCAGCTGTGATATTAATTAGCCTTGAACACATATGTAAATTTACAAAATAAACCAGTCATTTCACACGTGTAAAAAAATACAATGCAACTAAAACACGGACTAAATTAAAGGTGGGTATTAACTAAAAGGTGGTAATTAAGGTCATTTTTTTTTTTCTTACGGTCGGTGCGCTCCTAGCACCACTCTGTCCAGGGCGACAGAGGGCCGTAAGCACGCACACCCGTAACCCACCCGTGACACGTTGCCTTCGTCATTGGACCCACCACCGGAGCAGGGTGAATTGTCTTCAGTGGTCAGCCCGACGGAATATTCCTTGAGGAGTACCCTCCCATCGACCACCGCCCCAGTCGCCGGCGGTAGTTCGCGTCGTCGAGGAGACGCTCCTCGCACACGCGCTCTGCCGCCTAGTAATTAAAATCCTTGATCCGTTATCACACGGAAAATTATCTCCTTACATCCTTAAATTGATTGTATCCTAGTCGTCTGAGCTTGTACCCGTGGGCTGAGACCACTTCTGGGCTTAAGCCTCCTCCCCATTAAGAGGGAAATAGACCTACTACACCGTGCTAGTCCAGAGATGTTGGTATAGGGTTTCATTTCGAGTTTTCCTTCTCTTGCACAGATGTTATATGCATATTATATCCCTTAGTCGTCTTTTACGAGATCCATGGGCAAGATAGGGTGTGGTGAATTGTATTCTTAACCCGTCATTAAGCAGATTATTACTGCTTATATCATCATCATCTTAGTTCATTTACGTCCCACTATTGGATTCGAGATTTGTCCACAATTTAAATTGACTTACCCTCACTAGTCTGACGGGTTGGTATATGTTTTTATTTATAGTTTTTCTCTTGCATAGATGTTTCACATAATACATCACTTAGTTACAACACCCATATAAAATAGGGAGTGGTGGATCTTACTCCAACACCACACTGAATGATGAGAAATCTCAACGTGTACTATTCGATATAGATTTTTTCCAGACAAAGAAAGTACACAGAGGACAGAACATAAGATTACCTAGTTGATGTAAAAATAACCCAGGATAGTACCTACCGCAGCAGTTCGGGTAAAGTTGTTATAGCCATCTGCGGCTAACAACTCAGTCACACAAAAAAAATCACTGATTAATCAGTTTTTACGACTGATATAAGGTATAGTAACACATAATTTCATCATCATCATCATTTCAGCCTATTGCCGTCTATTGCTGGACGTAGGTCTCCCTCATTTTACGCCACAGAGTGGGGTCCTGCGCTGCCTGTGTCCAACGACGCCCAGCAACTTTCACCAGGTCGTCGGTCAACCTAGTCTCCTACACTGCGTCGTCCGATACGCGTTCCCCACTCGAGAACCTTTCTTCCCCAGCGATCGTTAGTTCGTCGAGCGATGTAACTTGCCCATTGTTCACCATCATCATCATTTCAGCCTATCGCCGTCTACTGCTGGACGTAGGTCTCCCTCATTTTACGCCACAGAGTGGTGTCCTGCGCTGCCTGTATCCAACGACGCCCAGCAACTTTCACCAGGCCGTCGGTCAACTTAGTCTCCTACACTGCATCGTCCGATACGCGTTCGCCACTCGAGAACCTTTCTTCCCCAGCGATCTTTAGTTCATTGAGCGATGTAACTTACCCATTGCCACTTCTGCGTGCTAATTCTTCGTGCTATGTCGGTTGCACCCGTTCTTCTGCGAATTTTTGTATTTTGAATTTTATCTCGCAGGGAAATCCCGAGTATAGCCCGCTCCATAGCACGCTGAGCAACTCTGAGCTTGGTTATGAGACCTATATTTAGAGACCACGTTGTATTCTTAACCCAACTCGTTTTTACACTCTTCAAATAACCATAAAATCAATTACAAAACTTATATCAAACTAATAAGAGAAAGTGAACTAAAGACCTGGTAGAATATCGTTCAGTGTTACAAAAAAATATTCATAGCGTGATTCATACTGTATTATCTACTTATAGAGTATACATTGTACATACTAGCGATGTAGGTATGCCATATTTTCTTCATTTAAACAACTGACTCAACCAATTACGTGTTCATTTGATAAAGTCTGTAGCCGGCAAATTTCACTTGTGAATGAACTATGACTAAATTCTTGACTGTATACATAGTACAAACAGTCTATTATTAGGCGTGTTTTGTCATTTCATTATCATTTCCAATGAAATACAAGTCCAACGTACTGATGATACTTAGAATTTTTTTTCTTTTTTTTTATTGCAAGCAGTGGCAAATGAGCAAACAGTACACCTGATGGTAAGTGTTACTGCCGCTCATGGACCTTTACAAGGCCGCTGCCTACCGCGAAGAAAGTGAAGGGAGTGTGAATGCGCGCATTGAGGCTCGCTGATACCAAAGGCACCACCAAAATCCTCCACACGCAAACACCCTCAGAAAGTTGAGCTTCCGGCTCTCTCGCTCACCGAACGAAGCGCAGTAACAAATTGCTACTACTCAGACGTCGATTTTCTACGAGAGCGTGGTACTACCCCGGACGGACCGGCCCGCGGCTGTAGACAGATAACTGTCGATAGTGTGGTCCTACCACTACCAATGGTATGCTCTAAATGTAATGATGAAAATAAAATAGAATGGGCATATGAAAAATATGGAATAATAATTTAACCGCCAGCCAAAAGTAATAATTATAGCAATATTATGGTCGTGAGAAAATTATGAATCCTCTGGTATTTGTCATCTTAGCTCATGCACATTCCATTGCTAGACTCGGAGGGAAACTGTACGATTATACTACCCTAGTCAGACGAGTTGGTATAAGCTTTTATTTCAAATTTTCTTTCTCTTAGAAAGGTCGTGAAATGTATTCTTATTTCGTCACTATACGAAAATTGCCTGATAATAGACTTAAATAAGCTTGTATGGCGGCGGCTTCCTATCAACCTTTACAATACTCATGAGTGTCATAAAAGACGACTAGGAGCTTTACATGAATCTGTGCCAACTCAATATGATTCCGTCCGGTCAACAATGACATCCTCATGAAGCGTGAGGTCAGGTAAGTAGCCAGTCATAAAATTATATACGAAAACTTTTCAGCAATAGACATCAATGACATCCACGGGCAAGATAGGGAGTGGTGAATTGTATTTTTACTCCGTCACCATAGGGGTATTATTTAATTAACAAATCATTCTTTTTAAAATATTATTTTGCAGCCCTATTGTACTACCTAATAGAGGCCTCTTCCGTAACGAAAAGGAATTGATCTACTCTCTACCGCGCTGGTCAAACAGGTTCATTTTATTTTAATTTATTAATAATAATAATAAAGAATTAAGTCCTTGTATAAAGTAGAAATATATGGATTAAGAAGAAGATAGAGAAGGATAGTAAGAGACTTACTTATGGTTTTTATTTAAAAAGAAAATCGGATAATCAATATTATTTATGAATATTTTGAAAATGTACGAATCTTAAATATACGTTTATATATAATGATGGCATAAGAAAGGTGATATCAACGTATGATGCTAGTGTATTTATAACTATTTCACTGACACTATTTTGGCACTTCCTGCAAATTGGTTTGGCAATGTTCGCGTTTTAAGGTCAAATTAATAACCATATATTTTTAGTGTTCTATGAATATTGGATATTGGAGTAGTGTGTAGAAAGATTGCATAGATTTTTGATCTCAAGGTATAATTTTTAGCTTGAGAGATTTATTGATAGGTACATAAACCAAATCAGGTGTTAATAAATTATAAATTAGTTAATATCATCATCATCATTTCAGCCTATCGCCGTCCACTGCTGGACGTAGGCCTCCCTCATGTTACGCCACAAAGTGCGGTCCTGTGCCGCCAGCATCCAACGACGCCCAGCAACTTTCACCAGATCGTCGGTCCACCTAGGATATGGTCTATGATGCTTTAACCTTTTCGGAAGCCGGCTTGTTCGGGCGGCTGGAAGTCATCGAGCTTGCACGTGAGTCGATTGGTAATGACCCTCGAAAACAACTTGTAAACGTGGCTCAGGAGTGAGATTGGTCTGTAGTTCTTTAAAAGAGCTTTGTCACCCTTCTTCAAGAACAGCACCACCACACTCCAGGTCAATGACTCTAGAACGTCGCCCCCGAGGATAACGGAATTGAATAGCTTTTGAAGGACTTTTAAGACCGGCTTGCCGCCTGCCTTCAGCAGCTCTGTCGTAATGCCGGCATCTCCCGGTGCCTTACCGTTACGTAGTTGTTCGAGAGCCATTCTGATCAGGTACAAGCTGATGTCCGGGATTTCTTCGGTATAGTGCCGAGTTAGCTTGGATCTGGGATCTTGGACCATGCTGACAACAGGATTTCGGGACGATTTATATAACTGTCCATAGAACTTTTCGACCTCTCCCAAGATCTCACTTTGGGATGAAATGACAGTGCCGTCATCGGTCTTCAGCTTAGCGTGGACAGTTTCGACGAACCTGTTGTTCATATCATTCGGAGATTCACACTCGTCCAGACATTGGAAGCAATTGTGTAGTTCGAGTTGAAAGCTTTCGAGGTTCTGGTATCGGACAGATGTAGGTCGGAGTGAAGACTTCATCAAGCGTGACCGCTCGACTTTTGTATGGATATTCAATGTGCCTCTAAACTGGGAGCGATTACCGGGTGGATCGCTCCCAGTTTTAATCCTGCTGATCACTGAGACATCATTGAATATCTGTCGTTTGTCTGACAAGATGAAGTCTATCTCGTTTTTTGTTGAACCATCGTTGCTAACCCAGGTCCACTTTTTTTGTGGCTGCTTTCTGAAGAAGGATTGATTATGAAGAGGTTTCCCTTCCCCAGAAAATCAGCCAGTTTCTGGTCTCTCTGGTTTCTCTGTCCATATCCATATTGCCCCACTCTCAACTCATCATCACTCCCTTTGCTTAGTTTCGCGTTAAAGTCTCCCATAACCATCGTGAAGTGGGTTTTGGAGGCCTGTATGGCTTTCGAGATGTCCTCATAAAATACCTGCACCTCGTCGTCGGAGTATGCCGAGGTCGGTGCGTATACCTGTATAACCTTCAACGAATACCTCTTGGTAATTCTGAGTATAAGGTACGCTACCCTTGTCGATACACTCTCGATCCTCTCCACGTTGTCTACGAGAGATTTGCGAACGATAAACCCTATACCACCTTGGGACGGGTGATCGCCCTCCCGGTAGAAAAGCAAGTTTCCAGACTGGAGGATTATCATGCCCTCGCCCTCTCTTCGCACTTCTGATAATCCTAGAATGTCCCAGCGCTACTGAGCCCGCCACCAAAATGAGCCCGTAGAGTACCGGAGCCGCCGTGACTAGGGGCCATTCTTTCTTTGTACGCCATTTTTGAAAGGGGGTATTGCCGTAATCGCCACGCTTGGCAGGCGGGTTAGCGATCGCAGTGAGATGTTTTACATTTCCCAGGAGAGAGCTGCTGCCCACTCTCCTGGTGAACCCTCAGCCGATTTTTACGACTCCCACGGGCAAGTAAGGAGTGACGACAGATGTATTCTTAACCTGTCGCCCCACAGGCTATTACTTAATATATCTTCATGATATGTATATAAGTAAAGTTTGCTTGTTCCAAACAATGAGCAAGTATTTGTTAATATTTTTCCATCATCGCCGTCTTCTAAGTCTCACTGTTGGGCTCGAGGCTCCTCCACAATAGCAGGAAAATTAACCTGTTAAAATCATATACCAACACGTCTGACCAAGGTGGTTATATTTTGAGTTTTTCTTCTTATGCATAGACTAGCAACCCGCTCTCGCTTCGCTTCGGTTATAGGTTATAGTCGTTTTGACATTTGTTTTTGACATTACAAACAGACACTCCAATTTTATTTATTGGTATAGATTCATGCAGTGACGGGGTAAAATTAGAATTCAGCGATCGTCCCCTCCACGTGAATACTGTAAGAGTACAAATTAAAGAATTTAAACTAATGAAATAACGAGATAAGAAAATTTTCCTTATAAATAAAACTTTATAACGTCCTATCTGACCTACGTGACATATTAGAGCATTTTGTCCTGCCATTGTGATGTAACCCATTGTGGCGATGAATGTAAGCTGAAAAGAATAATGATAAAAGTGGAATCGACTAAAATACCATCATTGATATCATCGCATCATCGCAGCCCACATACGTCCCAATGTTGGGCTCGGGCCTCCTCCACAATGGGACAGAATTTGACTTACTATGTCTGACAGACATGTTGGTATAGGGTTTCATTTCGAGTTTTTCTTCTCTTGCACAGATGTTATTTGCATATTATATCCCGTAGTCGTCTTTTGCGACATCCACGGGCACGATAGGAAGTAGTGAATTGTATTCTTACTCCGTTACCACACGGAAATAATATCATTGATATAAACATTGGCACGACGAACCGACAACCGCTGGGGAAGAAAGGTTCTCGAGTGGCGACCACGTATCGGACGACGCAGTGTAGGACAAAGGTGGACCGATGACCTAGTGAAAGTTGCTGGGCGTCGTTGGATGCAGGCGGCACAGGACCGCACATTGTGGCGCAACATGAGGGAGGCCTACGTCCAGCAGTGGATGGCTATAGGCTGAAATGATGATGATGATGAAACATTGGCACACTATTTTCATCAAATGAAATATTTGTCTCAATTTTAATGCTTCAGTCTTTTTGTATTCCCCCTCGTAACGCGAAACGTTGAGTTAGTGAAATATATTTGATTTAATAAGTAAGCTATTTTCTCTATGGATGCAACAGTTCAGGAGTTATTAAACTGAAATTATATAAATCGTTTAGCTACTCGTTTAGTATTTGTTCTATGATATCTATTCAATTTAAAGACGTTCAAGTAGTGAAGATAGACAAAACTTCCACATTGAATGACTCATATCTTTGTTACCAAATATTAAACTACCCGTATATATTTTTTGCGTTCAATGAATTTATTAAATTTTAAATAACACTTAAAATTTATTCGAAAGCAGCAAAATCACTTTAAATCCGGATATAAAAATTAACTAAGCGTAACAAGTTCGTTGACTTTGATCGGGTGGACCTCGAAAATTTACTTTTACCGTTACATTCACCGGAAAATAAAAACTCCAATGATAAAATCATTAAAAAAAACTGCAGAATTTTTCCAAACTTTACCTCCATTTTATTATTATATTTATACTTCCTATTCTATACCTCTACTGCTATTATAAAACTGAAGTTTTTTGTTTTTATATGTACATGTAGTTAAGGGACTAGGACATTCAAGGAGACTTTAATCTTCGCTTGAGTCGTTGTAACGACTAAATTATAAAAATTTAAGTTGTACTAATAAACCATTAAACTGTCAAATAATTGAATCTTGTCAAAAACCTTACAGTATTTTTTTTTTCTTTTCTTTAAGAGAGTGTCGAAAATGACAGTCTCGAGTAAATTTACAGTACTTACGTCTTGTAACACGTAAGTATGTACTGTAAATTTGCTTTTTGGATGATAATCTCAGAAATCTAATCTCAAAAACAATATTGTCTGATTTCATCTATGTATATTTTACAATATTTTATTGAGAAAGGCGTAACTACTTATTATCTTCTTATAGAAATGGTAGATTTGTCCTTGTCAATACGTCATTTAAACCTCTATTAGTCCTTATTTTAGTTTACAGGAGTTATGGTTGAGGCTTTACAATAGAAAAATGTACTAAAATTCCACTCAAAATTAACCAACCACGGCTAATATTTGTGTGATTATGAAATACAATCTCTAAAAGTCAGAGATATGCGTACCTTAGGTTCAAACCCGATCCCTTTCACTAACTTGAGGGTCAATCTCGACACTTCTACATCGGCAGTCCTCAGTTATTGCTATCCATGATACTTAATACCATTAAATCCATAAGAATTATTGTAATAACGGTATTTGTAATGAACTAATGGAATCATCAATAGTTCTATTTTAGAGGCTACTATAAAACAGATAATTAAAACTTAAGTCGATTGAAATTTTATTGTTTAGATAAGTTTATCGATTACTTCAACTATGAAACGTAATTGATTTCTAATCAATACTGGTAGACCCTAACTAATATTATGAATGCATTCATTAGTTTATATTTTCCACTTTTCTTGTGGTAAAGAAGTAAGAATACAATTCACCTCTCTTGCCTGTGACTGTCGTTAATAAGAACTAAAGGATTGCATATCATCATATCATCATCATCTATGCGAAAGAGAATGCAAAGTTGAAATAAAACTCTATACCAACACGTCTGACCAGTGTCTAATATTACTTTTCCTCCTCTTTTAGATGAGGTACGAGCTCAACAGACGATGTATATGATGTATATGAACTGCAATTATGATGATCTTCCACATACTACTACAAGGAAGAACAAAAAGTACATTTTATTCGGGGAAAACACAGTTTGTAAATAAAACTCCTTACGGATTTTATCGCGTTTGTATTTGATTTTTGATTGCCCGACGTTTCGGACACTTTGCAGCGTTCATGGTCACGGACGGACTAAGATGTCTCATGTCCAATAAGTCTTCGCACAATAACTCTACTTGTTAGCGTTGATATATTTTGATGACAAGTAACCCTGCTCCGGTGGTCGGCCCAACGACGAAGGCGACGTGCATCGTGGGTGGGTTGCGGGAGTTGCGTGCTTACGCCCCTCTGTCGCCCTGGACGGGGTGGTGCGAGGAGCGCGCCGACCGCAACCCACCTCAAAAAAAAAAAAGCGTTGATATATTTAATTGACAAAATATTACTGCATAATATTTATATGTTTAACGAATTATTTATATGTTTAATATTTATATGCTTAGGGGGTAAGGTCAAATCATACGAAAAAAGCCATGTTTTTGTGATTTTTTTCCTGACGACACAGTTAAAATGTATTTACTCAACGAATGGTACATTAAAGTTTGACATTCGAAGAATGTCTTATCAAATTTTTACAAAGAAATATTCAAAAATATGGCAATGGTAGCAATTGTCCGGACGTGTCTCGAAAAAAAGTTGAATTGCGGTGCCCCTCGTAACTCGGTGCTGGATCCTCTGAAATTAAAAAATCCAAGTTCATTCGTTAGATAATAGTTTGCCCCAGGTAACGCTGTCGAGTTTTTTTTTAAATTCCAATTTTTGAATTTTTTCGAAGACTTTGAAGTGAAAAACACAATTTTTTGGGAAAAATCGGCTAATTTGTCATTGCGAAATCAAAATTATGAACAAAAAAAAAACTCGACAGCGTTACCTCGTAAAATATGTACAGAAATAGTGTTTAAAATTTCAAAAGGATCGGTGCAGGAGTTTTAAAGTTATGAGGGGCACCGACTTTGAAAACGTGAGTTGTGGGAAAAACGCTTTAAAGTTTCAAACACAAAAAAATCCAGTGTAAAACGTTTATAAGCAAATTTTATCGACTTACCTCACACTGAGTCATCAATGCCAGGTCCATAGAGGATGTTGCTATCATCCATGATGTCTAATAAAGCAATTGTTGAAAAGACCAATAAAAAATCAATCACCCTATAATGTTTTTCAAGATCCTCCGTAATTTGATCTTGAACGATCACTTTTATTTTTTTAGCTGACGCGCTTTTTATCATAATATCTTCGCTTTTGCGTTTGTGGGGCGGTATAATTTTTTTGGCTCGATATAATCTCGAACCCGCTGATTGTCTATCAGATCTCTGAATTTTTTTTGGCATTTTTGTAATAATTTAACAACAAAAATTGATGAAAACGGAGCTGAAGTTATGCGAAAATAAGAACACGTGGATACGTCTGCTCGATAGGATATTTCCTGCTAACTGAATTTTGTACTCTACACTGACAAAATACACAGGTTTAAACACGTTTTTCCTGACCTTGAAATTTCAATACATGAAATTGGGAGGTAAGGGTTTAGTACTACATAGAGAGTGAAACATCTGCCGGGTAACAATAGTGCGCTCGGGTCGGATCAGGTATATGTACGAAAATCCGACAGGTATAAAAATACTCATAACTTCGTCAATTTTGCTTTAATTGACTTGAAATTTTGACACAATATTTTTTAGATATTATGCATTCAATTTGAAAAATAAAAAAAAATGAAAAAAATAAAAATTTAATACCTTACCCCCTTTTACCCCCTTAAAAGTTACTGTATGGTGGCACTATTTATACTACCAAACTTTACATTACTTGTGGCAATCGTAAAAGACAACCATATAAATTTACATCAACCTCCTTTTTTATTTTGGGGTGGGTTACGGTCGGTGCACTCCTCTCACCACTCCGTCCGGGGCGACAGAGGCGTAAGCACGCACACCCGTAACCCACCCGCGCGACACCGCGCCTTCGTCGTTGGGCCGACCACCAGAGCAGGTTGACTTGACGTCAGTGGTCAAATTTACATCAACCTAGGCCAACATCCTGTCTGACGTTAACAATTCCGTCGACGTCAGACAGGAGGCTAGTAGTAAAACTAATGGCCAAACTATTACATTATGTACTATGAAAGAAGAATGCATCGACCCCAAATAATTGGGAAAAGAGAAGGTAATCATAAATTTTAATTGATTGATTGATTTTGCCTCACATACGTCCCCCTGTTGAGCTCGAGTCTCCTTCGTAATAGGAGGTATCTTGACCTGCTATACCATGATGGTCAGACGGGTTGGTATACGGTTTTATTTTGAGTTTTCCTTCTGTACATAGACGTTATATGCATATTATATCCCTTAGTCGTCATGTATGACATCCACGGATAAGAAAAGGACTGGTGAATTGTATTCTTACGGAAAAATTAAATTATTTTGTAATATTTGGTAACGGATATTGAACACCCATTTTTTAACCGCCGACGAAAAAGAGGTCTCTGTGTGTGTGTGTGTGTCTGTCTGTGGCATCGTAGCTCTCAAACGGATGGACCAATTTCGATGTGTTTTCTTTTTTCATTTGAAAGCCAGTTTCCTGCCGGTGGTTCTTAGCTGTGTTTGGTTAATATCAGTCCAGTAGTGTAAGAGTATCGGCTCCAAAATGAGGTAATGGCTTATGATTTTTCGATTAAGTGTTTCATGCATGCCAGTATAATTGTCAATGACAATTAATTGATGAGCTTCAACTTGATGCTGCAACCAGAATGGTCTCCGGAGAATCCAACTCTTCGGAAATTCACAGCACACATATCGTATTTTTGGGTTTTTAATAAGTAGATTATGGTCTTGCAATACGGTCACGTTGATCTGGTGAACCTGGATGGTCTCCAGAGCACCCAACTCCTTGAAAACTTACAGCAGATATATCGTGTTTGGATTCAATATATGTATTGGTTTTAATGAGTAAATTTTTTGCAGGTTATGATTTCTTACTCCGCGCAAAAAATAATACACCTACTCTAAATAATACCCACTAAATAGGACTTTCTGTATGGTAACGGAGTAAGAATACAGTTCACCAACTCCTCTCTTACCCTTGGGTGTCATAAAAGACGACTAAAGGACTAATATTCAGATAATATTCACTTATAGATTTAGAGTCCGTGTGGTGACGGAGTAAGAATACAATTCACTACCCCCTTTCTTGGTCATAGGTGTCGTAAAAAAACGACTAAGAGATATAACATGCATATAACATCTATGCAAGAGAAGGATAACTCGAAATGAAATCCCATTTCAATACGTATAACCAGCATGGTATAGAAAGTCAAATTCCCCCTCACAACAAGAATATTTGTTCCAAAATGCGCAAAAGCGCTTCACGGTATAATCGTCAGATGACAATTAATTGATAACTCCTGTTGAAGAGAACGTAATTCTTTCTTTTTATTATCTTATCGTTTGTTTCGGGGGTAAATTAAAATTTTCAATTTTACTCATTATTATAGAATGGCTTTTGTATAAGATTCAAAATGAAGTCTTCAAAAGTGAATATATAACTGTGTTGTCGTCATCCTCTGCCCTAAGAAGCAAAGTTCATATATATTAACTGGCAAACCCTCAGCAAACATTTCCTTACTGACTCAATAACACAGCGGGTGACAGACTTACAACCTACAATGATTTCACAAGCATATGATATTCTCATATTGGCCAACTTTACCAATATACTTAAATAAACTTTTTATATATAAGCTATTGAATACATTTTCTATCCATCAAATGTTTTGTTATTTTTATACGTTTGACCAAAGACGTTTTAATTAATTTGTTATTATCAAATTACAAGTCAAAATCATTATGTTATCGCCCACCGAAAGGTAAGAACTAAGAGTATGCTGTGGCATCATTCGTAGCTGCGGATCGTCACGTAAAGAACGGATATTTAGACGGTCCCCAATGAGTAGATGGCTTCGGGTGAGGAGCCCTCAGCGCTCACCCACCAGCCCGAGTAAAGTTGTCACAGCCCTCCGCGGCTAACAACTAAGTCATACAAAAAAAAAGAGTAGATGGCTTCGGGTTGAGAGCCCTCAGCACTCAAGCTGTCAAAGCCAACTACGGAGAAAAACAAAAGAGTAGCGGATATTCAGTGGTCATACATAGGTCATAGTTAAGCAAAGGCAAAAAAGTAGTATAATAGTCTGATACATAAACCGTCAAGTAAAAATTAGAAGTACAGTGGATTTCATTAATAACGACCTCGGTTGTAACGACTTTTCGGTTATAGCGACGTCGAACTTGCGTCCCTCGAATTCAAAGTATACTTTCGTAGAAAATTCATTCGGCAATAGCGACTCCGGATATAACGTCTAATTCGGGTATACCAACTTATTTTTATTACCTATTTGGGACAGATTCCTAGAAATTCCTTGTGGATGTTGCGACTGAGTCGGCAAAGGCACAAAGTCTCATTCATAAGCTTTAACTATTAAGCTTTCTTATACTTTGTTTATATTCGCAGATGGTCAAATGCTTTATTTGTGTGTAGCGTTACTTAGCATGTGCGCGAAGTTAAAATTATGAATCAGTTACGTAGCTATTTCCAGTGAGTGAACAGTGTTTCTTGTGAAACTGGCTCTTAGACGTACATTTACTGTTAAAGAAAACTGATTTTGGATATAGAGACCTCTGAATATAGCGACGTCATTCAAGTGGTCCCTCCGCCGCCGTTATAACCGAAATACACTGTATTTACTTCCAAGAATAACAAACCACACAATGGTCTTATCGACAATGTATTCTTTTTCTTTTTTTAACCTTATTACACTGTTTACTGCAACTTACAAGCTGCCTACATATTGGTAGAATCATTGGACTATTGTAATACACTAAGTAGGCAGTTTGGCATAGAATTTCATTTCGGGTGTCCTTTAACCCATCACTACACAGATATTCATAATTTAGTGTTATATAAGCCTCTGTAATAACTATGACTATTTGAATCTTAGACACCTTAGTCCACCCGTAACCGTGAAAACTGAAAAGTTGAAAACTTTCGTCACGTCAGGAAATCAAAAATCAAATACAAATGCAATAAAAATCGTAAAAATAGTCTTATTTTAAAGATATACACGCATATACATTATTTCGTGTGGTGATGGAGTAAGAACACAATTGTCCACCCCATTTCTTGCTCGTGGGTGTCGTAAAAGATGACTAAGGGATTATACCTAATATCTATACAGTATCTATGTAAGCAAGAAAAATCTCGCCTGACCAGCGTGGTATAGTAGATCAATTTCCCACCCATTTTAAAGAAGGCTCCAGCCCAACAGTGGGGTGTATATGAACTGTAATGATGCATATAGATTAGAGATCCATATTTTTAATTTTCGACAGTTACTACCAAAATATTTGTAAGAATTAGTAGAGATAAATTATAGAAGTTAAACTCACTAACATATTTTGAATAACGATATAGATCCTATCTTGTTAACCTGTGTGCAGTTGATCTTAGCTTCGTATACATAAGTACCCGTTCAGACAGCCCCACCCCGGATACAAGGCAATAGAAAGTGCCACACAATCTTAATACAATCATGGCCATAGTTTTAATAAAGACCATAAAAAGAGTTTTAAATCTATTATACGCCTTTCATTTAGAGAGGCGTTCGAAAGGCGAGCTTAATTTAATTGAATGTTTAACGTGATTATTATTGACAAATATCTTTGTTATTATTTTGTTGAAACACTTTTACACTTTTTAAAATTTTTCTTATTATATTCATGATACTTTTATAAGCGTTTTAATATTATTTGTCGTTTTATGTTTTTATACTCGTAAGATAAGTTGAGGTGGATTACATCAGGTATTGAAATGCTGTTTGATGCTAGTAATATATCTTTTTCTAGTAAGTTAATATACCTAGTATAAACTTGGAACATCTCATTGTGTATAAGTTTCTTATTTCTCTTTTCTCATTTAACAATCCACTACACAGTGGAAGGGAAGGTTTAGAACAGCCCCACTCCGGGTCCGGGTACTGCTTCACTGAGTAGAAAGGGACTCTCTAAATTAACATACTTGACATATAACTCTTCTATTAAGGATATTTTGGAAGCCACTGTAACTTTGTTGTGGTAAAACTAGAAGCCCAAATTTTTAGTGACGCACTTTTCAGTCTATTGAGAATATTAAATAACTAGCAACCCGCCCTCGCTTCGCTTCGGTTATAGGTTATAGTCGTTTTACCCGCGTAGTTCCCGTTCCCGTGGGAATACCGGGATAAAATATAGCCTAGTTTACGCCCTGATATTATAGCTTTCCATTGGTGAAAGAATTTTTGAAATCGGTCCAGCCGTTTTGAAGATTATCCGGAACAAACAGACAGACAGACAAAAAATTTTTAATTGCTATTTTAGGCATAGGTGTCGTGCAAATAACCGTGTGAGCATGAAAAAAGCCTATTATTTTGACATTACAAACAGACACTCCAATTTTATTTATTGGTACAGATAAGAATAGTTATTTCCGTTATTGCCGTGTGGTGACTAATTAAGAATATAATTCCCCACCTCATCTTTTGCAAGTGGGTGTCGTAAAAGACTAACGCATTAAATATATATATATATATATATATATAAACTCTTTTGCCAGAGAAGGAAATGGAACCTTATACCAATACGGTTGACCAGCGTGTGATAGTAGGTCAATTGCCCTCCTGTTATTGAGAAGGCTCGAGCTAGTAATGGGACGCATATGAGCTGAAATGAAGAATGGTTATTAAGCTGTTTTTATAATGATTGAAAACGTTAATATTTTTTTTAAAGCATTAATTTTATAATCTCATTTCATGTGATGACGGAGTAAAAATATAATTCACCACCTATCTTTCCATGAGTGTTGTAAAAGTCGCGTAAGGGGTATAATATGTATATAACATTTATGCAAGAGATTTCAGAGTGGTAGGACCACACTGTCGACAGTTGTCTGTCTACAGCCGCGGGCCGGTCCGTCCAGGGCAGTACCACACTGAGCAGAAAATCAACGTCTGGGTAATAGCGATTTGTTACTGCGCTTCGTTCCGTGAGCGAAAGAGCCGGAAGTCCAACTTTCTGAGGGTGTTTGCATGTGGAGGGTTTTGGTGGTGCCCTTGGTATCACCGAGCCTCAATGCACGCATTCACACTCCCTTCACTTTCTTCGCGGTAGGCAACGGCCTTGTAAAGGTCCATGAGCGGCAGCAACACTTACCATCAGGTGTACTGTTTGCTCGTTTGCCACCGTTTGCAATAAAAAAAAAAGATGTAAAACTCAAAATAAAACTTTATGTCAACGCGCTTTACCAGCGTCGTCTAGTAGGTCAATTTCTCTCCTATTGTGGAGAAGGGCAGGGTAGGGAGAAGCATATGAGCCGATGATGACGAGTCTAATAAATTCTTAATAATTGGATCTTTTAAAAGAGAAGATGTGTGTCATATAAAAACATATTGTTAATTATTAATACACTAACATATTATATAAATATACATTTAGCTTTAAGATAGGAATTTCACGTTTATATATTCTAAGAAGTTTATTTATTTTCGTTCAGAAATAGGGCATCGTAATATAAGTAACGAGTAAAAATAAATAAATAGACGCCCATCTGTTGAACTTTACGTCATAATTACCATACTGTTGAGTTGTGTAAAGCCTAAATAACTTCTTAAGTTTGCTGCTTATGCCCATGTTTTGATTTCAATTCTCGTGCAAGAATGATGAACGTTCAGTATAAATTATTCAGATCGTTGATGAAATTTTTAATTGTACAAAAGTGATTCTTTTTTCATTCGATAAATTTTGTTGTATCCTTTAAAATTTAACATTTTTTTTTCATAATACCAAGACCTCGACATATATTTCCATAATTCAATATTAAAATAGCAAATCCTGGTTTCACCCGCGTAGTTATAATTCTCGTGAGTTATAACTCTCTAAAAACGCGGATGAAAAATAGTCTATGTTATTTAATGATGTAACTTACTAGTGGTGAAGGAATTTTTAAAATTGATTCACCTGTTTTAGGTGTGAAAGCGTAACAAATTTGCGTATATTGGCATATATATTATTAGTTAGGGCGTAATAATATAATTCTACTGGGGTGGCGTAGACGCGAGTACTTGCGCCTCATGCCGCCCTAGCCGAGGCCGCGGGTGACGTGATCGGGGAATTAGTCCGTCACCCGCTGAGAGGCCGACCGCATGAGGAAAGACCGATGTCCTCCCCGAGGGGGGGCGTCGGTCGATGGGAGGGTACCCCAAAAGGTGGTATTCCGTCGGGCCGACCACTGATGACAAGTAACCCTTCTCCGGTGGTCGGCCCAACGACGAAGGCGTCGTGCACGTGGGTGGGTTGCGGGTGTGCGTGCTTACGCCCCTCTGTTGACCCGGATAGAGTGGTGCGAGGAGCGCGCCGACCGCAACCCATCCCCAAAAAAATATATATATATAAATATAATTCTATTGAAAGATCTCCAATACGTTGTTTTTTTTTAACTGTTGGACAAGAATAAAATACATAAATATGTATTTCATGCAAGCAAATCTGGTATATTATTATTATTAATCAGTCTATTACCATTCCATCCGAATATCTACATCTACACTAATATTATAAAGAGGAAAAAAAATTATTTTTGTATGTACATGTTTGTAATGAATAAACTCAAAAACTACTGTGCCGATTTCAAAAATTCTTTCACCATTGGCAAGCTGATATTTTATCCCTGCATTCCCACGGGAACGGGAATTACACGGGTAAGGCGAATGAAACCGAAGCGAAGCGATGGCGGGTTGCATAACTCGCCACGCGGCCTTTTTAAGTTAAAGTGAAAATCGTCGTTCTACAAATTATCAAGTCGTATACTCTCATGTATGTATCTAATATAACTAGGCGGCTAAGATATGGTTAAGTAAAACAAAACAAAAGAAATGTTTACAATTCTCAAAGGTGTTAGATTAGCCCTACGGTCTTTTGGGTCGTCATTTAGGACTCAAATTCGACCTTTCGAATCAACAGCTTCATTTCAGCTCATATGCGTCCCACTGTTAGACTCGAGACTCCTCCACAATAGGAAGGAAATTCACCTTACGGTACTATGCCAGACCAGCATGGTTGGTATAGGGTTTTACTTTGAGTTATCTTTCTCTTTCATAGCTGCTATATGCGTATTATATCTCTTAGTCGTCTCTTACGACACCCACGGGCAAGATAGGGAGCATTGAATTATATTCTTACTCCGCCACTACACGGAAAACTATAACTAAATTGTTACTAACTACTGGGTATTTTCATTATTCCCTTGTATAAATAAAAAGTTGTCAAATACTATTTTAATTATGACCAAAACGGAAATTTACATTAATTTGCACACAATACAATATATCTATACCAATAAATAAAATTGGAGTGTCTGTTTGTAATGTCAATATAATAGGCCTTTTTCATGCTCATACGGTTATCTATACCAATAAATAAAATTGGAGTGTCTGTTTGTAATGTCAAAATAATAGGCTTTTTTCATGCTCACACGGTTATTTGCACGACACCTATGCCTAAAATAGCAATTAAAAATTTTTTGTCTGTCTGTCTGTCTGTCTGTCTGTCTGTCTGTCTGTTTGTTCCGGGTAATCTTCAAAACGGCTGGACCGATTTCAAAAATTCTTTCACCAATGGAAAGCTATAATATCAGGGCGTAAACTAGGCTATATTTTATCCCGGGATTCCCACGGGAACGGGAACTACGCGGGTAAAATGACTATAACCTATAACCGAAGCGAAGCGAGGGCGGGTTGCTAGTTTGCACTATACATATATATGCCTAAAAATCACTTTATATTTCTTTTGTCTGTCTGTCTGTTTGTTCCGGGTAATCATCAAAACGGCTGCACCGATTTAAAAAATTCTTTCACCAATGGAAAGCTATAATATCAGGTAGTAAACTAGGCTATATTTTATCACGGTATTCCCACGGGAATGGGAACTACAGGGATAAGGCAACAGAAACCGAAGCGAAGCGAGGGCGGGTTGCTAGTTATATATAAAAATATTAGGAGTACACACATAAATTAAATTCTTTTAATAGTATACAATTCATACAATAGTAAACATAAATAACGCTTAAAGCATTATACAGGCAATAACAAAAGACATTTATTTACAACTAGCAACCCGCCCTCGCTTCGCTTCGGTTATAGGTTATAGTCGTTTTACCCGCGTAGTTCCCGTTCCCGTGAGAATATCGGGATAAAATATAGCCTAGTTTACGCCCTGATATTATAGCTTTCCATTGGTGAAAGAATTTTTGAAATCGGTCCAGCCGTTTTGAAGATTACCCGGAACAAACAGACAGACAGACAGACAAAAATTTTTTAATTGCTATTTTAGGCATATGTATAGTGCAAATAACCGTGTGAGCATGAAAAAAGCCTATTATTTTGACATTACAAACAGACACTCCAATTTTATTTATTGACTAGCAACCCGCCCTCGCTTCGCTTCGGTTATAGGTTATAGTCGTTTTACCCGCGTAGTTCCCGTTCCCGTGGGAATACCGGGATAAAATATAGTCTAGTTTACGCCCTTATATTATAGCTTTCCATTGGTGAAAGAATTTTTGAAATCGGTCAAGCCGTTTTGAAGATTACCCGGAACAAACAGACAGACAGACAGACAAAAAATTTTTAATTGCTATTTTAGGCATAGGTGTCGTGCAAATAACCGTGTGAGCATGAAAAAAGTCTATTATTTTGACATTACAAACAGACACTCCAATTTTATTTATTGGTATAGATATAGATATGTAATACTCGCGTAAATATCAGTAATCATTATAGAGATGATTAAGTTTAATTTTATTTGTACTATCCTAATGTTCATCATCACTAGTCCACATAAGTCCCACTGTTGGACACGGGTCTCCTTTACAATTGGAGGGAAATTGATCTACCATACTGCGCTGATCGGACATGAGGGCGCGGGGTTTTTGGAGATTTCCCTCTTTTGCATAGATGTTATCTGCACATCATCCTCTATTACGACACCCAGAAACAAGAGCGGGGGTGGTAAAATGTATTCTTACTCCGTTACTATAGATTTGCAATTTAGTCACATTTAAATTCCATCTATTGCATATATTTTCAAAATAAAATCTTTTTAATTTACATAAATATAATAATGTTATACATTACTTGTATTATGTATGGTGCCGAAGTAAAAATACAATTCACCAATGCCCATCAAGCCCGTTGGTCTTGTATAAGAGGACTAAGGGATATAATGTGCATATATATACTCGTATGTTACTAGCAACCCGCTTTCACTTCCCTTCGATTTCAGTCACATAGTTTCCGTGGGAATAACGGGATAAAATATAGCCCATGTTACTCCCTGATATTATAGCTTTCTATTGGTGAAAGAATTTTTAAAATCGGTACCGTGGTTTAAGCGTTAAAGCGTAACAAACAAAACACTTATTTTCGCATTTATAATGTTAATAAAGATATTCAAGAAAAAAGAAATCTCAAGATGAAACCAATTTCACCAGCGTGATTCATCAGGTCAATTTTCCTTCTATTTTGGAGGAATGGGACGTATATTAGCTGAGATGATAATGATGATTCTTGTTTGTATTGCCGAGTTAATAATACCAGTTGTGCTGATTAATTACTGGCGGAAAGTGAAACAACGGTTGGACTTTACCTATTAGTCGCCGTACTCGATCCTGATGGTGCGCTAATATTGTGTTTAACAGCCACAAATTGTATGAACACAAGCTCAGACACGAATTATCGACTATCAAAAGCTTCTTCGTCTTATAGGTCATATCAGGAATGCCATTGGGACTACCATTACTTAAATTGGGCATTACAGATCGTTACGAGACTCATCTCAAGTTTTCATGCTCTTGCATAGATGTTTTATATGATTTGTAAATACCTCCAGTAAATTTAAATTTATAATATATCAAAATATATAAACAGCATATTTCACTGTTCTCAAGTGAAGATTTTACCTGGAAATTCTCAACAATAATATAAATACTTGATCTGTTTGATAGGACAATAAGCTAATCTCTTATTACTTAGTACCCAACGTTACACGGTAAAATGTGTATGTTACCCTATCTGGAATAGACGTGGTTATACAAAACTAAAACTAAACATACAATGCATAAACAATTTCTTTTATTAGTGATGATTTCATTGGTCTACGTATTCTAATGCTATCAAAACTGCCAACCTTGTGTGGCGCACATGTTGTTGAAATCGTTCATTTTTTGTGACACTATGAGTACATAATGTGGGAACTGTTGTAGATAAGTTGAAACCTTGAAAATATTATATTTATGTAGTCACTTTTTTCGACCGCCCAGAAGTCTTATGATTAATAAAAACATACTATTTTTTATCGCTGTTATAATTTTTTGGATATTGTTAAAGTAAAACAACTCATTGTAACATTTATATGCTGAAATTGCTTCCTGAAGTGTTCGTTTCCTTACTTTGTATTGTTTTTGGAGACGAGTGAGTCAGTGACCCTCCGGATAGCCAGTAGTGACTGTTGTGAGTCACTTGAAAGTGAAGTGGTCAGACCAGCTATTTAGCCGCTTTTATCTTAACAATATTTTAAATTGATCCGTCAGGTTGACCATGGACGTCAAGGAACTCGGTACTAATGTCGAAAGGGAAGGAATACGGTGGGTTACGGTGGTGGGGCCGCACAGCGCCCTTTTATCACCCTGGAAGAAACAGACAGTACGCACACCCAAAAAAAAGATAATATAAATTATACTCTTTACCATAATGTTTCAATTTTATTTGGTTTTCATAATATACGTATAGAATTTTTAGATATGCATGTTCATAGTTTTATTTCACCATTGACTATTGGGCTCGGGCCTCCTCCACAATTAGAGGGAATTTGACCTACTATACCATGCTGGTCAGGCATTTTGGTATAGGATTTCATTTCGAGTTCTCCTTCTCTTGCACAGATATTATGTGCATATATGTAGATTTTATGTCGAGTTTTCCTTCTCTTACATAGATATTATCTACATAATTTTTCCCATAGTCGTCTTTTACGACATCCACGGGCAAGATAAGGAGTGGTAAATTGTATTCTCACTCCGTCACCACACGGAATTGATGATGAGAGATTATGACAGTAATCTTATATATATATAAAAATGAATCCCTGTTTTCCTTGGTCACGTCATCACGCGTGAACGGCTGGACCAATTTCATTAACTCTTTTTTGTTGTAGGGGAAGTCCGGGCAAAGCGGACACCTTAATGTTTGATGGGCTATAGTTAGATAACCAATGGGCATATAAATAAAACAAATGTTCAATGAGAATAAACATTTAGTAAAGTTTTTAATATAATTAACAAAAATTGCTTAATAGCAGTTCCTTAATTTTATTTGTCAATAATATTGCAACATATACCAGTATCCACTTTGCCCCATAGGTCGGGCAAAGTGGATAGGACGATAGGGCAAAGTGAACACAAATACTTAGCCTAATTTTAAACTAATCAGTGCAGACATAACAAAGAAATAAGCCTTCATAAGCATTCATAAATAATATTTTTGTGACTCCATTGCTTACATTTATCACATTGGATCCAATTTTAGTTATCTCTATGTAGTTCTCCCCAAAATAATAGCATACACACTGTTCTTCTTTGTTTTTCTTACCGCTATTCTTACTCTTATGTTTAACAATTATATTTTTGGTGGTTTTAGTATTTTGATTTTTCTTTGTCGCAGTATTTAAATTAATATTCATGTTTTTCATTGCTTGGCAAAGCGAATACCCTATCCATTTTGCCCGTGTTCACTTTGCCTTACATCTATTCATTTCATTCAACCTAAGCTAAAACCAAATGAAGTGACGACAAAGTATTTATTCTCTCAGAATTAATAACTGAAAATATGCACTTAAAGGACATAATCGTACTAAACAATATGTTTAACTTTTACATGATAACTCATGTAAAAGTTAAACATTAAAGTATTACGTACCTAGAAAAGTAAAAAGAAAACTTAAATATTTGGTTTTTTCGATTTTTCTTTGGAACGCGACGCGATCTTGCGCTAACTCTGTTTGCCCACGAATGCGGATGGGGAATGGGGTATAAAGGCGCGAGGCGTGCGTATTCCAACATGTTCTTGACGAGAAATAAAGGGTATTCACTTTTCCTGGCCTATCCACTATGCCCGGACTTCCCCTATTTGTTATTGTCAGGAGAAGGTTCTTATGAAAGAAAAATAAGAAAAACGCCCAGAAAATTAGAAAATTTAAGAATACTTAACCATCATATAAAATTATTTCTAATCTAACCGCTTTGGATAATATAAACTTTTTTTATGTAACCTTATGACGTTTAACATAGAATTGACAGAACGCGTGCTGCAAATATCGTCAAAGAGGATGTAAAAAACTGAAAATTGTTTAATACAGATGCTTCGGTTGGAGTTATCTTATTAATAAAATACATGTAAAACAATTAATTCATTATTTCTTACAGAAATTATGTAAGAAAACTGAATTTCTTAGTGCACATCAGGGTAGGTAAGTTCAGAGCCATCACGCCTAATATAAAAAGTCAATTTAATATGGAGTTTTGGTAATTAAGATACATGTTACTAATATAACAAGTGATATACTTAGTTATTAAGAAGAATACAATAGTTTTCTTTAATTTACAGTTGAATTTTCGTTTTTGAAAATGCCAACAATTAGACTTACAAACTTAAGTTGTAAGTATTGGGTCAATGAACGTTGTAGGTATGCCAATATTGCAAGGCATTTAAGTTTAAAAATTAAGGTCCTGTCCTGGATTGTGTTGCGCGAGCGCACTTGACGCCATTGGTACCGCCGTCAAAGCCATTACATTCATTGGTTTCATACGCATAAGGAAAAAGAATAAGTATGTTGTATATAGGAATTAGAATAATAAACATTTTTTTTAATTCAATATTCATAGTTAAGACATGACACCGTCTGTCGGGTTAGCTAGTTACTAATAATTTACAAATATACATATAAACATCGTTTCGGAAAATCAAGGATACGTGTAATAATTTCGAACCCAAGACTTTTATGTACCTAATCTATTTGTATCCCCTCGAAGCTATTTTGCTATTTAGAAATAAATTGATAGATACAGCAGCCTCTTAATAAATTATAAACATAGGCACTTTAGATAGTTAAAGCAGCCACTGAAAAAGTATAAACATCAGCAATTGCGCTATACCAAAAAAATATTAACGAAAGACTTTTCAAAAACAAGTCTGAAATCAGAGTCACCGGGGGGGGGCTCCCATGCAAACCTTGAGATCTGCAAGTAGGTTATCAATAATTAACAACATATTAAAATATTTTCATTTTCCTTTACAAAAAGCATGTATCCGTTATTGCTTAACAAATATTTCAATTCAATCAGGATGCATATGTTGTCAATTTAATCTCTTGCGTTTATCCCGTTTATATCAGGTCTATATCCTCGAATCATATGTCTTCTCTCATCCAACCTTCATCCGATTATTTTTTTATCCAACCTAGCGAAATATACAGTACAATATTTCCTTCTTCAAAAAATATAATATTATAATTGCCACTCTAGACAGGCGGAATAGCAATCATAATTGATATTATAAATTTCGCGGGAAAGTAGTGATGCCCATTTTCTAGAGGCATCTACGAATCACATGAGTTAAATGGGATTGTGACAATGCGCCTGATGTTGCCCTACAAAGGCTGCGGGTGACTGGACCAGGGATTTTAGTCCGTCACCTCGTGACGGCGACCAACGTCCCGGGAAGGGAACTTCGGTGAGAAAGGCCTACCCCCCCCCCCCCCTTTCGTTGGACCTACCACTGAAGACAAGGAACACCGCGCTGGTGGTCGGCCCAACGTCGAAGGCGACGTGCTTTCGGGTGCGTTAAGGGGCTGCGCACCGCCCCTCTGTCGCCCCGATTGGAGCCGGGCGGCGGGTGCGCTGCCCGTAGCTCACCCGAAGAAAAAAAGAAGGGCTTGTGACAATTTGCAATAAGTGCCAAATATGTTTGATAAAAACGGGACAAAACCCTATACCAACCCGTCTGACCAGCGTGGTAAGTCAATTTTTCTTCTATTATGTAGGAGATTCGAGCCCATTAGTGGAAAGCATATGAACTGTGACGACGATCATTATCATCATCAAGCCCCCATGGGTAATTAATTATTGACCATGAGCATTAAATGTAATTGGTACATGTTAGACTAAAGGCATTAGTCAACTTTTACGACACCCACTAATAATATTTCCTTACATAGTGTATCCATTGAATACTATATTCATAGTGTATCCATCTAGTCGTCTATTGATTGAACGACGACATTATTATCAGCCACCTGTTTTCAATATATTCATAGTCACTACCACAATATTATTAGCAATTAATAAACAAAATGGCACGCTATTGCACTTAAGCTCTATAATAATAAAATCATAATTCAAGTTCATATTAATCTCACCGCACCTTCTTATCAAGATCTCACGAATGAGATTCGAAGGTCAACAAAATACTCTCCTTAGTAATGTATGTACTATGTAATAAACTTAGTATAGTACGTACAGTGTACTTATGTATACTTCACTTCCGTGCTCGGGAAACATCGGTTAAATTCGTTTTTATACCGTGTTTAGAAAAACTAAAGTTGAAGGCGTTTGAATAAATATACAAAATTTTCATGAACACTATAATTATTTTCTAAGGCCCTCGTATAATTATTTTCTTATGTACATAAGTTTTAATTAGCGCATAATGAAGGTGGTTGAATTAAAATTAATTAACACGAAAAGCAATTATAAATCTACAGATCTCGTTGGTTTTACACACTCCTATTTCCTGTTTACTTCAACTAAATCTTCTTTAGGTATAGGAAACAGTTATTAATATATATATTTATATTCAAATTATCCTGTTATTCTAACAGGGTATGTTATTTCCCTTAATAACTTATTTTAACGATAAAATTCCAAAATTTCCTCAGAACAATTATTACATTAACCGCACCTTTGGCGAGCAATATAGCTTATCAATTTAATTAGCCATATTTACTATATTTCAATTTTATTTGAAATATAGTAAATGAACGGAAATATTAATATATTTATGGTCCATGGCATTTAATAGCCAAATTTAATTAACAGTTGTACAAACAATGATAACACAAAATATTCCGTTCCCCATTTTAATTAGAAACAATAAAGGGCCTTGTATATTATTATAATTTTATTTATTTCCTATTTATAAGACAACATGTCATCTTGTATTTATTAAAAGTTTTTGGATCAGTGTTTTTTCTCTAGATTAGGGGTGTTAGTGTTTTTTTTTGACGGTCTAGGGTCAGCTCACTTGCCGTTCATTCTATCCGGGGCGACGCAAAGGTGGTGCCTGGCCCCGTAATTTTTTTTATTGCCGATGGTGGCAAACAAGCAATCAGCACACCTGATGGTAAATGATACTGCCGCACATGGAACTTTGCAATACCAGGGCCACAGCTAGACCGTGGCCTACCATAAAGAAAAAGCTCTTCTTAAACCTCGTTTAAAGAAGGACATGTCATAGCGTTCGGGCAACACAGCAGCAGGAAAACTCACCATATGCCCCTTTCGCAATTGGTTCGACCACTGGCACCGAATTGCTTGTCATCCGTGGCTTGCTGGGATGTTTGTGTTAGATGGCTGTTATATGACCATTATCGTCAAGTCACCCTGCTCCGGTGGTCGGTCCAACGACGAAGGCGACGTGTCACAGGTGGGTTACGGGTGTGCGTGCTGTGATATCTTACCACGGATTTGTGAACACAGAGGGCGCTCGACCCAAAAAAAAAATCATCCTACGAAGCAAAGCATTATACACAATTCTGGCGATCTTCTCTTTCGCTTTCTATTTATCTCTTTCTATTATATTCATACTAATGTTTGTACTTCAATTATAGAGTTTGAAACATAAGTGTAGTGTTTTGTACACTCAATTTACTGAACGTTAAATTTTATTTCCTCGTATATTAGGGATAATATTTTTCATAATTAATTTGTACTTTACGGGTTTTTTGATTTTTAGTTACTCCTGCTCTCCCACAGGTTATAATAAAAAATATAAATTACTAGCAACTCGCCCTAGCTTCGCTTCGGTTTCAGTCGCCTTATGCGCGTAGTTCCCGTTCCCATGAGAATACCGGGATAAAATATAGCCTATGTTACTACCTGTTTCTATAGCCATTCCATTCGTGAAAGAATTTTTGAAATCGGTTTGGTGGTTTAAGCGTGAAAGCGTAACAAACAAACAAACAAACTTACTATCGCATTTATAATATTAGTAAGGACTAGCAACCCACCCTCGCTTCGCTTCGGTTTCAATCGCCTTACCCGCGTAGTGCCGGTTCCCGTGGGAATACCGGGATAAAATATAGCACATGTTACTCACTGATTCTATAGCTTTCCATTAGTGAAAGAATTTAGCTTTCCATTAGTAAGGATGTGTATTTAATAATTTTATACACCTAGGCAGGCGATACTTTTATATATATAAAAGCAAAATAGGAGAAAACTATGCCAATTTATGTAAAAGACTATACCAATTTATCAAACCAGTGTGATACGGTAAATCAGATTTTTTTTTTCGAATATGGAGGTGCCTTGTGCCCTGGCGTAAATATACATAAGGTGAATAAGAAGAACTTGATACATATTTTATACGTCTCCGAAATTTTAGATTTATGAATGATAAAGATCAAATACACTTAAGACATAATCTTTATTATAATTCCTCAATCTTTAGATGTCGCAATAGTAATTACCTTCTTTTTTTGGTTACAGTTTTCGCACCACTCCGTCCAGGGTGGCAGAGGGGCGTAAGCATGCACACCCGTAACCCACCCGTGACACGTCGCCTTCGTCGTTGGATCGACTACCAGAGCAGTGTGACTTGACGATGGAATACCTCCTGAGGAGTACCCTCTCCTTGATCGACGTCCCCCCCTCGGGGAGGACGTCGATCTTTTCTCACGCGGTCAGCCTCTCGCCGGGTGACGGACTAATTCCCCGGTCCAGTTACCCGCGGCCTCGGCTAGAATAGTAATTACCGTGTAAAATCATTTTCCGTATAGTAACGGAGTAAGAATACATTTTACCACCCCCGCTCTTGCTTCTGGGTGTCGTAATAGAGGATGATGTGCAGATAACATCTATGCAAAAGAGGGGAATCTCCACAAACCCCGCGCCCTCATGTCCGATCTGCGCAGTATGGTAGATCAATTTCCCTCCAATTGTAAAGGAGTCCCGTGTCCAACAGTGGGACTTATGTGGACTAGTGATGATGAACATTAGGATAGTACAAAGAAAATTAAACTTAATCATCTCTATAATGATTACTGATATTTACGCGAGTATTACATATCTATATCAATAAATAAAATTGGAGTGTCTGTTTGTAATGTCATAATAATTGGCTTTTTTCATGCTCACACGGTTATTTGCACTATACATATGCCTTGAGGGCCCTCTTGTGGCGGCCACAGAGGGTCATGGCGATCAAGGCCACAGAGGGTCATGGCGATCAAGGCCATACGCGGTTACCGCACGGTGGCGACGGAGGCAGCGTGCCTCCTGACCGGAACTTCCCCGTGGGACCTGGAGGCGGAGATGCTCGCCGGAATTTACCGGCGTGTGTCGGAGACGCGCACCCGCGGCGGTATGGTCTCGCTGTAGGAGATTACCCGAGAAGTCATTGCCCGTTGGGCAGTCCGGCTGGAGAGTCCTCGGTACGGTGTCAGGACTGTCGAAGCTTTCCGGCCGGTGCTGATGGAGTGGTTGGAGCGGACGCACGGGGTGCTTTCCTTCCGACTGGTGCAGGTGCTGACGGGGCACGGTTACTTCACGAAGTACTTCCACAAGATTGTCAGGAGGGAGAGCACACCGTTCTGCCACCACTGCAATTGCGACGAGGACACGGCGCAGCACACGCTCGAGGTGTGTGCCGCGTGGGAGGAGGAGCGCCGTGAACTAGTCGCGATTATCGGTGCCGACCTGACGCTGCCGACCATCGCCAGGGAGATGTTTGACAGCGTCAGGAACTGGGACGCGGTCGCTGCCTTCTGTGAGGCCGTAATCTCACGGAAGAAGGCGGCGGATCGTGTGCTCCTAGAGCTCGTATTTGGCGACACGTTCCGCCGCAGGCGACTCGGGCGGCGCAGGCGCGAGTACCTGCGCCTAATGCCGCCCTAACCGAGGCCGCGGGTAATCGGACCGGGGAATTGTCCGTCACCCGCAGAGAGGCTGACCGCGCGACGACGACCGACGTCCCAGGACGTCGAGAGGTGAGGGTACTCGAAAGGGTATTCCGTCGGGCCGACCACTGACGACAAGTCACCCCTGCTCCAGTGGTCGGCCGAACAACGAGGTGACGTGGTACGGGTGGGTTATGGGCCCGTGCGCAGTTCTTTCATCGCCCCGGATGGAATGGACCGCGCGTGCGCTTACCATAGCCCACCCATAGAAAAAAAAATATATGTATACATATGCCTAAAAATCACTTTATATTTTTTTTGTCTGTCTGCCTGTTTGTTCCGAGTAATCTTCAAAACGGCTGGACCGATTTCAAAAACTCTTTCATCAAGGGAAAGCTATAATATCAGGGAGTAATATAGGCTATATTTAATACGGGGTTGGGAACCACGCGGGTAAGGCCACTGAAACCGATGCGAAGCGAGGACGGGTTGCTAGTTGTAAATAAAACTTTTTTCGGATTTTTTTGCGTTTGTATTGGATTTTTTATTGCCCGATGTTTCGAACACTTTACAGAATCCATGATCACGGGTTGGCCATAGGCTGTCGATGCGACAAAATCCGTAAAATAGTTTTATACTTTTCTGTTGTTTAAAAGAATATTACGCATTCGCAACGCAAATATGCAAAAAAAATATTCATTCGTTCAAACAAACAAACTATTCTTTATTATAATAACTTATCCACAAAATATACACACAATTGTTTCTTTTTTAAGACCAATATTTGCACTAAGTACATAATCCTTCTCCATTATAACATATATAGGAAGAATAATAACATAATCCTTAAAGATAATCCTCCTGCAGGAGACTTAGAAACATAAAACTAACGGACATAAATTATATTTAGGCGCAAAACAATAATTTATGGATCGTGCAAATTAATGTCCGACATGGGAATCAAAACCACGACACTGACACGATAGGTAGATATCGCCATCTGCGTAGTTAAAATTATTATTACATTTTTGTTTTCTTTTTTGCTACCACTACCAACTTGTCTACTACTGGCTCAGGGACACACTAGCTAAACGTACGTTATCAATCACTATGTTTAATAAATTATTAACTATACTCGCAGTATGAAACGTATTAAATTTCCAATAAGCGAGTCGTCCGAGTCCGAGTTCTAACGCTTTAAGGGCATGCAGCCTGTAAAGCGTTACAATTCGGACGAGGTCGCTGCTGATGCTACACAAAAGGCAAGGATGCGTAGGTTTTTAGCGGGAATTCTGGATTAGTTCTGCATTAGTGAGTTTCACATATCTTTTAACAGGAGGATACGTAATAGCATTTCCCATAGCCTGACCAAAAAAATATCCTACTTTCAATCCTTATTCGTATGTAAGATTTCAAAGACAATTTGTCAATAATTGACTTTAGGTGATCTTATATTTTGACAGGCTACATCGTAGCTATATATCGCTTAAACTGATTAGGACAATAGCCAACAGAACTGGGGTTACCTTGTCGGATAACTAGTCCCCAAGAGGTCTCCCAAGCATGTATTTTATTCTTACACCGTCATAACATGGCAAATTAATCCACCTTAAGTAAATCTGTATACGTCAGTGAATACAGATAAACTCCATTTCCATTTTAAAATAACTATATCACCAAATAAAACAATAATATATTCACTTAAATAATAGAATAATATTTAATAATGCATATTTTGAATACTATATATAAAATCACATTTCAAATACACGTAATGTTAACTAATTATAGACGATATTAGTAATTATTTCGAGTAATTGCTTGTAATTATTTTATAATCGCTATATATACATATGTATATGTTATTAAATGTTTTAAGGCTTCCTTTATACATACTATTCATTATATACGTAACCGTGAAATAAAATACTTTGATAAATTGTCTTTTCCTAATCCAGAAATTTATTTATAAGATGTATTCATCATCATCACTTCAGCTCATATACGTCCCACTGCTGGGCTCGAGCCTCCTCGGTCACAGGAGGGATATTGACCTACTATACCACGCTGGACAGACAAGTTGGTATAGGGTTTTATTTCGAGTTTTCCTTCTCTTGCATAGACGTTATGTGCATATTATATCCCTTAATCGTCTTTTACGACATCAACGGGTAAGAAAGAGAGTGGTGAATTGTATTTTTACTCCGTCACTACACGAAAGATGTATTAGTATTCATCATCATCATCATCGCAGCCCACATATGGCCCACTGTTGGGACCGGGCCTCTTCCACAATGGAAGGGAGTTTGACCTACTATACGATGCTGGTCAGACATGTTGGTATAGGGTTTCATTTCGAGCTTTCCTTCTCTTGCACAGATGTTATATGCATATTATATCCCTTAATCGTCTTTTACGACATCCACGGGCAAGATAGGGAGTGGCGAATTGTATTCTTACTCCGTCACCACACGGATTAGTATTATTATTTATTATTTCACGTGGTGACAAAGTAAGAATAAAATTCAAACCCCTATCATGCTCGTGGATGGCGTAAATGCAGCTAAGAGATAGAATATGCATTCTACATCTGTTCAAGAGAAGAAAAACTCGAAATAATACTCTATAGCTACCCGCACTGGCTAGTAGGTAGGTCAATATCTCTCTTTTTGTAGAGGAGGGACGAGCCTTACAGTGGAACATAAATGAGATGTGATGATAAAGGGGGAATAATGTCAAAATCGCATTCTCTTTTCCAACACGAATTTTCTAGGCATTTTCCTAACTACCGTGGGAAATCAAGTGAAATACAGTATACGTAAACTGTTTCGATACAGAACGAGATGCTTCTACGATTGCCTTGAAGTCCTAATGAAGTATTGACTGGCCCCTATAACTCAAGTGATTTTCTCTGCGTTTTGAGCGGACCACTGGTAACGGAGATCCTTCTTGACGGTAGGGAATAAATCCTTGTATCACTTTACAAAGTTAAAAAACAACTTAAAACCTGAATACATAATTGTTTGTGGTTAAGGTATATGAAAAATTACATTAAGATCGAACCATTACAGACGGACAGGTTTTAGGGTAAAAATGGAATGACGATCACATCATCATTTTTATTTATTTATTGCTGTTTTTTAAAAAGACAACGCTCTGCACTAGGAAAAAAATCATTGTGTTGCGGGGGACTTTACAAACATATAATTAACGGACACAAATTACATCAAGACTCAGAACAACAATTTGTGGATCGCACAGAGTTGTCCTACGTGGGATTCGAACCCGCGACAGTGGAACGATAGGTCGGTATTTTTTTTTTTATTGCAAGCAGTGGCAAACGAGCAAACAGTACACCTGATGATAAGTGTTGCTGCCGCTCATGGACCTTTACAAGGCCGCGAAGAAAATGAAGGGAGTGTGAATGCGTTTGAGGAATGTTTTGCGCATTGAGGCTCGGTGATACTAAAGGCACCATCAAAACCCTCCACACGCAAACACCCTCAGAAAGTTGGGCTTTTTTATTGGGCTATTTTAACCACTACGCTATTTGTGCAATCGAGTTGCCGTCTCTCTATAGATGTTATCTACATATTATATCTCATAAGAGTCGCCTTTTACGACCATGAGCAAGATAGAGAGAGGTGAATTGTATTTTACTCCGCCACCATGCGGAGAATAACAATTAGAATTGATGTTTTATCTTTTTCAGGAAAGTGATTATTTCCTTTCTTCTAAAAATCACTCATACACGTCCCACTGTTGGGCTTGAGCCTTCACCATAATAGGAGGACAATTGACTTTCTATACCACCTTAGTCCAACGGGTTGGTATAGGGTTTTAATTCGAGATTTTCTTCTCTTGCATAGATTTTATACGCATATTGTATTCCTTACTCGTCTTATACGACACCCAAGGACAAGAAAGGGGGTAGGGAATTGTGTCATTATTCCGTCATCACAAGGAAATCATAATCGCTCAGGGAATTTACTACTCCGATAGGTAATTAAAGGGTCCCGTCGTCGTCACCACACAGGACACAATTATAATCCATGTAAAGAAATATCCTTGTGATGAAAAGGAATGATCACCACTACTGCTATTCCCATGGATACAAGCAAAATTGCTGTGACAGCTAATGACAATATAGAATTGAATAATGTAATGTAAATGCATAATATACATTTTTTTTTTTTTGGTGGTGGGTTGCGGTCGGCGCGCTTTTCGCACCACTCCGTCCGGGGCGACAGAGGGGCGTAAGCACGCACACCCGCAACCCACCCACGATGCACGTCGCCTTCGTCGTTGGGCCGATCACCAGAGCAGGGTTACTTGTCATCAGTGTTCGGCCCGACGGAATACTTGAGGTACCCTCCCATCGACCGACGTCCCCCCCTCGGGGAGGACGTCAGTCTTTCCTCACGCGATTGGCCTCTCAGCGAGTGATGGACTAGTCCCCGATCATATCACCCGCGGTCTTGACTAGGGCGGCATGAGGCGCAGGTATTCGCGCCTACGCCGCCCCAGTCGCCGGCGGCGGATCGCCTCATCGAGGCTGCGCTCCTCGCGCAGGCGATCCGCTGCCTCCTTCTGTGAGATCACTGCCTCGCAGAAGGCTGCAACCGCGTCCCAGTTCCTGACGCTGGCATAATATACATATGTGGTAAGACTACACTATCGACAGTCGTCTGTTAAGAAGCGCGATCTCCGTCCGACAATCCATCCGACGTTACACACCTTTGCAGAAAATCGATGGCTGAGTAATAGGAATTTGCGAAAAAGTAGAAAGACTAACTTTCTGAGGGTGTTGGATTATGTTGATGCCTTTAGAATAACTGAAACTCACTGCACACTCACTTTCTTCACGGTAGGCATCGGCCAAGCAAAAGTCCATAAGCGGAAGTATCACTATCAGGTGTGCTGTTTGCCCGTTTGCCACCAACTGCAATAAAAAAAATCGTAATGTAAACAAACAAAAAATATCGCTTAATCAGTTTTCTTAATTTTAATTTCCTAATTAAGTTAAATCTGTATTAGCAAATGCTGGGCTACAACCAGATAGTCCCCGTTCCCGTAAGAATATTATTATCAAATATAATTTACTCTATGATAATATGTTTCCATTGGTAAAAAATGCGAAAATTGTTTAGTGCTTTATGCTTAAATTATTGTATAAGAATACAATTCATCTACCCGTGTCTTGCCCGCGGATTTCGTAAAAGATGACTAAGGGATGTATATGCATACAACATCTATGTATGAGAAGATTCGAAATAAAACCTGATATCAACCCTTCTGACCAGCACAGTAAATGTACGTCAATTGCGCTCCTAGTGAGGCAGTTTTGGGGTAGATACAAGCTAAGGTAATGATGAGTCCTTTCATGAGCACAAATACTATTTAAAGTATCCGAAATGCATAATTATAATCAAATTAAACTTAATTAAAGCTGAAGTCAGTTAAAATAATTTAATTTCATAGATGTAATATTTGCGTAAATGTCAGATATCATTTAGTACTATTCAAGTCAAAGAACACAGTCACGTTCTCTCATAATTTTGCAAGAAAGTTCTAGAATAACCTTGAAAATTCTCACCAAAGTTGTTTCATTCAATTCAACAAGATTACGCATTTAAAATATCTATGACTTTTAATGGTATAAATATATATTTTGAGTATATTAATCGATTTATAATAAAGATACTTATATTTTAGTTTACATCTACACTATTGCAAATATAAAAGATATTTAAAAAAAATATTAAGAATTATTACGATCATTTGTATAACCATTGAATCCATTCCAATATATAAAGAAACCATTTGTATTAGCTAAATCGACTAACTCCTCTCTGCCTAGCATCTTTAGTGATTATCTCCTTGACCTCCTTATACGAGCCACGCCATCTTTATTCTTTATCTTATTTATATTGACTATCCTTGAGGTACTAATTTACTTTCATTGTGATTTCTTTTTGTATAGTGTATGTTTAAGTTCAGTATTTAGATGTTAGAAGCAAAATTTAGATGTTCATAATGGTGAAAATCTGATCACCATTCTTTAGTTAGAAGGTCAATGTTAATAAATGAAAATGTTTAGCGAAGAGTCTCGTATGGTAGTCTGCAAACGCGCTAAAAATACTTACTAAATTAATTGAGGATCATAGTTTTTTGGGATATATCATCCTAAGATTTAGTAGCAAAATGTAATAGTCATTTACCATACATATATTATTATTACAGATTCCTTAGGTAATTTACCCGAAAAAGATTTTTTGTTAAGCAAAAGACTGCATGAAAATTGTTGAAGTTGAAGTACAATACGACTCTACTACATAGATATTGCCGGATGGTTGTGGTGACGGAGTAAGGATACAATTCACCACCCACTAATTTACCCGTGGGTGTCGTACAAGACGACTAAATGATATATCATGCATATAAAAACTATGCAGAGGAGTAAAACTCGAAATAAAATCGTATATCAACTCGCCTGATCAGCAGGTATAGTAGGTCAATTTCCCTTCCATTGTGGAGGAGGCTCGAGCCCAACAGTGGGACATACGTCCCACATGAGCTGTGATGATGATGATGAATGACACAGATAGTGAAAATAACAGTAGATTTCGATTCCTCCGTCAATAAATACTTTCTGCGATCCACAAATTATTGTTTCGAATATGGGTATAATTTTCATCTGTTTTTAAAGTATTTATAAAGTCCCTCGCAATACAAGGATTGTTTTCTAGGTGCAGGATCTTTATTACAAAAAAAAAATGATTTCTTAGAGAATCTTAATATACATTTAGTATTACTAAACACGACTTTATAGTTACGTTCCTGTCCTATCAGTTGATGAATTATGCATCAGAACGTTATTTATTCTTTATATTAAGAAAGATAAACTCGATCTCTTTCATATATGCATTATTCTAAAAATATAACCAGGTGCTTATTATTTGTAGAATAATGACGAACCTGCTAAATTTCTCGTCGAATCTTCTTGTCTAGTAGCCGCGGGTACTACTGGTACGGTGGTAGATTAATTTGAAAAAAAAATATATATAGACAATATGTAAGTATGCTCGCAAGATTGACTCATAATAAATGAATTGATTTGGTTTTGAGAATAGAGTTATCAAAACATATATTAGCTCGACGAACCGACAATCGCTGGGGAAGAAAAGTTTTCGAATGGCGACCACGTATCGAACGACACAGCGTAGGAAGGCCCCCAATAAAAATAAGTGGACCAACGACTTGGTGAAATTTATTGGGTGTTATCAAATGATGGAGGCACAGGACCGCCTTTGTGGCGAAACATGAGGGATGCCTTCTTCTGGCAGTGGACGAAGAAAGACTTAATGATGACGAAGATATATTAATTTTACCCAGTATGAAGGTAAAACGGCTTTATAGGTTAATTCTTTTTATCTTTTTAGTGGAGCATATTGTTTCCTCATTAGAAAACAACTAGTAATTACAACTGGGAATACCTAATGCGAAACGTGTTCTACGTCGGACATTAAAATTGAATTAGTTTTACGCTACATATAGGGCTCGACCATTAACCAAATGAGTAAAATGTGTGAAGGATTAAATTGGCTTTGAAACAGAAACTAACGTCGTTCAGTAAAGAGATTAAAAATTGATCACTCCTTACTTTCCCGTAGCAGTCATAATCTTGAGAAGCAGTATAGTGGCGCTATTCTGGTAAACTTCTAACACCAAGGCCAACTCGCCCGCCAAGCATTATTTCATGCTGAAAAATAATATAATAATAAATCCTCTTTATTCCGCACAGGCATCTCGTCGGGCTACCCACAGACGTCAAGGATGGCCCAATGGCGATCGGGCGGGAATACGGTGACTTATAGAGTCGCGTGCCGCCCTCTCGTCTCGCACCAGGGCCGGCCAAAAAAGTCCACGTACCTCCCACTATTGGTAAATTGACCTACTATACCATGCTAGTCAAACGTGTTGGTTTTATATGGAGTATAAAAAAAGCTGGTTGATAGAAATATTCCTTCTCTTGCATAGATGTTATATGCATATCCCTTTTAAGATACCCACGGACAAGAGTGGTGATTTGTATTCATATTAAATACTAGCAACCCGCCCTCGCTTCGCTTCGGTTATAGGTTATAGTCGTTTTACCCGAGTAGTTCCCGTTCCCGTGGGTATACCGGGATAAAATATAGCCTAGTTTACGCCCTGATACGGCTTTCCATTGGTGAAAGAATTTTTGAAATCGGTCCAACCGTTTTGAAGATTACCCGGAACAAACAGACAGACAGACAAAAAATTTTTAATCGCTATTTTAGGCATAGGTGTAGTGCAAATAACCGTGTGACCATGAAAAAAGCCTATTATTTTGACATTACAAACAGTCACTCCAATTTTATTTATTGGTATAGATTAATTCATATTAAAATTGAGACACGAATTACACCTAGAATTTGCCGTGTGGTGACGGTGTAAGAATACAATTCAACACTCCTTATCTTGCCCGTGGATGTCGTAAACGACGACTATGGGATATATTATGTACACAACATCTGTGCAAGAGAAGGGAAACTCAAAATGAAACGGTATACCAACATGTCTGACCAGTATGGTATAGTAGGTTAAATTTTCTCCCATTGTGGAGGAGGCCCGACCCCAACAATGGGACGTCAGTGGACGTCTGGGATGATGATGATGATGGCACCTAGAATAAAAACAACAATTTGGATCGCACAATGTATTGTCTTTTTTTGAGGTGGGCTATGGTGAGCACGCACTCCGTCCTCTCCGTCCGGGGTAACAAAGGGACAGCGCGGGGCCCCATAACCCACCGTATCCGACCACCGGTACCTTCCTTGTTCCGCGGCTGGCCCGGTCCTGCGTGGGCATTGAACCCACAACACTAGCGCGAATTATATCTTAACCCACTACGTCATCTATGTAATCATATGGCGGGCGTTTTATCTGCTCGTTTTATATATAAAGATTTCTTTATATAAGTTTGAGTAAACAAAACACCTGTTTTATGTTTTATCTCATACTACAATGTTTACTACAACGCTATCTACTAGATAAGATAAATTTAATAAAGTATTGTGAAAGTATTGTAAACTTGTTACACTTTGATACTAACGTATGATAAAATGGTATTCTATATCTAAGATTTTAGCTTTACGATTAGATAACAACAAATCTTTATAGAACACTTGCTCTGCCTGCTTCGTTCGCTTCAATGTACATTTTTTTAAATTAATTTTCTATTCCATGCTTTTTTTTTAATGAAATGTATAATATTTTGGGCAGACATGATTCGATCACTCCCCCTCTAAACCGTACGGTACCGTAACCGTAAAAGATGTATGTCGTAAAAGATACGACATACATCTTTTTTTTGTGGCGTGCATAGCTGTTAGCTGCAGATGGCTTTCACAGCTTAGTGCAGACTATGGCGCTGAGGGCTCCCAACCCGGTATTAATTCCATAACCTGCCGTATCTATGTTGAAGACGACGCCAGGGGTTTCACCGGTGTGCCGGCGGTGAAGAGTTACGTAATGATAATATGCGCCAAAAAATTACTGATGTGTTGAGAGAAACTAGTTTATTTATATATATTGATTATTGATAATAGAGAACAACACAGAACATATTATATATATATCGCTTATATATGTATATCAGTATTTAGGCAGACAACGGGTACCGAGTCTCTGTTTTAGATAGATGTAATTTAGGATACATAGCAGGTCTATATTGCGGTTCGACGTCCCCGTCATCTTCTTGATGAAGAGGATGACCTCATTCCGATCGCCCAAGAAAGGGGTTACACCGCTCGCGCAGCGATAACAAATAAAACACCGCGGTATCGGCCTCGCCGTCGAGGTCGAAAACCGCGCCGCGTAAAAGTCATTACCTAAACGTGGCCACGCCCACTTTGCTTTCAGCGACGCCCCGAGCCGAGGTCCGTTCCCCACAGGGAGAGCCCTCGGGTGATGTTCGCTTAACTTACTTACCGGGTTGAGAGCCATCAGCGCTCACCCATAGCCTGCGTTAAGCTGTCAAGGTCATCTGCGACCAACGGCTATACACACACACAAAAAAAAAGGTCTATATATACACTGCTAGCGACCCGTCCTCAATTCGCTTCGGTTTCAGTCACCATAGCAGCGTAGTCCCGTGGGAATATCAGGATAAAATATATAGCCTATGTTACTCCCTGATATTATAGCTTTTCATTGGTAAAAGATTTTTTGAAATAGGCTCCGTGATTTAAGTGTGAAAGCGTAACAAACAAACGTTCTCTCGCATTTATAATATCAGTAAGGATGTGACGGCGTCGAATACTATTAACTCAGAATGCAGACACAGATTTTCTGAACAATAAGTAGATATACGAAATTTTGAGACTATCGTTCATATCTTTAAATATATTTAAAGATTGAACAAACAAACTCACATTCATATTTATAACATCAGTTTGTAATATACGTCGACATATTACTTTTACCGATATTTTATATTGGTATCGATAGAATTATAATTATCTATAGTTTATCGCAGGATTTGTGTAGTTATTCTTCCTATATTTATTCTTGAAATAAGTAATGGAAAATTTTGTACTACGATTGTCTATTTTTCATAGAATTCCTAGTGATAGAACTTTGAGTCTAACAGTATTCTATCCACATCCATACATGATCTGAGCAATAACACTTCATTATCTCAGTGAAAGAGCTATGGGGTGACTGAACCGGGGAGTTAGTCCGTCACCCGCCGAGAAGGCGACCGCGGCGGCGACCGGCGACCGACGTCCCCAAGGGGGGGCGTCGGTCGAGGAGCGGGCACTCCGTCAGTTACTGAAACAACACTCCAAATAAAAGATGAAATTAACTCTCTACGAATGGATCATGTTAAACTGGAAAGACATGTATCCGCTTTAGATGAGAAACATAACAGTTTAATGAAGGATATTACCTGTTAACAAAATTCTATTCAATATAATTATGAACAACAGAAAGACCTAAGCAAAAGAATCGATTCTGTGTACCTACTAAGCCGGCTGAAAACACATTTTTTGTAATGATATTGTACGTAAGTTAGAAGCAAAAATTGATACCATGGAACAACAAGCTCGGCATCTTAATAATAAAATATGTAACGTTCCTGAAAAACGAACTGAAAACTTAATAATGCTTGTCGAGTCCATCTGCTCTCAAATCAAATGTCCATTAAACCAGAAAGATATTATTGCTGTCCATCGTGTTCCTCATGCACAAAATGACAGTAAAAAACCCAAAAACATAGTTCTGAAGCTTGGTTCGCGGATATTGAGAGATAACCTACTAAGTGCATTTCGCCTGGTTAAAGGTATAAAAACAGATCAGATCGACATCTCTGGTACACCTCAAACCATTTACATGAATGAACATTTAACTCTCAGAAACAAGCAGTCGGGCCGACTACTAACGACAAGTCACCCTGCACTGTTGGTCAGCCCAACGACGTAAGCAATATGCCACGGGTGGGTTACAAGGCCGCGTGCCACCTCTCTGTCGCCCCGGACAGAGCCGGACGGCGAGTGCGCTGACCGTAGCCCAACCCAAAAATGAAAAAAATAAAAAAAAAAAGCGAGAGAGCCGTAGATCCGAACCTTATCATACGATAGCCGGAGATCAATTTATGACCACATAAGACAATAAACAGCAGTCACCACTTACCATCAGATACGCTGTTTGCTCGTTAGTCATCAAAGACTAAAAAAATTACTAATGTACATACATAGCGTAAAGACTTTTTCTTCGCAAATATTATAGATTCTTTAAGCGAACTGACCTGACTATTATCATTCCAATGTATTTTCTACATGTACCTATTTAAAGACTAAAATTTCGCCAATACAGTTACTTAGAAACTTAAAAATTGGCCCTCAATGATTAAAATATTATAACCGTGTGTTGACAGAATAAAAATGCAATTTATCAACCCTTATCTTGCCCGTGGATGTCGTAAAAGACAATTACAGGATATAACATGCATGCAAGAGCAGGGAAACTCAAAAACATAACCCTATACCATCCTGTCTTTTTTTTTTTCACGCTGTGGAAATGCATTTACGCACTATCCCCCGCCGGTTACAGACAGGGGAGTGTGTGTGGATCTCGCCGGCCACAGAAGTGACCGAAATACCCACTGAAACCACAGTGGCCCCTTTCGCGCTTTTACGAGGTGCCGGAGAGATCGTCTGATAACATTCTATCCCCGACACCCCAACGCTTGGCCGTCTGGCCACGTCCTGTCATCATTCAGAGCGGTGAGTGGAGGAGCGCACAGCGGCGTCTCCTCCTCCCTGGTCATCGCCGGCGGAGCGAGTCAGCGGACGCAAGCGCCTCGCGTGCACGCTCCGCGGCCTCCTTCCTTGTCATAACAGCCTCACAGAGGGAGGCCATTGCAGACCAACAGCTGTCGCTGCCGAGCATCTTGGAGATGATGGTCGGCAGCGACAGGTCTGTTATTCCCAGTTCCGTTGACAGGACGTGGCGCTGAGGCTCCCAGGCGGGGCATACTTCCAATGTGATACCATCCTGTGTGACCAGCCTGGTATAGTAAGGTCAATTTCCCTCCTATTCTGGACGAGGCTCGAGATCAACAGTGGGACATACATTATATGAGCTGAAATGATGAAATGAATGAAATGATGTTACATAATATTTAGGTATTATAGGTGAAAATAGGCATAATTATTTCATCATATCGATAAATCTGCAAGAAGTAGACTCATATCACTTGACCCTCAAACCCAAAAATATGACGCCAACCAAAAAAAAACGTAATGAAAATAAAAACGTAAACAATAAAAAAGTACTACAAATGTATGAAATATTCAAAGATGGCTGAATTGGTTACAATGGGTGGCGTGTGACCGATAGATATAATACAACCAGACAGTATTGGCACAACTTTTCCCATGTTTCTATCGGATCCCATAAAATGTGTATACTTCTAAATCTAGTCATGTAATACTAGTTTAAAAAAATGGTCGGTGAGATCAGCGAATCGACCTTGAATTTGCGACTCCGATAGCGCGTGGATTGAATTGGCCAGTGCTTTATTTCCTTTATACTTGGATAACTTTCGTTCGAGAACAAATACAAAAATATTATATAAAAACCGCCTAAATTGACATTAAATTGTATTAAATGGAGGTGCCGAGTTGAGAATACAAAGTGTTACCGTATTTATCATCATCATCGCAGCCCACATTCGTTCCACTGTTGGACTCGGACCTCCTCCACGTTTGGAGAGAATTTGACCTACTGTACCATGCAGGTCAGACATTTTAATATAGGGTTACGTTTCGAGTTTCCCTTATCACTTCAGCGCATATATGTCCCACTGTTAGGTTTAAGCCTCCTCCACAATAGAAAGAAAATTGACCTACTACATCACGCTGGTAGACGGATTGGTGGAGGGTTTTATTTAGGGATGATCAATGTTAGAAAAACATCGATGTTAACATCGATGTCAACATCGAAAGCCCAACATCGATGCTCGATGTTCATCGAACACCGAACATCGATGTTAGGAAATCATCGATGTTACAGAAATATCGATATCGTCGAACATCGATGTTACGATATAAATTCTCGTGGCAAATTTTGATGAGCTTTTTTTTTTGTAGGAAATTTCGTTCTGCCCATAGCAACATCGATGTGTTTTCCTTTCAACATCGATGTTAAAAACAGTTAACATCGATGTTACGATGTTTTGCCTATAGCAACATCGATGTTTTTCCTTTCAACATCGATGACCATCGAACATCGATGTTCATCGATCATCCCTAATTTTATTTCGAGTTTACCTTCATAACTATGCACAATATATCTGTTAGTCGTCTTTTTCGACACTCACGGCCAAAAAAGGTGAGAAATTGTATTTTTAATCAGTCACCACAAGGAAAACTACCCTATGTAGTTAAAAGTTGTAAAAATTGGGGTGGAAAGAGCTGCAATATTCTTGAGGAAAATTAATAAAATATAATTGCTAACAAGGTGATATCATATGGAGTTAGCTTAGATCGTTGTAAAGCTCTCAGTCTTCTTTTTACGGTACTATGGTTTGGTATTTTTCGTAGCCTCGAGACAGCATAATGTATAAAAAAACAAAGCAATTAAAAGACTGCCGATAAAAGTGAAAACTTAAAATAATGAATAATATAATTTTTATATGTGAATATTCAAACAAATTGCTTAATCTTAAATTAAAATGAAAACTTTTATGTTTATCTGATTTTGACATCTATCAGCACAGATAGGTGTACATTGACATAGCTACAGATGTGAGAAAAATGTATTATTACCCATCCAAACCTGCCTACAGAAATTCTCACTTCAAAAATATTAAACAATTTCATTTATTCCAAAACATTTGCTTGAAATAAACATTATCAAACTAAATCAGCTTTCATTGATTACACTTCGTTTTCATTCAATATAAATAAAACATTACACATTAGGAAAGTTATGACAGGAAACTAAAAGTTATAAATGAACAATCACAATTTCATTTAAAATATTAAAAGCTTAATCAAGCATTAAGGCATAAAAAGGAAAATTAGACAAATATTTCTAAATTTCCTCAATTATATTTCGTTTTATTTTGAAAGTTTGAGGAATTGAAGATTTAAATCAAACACAGATTAATAATATTAATCAAATATTAAAAACGGACCAAATCACGCAAAAATATTAAATATTAATCAACTATATTATATTTATACCAGTTATGACAAAGTGAGAATATCGTGCCCATGGGTGATTACAAAAGACTACTACGGGGCTCAAGCAGATAAGATCACTGCTAGAGAAAACTCAAAATGTTTCAAGTGAAAAGCCAAGTTTCTACCTGTCTGTCTGATGGTTTTTTAAATATTTCCTAGTATTAATAAACTATGAAGTTATGACGCGCTTATAAGTTTAAATAAACCGAATGTTATGCAACAGCGTATGTTGGATGTGTATCACTTTGTGTATATTGTCTGTTATGTCGTAAAGGGTGCAGGGTAATCTTATAAGTTTTATGTTTTCTGTCTGCTCAAAAAATCATATTTATTGTGCATGTGGTGTTTACCTTTAATTAGATGTTACATTGCCATTTGTATTTTAATATGTATATTGTTAAGTATCTATGTAAACAATCTGTTGGTGAACCAAATAAATAAATAAAAGTAAAACTACAAATAAGTAAAATTGAAAATTTTGCATTACCCCGACACTAAGCTAAAATAATAACAAAAAAAGTATTACGTTCTCTTCAACAGGAATTATCAATTAATTGTCATTTAACGATTATACTGGCTCACGTGAAGCCAATCGAGTAATATGATTATGCTAATATATCATTTTGGAAAATAGCTGATAGCACTAGGCCCAAGTACTTCATATGGGCCCGGATGATGAAGATCGACGCACCAGTGGGTGGACTGATACGAAGTCCGTACAACAATAGGGCTTCCATCTCGTCTAGGGCTCCCCTCAACCCCAGCGCCACAATCCGTCTGACAATCTCCTCGATGCCGAGGGTTGCCATGCGTGCAGCCTCCTCTAGCGTCCCATCCCAGGCTGAAATTAGTGTATCGTCGACGTAGCAAATTCTGCCCAGTCCGGTTGGGAGGCTCCCTCTCAACGCCCAGTCTTAGCCAATTTCTCACAGGGTGGGGCTAAGAACCAACCCCTGTGCACCGATCGTCGAACGCCCCCTCCTAAAACTAAACTGGGCGTCCGACAGATCAGAGCTGCAATCGCTGAGGTGCCTAACCACGCCGCATAAGCTTGCTGATCAGATGTGTTATTATAGGTTATGATTTCGAGATTTCCTTCTCTTTCATAGATTTCATCATCATCATCATCGCAGCCCACATACGTCCTACTATTGGGCTCGGGCCTCCTCAACATAGGGAGGGAATTTGACTTACTACCACTATGCTGGTCAGACATGTTGGTATAGAGTTTCATTTCGAGTTTGCCTTCTATTGCACAAATGGTATGTGCATATTATATACCATAGTCGTCTTTTAAGACATCCACAGACAAGATAGGGAGTGGTGAATTGTATTCTTACTCCGTCACCACACAGAAAAAAGATTTTACATCCATATTTAATCCATTTTACGACACCCACGTGTTGAAGAGGGGGGACGCTGAATTGTATACTTACTCCGTCACTACACGTTTGTATAATGAATGCATAATATATTTTTCGTGTAATAAAATTGTATATCAAAAGTTAATCACGTGTTAGTTTTGTTCAGTAACAACGTGAGTCAGGATTATGCTGAACGATAATGACTTCCTCTCGGCACTTTTAAATAGTGGAACTTTCCTGTGTGCATTTTATACGTATATTGATATTCAGTATCCTGTGAATGAAGATAAATCGTAACATTATTATACTGAACAAATAGAACTTTATTCATATATACACACGATTATACTTTCAGTATATATTTGGTTACCACAAAAATAGCGCTTTTTTTTTTGTGGGTGGGCTGCGGTCGCCGCGCCTCCGCACCACTCCGTCCGAGGCAACAGAGGGGCTTAAGCACGCAACTCCCGCAACCCACCCGAAAACCACCTCGCCTTCGTCGTTGGGCCGACCATCTGAGCAGGTTTACTTGTCGTCAGTGGTCGGCCCGACGGAATACCCCCTACGTGGGGTACCCTCCCATCGACCGACATCCCCCCCTCGGGGAGGACGTCGGTCTTACAAAAATAGCGCTTACCATTTTTTTTTATTAGTAAGAATATTTCACTTCTTATCTTGTCCATGGATGCTGTAAACAACATTTAGGGTATAAAATATGCACATAATCTGTCCCAGAGAAGGAAAACTCGATATAAATCACTATACCAACCAATATGAACTGTATAGTCATTATCATCTCAGGCATATATGTACGTACACTAAGGAAATAATTCTTGTATAGCGGGGGACTTCACAAACATAATTTTATCATCGTTTCAGCTGATATACTTTCCACTGTTGCACGAGCCTCCTCCATAATAGGAGGCAAATTGACTTACTATACCACGCTTTTTTTTTGGGTGGGCTGCGGTCAGCGCGCTCCTCGCACCACTCCGTCCGGGGCGATAGAAGGGCGTAAGCACACACACCCGCAATCCACCCGAACACCACGTCGCCTTCGTCGTTGGGCCGACCACCGGAGCAGGGTTACTTGTCATCAGTGGTCTGCTATACCACGCTCGTTAGACGTGTTGGTATAAGGGTTTCTGATATTTACGCGAGTATTACACATTTTAAATAAAACTACTTTACGGATTTTATCGCGTTTGTATTTGATGTTTGATGAAAAATTATTTTGATGAAAATCAAATACAAATGCGATAAAATCCGTAAAGTACTTAGTTTAATTAAAAAAGTGTTGGTATACTGTTTCATTTCAAGTTTTCGTGGTGAATTGTATCCTTATTCTGGACGCAAGTTACATCCAGACTCAGAACATAAATATAGATTGCTGAAAGTGTTGTCCTACCTGAGAACCGAACCCGTGACACTTGGCACGGTAGATTGGTATTTATCTACCACCCTATTTCTACAGTTGGTTTATGTGTACATTATAAGTAAAATTAAAAATAAGAACAAAATTATCTAATATTATAGTTTAATGACGATTTCTATTAAGTTCTACGTGAGACTATACTGCTTGAAAGAATTGTAATCATCATAAGCCTATAATATTAGGACATATATATCTCTATATCTTTATAAGCATAAAAGTGGTTTACACAAATACCCAGTCTGCCCACACAGCACCTTAAAAGGTTTCTGATTACTAATAACCAATTTGTAGCATTTTATCTTACCGACTATTTTAATTAACAATAAAAGTGAAAATACGCTTTTGTGAATATTTATGACTTTATGAAAATGATACAAGGTAAACTATGTTTTATATTTGAAACAAAAATTACCAAATTCTGTACAATATTCTAAATCTATACCAATAAATAAAATTGGAGTGTCTGTTTGTAATGTCAAAATAATAGGCTTTTTTCATGCTCACACGGTTATTTGCACTACACCTATGCCTAAAATAGCAATTAAAAAAATTTTGTCTGTCTGTCTGTCTGTTTGTTCCGGGTAATCTTCAAAATGGCTGGACCGATTTCAAAAATTCTTTCACCAATGGAAAGCTATAATATCAGGGCGTAAACTAGGCTATATTTTATCCCGATATTCCCACGGGAACGGGAACTACGCGGGTAAAACGACTATAACCTATAACCGAAGCGAAGCGAGGGCGGGTTGCTAGTAGGAAAATAAAAAAAATGGTGCCTTTACAAGCCATTCTATATCTATATAACGACAAATCAGTAATTATTATTTAGCTTGTCACCGTTCACTGGACGTAGGCCTCCCTTATATTTCTTCATAAAGTGCGGTCCTTTGCCGCCTGCATCCAACGACGCACATAAACTTTCACCAAGTCGTTAGACGATCTAATGGATGGCGTCCTACACTGCGTCATCCGATATGTTGTTGCCACTCGAGAACCTTTCTTAAATATTACAAATTAATATAATAAATATAAATTATACCAATAAAGAATAGGATTATGGCTATAAATAATAATGAAATAATTTTTCAAAACTTTATTTTGTGATAGATATTAAAAGCAATGACTACGATACGCTAACAGTTAGCATCTAACTCATGAGATCATAACAGACTGCATCTTTTGCTAGGATTTTCTAAAAATGAAATTATTCATTTTGCGTCCACACTTTGGCCGGCCAAAAGAATTCTTTTGGCCGGCCAAAGTGTGGACGCACTCCGTCCGTTCCATCCCGAGGGACCAGAAAAATTAATGATGACATTACGTCTAAGTATCTGTACTATTCTCCAGTACCATCCCTTGCTTATCTGTGAGTAGGTATATATCGGCTGAAGAGTTACCTGGACAACCACTATCAGCGCTTTCTTGGGTACTCAAAACCTTACTGTGATCGCCGACCCGTTTACCAAGCGTAGCGATTGTAGTAATAACTCCAAGGAATAACTGTGTTAGACGGTATTCTTTGAAGATAGCCTACGTTCAGTAATAGTTGCTAAGGGCTGAACAATGATTACGATGTTTAACTACACCTATGAAAATAATAAAATCCCTATATAACATATATTTCCCAAACAATGCTACATTTTAGACTTAAATTCTAAACACATTGTAATTTATTTCTTTATAACTTATTCCAAAATAACACACTTATACTGCTGTATACAATAAACATAAAATATATTAAAAGCAGAATCATGATCAGTACTACCCTATATCTGTAATAAGTCTGTATTATGAATCTACTGCTGTTGTTTAAATTTTCTAACCTCAAAAGCTATCTAAAACTAAAGTCGGCTTATAAAAAGATAGGATTCCCGCGATTTCACTCCCGCAGTACTCGTTTCCGTGATGATACTAGAATAAAATATAGCATATTATTATTCGCTGCTAATTTAGCTTCCTATTAAAGAAAGAGTCTTTAAAATCAGTTTAGTGGTTTAGCTGTGAAAGCGTAACAAACACATAAACATTTAATCGCATTTATAATATTAAATAGACATCTATAAATTTATTTTTTGAAACGTTAAGCAAAAGAGTTGCCTACATATTGTGTGTATTCTTTATAGATAGGGCAAGTGGTGATATAAAAATTTGTTTCTTTTTCTAATTTAATTTTGTTACAAATTGATATGGACGTTTTACAATTGACGATTCCATATTTTGCATATGTTAAAATAAATTATGCCTATATATATATATATATATATATATATATATATATATATATATATATATATATATATATATATATATATAAATTACTTTGGCTTCGAATTCCATGCAGCTTTTTACTTCTATGAGAGTAGCATTTTTATATAAGTATATAATTGAATGATTTTTCTTATCATTATGAAATATCTCCCATAATGCTGTATTAATTATGAATTCTCATCTAATAATGAAAAATAAGTACATACATTAAAATTAATATAGTTTTTCAAAAAATTGACTGACGCTCATATATACGATACTTTTAAGAACATATGTTTTACTGTATCTACAAACACGACATTGCTAGATTCTAATTATATAGCTACGTAATAATTCTTATAATTATTGTTAAGCTAATTATAATTAATTGCTGATTTTTTTTTTTACTTTCATTAATCTTGCTTATATCTTAGTTAATCAGTAGCTTTATTTTACCTCGAATATAAAAACCGAGGTTACTCTTAACAGAAATAATAAATAACGAATTTAAAAACCTATTACAACATCGTTCCACTTATCTTATAATAGAGACGTCTGTAGTCTTGAGTCGATTTTCCAATCGAACAAAACCGGTTTTAACGATCTTATCGGTCCTTTTTACATTTCCTATTTGTAGAATATAAATTACTATAACGCTCGTTAAAACAAGTAATACGCAAATGCCTACGGCTCGAGTACGTTACATTTACATTTAAAAATGATAAGCAAGTTGAAAACAATATTAAAAAGTTACTCGTTTCAGTGGATAACTTGTAATAGGCGTACTTTAGTAGGTGACTTGCAATAAAAACTTACAAGCTACTTAAGACTGTATATTTTTACACGCTTTAAATTAGCACTTGCAACAATGTAATAAAATCTTGCAAAACGATTTTAACATACTTCTAATAGTCGTATCAATATGAAACTTTGTATTTATCAATACTAATATTATAAATGCGAAAGTAAGGATGTTTGTTTGTTTGTTTGTAACGCATTCACGCTTAAACCACCGAACCGATTTCAAAAATTCTTTCACCAATGGAAAGCTATAATATCAGGGAGTAACATAGGCTATATTTTATCCCGGTGTTCCCACAGGAACGGCAACTACGCCACGGTAAAGCGACTGAAACCGAAGCGAAGCGAAGGCGGGTTGCTAGTGTGTAATATAGATGACGATGCAATTATTTGGAACCATCGAGCTAATTTGATGACGGAGCTTGGAAGAAGACAGTGTAATTCTTCAATGGTTGAATGGTTATTAATAAACCTCGAGGTTGGACTCATATGATAATTTTTTTTACCGCAAACGGTGGCAAACGATCAAACAGCCCACCTGGTGGTAAGTGTTGCTGTCGCTCATGGACCTTTGCAAGGCCGTTGCCTACCGCGAAGAAAATGATGGGAGTGTGAATGCGTGCAATGAGATTCGATAACACTAAAGGCATCACTAAAACCCACCCAAACACCCTTAGAAAGTTGGGCTGCCGGCTCTTTCGCTCACTGAACGAAGCGCCGTAACAAATTGCTACTACTCGGACGTCGATTTTCTGCAAGAGTTTTGTACTACCCCGGACGGACCGGCCCGCCGCTGTAGACAAATAACTGTCAAGAGTGTGGTCCTACCACAGTATGTTTTTGTTTATGTTTTTTCATTGTCTATTAATTTATTTTACGAATGCACACACACACACACACACATACACACACACACATATATACCCCCACCACCTCCTCTCTTGCCCACGGGTGTCGTGAAAGATGATTAAGGGATTAAATATGCATACGTCTGACCAGCGTGGTAAAGTAGTTCATTCCCTCCTTTTATTGTGGAGGAGGCTCGAACCCAGTAGTGGCATCTATATGAGCTGTGATGATGGAGATTATAGCATTTTATTCTAGGTCCAACAGCGGACGTCGATTGGCTGATATATGGATGGTTCATATCGAAAATTGTCAAAAGTCATTTTGATACGTGTCTTGTTAGGTTGCGGGTAATTTATCGGGCGAAAAAGCATCCAATATTTACTATGAAAATATACAGAAAATAATTGGAAATTCACGAAATTCATTATTAGATGACTATCATACATGGGTGTTTCTAATATTAGGTCACAGATATGTTTAACCCCTCGAGCGCTTTTGGGACACCGTTAGACCCAAAAAAAAATGTGCTCAAAGCGCTTTTGGGACAAACGTTTAACCCAAATAAACACTTTACAATTAGCAATTGCTTTTAGTACTTTTATTTAAATCAACCAATCAAAAGCTATTGATATATATTTTATTTCATATTTTCCTGTCATATAGCAACAATAATAGTTTACGTAAAATCATAAAATTCACTGAACTTTTTTCAATATACCAAAGCGCACGGGGCACTCGAGAGCGCCGAGATGTTTGGCGCGTGAGGGATTAAAAGTAAATTTTTAAAATTCTTTATTACTAGCTTTTTGCCCGCGACTTCGTCCGCATAGAAATCATGTGTGGCAGGGGCAATCACAGATAACTGTGTGTTGTGTTCAGGGTTCACCGTGTTGATCTGAATGATGTCGGCAAGCTAGTGTAGAGAATCCCAATTGCCCGCATCAGCCAATACCTTAGCGAGGTTGTCTCGATCAGACCAATTCTTTCATGCAGACGATCGCTGCCATTTTATGCCTGTGGCCCGTTGACATCAAGGCGGTCAGTCGTAGAGGGGTGCTACCGGCGGTCGTCAACTCAATTAATAGTTTGCCAATCTGGTATCTAGCGCTGTCATCAAGTGGTGCTTCTATACGTAAGGCGGCTGACTCCAGACTGACTGACTCCTCTTGTTTTGTATAATTTATTACTTTTGTTGTCAGACGATTTCATGTCTAATAATCACATAAACATTACATAACATCGTGATCAATAATGATTTTATTTATATTTTATTAACAAAAATACTTATATAACCATTGAATGACGTAGCAATAATCTATACATCTAAACAAATAAATAAAATTGAAGTGTCTGTTTGTAATGTCAAAATACTGGGCTTTCTTCGTGCTCACACGGTTATTTGCATGACGCCTATGCCTTTTTTTATGGTTGGGCTATAGTAAGCGCACATGCGGGCCATTCCGTCCAGGGCGACGGAATGGACAGCGACGTCGGTCGTCGTCGCGCGGTCAGCCTCTCTGCGGATGTCGGACTAAAATCCCCGGTCCGGTCACCCGCGGCCTCGGCTAGGGCGGCATCAGGCGCAGTTACTCGCGCCTGCGCCGCCCGAGTCGCCAGTGGCGGAACGTGTCACCGAAGAGGAGCTCCTCTCGCTCACGATCCGCCGTGTCCTTCCGTGAGATGACGGCCTCACAGAAGGCGGCGAACGCGTCCCAGTTTCTGACGCTGTCGAGCATCTCCCTGGCGATGGTCGGCAGCGTCAGGTCTGCACCGATGATCGTAACGAGTTCACGGCGCTCCCCCGCCCACGCGGCACACACCTTGAGCGTGTGCTGCTCCATGTCCTCGTCGCTGTCGCAGTGATGGCAGGATGGTGTGCTCTCCCTCCTGACGATCTTGTGCAGGTACTTGGCGAAGCTACCGTGCCCCGTCGGAGCACGTGCACCAGTCGGAAGGAAAGCACCCCGTTTTTTTTTTTTTTTTTTTTTTTTTTCACGCTGTGGAAATGCATTTGCGCACTATTCCCCCGCCGGTTACAGACAGGGGAGTGTGTGTGGGACTCGCCGGCCACAGAAGTGACCGAAATACCCACTAAAACCACAGCGGCCCCTTCCGCGCTTTTACGGGGTGCCGGAGAGATCGTCTGATAACATTCTATCCCCGACACCCCAACGCTTGGCCGTCTGGCCACGTCCTGTCGTCATTCAGAGTGGTGGGTGGAGGAGCGCATAGCGGCGTCTCCTCCTCCCTGGTCGTCGCCGGCGGAGCGAGTCAGCGGACGCAAGCGCCTCGCGTGCCCGCTCCGCGGCCTCCTTCCTTGTCATGACAGCCTCACAGAAGCAGGCCATCGACGACCAACAGCTGTCGCTGCCGAGCATCTTGGAGATGATGGTCGGCAACGACAGGTCTGTTGTTGCCATGTCCGTTGACAGGACGTGGCGCTGAGGCCCCCAGGCGGGGCATACTTCTAGTGTGTGGCGCGTATCGTCAATTGCCGCGCCACACTCATGACATCCTGGGGCCTCTTCTCTTCCAATTTTGTGCAGGTACTTACCGAAGACCCCATGTCCGGTAAGCACCTGAGGGAAAGCACCCCGTGCATCCGCTCCAACCACTCCATTAGCACCGGCCAGAAGGCCTCGACGGTCCTTACACCGTACCGAGACCTCTCCAGCCGAACTGCCCAACGGGCAATGACGTCTCGGCGGGCGTCGACCCGCCAGGTGGCAATTGATAGAGACCATGCCGCCTCCGTCTTGCCTCTGCGACACCCGCCAATAAACCTCGGCGAGCATCTCCGCCTCCAGGTCCCATGGGGGAGGTTCGGCCAGGAAGCACGCTGCATCCGTAGCCACCGTGCGGTAACCGCGTATGGCCCTGATCGCCATGACCCTCTGTGGTCGCCACAAGAGAGCCCTCAGACGGGCCCTCAGTCAGGGACCCCGTCCACACCGGTGCACCGTACAGGGCCATCGACCGGATCACCCCCACGTATAGCCGTCGACACGTAGCGCTGGGTCCGCCCACATTTGGCATCAACCAAGAAAGGGCGGACGCCGAGCCGACAAGCCGGGAACAAGTCGATGGGGATGTTTCCGGAACCACCAATGCCCATCGAGCACCAGGCCCAAGTACTTTATGTGGGCCTGGATGCTGATGGTAACCGAATTGATGGTGATCGAAGGGCCGACGGGAGGCCCGGCGGTACGGAGGCCATGGAATAAGAGGGCCTCCGTCTTGTCCAGGGCCACCCTCAACCCCAGCGCTTCGTTCCGCCTGACCTCCTTTAGCGTCCCACCCCGGGCTGTGACGAACGTATCGTCGACGTAGCAAATTATGCCCAGCCCGGGTGGAAGGCTGCCTCTCAACGCCCAGTCGTAGCCGATGTTCCACAGGGTCGGACCCAGAACCGACCCCTGTGGGACACCGCACGTCATGGGCGTTCGCACAACGTCCCCTACTCGGTTAACGTAGAGGACGCTGCGCCTCTCCAAGTAGTCTGCCACCAGCCGCCTCAAGTACACAGGCACCCCGTGATAGCGGAGCGCCTCCTTGATGGAGCTGAATGGCAGACTGTTGAAGGCGTTGGCGATGTCCAGGGACACCGCCAACAGCACTACTCCACCGGTGACGGCCTCCGTCACCATGGCCTTCAGGCGCAGCAGGGCCGCTATTGTCGAACACCCCCTCCTAAAACCAAACTGAACGTCCGACAGATTGGGCCTGACCCCGACGAGGTGCCGCTCGATGCGGGCAGCCAGAACCTTCTTCAGCAACTTGCCCGCATCATCGAGCAGCACGTTGGGTCTGTAGGCCGAGGCTGACTCGGGAGACCGTCCCGACTTCGGCAGGAGTACCAGCTTCCCCTCCTTCCAACACCCAGGAAACTGCCCGGACGCCAAACAAGCGTCGAACAATCCCCTGAGGCGTGGTCCCAGGTGCTCGAGGACCAGGGCCAGCACACGGTTAGGCACACCGTCGGGCCCGGGGGTTGAACACACCGTCGGGCCTGGGGGTTGAACACACCGTCGGGCCCAGGGATGACACTTATGCCCTGTTTCTTTGAGGTAATGTTCAAAACGGTTGGACCGATTTTGATAATATTCTAGTACCAGGCAGCTGTCTATATAAGAAGTAACTTAGACTATGTTTTATCCCAGAATTCCCACGGAAATAGGAACTACGCGGGTAAGACGACTGAATGCGAAGCGAAGCGAGGGCGGGTTGCTAGCTTACAATATTAACCAGCGTAAATTTTATGTTGTGATAATATGAATTCCATTGAAATATCGTGACTGCGTTTTATTTTTTGAATCAATAAATATCGAAGCCTAGACTAGCATGCTAGGAGATTTGCCACCGCCTACCGTGCAGACGCGACGTTATAGATAATATAGGATCCCCAGTAAGAGCGAACCTCGCCGAACCGAACCGAACACCGGAGTAAAATTATATACATTAATATCATTCATTTATATTAAGTAAAATAACATACCCAAATAGGTTTGCTGCTATAAATATGTTAATGGATATAAATCATTAAAATTATAAAATGTTAATCCCTACTAATATTATAAACGCGAAAGTTTGTATGTGAAGATGTTTGCTGCTCTTTCACGCAAAAACCAATGATTGGATTTTGATGAAACTTTACAACAATTTAGCTTACATATCAGAATAACACATAGGCTATAATTTATCCCGATATTCTGACGGCAAGAGGAACTGCGTGTGAAACCGTAAGGCGCTGCTAGTATAAAATATTTTAGTTTACAATATATCATCATGTCGGCCCATACACGTCCCACTGTTGGGCTCGAGTCTCCTCTACTACGGGAGGGAAATTGACCTACTAAACCACGCTGGTGAGACGTGTTGGTATAGGATTTTATTTTTTTTTTTTTATTTCAGGAGGGAGAGCACACCGTCCTGCCACCACTGCAATTGCGACGAGGACACGGCGCAGCACACGCTCGAGGTGTGTGCTGCATGGGAGGGGGAGAACCGTGAACTCGTCGCGATTATCGGTGCCGACCTGATGCTGCCGACTATCGCTAGGGAGATGCTCGACAGCGTCAGGAACTGGGACGCGGTCGCCACCTTCTGTGAGGCCGTAATTTCACGGAAGGAGGCGGCGAATCGTGTGCGAGTAGAGCTCCTATTCGGCGACACGTTCCACCGCCCGCGCTGGCGACTCAGGTGGCACAGGCGCGAGTACCTGCGCTTAATGCTATCCTAACCGAGGCCGCGGGTGATCGGACTGGGGAATTGTCCGTCACCCGCAGAGAGGCTGACCGCGCGACGGCGACCGACATCCCAGGACGTCGAGAGGTGATTTTACCCGAAACTTCCGTCGGGCTGGCCACTGACGACAAGTCACATCTGCTCCAGTGGTCGGCCCAACAACGAGGTGACGTGGGTACGGGTGGGTTATGGGCCCGCGTGCCGTCCTTTCATCGCCCCGGACGGACTGGACCGCGCGTGCGCTTACCATTGAACTTGTAACTTCTTATTTAAGCAACAGAATCCAGAGCGTTGATGTTAATGGTGCACGATCATCTGGTTCTATTATAAAAATGAGCGTTCCACAAGGGTCCATTCTGGGGCCATTTCTGTTTCTTGTATATATTAATGACCTACCCTACCATATAGGGGACAATCTGGACATTGTGTTGTTCGCAGATGACACTTCTTTGTTATTTAAAAATATCTGGTTGACCGAGCTTCGCTCGGAATATTTTTGTCGAATTTATTTAGATATATATTAATAAAAAATAAATAATGAAAATTATATAAAAAACTACAAAAAGAGAATAATAATAACACCGAGATTCGAACCAACGCTGTTTAATTGTCACATAATCCAAAATGAAAATCGCCCGCCTCCCCACCTGAGCTATCGGAACTCATGACGTTGACAACGAAATTTGAATTCATATTCTTTTAAAATTTAATGTCATTGTTTGTTTTGCTAAAAACACGGACAAAACAACATTTTCTATAAATAAGACCTAGCTCGATCGATTTTTTGGACCCGAAACCTCTAGTATGCCAAGTTTCAACAAAATCGTTGGAGCCGTTTCCGAGATCCTGAATATATATATATATATATATATATATACAAGAATTGCTCGTTTGAAGATATAAGATTAAAAGACAAATGTTTAATTATGACGATGTGAACAATGCACTGTCTAAAGTTGTTCATTGGTTTAACACTAATAATTTGGTTCTCAATGAGAAAAAAACTAAATGTATCAAATTTACTACTCCCAATGTGAGGCAAGTGGAAACCAATGTCCAAATGAATGGTGTGGCTCTAGACCTTGTGGAGTCAACAGTTTTTTTAGGTATCACCATAGATGCTAAACTTCAGTGGGGACCTCATATTGAAAAGTTGTCGAGTAGCCTTAGCTCAGCGGCTTATGCAGTAAAAAAAATAAGAATGTTAACAGATACTGAAACAGCTAGAATGGTTTATTTCGCTTATTTCCATAGTCTTAAGTCTTACGGCATATTACTGTGGGGATGCTCCGCGGACTTTAATAGAATCTTTGTTCTCCAAAAAAGGGCTGTCCGTGCAATTTATAATCTAGGCCCAAGAATCTCACTTCGGGAGAAATTCAAAGAAGTAAATATTCTAACTGCTGTATCACAATATATATACGAAAATATATTATATGTCAAAAAAAATATCGCTAACTTTAAGAGATATTGTGACATTCATGAAATGAATACTCGTAATAAGGACAGATTAGTTGTACACACTACTCGTCTCCAAAAAGTTAACAAATCATTCATGGGGCAATGTATACGCTTTTACAATAATACCTAAAGATATCCGAGACCTGTCTATGAAAAAGTTTAAAAAAGCCATCAAGAATAGACTTTGCAAAAAAGCTTATTATAAAATCTCGGATTATGTAGATGATAATACAGATTGGTTGTGAGCAGCTCCTCATTCAGCAATTTCCTTGTTATTTTAAATATACTGTTTGTAAATGTACTTTTAACTTTTATTGTAAAGTGTAGCGTGTTTTGCCTAACGAATTTTTGTATTTTCAGCGTTTGTAACATATTGTGGTGTTGGTCATGCTCACATAAGGATCTACTTGCGGTAGCTGCGTGGAGCGGGTCTCTCCCTTCCCTCCATAGTGGTTGAGGGGAGTGATGGCTTCTCTAGTAGTTAACTCGTGATCGGGTGCCGCTTGTGGGATCTGGTCCAGCCATAATCGTTTAAATTATATTAAGTGTCTTGCGGTTCGAAGGGCATCACACTGGAGCTAGTTCTTACAAAACATGTACACAATTGTATAACTAGTAAGAAGAAAAAAAAAATTAAAAATAATGACAAGCCCGCTGAGTTTCTTGCCGGATCTTCTCAGTAGCGGGGTCGCGTTCCGATCCGGTGGTAGTATATTTTTTTTGGAAATTGTAAACCTGACAATATGTAAGTGCCCTCTCGGGGTTTATGCATAATAAAATAATTTGAATTTGAATTTGAATAGCACACCTATAAAAAAAAATATATGCTTTTATTTCAAGATATTATATGCATATTATATCCCTTAGTCTTTTACGACACCCAAGGGGAAAAGAGGGGACGGTGAATATGTATATACGGTGCTATGATACTATAGACCATAGATAGAAAGATTTTATACACCCCTCTTAAAATAATGAGAATAAATATTGTATTTTGCTATTATTACTGAGGCCAGGTACTACTTAATTGAAGACGATCGCATCTAAATGGTTATAGGTACTTAAATGATAGCATTTACAACAAAGAAAATTAATGTGAAGTGCTCAAGGTTTCGCGACGAATTCTAATGACTTCCCTTAATATTCCAATGGTACATGTTTTATGTATTCTTGTGATAAATTTTATCTATTTAAAGACTAAATACATGACCTTATAACATTATCAATTTTTAAAGTATATTATTAATAAATTATTTAAAATGGACAATCTAAAAGGCACGCCTAGTAGTACATAGAGGAGTGTTAGTGGCCACCCTCATGTATGGCAATGAAAGCATGTTTTCCCTGCCATGGAAATGGCACGACTTTCTTTTATATATATATAGATGAAATGATTGACTGTATACCTTTGATAATATATATTTATATTTGACCTGTAAATAATATTTACCAATAAATTGATTATTCTGATTAATCTTTTGGCATTTACGCAAATATGAATAAGTAAATATCATCATCATAGCTTATATATGTCCCATTACTGGGCTCGAGCCTCCTGCACAATTTAAGGAAAATTGACTCACTCTGCCACGCTGGTCAGACATATTGGCATAGGGTTTTATTTCGAGATTTTCTTCTCTTACATAGATGTTATATACATATTGTATACTTAGTCGACTTTTACAACACCCATGAGAAAGAGAGTGGTGAATTGTATTCTTACTCCGTCACCACACGGACAATTCTCTACGATGGAAGCGAAATTGATAGTACGCTGTTCAGACGGGCTGGTATAGGTTTCAACTTTTCCTTCTCTTGCATAGATGATTTATGCACATTACATTCCATTTTCCGTGTGGTGACAGAGTACGAATACAATTCACCACTCCCTATCTTGCCCGTGGATGTCGTAAAAGACGACTAAGAGATATAACATCTATGTACGAGAAAGAAAACTCGAAATAAAACCCTATACCAACCTGTCTGACCAGCATGGTATAGTAGGTCAAATTCCCTCCCAATGTGGAGGAGGCCGGAGCCCAACAGTAGGATGTATATGAGCTGAAATGATGATGATGATGACATTCTCTTAGTAATTTTTACGACACTCAGGAGCAAGAAGTGGTATTTTGAATTTTTACTCCGTCACCATACGGAAAAAAAATAAACATATCAGTCCTTATTTCGCCGTATTAATTAATTGTAATCAAACAACCGCCTATGCTGATATGACGTCATTATTTCTACTTGGTTGTTTGATGAATAAATGAAGATATAAAAATTGGAAGTATTTCATGGAGCTTTTGTTTTCTTTATACGTATCACAATGCTTCAGGCACATTTCATGATCACAAACGAACACAAATTATTTTTCATTCAGACTATCATCCTTATTATAGTGTATTAGTCTCAGCCTGAAAAAGTTAATTTCCTATCCCATGATAACATTGATGACTTACGGCACTGAAACGTGGTCTCTAAATGTCGGCTTCATAAAAAAGCTCAAAGTCGCTCAACGTGCTATGCAGAGGGCTATGCTCGATATTTCTCTACGTGATAAAATCCGAAACACGGGAATCCGTAGAAGAACGGGTGTAACCGACATAGCCCGCAGAATTAGCACGTTGAAATGGTAATAGGCAGGCCACATCGCCCGTCGAACCGACAACCGTTGGGGAAGAAAGGTTCTTGAGTGGTGACCACGGACCGGACGGCGCAGCGTAGGATGACCCCCTACTAGATGGACTAACGACATTCTCAAAGTCGCAGGAAACCGTTGGATGCAAGTAGCGCAAGACCGTTCCGAGTGGCATTCTCGTGGGGAGGCCTATGTCCAGCAGTGGATGTCGGTAGGCTGATGGATGGATGGATGATAGCATTGAGAGAAAAGATCAAATTGATTTAGTCTCGTCACGGAATAGTCCGGAGCAGTACTGCCAGCATCAGCATACAATCCATATGGTAACGGAATAATAATACAGTTATTCAACGATCCTTAAGTTTATGTGGAGGTAATGAATAATGACTAAACGTTGTAAATAAAACTAATTTACGAATTTTTTCGCGTTCGTATTTGATATTTAATTACCGGACGTTTCGAACACTTTACAACATTCATGGTCACAAGCACAAAACAAGAACTAGCAATAAATTTGTACCAAAACTGTGGATCAAAATTTAATAACTAATTTCTGTAGCGAGTAGATAATTATAAATATCTGTAGTAACGATGACTTGTTTGGACGATAGACATCTTAATCCGCCCGTGACCATGAATGCTGTAAAGTATTTTAAAGCAATCAAATCCTAATACAAACGAGATAAAATCCGTAGTTTTATTTACAATGTGTAATATTCGCGAAAGCATCGGCAATCATAATGACTAATCGTCATAAATAACTTAACTCAGACCCTTATAGAATGCTGTCAGTATAATAAAAATAATAAAAATATTCAGCCTATCACCGTTCACTGCTGGACGCAGGCCTCATATTACGCCACAAATTACGGTCCAGTGCCGCCTGTATCCAAATTCTACTTTCAATTCATATACGGCCACTATTAAGCTTTAACATCCTCTATAATAGAATGGATATTGTCCTTCTAAACCACGCTGATCAGACTAGTTAGCATAGGATTTCATTTGCCGGGCTGGCCACAAACGACAAGGAACTTGGTACCGGCAGTCGGCCCTATGACGAAGGAGGGGAGACACGATGGATTATGGGGTCACGTTCCGCCCTTTCATTGGCCGGCCAGAATGGACGGCGTATGCTGACCATAGCCGATCAAAAAGAATTGGATTTCATTTAAAATATTCCTTCTCTGGCATAAATGTTATCTTTTTTTTTTATTGCAAACGGTGACAAATGAGCAAACAGTACACCTGGTGGTAAGTGTTGCTGCCGCTCATGGACCTTTACAGGGTCGCTGCCTACCGCGAAGAAAGTGAAGGGAGTGTGAATGCGTGCATTAAGGCTCGGTGATACCAAGGGCACGACCAAAACCCTCCACACACAAACACCCTCAGAAAGTTGGGCTTCCGGCTCTCTCGCTCACCGAACGAAGCGCAGTAACAAATTGCTACTACTCAGACGTCGATTTTCTGCGAGAGTGTGGTACTACACCGGACGGACCGGCCCACGGTTGTACACAGATAACTGTCGACAGTGTGGTCCTACCACTCTAAAATCTGCATATGATATTCCTTAATTATTTTGCGATATTCAAGGGTAACTGAGGGATTGATGAATTCTTCTTACTCCATCAACGATCAATCATCCATCACTAATTCAAATTCAAATTCTTTATTCTGTATAAACCCCACTTACATATTGTTATTTTTTTTTTACATTTTACCTTAAATTACTACCGAATAAGAACGCGACCGCACCGAGAAGATCCGGCAAGAAACTCAGTGGGATTGTCTTCTTTTTTATTCATTTTCTATTTTTATTTAAATAAAAGAACATGTCTACGAATAGCTCCAGTGTGATGCCTTTCGAACCATCATACAATACAGTTATTAAATATAACGAAAAAGTAGCATGGCTGGACCAGATCCCGCAAGCGGCACCCGATCACGAGTTAACCACTAGAGCAGCCATCACTCCCCTCAACTACCCCACAACTCATATACGTCCCACTGTCGAACCTCCTCCACTATGGCAGGGAAATTGACGCTGGTCAGACGTGTTGGCATAGGGTTCTGAGTTTTCCTTCTCTTGCATAGATGTTGTATACATATTATAATCCCTTACGGCTCGTTCACGACCTTGCGCTGTGAGCGGTGGCTAAGCGCGGAGCGGCGCACAGTGGGAAAATCGCGTATGGTTCGTCTCAAAACTCCGTATCTCAGTTGATTCAAAACTAAATGAGCTGTAATTTTGCACTCATATACTTGAATGGTTAAAGTTTAAATGAAACAACTTTGATTTTACAAAATCTGTTTATTAATTAATTAAAAATACATGAATTATATAAGAAAAAAAAAATATAAAATATGCTTGTTTAATTTACATAAAATGGTAGAACATAGTAATAACATATTATAAACGTATACTACACTACTACTACATACTATATATACTAAAATGGAAGACCAAACTAGAAAAAAAAATTGTAAATAAAACTACATTTTTCGGATTATATCGCGTTTGTATTAATTATTTATATATGTATTATATATTAATTTATACATTTTATTCCATTACAACGACTTTCACATGAAACGGTTTTGAGACGGTTTTTTATGGGGCTTTACCAGCGTGCGCCGCTCGGCACGCCGCGCCGCTCGCCGCTAAGACCAAAGTCGTGGCCAGGCTGTTAGTCATCTCTTACAACACCTACAGGTAAGAAAGGTGGTGGTGAATTGTATTCTTACTCCGTCACCACACGGAATATAGCCACACCGCATAATACAGAAAGTTATAAAATATAAAAGATATAACTTTAAAATATAATTTCCGCTTGCGTAACACTCGAAACTGAATGATAGAGCATTCAATTCCCAAGCGGGGTTATCAGTTTTGTAACATATCGTACAAATCAAGGTTGTGACACAATTTTCTTTTAGCTATTATCTTTATATGTTTGGTGCTATTATCGGATATATTATTTATATGTTTGTACTTTGGTAGATCTGTTTTTAGTTGATTACATTGAAGGTTAATTTAGAAGTGTTTGTAGTAAGTAACAATGACATTTTTTTATAGAATTACAGTTTATTGATAATACGGATCAACTAGCACATGGATGTCTCTAGTTCTTTTGCATTTTACTTTATAAAAGAATATAAAATCTTTTTTATAATAGAAAACCTAGGAGAATATTCTTCAATAAACTAGCTTCATGGTCCACCCCACAGATGCGAAACAATGTCATAATCACCACGCTGATCAAACAGGGTTTTATTTTCCACTTTTTGCTGTGAGCGCTTGGGTCCATGTTTACAATCACCCACGCTAAAGAAATGAGTGAAGACTATTATTTTCTTACTTCGTCACAACATCAAATAAAATAATTACAACAACAATATTTAAAAGCTTATCCGTATTAATTATCCAAAATTAGGCCACACACTAGAGAGAGAATCTCGCGATAAACTCTGGCAATTATGTGAGGTTATCAAAGTTAAACTTACTGCTCCATTTTAGGTTCGCGAGGAAACACCGTTTCGGTATTATGATTACAATATACACTAATTAGCATTAACTACATACATATGCATTTTATATTTTGAGAAGGCGGTAATAAAAAATAATATAACTATTTTTTTTTTTACATCGCACGATTTCACTAAGAGTATATGTTTACCACGTTCCCTTAAAATCGACATTTGAGTAGTAAGAATTTGCTGTTTCTATGAACGTGAGAGCCAGAACGAAACCAACTTTTCAGTTGGTTTGGTCATCTGGCTAGCCTAGTAGCGTTTTAAAGAAGGAAAATATTTAAAATAGCACTGTGATACATGAATCTTCTTGCGCAATAATATAGGGTTATAATTTTGAAAGTTAGTAATATTTTCCGTATTGTGGTTATTTAAGAACAACCATGTATTACAAACAATGGTTTACCATCTCTTAATGACCCGTGGACTTCTTAAAAAAGTCTTAACAAAAGAGTGGACAGCGGTAATTTACTAGGAAAATTATAAAACCAACTCCACCAATCCGTTCACTAAGCGATGAACGAATAATAATCCCTCTATCTTATGGAGGACTATATCCAATAGTGAATGCTGATAGACTGATGGACGGATATACATGTATAATACCTACTAACATTTCTCAGTAATCTCTTATGACCCACGCATGATAAAAAGACCGGGGTAGTACCTACCACACTCTCGCAGAAAATCGGCGTCTGAGTAATAGCAAATTGTTGCTGCCCTTCGTTCGGTGAGCGAGAGAGCCGGCAGCCCAATTTTCTGATGGTGTTTGCGTGTGGTGGGTTTTGGTGATACCATTAGTTTCACCGAACCTCATTGCACGCATTCACACTCCCTTCACTTTCTTCACGGTGGGCAACGGCCTGGCAGAGGTCCGGCGGCAACACTTACCATCAGGTATACTATTTGCTCGTTTGCCACCGTTTGCAATAAAAAAGAAAGCTACGATATAGGAAGAGATGACATAATATTGCCTTTTTGAAAATATTACGTCGCGCTACTAGGCTTGAGCCTCCTTCACAATAAGAAGGAAATTGCCCTACTTGCCACGCTGTTCAGTAGGGCTTGCATACGGCTTTATTTCGAATATTTCTTCAATTTCATAGATGTCACATGCATATTTAATCCTTTAGTCGTCTTTTGTGACACGCTTAGGTAAGAAAGGGCGGGGTTGGTGGTTAATGAATTATATTCTTACTCCATTAGGACACGGAATCATCCCATTCCTGACTACGCGAAGAAGCAAAATCAAACCAAACATAATATTGACTAATTATTTATCGCTTACATACTTGTAAGCATAATAGAACAATTAAAGAAAAAAAATACTACTTTAAATAATAATTTTATCTCTCCTTGAAGTATTCGACCATGATGACAAGAAAACTCAGTCATATAATCTATTAGATATCATGTCGGTAATAAACGTTACCCCGGTGCATCATGGCGATCTGTACCACGTGCGTATGACATTCAATACACACACTCAACTGTTCTAATGTTACGTAATATAATGCTTACTTTCAATGTCACACAACCGCGTGAGCATTATACTGTATTATTATTTATTTTCTTCTTATAATAATATACTAGCTTTAGAAAGGGACTTTGTTCGCATATACATCGTGTAATAACGTCCTCGTTAAATATTATTTTCGTCATGAGTTGGTTAGGATGAATAATATCCAAGTAAAATTCGCTCCCCTACTTTGTACCCTTAGAAAGTAGTATAAATTTCAAAGAGCTGAATTTTATGATATTTCTATTTAGTAGTTTGTGCTCATTTTTAATTTAAAATAAATCATGTTAAAATATCAATAGATTTAATCCCCTTTTCAGCCCTTGGGGGATAAAAATTTCATTTATTTTAAACATTAAAACACATGTTCATTTATTTTTGCCGAAGACTCACCATCTCAGGTTATATATGTCCTACCGCTGGACACATTGGTATAGTAACTCAAACACCCTCCGCAATAGTATCTTAATCACCCTCCACAATAGGAGATTAATATACCTACTACGCTGCATACTGCATTTATGTCTAATTCGAAGACAATGAATATTTTTTTAACGACATTCACCCCGTTTAAGGTCGAATGTCATAAAATCCTTTCTTATTGATTCTCTAAGTCACTAAAAGATACTCTTATTCAAAATTTATTGAATTTAATTTCTGTAGTTTCAGCTCGGTGTTGATCAATTATTGAACCAGCTTCTCTATACATATTAATTACACATTTATTTTGATCGCCTTTACATAGAGTATAATATTGTATAGAGGAATATAGTTTATCATAATAATGTGTAGCCTCATCATACATTTCGGGCAAGCTACGGCAAACAACCGATGGTTAGACCTAATGATGACAGAAAGTTACGATGCGGCACGCTATTTTCTTTCACCACAATGGACGATTTGGGTGATATGTCCTATAAAAAACCCATCATATTTAATAAAAATAACAAAACAGAGGCATTTTAATTTCTATTCACGTTATATTATACATTTGAATGTATTTATTCCTTAAAAGGTTTAATCTTAATCGTATATATTCAAAAACTACAGGTTTTTCTAAAATTTAATGTTAATGTTCTCTAGTTTTTTTTAATACAACACATTAACTAAAGACTTAAATATTTCGCATGATTTATTTAATGCTATTTTAAACTGCACCCACAAATTATTTAAAATTAAGATTATGAGATCAACAACATCAACTTTATAAATTGATCGATACCAAAAATAAAAAGAACATACTTTGCAAGATATTAGATAAATTGTCCTGACAAATATTAAAAGATAGGATTAAAAAAAATAATATTTAAGGTTTTTTTTTTTTTATGGGTGGGCTATGGTAAGCGCACGCGCGGTCCAGTCCGTCCGGGGCGATGAAAGGACGGCGCGCGGGCCCATAACCCACCCGTACCCACGTCACCTCGTTGTTGGGCCGACCACCGGAGCAGATGTCACTTGTCGTCAGTGGTCGGCCCGACAAATAATATGTAAGGTTAGTGAGAATTTTCAAAATTGTCAACATCATACATTTTTTTTGTCACAGTTTCACCCAGCGCTTTTGTACATCATTTAGAAATACATAAATCGAATCAGTTTTATAGGTATCATTGTTTTTAAAAAATTAAATCTACTGCGCATAATTTTCTCTCCCTGACGAGTAAGTTCTTTCTCGGGCATAATCTTATAAGATGCTTCAGCGCCGAAGGCAGATAATATTATAACAAGAGAAGGCAAACAAAAAGTAATACTCTTTAGAAACCGGTACAGCGTTGTTAGTAAGTCAATTTTCTTCCCGTTGCCAAGAAAGCTCACCAGGCCAGCAATGGAGCATTTGAAATAATAATAATAAAGCAAATTTCGCGTATATTTCTTGAATGTTATTAGTTGAGGTCGCACGTAAACATTAAAACATGAATTACCTATAACCTGTACTCGTGAAAAGAATTTTAACATTCGCTATTAATACTAAATGAGATAAGTCCATAAAATAAACTTAGATAGTTTAAAAATGCGGCAGGTGATTTCTGACACGTAAGTATTACAAATGAAATAAAACATTTTATATAGCCCTTTAATATTTTTTCTTCTCTCTCTTCGATTACGTTTTAGCATTGGTCACGGGAAGACTAAATTATTTGTCATCCAACAAGCCGTTATTACATCGATCGTTATTACGAAGATTTTATATACATTACACACTTTGTATAGATAAAAATGTGGATCAAAATTGATAACTGTTAACAGTAGCGTTACTTATCAATTTTGATCCACATTTTTAATACAATATTAATTAACATTAAAAAGTTTTTATAACATTGTTATGCATAGACGAATAATGTTTTCAGTAATTTGACATACTTATTGTAAGTGGTGACAAAGTATTAATACAATATTTACTACTTTAATACCTTCTTGGCGGTGATCATAACGCACGATTAAGGGACGCAAACACTGGAAGAAAAGGAATACCAAGAATAATAGGCTATAACAAACCACATGAGAGTTTTCCAGAAGAGTAGCTAGCAGCATTCTCTTGAGAAATTTTTAACACCAACTGCTGATCGGCGATCTGCCTGCTAAGCAAGACAAATGATATGCAAGCTAGCAAGATATAAGCAAGACTTATGATAACTTCTCCTTAAGAAGACCGATGTCTGATAATGACCGTCTAAGAGCTGATCACACCTAATCCATACTTCCAGTATAATAACAGTACATCACGAGTCTCTATAACTAACCATTCCTCTACTTTAAAACAGACCACTGGCACTATGAATTATTTATTTCAATGAATAAGCCATTTCGTTTTTCAAAGTCTATCTCCCGAGTGAAATAGTAATAATAGTTAAATTGGAACAGTAATTACCACTTACCATCAGATGGGCTGATTACTCGTCTGCGACAATATTAATAAAAATGCTTTAAAACATTTCAAGGACATGCCAAAAATGGTTCCTTTGTCAGTACATCGGATCAGGGACATCGTACAATAGTTCCTTTGTTAAGATGACCTATTTATGTCATAGTGACATTTCAAGAATTCGGGCATGACGCCATACGTTTCTCTTGTGAAAGATATCTCAATTAAGACTATTAAAGATGTTCAAATGATCATTTATAATAATCATCATCTATTTATATACTTGTATATTTACTCATTTACTCTTTGATCTGTCTATCTTCGGAGAGTGAGTACTTAGCTTCACAAATCCCAACGTTATTTAACTGGGTAAAAGTGGTAAAGATTAATACATGTGTTTATACCAAAAAAAATGTTTACATGTTTATTAGTATTCTTTAAATTTATAAAAAAAAGAAAGCCATTATAACGTTTTCTTTTTTTTTTATTATGATACAATTTCCGTCATATTTCAGAAGTCACATCCGTTTGGGGCAACAAATGTTGAAAGTAAATTATGTATTATCAAAAAGTTCCTTGTCATTTCAACTGCAACTAGACACCAATTATATTTTCTACAACATTACGCATATTCCCTATATATAAACTAAATGTATCACCAAAACCCACCTCACGCAAATATCCTAAGAAACTTGGGCTTCCGATGCTATTGCTCACTGAACGAAGTGCAGTAACAAATTGTTAATACTCAGGCGTCGATTTTCTGGACAACTGTCGATAGTGTGGCCGTACCACATAATATTTTTTTTTTTTTTTTTGTTCTGACAAGGAGTGTTAGCCTCAGATGGCTGTTACACCCTTACGCGGACTAGTGGTGAGCGCTGAGGGCTCTCAACCCAAAAAATTTAAGCAACGGGGCCCAAGGGCACCCCCTGTGGGGTACGAACCTCGGCTCGGGGCGTTGCTGAGGGCAATGTGGGAGGTCCCACTTTAGATTTATTTATTTTTGCGCGGCACGGTTTCGCACCGCGACGGCGAGAACGGAACCGTGGTCTTTTCTTTGTTGCGGCTTCGCGGGCCGTGTATGCTGTATTCTGAGCTATCGTGATCTCGTCGTCGGGCTCGCCACATAATATACCTACCACATATGTATATATATCAAATAAATGTTTAATAAGGCCCACAATATGAATTTTTACTCCTCAATGCGAGAGCGTAATTTTTAAAAATATTTACTCAATAAAAATAATTGCAAAGAGTGCTTACGTAACAACTCTACCCTGACGGTAAACATTTAGCATTACTACGGCATTTGACCCATAATCCTAATATGGTAGACAATAACTGCTATCATAGGAATGATTGTGCTTTTAAATGAAATTATGAATGGATATTTGATCGGTATGATCGTTTAAATTTTACTTTCACATGCGCAACTCTTAAGAAATCGGTCTTAGTGAATTGATTTCACGACAACTGCTGAATAATTCTCTATTCTGACTAAATAAATAAAAGGTCTCTTGTTCTTAGCTTATAAAAGTTCCAATTTTGATCTCGGGTCACCTCCATAGATGGTAAATTAGCCATGAATAGGCCACGCTAATAAGGTGAGTTGAGATTTTGGCCGAAAATACGTAATTTTTACGAATTTTCTTTCTCTTGAGATCATGTTATTGACTCGCACACCCTTTTATTCGTTTTTACAATACTTATGGGAAAGGAAAGGTTGGTCAGTGAATGTTCACTACTAAATTGTACTCACCACAGGTATAAAAAGCATTACTACATTAACAGCGTAGTGAGTGAGTTGTCAGCCTACAATGCCAGTGTCATGGGTTTGATTCCCACACAGACAATACTTTGTGCGATCCATAAATTATTGTTTTGAGTCAGTTTGGGTGTAATTTATGTCCATAAATTATTTCCAGGGTGTGTTTTATCCCTAGGCGAGGCCGCGGGTGACTGGACCGGGAAATAGTCCGCGAGGGCTACCGACGTCCCGGGAGGGGCGTTAGAAAGGGAGGTTACTCGGTACTGGGGGTCAGCCCAATGGCGAAGGAGAGGAAATACGGTAACCCACCCAAAAGAAAGAACGTGTGTGTTGTATAAATCAAACAAGCAAATCAAAAATTACATCTATTTCATCCTGCTTAAGTTGATTAAGCAATACTAATTAATTACGGCTTAAAAAGTTATTTATTGTTGCGATTGTCATCTGAGCTATCACCTACTCACAACTTTTTTTTATTTAGTGTCTACACACCACTTACAATATATGAATTATAATTAACAATTTCCTGACATTACTAGGACAGCTTTATTTTGAGTATATAATCTTACTACGCGAATTAATGCGAGAAAATACGCTGTCACTGATTTAAATAGATTCCATGATGGTATAAAATTGTACAGAAATCTTCGTTAATTAAAGATTTTGTAAAAAAGTGAATCGCCCAGTAAATCACCCTTTAGACGTCCACTGGTCACAAGTTTCCCTAGAGAAACGATGACATAATTAAGGCATTATCTTCTTTCATCTATGTTTATATTCAAGGAATATTTTTTTTTTATCTTTGAATTGAAAAGTTCTTTAGCCGCGTTGGGCTGTTTTCAGTAGGGGAAAAATCTTATGGGTTCGCGTCATCAACATGCTCATGACTGGCGCACGCGCAGTCTACTGTGCGCCTTACATATTTTTGTATGGGTGAAATCTCGTGCGTTCACGTCACCGACATGCATATAGCAATATATCTGTAGTGAAATTGAATGGATTTAGTGAAAATTTCAATGTGTATATACTGTACATTATTGAAATAATCTTTTTGTTTGATTACACTAGTTTTCTAGTGCTGTGTGGTAGCGGCTTCGAATACTACCAACCCTTGCTTTGCTCGTGGGTGTCGTAAAAGACGACTAAGAGCCCTAGATTGACCCGGACCAACTCCATCTGGTACCATATGGGACAACGATTACATTCCCAAGGAGGGTTAACGTCAGGCAGGCGACCGGTCATAAAAGTCATTGCCGAAACTTTTTGCAATATGTCAAAACAGATGACATATTGCGTCGACCCCAAGTAATTGGGATAAGAGCAAGATGATAATGATGATGATGACACTAGTTTACAGTGTTTCTGTTGCCGATGAAATGTTTACTGTTGCCGACTACGTATGATATGCTGGTTACAAATATATAATTAGAATTTTTTCATCAGCTCTAGTTTATGAGTTTCAGGTACTACGTTTTAAAATTAAAAATATAAGTATTTTCTAAGAAAAGCCTAGGTTTTTCATTAATTAAGTATTATTATGTTGCAAAAAACTTCGCTTTAAAGATTTCCTTTTTTGTGTGGACTTAGATGAATAGCGTATAATGCTCCAACAATAGTTAGACATCATATTCTTACCCCAGAAACCTTGATAATGCTCCTCAACGACGCGTAAATCTTGATGCATTTGATCTCCCTGCTCCTGGCTCATGTTTAATAATTTTTCTGTAAATCTGTCTAGGTGACTATGTAGAAAGAGGAGTTTTATACTCATATTGCATCTCTAGTTTTTAATTCTAGAAGAGGTCTTCTACAAATTGTTTATAATTTTCTCACATTTTGCGTCTGAGGAAGTTTTGCATGACCCATATGAAAGCCGTTCATACTTTTAATTCAAGTCCAGTCAAATTATTTTTAAATCCAGTATCTTTGGTTAGTTTTCTAATTTAGGGTCCGTCAAAAATACCGGCTTTAATCTTTGCCATAGTGAGCCGAGGAAACTTTTGGCAAATATAGGCAAAGCAATCACCTTTTTTAACGAGTGCTGTAACAAACTGTTTCACGATTCCTAATTTTATATGTGATGACGGCAAAATAATTTTATCATGAGCTACTAGTGAATTTTGTATTATATTTTCTGCCCAGGTGTCATATTTTCTCTTAAAGGCCAGTCTTTCCCAAAGTACAGCAAAAACGTATTTTAAGGCATCGATATAGCTTTTCTGTACTCTTTTAATACACATATGTAGCAAAAAAGGTTAGGGTTATTTAAACAGCTTCTCCTTGAACTGCTCATGTCGCAAAAACTTATGAAATTTATTTTAACACACTGGAATACCCACGTTATTAACGAATATATACGCAAAAATAATGAAAGTCATAGACAACATAGAATTTCGAGCTGCAAAATAACTTTTGAGGATAGATTTGTTATGTTCGTGATGCAAGTGAACAATATCGCCCACAAAATTCACAGCAACAGACAAAAAGTTGAGTTTTGTAAACTAGTGTTATTATTTGAATCGTTTAATTAAATAATTATTGTATAATACAGTAATACTTAATAAATATACTAATATTTTTAAAATAAAAAAATAAATACAAGATGTTTTTTTAATAAATGTAAAATTTAAGATCAGAGAATTATTTTGAATATACAAAAATAACAACAGCTTTAAGTATTCACTTCTGTCGGTAGTCTTCGTAACTGCTTTGTGTATTTTTTTATTTGTTTATTTTATTATATAATCATATAAACTTAGTATACAATTAGATTTTTCAACATGTTAATTCAATAAACCGTTACTTGCACGACCCATATAGGCAACCAAATATCTATTAAAACAATGAAGAAATCAATCATCGTTAAACAATAAAATAACACGAATAGTTTGGCTCTACTCCAAGCATTATAACAATAATATAATCATAGGTAACAATGTCGCATTTTAATTGGATGTTCGCACTAGGCGTATCCCTGCTAATTAATTTGTTTTATTTAAATAGTGTCACGTTTTCGGCGTGGAGTTTTATAAAACAGGACGGAAACGACTATGACGCTATGACATGTCCTTCTTTATACGAAGTTTAAGAAGAACATTGTCTTCACGGTAGGCAACGGCCTAACTCTGCTTCTGGTATTGCAAAGGTCCATGCGCGACATTCTCACTTACCATCAAGTATATTGCTTACTCATTTGCTACCAACGGGAAAAAAAATAATAGGACGGAACTCGGTATTTTTTTAATCTCTCGCTTTTATTCTTGATAAACATAGACACAGCTGATTGTGATTTACCCAGCAACAGTTTCGCTATTTTAGATTCAAAATTATACAAATTAAACTTACGACGACATGTAAGGCTAAAATACAATATGTCTACAATCAATAATTACCTGTAGTAATTGTAAGTGATTCTTATCCATTTACGAAACCTCCAGGACTCAGGCTTTCTCAGTGACGTAACAACGCTTTTCCTCAAAAAAATCTTAACATCAACTACCTACTATCGTTACACTGCCTGATAAGCGTGTCAATGTTGACACTATCCTCACCTGGGAGTGGCTATATCTGACTATGGATGAGCTGAGTGAAAGTAAAACAGAAAATATTTTTGTTTACAGATCAGCAATCTTACAATTTGCCGCGCAGAGATAAGAATAAGCATACAACTCACCATCCCCTATCCTGCCCATGGGACTCGTAAATAAAGACGAAGGGATATAATTTGCATATAACATCTGTACAAGAGAAGGAAAACTCGTAATAAAACCCTATACCAAGTTATCTGACCAGCGTTGTATAGTAGGTCATTTCATCTCCCTTCGAGGTTCGAACCCAGCAATGAAACGTATATGAGCTGTGATGAATGAATAAAACGAATTAATCTTTCGCATTTTCATAAACATTAATTAACCTACAAACTAAAATATACTATAAGCTAAACAAACGGTTAGCTACAAACTATACGTACAATACAATATAAATTTAATAAAAAATTTTACAAATAGGAGTCACGTAGAAAGTGTTTATACATATTGGCGATATTGGCGCAGTATGACATAAGGTGCTTGAACTATTATGTTACGACAAAGATAGCTATAGGTATTTTAAATCATAGTATGCCATGTAGCTAGAAGACAATACAATTTTTATTGTTCTGTCATTTTGTCTCTGTGTGTCCTGATTATATAATAAATAAACTCTCTTACAGATTTGTTTTTCTGAATTCTATAAAAATACGTGGTTCAACCCTGCACTGGTTAACTTTCACGACAATGATTATCAAAATTAATCTGTTGAGTTCTAGATTAGTTTCTACCCACCAAAGTGAAACTATTATACCAAATCATGTAACTTATATTCTAGATAAAATTCAAACATAAAGTGATATACTTATTACGTAGATCACCTAGACCACTTACCATCAGGTGGAATGGCGTTGACAGATCGATACTCAAGCGTCAATCAAGATCCAAGATGGTAAGTCTTGATATAGAACAGATTTTATAACGAGCAGTACACATTTCTTAAACTAAATGTAGGCCTCATATCAAGGCTTAAAGTCGCTCAGCGTGCTATGGAGCGGGCTATGCTCGAGATTTCTCTGCGAGATAGAATCCGGAATACGGAAATCCGCAGAAGAACGGGTGTAACCGACATAGCACGAAGAATTAGCACACTAAAGTGGCAATGGGCAGGCCACATCGCTCGACGAACCGACAACCGCTGAGGAAGAAAGGTTCTCGAGTGGCGACCACGCATCGGACGACGCAGTGTAGGACGCCCCCAAACTAGGTGGACCGACGACCTAGTGAAAGTTGCTGGGCGTTGTTGGATGCAGGCGGCACAGGACCGCACATTGTGGCGCAACATGAGGGAGGCCTACGTCCAGCAGTGGACGGCAATAGGCTGAAATGATGAATGAATGATGATGAAACTTTTTAAATGACCTTCACTCATTTAAAACAATGTGAAATATCTATATATCTATCCCTTTCTGTGTAGTGAGAAAGTAAGAATACAATTCACCACCTTTTTGTCTATGTATGACGTAAAACACGACTAAAGGATATAAAGTGCAGATAACAAGAGAAAGAAAACTCGATACAAAACTCTATATTAATACGTCTGAACGATGCGGTATACTCAATCAATCCCTCTCATAGAGGAGGAGACCAGAGCCCAAGACTGAGACATCATCTCAGAGATCTACCGTCTCATCATCAATGAGACGATAGATCTCTATTTTCCCATTCCAATATCATAAATCATCATCCTCTCATGTATCTCCCGTTGAGGGGCTCAAGCCTTTGTCACAGAAGGAAATTGATCTACTAGGTACATAATGCGTGTAAGACAGGCTGGTATAAGATTTTATTTGGATTGCTTTTTTCTCTCTCTTTCAGTGACATTATGTCTTTTCATATGGAAGAATGAGGAAGAAACGTGTGGCACATTTTTTTATAAGAGAACACCCTGCACTGATGACAAACAATAAATTAACGGACATAAATTACATCCAGATTGAGAACAGCAATTAGTGGATCGCACAAATTGTTGTCCTACATGGTATTCAAACCCACGACATTGGCACGGTAGGTCGGTATCTTAATCACTACGCCACCTGTGCAGTTCACTATGCCAGCAGGCAGTATTACCATACGGATTTATTAACTTAAATATTAGAGATATATCAGTTCATGGCTTTTAAAGTGGCGTACAAAGTGTTTGGAGGCCTCTGAGAGCGGAAGTAGTGTTGTTACAAGTCGTTTGTGTTAATTTTCTCACGCAAAGCCTTAGTCATGTCTGCTAAAATTAGTATTTAAACAAGTTCTTTTAAGCGGCTACTTCAATTACCGGATGAATATATTTTTTCTATAGTATCCGCAGCTATTCTCTTTTTGACAATAGATTTTTTTTTTCATATTCTTGTAACGTCTTTAATAGTAATAGAGAAAACAAACAATTACCAACGTGTCATTTAATTCGTATTTAAAACATCATATTTTGCTTTTATTCATATTTCAATACTTATATATACAAACTGATAATAAAATAAATATAATTTTTTTTTTGGGGCTAATTCCACCACATATTCCCACCATTATAACTCCTATAAGCTGATATATAAGACACTAAGGTTTGACACTCAGGGAACCCAAGGAAACGCTTTTAATTGCTTGGGACCCCAAAATTTACTTAGAAAAGAAAAAAATGGAGGTGTTGGAAATTTTCCATATACCTCCTAGCAAAGCAGTAGACATAGAATTGGTTAATACGCTAATAGATAAAAGAATCTACAGCTACGTGAAGCGCAATAGTATAGAATCAAGGATGTAATAGACCTTAAGAGCATGAGCATGTGAGTGCAGATATGGCAGAAATGCCTGAAGGCACAGAAATTTTCTTGAGTTGCTACAGGGTCCGTAAGGAAGATTACTCCAGATGAGACTTGCAGTTAATATATTAATTTTAACTATAGTTTAAAAACTAAAACATACGCTTTAATGACAAATCGAATTAATAAATAAATAATCAGTAAAATTGAAAATTTTGAATAACCCCCGAAACAAACTAAAATCATAAAAAAGTATTACGTTCCCTTCAACAAGAATTATCAATTAATTTTCATTTAACGAGTGTACTGGCACACGTGAAGCATTTAATCGAAAAATCATACGCCATTATATCATTTTGGAGCTGATACTCTCACATTACGGGACCGATGTTAACCAAACATAGCTAAGAACCACCACCAGGAAATTGACTTTCAAAAAAATAAAAACCGCATTGAAATCGAACCATCCGTTTGCGAGCTACGATGTCACAGACAGACATACACACAGACAGACAGACATCGACGTCAAACTTATATTATATATTACCCCTCTTTTTCGTCGGAGGTTAAAAATACTCTTAATCGTTATCATTATCCTGCTCTCATATCAATTACTTGGGATCGACGCAATATATACTCCACTTCCATCGTTCATATTGCAAAAATTAAAAACGGCCGCCTGCCAACCATTCTTGGGAATGTAATTGTTGACCAGACGATATTAGATGGAGTTAGCCCTGGTTAATTTAAAGCTACCTGCGCCTGATGACGCCCTAGCCGAGGTCGCGGGTGACTGGACCGGAAAATCGTCCGTCACCCACAGAGAAGCCGACTGTGCAAGGGCGACCGACGTCCCGGGGGAGGCATTAGGAAAGGAGGGTACCCTGCTAACTATAGCCCACTCATAAAAAAAAGTTTGATTTAAAGCTCTTACTACTTTTCTACAGCACCCACAACAATGTAAGGGTGGTGGTATTTGTAGCCACAGATCACTATACAGCTATTCTTAATATTTAGAAATAAAATAAAAATATTAATACATATTACATACTAGCAATCCGCCCTTGCTTCGCTTCGGTTTCTGTCGCCTTATCCCCGTAGTTCCCGTTTCCGTGGGAATACCAGGCTAAAATATAGCCTAGTTTACTCCCTGATATTATAGCTTTCCATTGGTGAAAGAATTTTTTAAATCGGTCCAGCCGTTTTGAAGATTATCCGGAAGAAACAGACAGACAGCCAAAAAAAATATGAAGTGATTTTTAGGCATATGTATAGTGCAAATAACGATGTGAGCATGAAAAAGGCCTATTATTTTGACATTACAAACAGACATCCCAATTTTATTTATTGGTATAGATTTTGAAAAATAAAAGCTTACGTTCCGTGTATCCCTCTCGCTCTCATCCGAAATAGGCAGGGGAGTAAATTCATGTAAGTCATCATCAACATGGTCACGTGGCGTGTTAACGTTATCACTATATCTGTAGCTATATCAATGTCCCTATACTTGTGGCGATAGATTAAAAAACCTGATAAAAATAAAAAAAAAACATAATTGAGAAATCTTTATTGATCATCAAACAAGTAATTTCAACATCCAAAAATAACCTTTGCTTTTTCGTAGTTTTAAGTTTTCAATTTTGTTGGCAGTCCTCCTAATTGATTTGTGTTTTTTTTTTATTGCTTTTGATAGCAGACAAGCCGTCAGCTCACCTGTGTGATAACTAGCTAGTATAGATCACAATAATACCAGGGAGGCAGCCAGGTCTCTGTGTACAGTAAAATGGTGTTTGGGTCTCCGGCTCTCTTGCTCATCGAACGAAGTGCAGTAAGAAATTGTTACTACTCAACTCATGATTTTCTGCGTGAGAAATATACTAGTTCGACGAAGCAGGTCTTCTTCTTCTTTTTTGTGTTGGCAATCAGCTATTAATACAAGCCATTTTTGCCAGTGTCGTGTTATAATTTTCTTTTCAAATTATCAATTTCTTCATGTCAGTAATGGTCCGTCAGTAAGTCAAAGTGTCGCCTCCAACAGTGTAATGGCCACTGTTAGGGATATCTTCTGAGAATTTTGGTGGAAATAAAAAGGTATGTATAGCAGTTTTATATCATATTCACTACACCTCAGCAGTTTTGCCACTATATATTACATAAAATGCCATCAAAATTATTATTAAGATATTGAATATAATACAAGAACACCACATGACACTTCCAGATTCCCGCCAAAATCCCCGACGAAGCAGGTCATTTATAGTTGCAGGCAAAACTGTCAACAGCGTGACTCTTCATTCTAAATAACCACCTAACACCTAACATTATATGATTTAGCACAAAAAATATCCGTGTCATAATAGAGTAAATATACAATTCGCCGTCACTTTCTGCCCTTGTGTGTCGTAAATGACGACTACGGGGTCTATATACAAATGACATATATGCAAGTGAGGTTGAAATAAAACCCTATACTACAACACCCTACCCCTAAACACTATACACCTCTTTGAGCGGTGTGATGCAGTAGGCCAATTTCCTTCCCATTGCGCAATAGGCTTGAGCCAGCAGTGGAACGTATATAAAATGAATTAACGAAGAAACGACTTTACAAAACAACGTATATTGTTGGTTGTTTGTTTCCGTAGAAACTAAAATTATATTAATGTGAAAGTTGGCCTACATAAAGGACGCCGATATAAACACCGAAATAATGGTTTGCCTTGATGCAAAAGTATTATTGACACAAGCTAGAGTAACAACAAACATTGTAAATAAACCAGTATTGTGTAATTTTCATGCATCTATCCATCGAGTCGATGAAACTACTGATGAATATAGGCTTCATTCATCATCATCATCGCAGCCCACATATGTCCCACTGCTGGGTTCAGGCCTCCTCCACAATGGGAGGGCATTTGACCTACTACACCATGCTGGTTAGACATGTTGGTATTGGTTTTCATTTCGAGTTTATCTTCACTTGCACAGATGTTATGTACATATTATATCCCTTAGTCGTCGTTTACGTCACCCACGGGCGAGATAGGGAGTGGTGAATTGTATTCTTAATTGGGTAATCTTCATTAAGTGGATATAATGGTATGGTTACTATGGTTGTCAGACAGGTTGACAACCACAGGTGGTGTTTTAATTTTCTATAAAAGTACTGTTTAAGATTCTCCTCGTGAACTCTCAGCCGTTTTTATGACACCCAGTAAAGAGTAAATAAGGTAAGAGGTGACATTTTGTATTCTCAACCCGTTACGTCGCGGGGAAGTTTTTTTGTATGTATGTAGTTTAATATATTTCTATTCGTACTGTGTAAAATGTATTTATCTACGATATCTGTATGATCGCTTTTATTTAATTGTAACAAATAATTGATGAAAAGGAAAACTAATAATCGACTAAAGTCTGTCTGGATTAATAGACTGCTCGTTTGTTCAATCGAACTTTTTTTATTCTTGATAGAAGTGTCTAAATTTAGCTTCCTATTAACATTCCATTTTTGCATTGCCTGAAAACACTGATAAAGCGAAGTTTTCTATAAATGGAGCCTATCTATATCAATCGATAGTTCCTGAACCCTCCTGCGTAATAAATTTCACGGAAATCTTTAAAGCCGTTGCCGAGATTATGAATACGTATAAATATACAAGAATTGCACTGAATTAGATATGTATGCGAAAAGCCGCGTAATAAATAATTCAGTTTTCACCAAATATATCAAAATTTTATTTAATATCTAAGGCTCTTTAAACATCAATATTAAATGACTAATAATGAATCATATATATTCAATTAAATATTACCTAAATGTAGGTGTCGTTGGACAAAATATCATAAGAACGCAAAAAAAGATAACATCATTGTAAACGTAAGAGAACTAAATAGGACAAGGAACTCGGGACTGGCGGTCGACCCAACGACGAAAGCAACGTGGGTATGGGTGGGTTATGGGCCCGCGCGACGTCCTTTTTCGCCCCGGACGGAATGGACGGTATGTGCGCTGACGAAAATTTCATGCTCTACAAAAAAGGTCTCTTAATATTTTTTATTAAATTCACTCCTTTCAAAGTTATTCGACTTTAAAATTAAATTCAAAAGTAATTATCCGTTTATTGAAATTTTACTTAAGAATAATTATTTGCTATATAAATGCATGAAATTTTACTTAAGAATAATTATTTGCTATATAAAAATATTGATATTTATAGTGGTTAAAAAAATCCAGAATCCAAATTAAAAAATGAAAAAAATATATCAATGTTTAATGCTTGATTACAAGGGAACGGCTCGTCCTACGTTAATTTATTAAGAGAGCTTTTATGTAGGGAATTTAATTTCCTTCAAAGATTTGAAAAGGAAAATATTTTTTAAATTCATGATGTCCGAATTTTGTGTGAAAAATTCAGTAGCTGTTCAAAAATCGATAATCATAATGATGCACCTCTTAATATTAATATTAAGGGCTCAAGTTTTCAGAATATTTTTTTTTTGTCATCATGAACAATATTTTCACAGTACCGTTAATAAAAAAAATTGTTCGTTTTTTTTGGCCCAGTCTAATATGCATATAACATCTATGCAAGAAAAGGAAAACTCGAAACGAAAGCCTATTTTTTTTGGGTTAGGCTATGGTCAGCGCAGTCGCCGTCCAACTCCTCCCGGGGTGACGAAGGGGGCGGCCCCATAACCCACCGTCTCCTCTATAGTGAATAGTATTTTTACTCCGTCCCCACACGAAAAGCTATGTATTGTATCAATGCTATATAATTTCTGTGTATATTATTTGTATCTTTGCTATAATTTTTTTTATTGCTAACGGTGGCAAACGAGCAAGCATTACACCTAATAGTAAGCTACCGCTCATGAGCCTTTGCTAAGCTGCTGCGGTAACCAGGAAGTTAGTGAATGCGTGCTATGAGGATCAATGACAGTAAAGGCCCACCACACTCAAACACTTTCAGAAAGTTGTGCTTTCGTCTCTCTCGCTCACGAAACGAAGCGCAGTAACAGATTGACACTACTCAGATGTCGACTTTCTGCGAGAGTACTACCCTGGATGAATCGACCCGCGGCTGTAGACAGACAATTGTCAACAGTGTGGATCTGTTTTGTGTTACTTAGTTGTTAGCCTCAGATGGCTGTGACAACTTTACCTGGACTGTTGGGTGAGCGCTGAGAGCTCTCAACCCGATTAAAGTTATGCGACCGATCCCGAGGGCACCTCCTGTGGGGTACGGACCTCGGCTCGGGGGGTCGCTGGTAATATGGGTCTTCCCACGTTTATGACTTTACCGCGGCACGATTTTCGTCCCCGGCGGCGGGGGCGGTATCGTGGATATTTATTTGTCAAGGCCTCGCGGGCTGTGTATGCCTCAGTCTGGGCGAGAGTAATAATATCGTCGGGTTTCAGTGTGGACCACTATTAGATTACTGTTATCTATACCAATAAATAAAATTGGAGTGTCTGTTTGTAATGTCAAAATAATAGGCTTTTTTCATGCTCACACGGTTATTTGCACGACACCTATGCCTAAAATAGCAATTAAAAATTTTTTGTCTGTCTGTCTGTCTGTTTGTTCCGGGTAATCTTCAAAACGGCTGGACCAATTTCAAAAATTCTTTCACCAATGGAAAGCTATTATATCAGGGCGTAAACTAGGCTATATTTTATCCCGGTATTCCCACGGGAATGGGAACTACGCGGGTAAAACGACTATAACCTATAACCGAAGCGAAGCGAGGGCGGGTTGCTAGTTATTTATATAAATGCTATAAAAAAAAATTTGTAGTATAATTATGTGAATCTACGATATAAAATTTTCGTACAGTATTATAGAATGCACGTGTTATCGCGAAGTGTGAAGGCGGCGGAGGGAATCAGGTTACGAAGTGATAGGCTAGTAGCAACTTACCACAGTTATGTAATACTGATATTTAATTTAATCTTTACACGTGGCATAAGCAATTAAGTACATTCATTTAGTTCTATAACTACACAGATGCCGTAGTCTAAGTAGCAGGTTCAATGCCCGCATAAGACCATCTTGTGTGTTATTTGTATCCGTTTATTGCATGTTTGTGAAATCGAGTAGCACAAGGTCCAGGGTGTTCATTTTTTTTTTCAATAAAATTAAATTTAAACATACTCGCAACTATTTTAGGTTAATCCTAACTAACATTATAAATGCGAAAGTTTGTTCATTTATTACGCTTTCTCGTCAAAACCAGTACCTAAACCTATTTTAAACATTCTTTCATACATAGAAAACTATATTAGCAGCGACTTAACGGAGGCTATATTTTATTCGGTCTTCCTGCGTGAACGGGAACTATGCAGATGAAACCGCAAGAATTTGCTGGTATTTATATATTTTCTAATAGATTTGTTGATCGGTTGACAATAAATATGATGCTATGCTCGTCAGATCTTGGATCGGCGATTCTGAATCGGGCCTAAACATAATTGGATCATCCAGCTTTCCAAATTTTTTATTTTTTTTTTTTTTTCGTGAATATTTTCGAGAAAACTTGCTATGTGATGAGTTGGTCGTCGGCCCAACAACGAGGTGACGTGGATACGGGTGGGTTACGGGCCCGCGTGCCGTCCTTTCATCGCCCCGGACGGACAGGACCGCGCGTGCGCTTACCATAGCCTCCCCATAAAAAAAAAATGTGATGATTTGGTCATTATTTAAGACACCCGTAAAAAAGAAAAAAGTAATAACGGAGTCGCAAAAAAAATATCCCGTATGGAAATCAAACCCACGATGCTTACCACTACATATTTACATCACTAGGTCGTTTGTGAAAAATGTATCAAACATTACTGAAAAAAAAAACACATTGTCGTCAACATAACATTACATTTATCTTATTTATTTCCTATGGAAATTGCTCTAACTGCCTGTTTGCCAATAAATACTCAAATAAATACATGAGTATTACTAATTAACAAATTTCACTTCGTTTTTAACGTAACAAATTACTATTCGTTATCTTATGGTTTAGAAAGTCAATACATTTTATTATCTTGAATGAGTACACATTTAATTGAATATAGATAGTTTTCAAGTATGTTTTCCTGGTGAAATTCGTTAATTAGTAAAACTCACGTGTCCATCTATCCATTGGCAAAAACGTTTTTGCGTACATCGCGAGTAAGGAACAGGAAGGAGAACCTAAGAGACAGAGGGGAAAATTGACCTACTTTATCATGCTTCAGTACCAGACTAGTTTAACATTTAGAGCCTTAAGGTACTATAGCTAATTCTCCAGTGCTGCAAAGATGATTAAGGGATACAAAATGCATATAACATCTGTGCAAGAGAAGAAGAACTCGAAATAAAACCCTATACCAACATGTCCTCCTATTGGGGAGGAGGTTCGAGTCCAACAGTGGGACGTTTATTGGAGATAGGTGTTAGCACTCGTAGTGGTCGGACGTGTGCTCTGAATGGATTACTGGATTAGGTTGGTGTTTGTCAGGTTGTTGTCGTTGTCTTGTCAGGTTGTTGTCGTTGTCTTGTCGGGTCGGGTCGTTGTCGGGTCGGGTCGGGTCGTTGTCGGGTCGGGTCGGGTCTTGTTTGAGGGAGGGGAGTAGGAGGGGTCGCTTGGGTAATGGGACGTCTGCTGCGTTGCAGCCGCGTCGACCAGTGTTCAAAAAGTTGCGACCAGTTTGCTGGTCGTGGCCGGTTCGTGTATATAACATCGTTAGAAAACTTTGATATCGCGATTCAGCCTTGCTAATATTGGTAGGAAATTGTGATATCGCGATTTAGCCATACTATTAAATCAACAAAACAAATAGATTTAATACCTAGTGAAACCCTCGTTTCACTAAATGGACGACGATACTTGTTCGGTACCAAACATTTTTATATTAGTTTAATAATTAAATCCATGTAGGGTAGTTCTGTTTTTTGTGGTTCGCGGTTGGCTCGGAGCCGGCCGCCACTTTCACTTTGACTTTGGTGCGCGGATGGCACGGGGCCGGCGCGTCGGCCGGCCCCGGGGTCGTTTTGTTTCCGCCCTTTTGGTTACTTTCACTTTCACTTTCGCTTTGTTCGCGGATCGACTTGCGTTGGAAGTAACGGTCGCGTACGCACATATTTTGTAATTGCTATGTCTTTTGTGGACTAAAGCCGTGAAATCGTGGTATTTGTAATATTGCGCGCCACCCTTTGTTTTGTGTACCGCTTATGTACGCGAGTTAATTAGAGTTAAGTATATATTTGTGAACATTAAATTGTGTGTACGAGTAGCAAGCCTGGGTCCTTGAAGTGTACGAGGCCGTTGTCATCACCGCGCTTTTGGATACAAGCTAAGTAACCCCTCAGTTAGTTTCTATTTGTCTGGCCAGACCGAACGCTGAGTTAGGTTACGTTATAGCTACCTCCGCGGTATCTACTCGTAAGTGTTAAAATCTGTTCTTGTACTATCATTTAGGAGAACTTAAAATAGCCTTGCGTAATCGCAAGCCAATGTTATTACCCATTTGGTATCCCTCACTGGCCTGGTGTTCCCTTCCACTGCGCATCCTAGGTCAGTAGGGAACGGTAATGAACACACTTTCTGGTAGCAGAGCGTGGTTCTAGTGAATCTAGTAGTTTTGTTTGGTATTGACATCTACAAGTGCCCGTGTTGAAAAATAAATCGATATATAATTACTTGAATTTTACGTATTACGGCCCAGTTTAATAAATAGTCTGGTGTATAAAGATACACATTAAATATTTGTGTGATTGATCATTTGTGTACTTATTGTTATTAGTTATTAAAAATATCATATAAATAAGTTCACTGCAACATTTGAAATTTTGAATATCATTGTTTACTTAATGTGCCACAGAGTAATAAAATAATTTGCGTAGTACATTGTGCCACAGAGTAGTGCAGTCTCGTGATTGAATGAACGAATGAATTGAACTGTATAGACAATTAGTTTAATATTATTTTGCGTTTTGTTTATGGTACTTATACAGACAAATATTAACGTTTCCCTTTGCGCAATAATTTAATTGTTGTTCAATTTTGTAATTTGTATTTTTTGATTGTTGTTTCAATTGGTTGATTTATTTAGTTGATTATATATATATTTTTTTTTGTTGTTGGAATTTAATTATTTTATTCGATTATTATGGCTGCTTTTGCTAGCGCTAAGGACTCGGCAGGTAAGCTGCGCTCTGAGTTGAGATGGTTCTCGACTGCAACCGCCTTGGTTGATAGGTCTGATCGAAATGAGTCTCTCCTGGATAGGTACAGCAAATTGGATACGCGCTTACAATTTGTTGATGATGTGTACCGTAACTTCAACACAAAAATTTTAGATATTTCTGATGAAGATTACCCACAAACGTATCGTGACTTGGTACACGCGGATTATGACCAGATCATGGATTATGCAGATCGAATCTCACAGCGTGCTAGGGAAATTTCCGCGTCGAAAAGGGGTGAGTCTCCCGCGTCTAGGGATGTGAAACCTTCTACGTCGGGCTTATTGAGTAAACTGCCCACTTTGGACCTGCCGCGTTTTGATGGTCGTTTGGACCAATGGCTAGGTTTCATAAACTTGTTTGAGAGCTTAGTCCACGCGCGTTCTGACTTAGGTTCCGCTCAAAAATTGGCCTACCTGTTCTCCGTGTTGGAAGGTGAGGCGAGAGGTTTAGTTCAGCACCTGGAGATCAATGATGGAAACTACCTAGTGGCACGTAACCTTCTCATAAAGCGTTACCAAAATAAGCGTTGCCTGGCAGATACACACATTGGTCAGCTCTTGGGTCTGCCAGTGGTATCTAGGGTCTCGGCTTTAAGGTCCGACTTATTGAACCCATTGATGATTGCGATCAACGCACTGGAAAGGTTAGACCTTCCGGTGAGCACTTGGTCATATATGCTGGTGCATATTGTTTTGAAAAAGCTTCCTGCGGAACTTAGGGCTCGTTTCGAGCAAAAATATGGAGGTGATGATGCAACTCACTTGCCTGCTTTTGATGACCTTAAGAAGTTTTTGGAAGACGAGTGTAGGATGGTAGACATGACGGTCGCTGACAGGTCATTTGGTCAACAGTTGCCGCGGTCATCGGCTCCGACCCGCAATCACGCCTTTAGAAGGCCAGAGGTTCGTCACCCACCACGTTTTGCTGCTGTACAGTCGCGACCTGAGTGCACCTATTGCAAGTCCCCGAGTCATAAAGTTGCCAGTTGCTCAGATTTTACTGCGCTGCACGTGGCCTCGCGTAGGCGTTTGGCTAAGGCTCGAGGTTGGTGCTTTTCTTGCTTGGGAAACCATTTCCAGCGCGATTGCCCTAATCCTCGCCCATGTACATACTGCGGAGGCCAGCATTTGAAACTTCTTTGTGCGAATAATAATGGGATTGGTCGTGAACATGAACGTCAAGGCTCACCTACGGGTAGTTATGAGCGAAGGCACCGGTATGAAAACCGCAGTCCGAGACCTAGTCGCTCACCCCCGCGCGTCGTAGATTCTGCCGCAGCGAGGCGCCCACAAGGTCAATGCTCGCCGTCATCGGAAGCCCGTGGCAAGAGTGATAACCACGATTCGCGCCCGTATTGTCACGGGCGGGTACCTACCTTTGATGACGCTTCCCGTGAACATGAGAATCACCCGCTGCCTAGACGACATTAGGAACACGGCGCCTCCCCCCGTCATGCACCACCCCCGTTTGAAACCGTACTCCTACCCACTGCTTCTGTAAGGGTCTGGGGACGGACAGGTGCCTCTGTTGTGGTCCGGGCAATTCTGGACACAGGCTCTCAGGGGTGTATAGCGTCTTCTTGGTTGGTGGGGCAGGTACGCCTAAGTATGCGTGATTTTCCTCATGTCACTAGAGGTGTTGGCAACGCAGTTGTGGCCAATGTTGAAGGCCAAGTATTATGTGCGTTCTCTCCTATAAACTCGTCAAGCCCATTGTTTGAGTGTTCAGCCATTGTTATGAACAATATTTTGGGCACCCATCCGGAGAAGCAGTTGTCTCCGTATGCTATTGGTTTAGCGTCGGGTTTGAACTTGGCAGACCCCAAATTTGGTATACCTGGATCGGTCGATTTGTTGCTAGGCGCCGATGTTCTGGGAAACATATTCTTGGGTAGCATTCAGGTCATGCAACCAGGAGGCATGGTAGCCATCCCGACCATATTTGGCTCTGCACTGATGGGACCGGTCCTCACGGATACCCGTCTTGACATTGGCTTGATGGTAGGCTCTGCTCTCTCTGATGCGGTTCAGAGGTTTTGGGAAGTGGAAGAACCACCACAGGCTCCGCGCACTGATCCGGAGCATGAGGAGTGCGAATTGTTTTACCAAAACAATACGAGTCGCCTACGTACTGGTCAGATTATGACTCGATTGCCGTTTCTCGCCGTACGGCCACCACTTGGCACCTCGCGGCCTGCTGCTGAGAAACGACTATTGGCTATGGAGCGCCGAATGGCTCGAGATGCTCTCCTAAAGGAGAAATACATTGATTTTATGCGTGAATATGAGGAGTTGGGACACATGTCTGTGTCGAAATTAGATTGGCAAACAGTGGATCACTTCTTTCTACCGCATCATGCTGTAATTAAGGCATCAAATGGCAAATTGCGTACAGTATTCGATGGTTCTGCGCAAACTTCAACGCGTGTATCGTTGAACAATTGTTTGTATGCTGGTCCTAAATTGATCAAGGATCTCTGTGACGTCATCACTCGGTTTCGTCGACATCAGGTTGTATTTGTGGCTGACATAAGGATGATGTTCAGACAGACGATTATTCACCCGGATGACCGTCGGTATCAGTTGATTCTATGGCGTGAAAGCCCCCAGGATCCCATGGTTGTTTATGAGCTCAATACAAACACGTACGGGTTAAAGTCAAGCCCCTATTTGGCTATACGGTCTCTGTGGGAGCTCGCGGACCTGGAGCGCTTAAAGTTTCCTCGCGCAGCCGCGATTTTGAAAGAGGATTTGTATGTCGATGACATTTGTACTGGTGGACCCTCTGAGAAAGAGGCCATCCTTCTACGGGATGAATTGATAGGCATCTTAGCCACCGCGGGCTATGAGTTACGGAAGTGGATATCCAACTCACCTGCGCTTTTGAAGGGACTTCCGGATGAACATCAGCAAGATCCGCATTTGTTCGAGAATATCGAGAACCCGGCTATGATGACTGTTCTCGGCATTCAGTATAAACCAGCCCCAGACATATTCACTTACAATGTTGACTTAGAGTTGCCGCGCATTTGGACTAAGCGTTTGGTGCTTTCCACGGTTGCAAGAACATTTGATCCAAATGGTTGGATATGTCCCGTCATATTTTGGGCTAAATGCTTTTTACAAAGGCTTTGGATGGCAGGACTAGGCTGGGACGAACCTCTTCGGGGAGCTTTGATGGAAGACTGGACCAAATTTGTATCCTCACTTCCTGCGATCAATGAGGTATCGATCCCTCGTTCTATGCTTCCTCCAGGAAAGTACCAGGCAACTCTGCATGGTTTCTCGGACGCCTCTGAACGGGGTTACGCCACTTGTGTATATTTGCGTACGGTGGGTTCTGACAGCCAAGTGAAGATCTCACTGGTCATGGCGAAGAGCAAGGTGGCACCCCTACGGACTGCTTTGACAATCCCTAAACTTGAATTGGCAGGGGCTACTCTGCTTGTGCGTCTTCTTAATCACGTGTCGAATTTGTTGCGTCATACTGTGAACATTAGCACCACTTACGCGTGGACTGACAGCCAAATTGTTTTGTGCTGGTTAAAGGCTTCAGTTCACACCTTAGAGGTATTTGTAGCGAACCGAGTCTCCCAAATTCAGAAATCTGAGACTCCCTTGATTTGGAGGCATGTGCCTGGTGAGCTTAACCCAGCTGATTGTGCATCTCGGGGTTGTACATCCCCCGCCTTGGTAACGCACTCCCTTTGGTGGGGACCGGAATGGTTATTACGCTCAGAGTCTGAATGGCCACTGACGCCGGTTTTGGACGTAGGTCCGTTGCCTGGATTGCGACTGCTCGCTGTTGAGAGGCGTGCTTGCGTATTCGATCCAAATGTCTTATTGAATCGGTATAGCTCCCTCGATAAATTAGTAAGTGTAACAGCTTGGATTAAGCGCTTCTATTACAACTGTAAGCACTTACGGAACAAAAAATTAGAGGCTTTTCTATCACCACAAGAACGACAGGAGGCTTTTTGCCATTGGATACGTGTGGTACAGGATACATATTTTGAAAGGGAGATTGAAATTTTGAAAGCTGGTAAGGCTAAACTAACAGGAACCTTGCGTATGTTGAGCCCCTTTTTGGACAACACGGGTGTCTTACGTGTTGGAGGTCGCCTCAGAAACTCTAGTCTACCCTACGGTAGTCGGCACCCTATATTGTTACCCAAGCAAGGTCATTTTGTGCAATTGTTGGTGACGGACCGTCACATTAGAAATTCTCACGCTGGCTGTAACGCCTTATTAGCCATATTGCAGCGAGAATTTTGGATTTTGTCTGCTCGAAGAACGATTCGCAGTGTGGTATTTCGTTGCATGCCTTGTTACAGGCTGAAGGCTAGTACCATGCAACCTTTGATGGGTGACCTCCCTTCTGATCGTGTCAGAGAATCGAGGCCGTTCGCCGGTGTAGGCACCGACTTTGCAGGTCCTTTTTTGGTTAAGACTTCAACTCTACGAAACAGTAAAACAGTCAAGGCCTATTTGTGTGTCTTCGTATGTCTGTCAACTAAAGCGGCGCACCTTGAATTAGTGTCATCCCTCTCCACCGAGGCATTTGTTGCGACACTTGATAGATTTGTTTCAAGGAGAGGACTGCCTTCTTTGATACGTTCGGACTGTGGCACAAATTTTAAGGGAACCAATAATTATTTGAAAGATGTACATGATTTTTTAGCCAGCAATCACACAAATATTGGTAATAAACTAACCAGTCGTAGTATAACCTGGAAATTTAGTCCGGCAGCATGCCCACATTGGGGTGGTATTTTCGAAGCCGCAGTTAAGGTTGCTAAAGCACATTTGCGACGAGTTATTGGTGAGTCTGTACTCACATTTGAAGAACTCGCAACTGTGTTTTGTAAGATAGAGGCCGTAATGAACTCGCGACCGTTGTGTCCGATCTCTTCAGACCCGAGTGACTTGGAGGTTCTCACACCGGGTCATTTTTTGATTGGTCAGCCACTTAATGCTTTGCCTGAGTACCCCTTTGTTGATGTGAGACCAAGTCGTCTCTCGCGGTTTGAGTTGGTCCAACAGCTTACTCAAAGCTTTTGGAAGCGTTGGAGCTTAGAATATCTTCATGTTCTCCAGCAGCGCGTTAAGTGGACTGACAAGACTAATCCACCTCGAGTTGGTGACCTCGTTTTGATAAAAGATACCAATTTGCCGCCACTGTGCTGGCGTCGCGGCCGAATTTTAAATTTAGTATATGGCGCAGATAATGTGCCTCGTTTTGCTGAGGTTCAGGTGGACGGTTCGGTACTGAAGAGAGCGGTAGCAACATTGTCCCGTTTACCAATTGATTAGCGGCCAGGTAGACCTGTCCGAGGCGGGTAGATGTTCGGTACCAAACATTTTTATATTAGTTTAATAATTAAATCCATGTAGGGTAGTTCTGTTTTTTGTGGTTCGCGGTTGGCTCGGAGCCGGCCGCCACTTTCACTTTGACTTTGGTGCGCGGATGGCACGGGGCCGGCGCGTCGGCCGGCCCCGGGGTCGTTTTGTTTCCGCCCTTTTGGTTACTTTCACTTTCACTTTCGCTTTGTTCGCGGATCGACTTGCGTTGGAAGTAACGGTCGCGTACGCACATATTTTGTAATTGCTATGTCTTTTGTGGACTAAAGCCGTGAAATCGTGGTATTTGTAATATTGCGCGCCACCCTTTGTTTTGTGTACCGCTTATGTACGCGAGTTAATTAGAGTTAAGTATATATTTGTGAACATTAAATTGTGTGTACGAGTAGCAAGCCTGGGTCCTTGAAGTGTACGAGGCCGTTGTCATCACCGCGCTTTTGGATACAAGCTAAGTAACCCCTCAGTTAGTTTCTATTTGTCTGGCCAGACCGAACGCTGAGTTAGGTTACGTTATAGCTACCTCCGCGGTATCTACTCGTAAGTGTTAAAATCTGTTCTTGTACTATCATTTAGGAGAACTTAAAATAGCCTTGCGTAATCGCAAGCCAATGTTATTACCCATTTGGTATCCCTCACTGGCCTGGTGTTCCCTTCCACTGCGCATCCTAGGTCAGTAGGGAACGGTAATGAACAATACTGAAGGAGAGACAGACGCACTCTCAGCTGTCGAATGTGATACTGGTGAAACTGACACCACTTCTATAGGCAGAAAGCGTCATTATGTGAAGACCTGTCACTCTGGGCGAAAGGACTTGGGGTCTGATACTGAGGTGGAACCCAAATCTAAGGTTAATTCCTCACGTCGAGGTAAGGGGGTACAAAGGGGCCATAACACAGGACTCACACGTGCCAAGGCAGACCTCAAAAATAGAGACGCCGAGGCTGAGGAAGTTGAGTACGAGCGTGTGCTTAGAAGCCAGGCCTTCCGCAAAGAAGTTTTAGATGCACCACGCTTGGATTCAGCGGATACCTCAGCCTCGGAGTGTCCCACCACGGAGAACCTTTCTACCATAGGGCCGGAGGAGATACGTGCCCGTGGGGGCCGCAATGCAGCAATAATCCTGGAAGTTACTCGCAAATCTGGGCACCTACAGGGTCCTTACGTAAAGAAGCTCAGGGATGCAGCAGCAGAGATGCAAGCAATTATTGATAGTTTGTGCTCCAAATCGGAGGCAGAAGAGACCCGCCGACTGAGAGCAGATAATATCAGGCAGCGCCAGGAAGTCGAAGCCCTCAAGGCGGAACTTAAAGCTTACCGCCGGGAATTTTCAGCAATGAGGGCTACTGCCTCTTCATCTCTAATGGAAGCGGACACCATAGAGGAACTTAAGTCTTCTATCGTGAGGTCGGTTGGGGAGATGGTGAACGCCCGGCTTGCGGGATTGGAGGATCGCCTCCTCCCCGCCAAGGTGAATCGTCCGCCACTAGCTGCCGACAAACAGAAGAACGCAGCGTCTGTTATGGCCAGATCCGTCGTCCCTACGGTTGCATCATCGGCTTCTGCCCAGACAGCCCCTAGTACTCCGGCAGTCACTCCGTCGGTCCATCCGGTGATTACGGATAGCTGGGCAACCGTAGTGAAGAAGGGGAAGAAAAAATCTTACCCCCCTGCACAAACCCCCGCGACCGCTGCGCCGTCCACAGTTCTTGCCCCGGCTGTTGTGGCGCAAAAGAAGCTAAAGGCTGCACTTGCCGTTCCCCGCTCCCCGGCTGTAATCGTGAAATTGCAGCCGGAGGCGGAAAAAAAGGGGGTTACATATGCTGACGCCATGCTCCGCGCCGAGCAGGGAGTCAATCTTCAGGAGATGGGTATTAAGGAGGGTCTCAAAATAAGGCGCTCTGTGACTGGGGCCAGGGTCCTGCAATTGCATAAGTCCCAGTCCATGGAAGTTGCTGACCAGCTGGCCACCAATTTGCGCACGGCGCTCGTAGGTGTGGCGGATGTCATCCGCCCTGTCAAACGTGCCGATATCCGGGTGACCGGAATGGATGACTCCGCCACGGAGGAGAAGGTGCGAACAGCAGTAGCCCGAACATGTAGCTGTGACGCCGCGGAAGTCCAGGTAGGACCAATCCAGCGTGGACCCCGCGGCATGGGCATGGTCAAAGTGCGTTGTCCCGTTGCTGCCGCTAAAATGCTCGCTGATGCATGAAGGCTCCTGGTTGGCTGGAGCTCGGCTGGCGTTCAGGTGCTGGAGAACCTCCCATTGAGGTGCTTCCGGTGCCTGGAACTGGGGCATACAGCCCCGCTATGCCCGTCCGCTGTCGACCGCTCTGAACTTTGCTTCCGTTGCGGTAGCAGTGGACACAAGTCAGTTGCATGTGCGGCTGCTACGCCACGTTGTGCGGTGTGCGTCGCCGCTGGTCGCCCAGCAGAGCATATGATGGGGGGAAGGCTTTGTAAAGCCCCCTCATCGAAAGGCAAGGTGGCTCAAGGACCTCGAGCCACCGCATCAAGCAGTCGCTGCAGAGCACAGGAGGAAACCGAAATGTCCACTTAATGGGAGACAGAGTACGCTTCCTCCAGGCAAATTTGAACCACTGCGCCGGGGCTCAAGATCTACTTGTACAGTCCATGGCGGAGTGGGACATAGATTTAGTTGTGGCTAGTGAGCCCTATTTTGTCCCCCACTCACCAAATTGGGCAGGGGACCTCAGAGAAGACGTAGCTGTTCTGTCCAGAGGATGCGCCGGCCCTCCCCTCTCTCCTCTTGAGAGGGGCAATGGATACGTTGTGGTGGGGTGGCGAGATTACGCCATTATTGGAATTTATTTCTCCCCCAACCGCGGCCTAGCGGAGTTTCAGTTATTCTTGGACTCTGTCAGCGCCGCGGTTCGCCGTCAGTCGCCGAGAAAAATTGTGGTACTCGGCGACTTCAACGCGAAGTCTCGCGCGTGGGGGAGCCCCACGACAAATGTGAAGGGCGCGGCCGTCGAACAGTGGTCTTTACTCTCCGGTCTGTCTCTCCTTAACAGAGGGACAGTCCACACATGCGTGCGGCATCGGGGTGGGTCTATTGTGGACCTATCGTTTGCTACCCCCGGTGTCGCTCGCGAGGTGAGTGACTGGAGAGTAGAAGAAGGGGTGGAGACTCTCTCGGACCACCGATATATACGGTTCGAGATCTCCTCCCCTCGGGGACCACTAGGGCCCCGGCGAGGAAGAAGAGGCGGACTCCCAAAATGGGCCATTGGTCAACTTGATCTGGAAATGGTCCGGGAGTCTGCCATAGTACAGCGTTGGGGTATAGCAGGACAGCTACCCACAGATGTAGAGGGGCTCGCAGGTCGTATGAGAAGTGCGCTTGAGGCAGTATGTGATGCGGCGATGCCAAGAGCTCGACAGATGCCGGCACGTCGTCAAGTTTACTGGTGGTCACCCGAGATTGCTAATCTCCGGGTGGCTTCTAACCGGTCGCGGCGTGCCTACGTCCGATGCCGTCAGAGAGGCAACAGGGATGACGTCCTCGAGGGTCAGCTGCGGAGAGAATACAGAGCAAGGAAGAAGACACTGCAGCTGGCCATCAGCCAGGCGAAGGAGAAGGCCCGTGAAGAGCTTCTGGCGGACCTTGACAGAGATCCATGGGGGCGCCCATATCAACGGGCGCGTAATAAGCTCCGTGCCTGCGGCGCCCCCATTATCGAATCAATGGACCCGGGTCTCCTGTCAGGGCTAATGGAGGAACTGTTCCCGCGTTCTGTGGGGCACGTTCCTCCCAGAATGGCTTCTTGGTCGGTGGTGGAGATGGAAACCCCTATTTCACTCATTACCGACCAAGAAATGGAAGTGGCTCTCTCCCGACTTCGTGGGAAAAGGAAGGCGCCTGGTCCGGACGGTGTCCCGGGTCTCGTACTTGGCATCGCCGCGAAATACCTCAAGGGTGAACTCCGGGAACTGCTCAACACGTGTTTGAGGTCCGGGCAGTTTCCGGAGCAATGGAAGTGTGGACGGTTGTGCCTACTGCGAAAGGAAGGCCACCCAGCTGACTCCTCTTCCGCATACAGACCACTGGTGCTGCTGGATGAGATGGCTAAATTGTTAGAGAAGGTGCTCGCAGACCGTCTCGTTCAGCACCTCGAGGGAATCGGGCCGGGACTGTCAGAGAGACAGTACGGGTTTAGGAGCGGCCGGTCAACAATTGACGCGCTGGCCGCTTTGAAGTCTTTGGCTACCGAAGCGGTGGCCAAAAAGGAAGTTGTCCTCGCAGTCTCGCTCGATATAAAAAACGCTTTCAACAGTCTCCCACACGAGACATTGAAGGAGGCACTCCGGTACCATGGAGTGCCTACGTATCTTATGAGACTGTTGGAAGCGTACCTCGAGGGAAGGTACGTGCTCTGGGAGGGGGGCGACGGGCGTATACACCGCCAACGGGTAGAGTGCGGCGTCCCACAGGGCTCAGTCCTCGGTCCGGCGCTGTGGAACGTCGGGTTCGACTGGCTCCTACGGGGTCGGCTTCTACCTGGGATGGGGGTCATCTGTTACGCAGATGACACCTTGATCACAGTGAAGCGGGCGGACTTCCGGGGGGCTGCCCGATTGGCAGAGGAAGGAGTGGCGCTCGTCGTCGACCGGATTGGTATGTTGGGTCTGAGGGTCTCGTTGGACAAAACCGAGGCCCTCCTTTTCCATGGCCCACGCCGAGGTCCCCCCCGAGGAGCACACATCAGTGTGTCTGGGGTTGCCGTGCCGGTGCAGGCCCAGATAAAATATCTGGGTCTGCACCTCGATTCAAAGTGGAATTTCGGGCCACACTTTGCCCAGCTCGTCCCGAGGCTCGTCAAGTCGGCCGCGGCGCTGGGAAGGCTTCTGCCGAACACTGGCGGTCCTGGGTCGTCATGCCGGCGTCTCTACGTGGGCATCCTGCGGTCCATGGCACTGTATGGTGCTCCTATCTGGTCGGAGTCCCTCACCGTCCGCAACAAAGCCCTCCTGCGACGACCGCAGAGGGCCATGGCGGTGAGGGCTATTAGGGGCTACCGTACTGTGTCCTGGACTGCGGCGACACTACTGGCAGGCGACCCGCCTTGGCCGCTGGTGGCGGAGGCGTTGGCAGAGGTGTACCGGTTCCGCGCCACAGCACGAGCCAACGGGGAGCAAGTGTCCATCAGGGGACTGGGCAGAGTCCAGGAAGTGGCTCGAAGGGAAGTAATCCGGCGGTGGAGGGAAGATCTAGAGTCCCCCGTAGCAGGGCGGGGGACTGTGGAGGCGGTTGCGCCGTATCTCCACCGCTGGCTCAGAAGAAGGCACGGCAGCCTTACATTTAGGATGGTGCAGGTGCTTACCGGACATGGGGTCTTCGGTAAGTACCTGCACAAAATTGGAAGAGAAGAGGCCCCAGGATGCCATGAGTGTGGCGCGCTAATCGACGATGCGTGCCACACACTGGAAGTATGCCCCGCCTGGGGGCCTCAGCGCCACGTCCTGTCAACGGAGATAGGGACAACGGACCTGTCGTTGCCGACTATCATCTCCAAGATGCTCGGCAGCGACAGCTGTTGGTCGTCGATGGCCTCCTTCTGTGAGGCTGTCATGACAAGGAAGGAGGCCGCGGAGCGTGCCCGCGAGGCGCTTGCGTCCGCTGACTCGCTCCGCCGGCGGCGACCAGGGAGGAGGAGACGCCGTTATGCTCTTTTTCTCCCACCGCCCTGAATGATTACAGGACGTGGCCAGACGACCAAGCGTTGGGGTGTCGGGGATAGAATGTCATCAGATGATCTCTCTGGCACCCCGTAAAAGCGCGGAAGGGGCCGCTGTGGTTTTAGTGGGTATTTCGGTCATATTTGTGGCCGGCGAGTCCCACACACACTCCCGTCTGTAACCGGCGGGGGATTGGTGTGCGTAAACGCATTTCCACAGCGTGAACAAAAAAAAAAAAAAAAAAAAAAAAGTGGGACGTTTATTAGCTGAGGCACAACTATTATATACCTACTACGGTAGAGCACGTTTACAATCACAAGTCATTTTGATTAGTACTCACTGAAGCTGAAACCTGTACGTTACTTTGCATTGCATGTAAATTACATACATACATATAATCACGCCTCTTTCCCATAGGGGTAGGCAGAGACCACTTCTTTCCACTTGCTATGATCTTGACATACCACTTTCGCCTCCTCCACATTCATTAATCTCCTCATACAAGTTCTTCGGTTCAGGGTGCATATAAATTCTAGTGCAATATTGCGCTTGTAGCACTTACATTTAAGAAAGGTATTTAATATCTATCAATAAATAAAAAAGCATCAGCAAAAATTAATATTACAATCTCTGCCTAACTGTCTGTGTAAGTAGTTGAGTCTATATAGGTTGATTGAGGTAACGCGGTAGCAAGTCGGGCGTAGAACGTGTTCGCTGTTAAGGGGAGGAGCGGCGGCCGCGTGGCGCGGGAGTTGCGGGAACCGACCTTGACGCCTCACGAGGAATGAATCACGACAGCGAAAGTGGGAGAAATGTGCCGCCGCGCCCCGCGCCGCTTACTTTTACTTTCCACTGTGGCGCAACCGAGCGCGGCCCGGCGTACGCGCGCGCCACTCGTCCGGCGCCCGCGGCCCGCAGCGCCGTCGCGCCGAACTATACCACCGCGCTCCCGATACACCGCCCGCGCCCGTGACTGTGACCGGATTACAGTGTTACTAACAGTGCATCACACACAATATAGTTTTCAGTGAAATCCCTTGGCGAAAGTACAAAACCGGGTCGCCGATAAGCGTTGTGCAACAAGTTGCGCGCGGAACTCGCGCGCGGCCTCGCACTCTCCCGCAGGAAGCGTGTCGCAACCGGGGAAGTGGCGCAAGCGCCGGGAAGCCGTCGCGTGCGCTCCTGCACACACATACCCTGGATTGCTTAGCAGTAAAAGACTCTCATCAAACATAGTCACCTGGTAAGAAACAACGATGTGTACCTAGTTTAAGTATATAGAAGGCTGTAGTTGTGAATTAGAAAGTGTCTGTGGAAAAGTTGTGATCAGAAGCAATATTAATGTTTCATCTTGTACGTTTGTTTTAAACGTCGTGTATCTCAGTGAAGGGGGCCAAGTGTCACCAATACATTCAAAGCACACCATTCGCGTCACCGCCGACTGAACTTCGGCTCGGGTGTCGGAAACGCTACAAATAAAGGAGTGAAATATCCAAGGACAATACAACTTTCAAGTGATTTCGCGCGCGGCCGACAATAAAAACTTCGTAACGCGCCTGCGCAACCTCTCGGTCTCACTTTCGACTTCTGCGCCGAGCCTCGTTGAACGAGTCCACCGAGCGAGCCTCAACGCTTTCAATAGCGTTACAAAACTTCCAGCATGTCGAATTTTCTTTCGAAAGTTATTGCTACTAGAAATTTGAATCTGTGAAGTAATACTAATTTCAAAACTTCCTTATTAAATTATACAGTGATTTGTGATAACATCAGATTGAATGACGACGACATACTTTTTCTTCGTATTATGGAGTTGAAACCATAACAATCATTGAGAAGAATTGTCACTATTGAGAACTGAAAGGAACTTCGTCCAAGGCCAATTGGATAACGAATTTTCGTTTTATATTAATAAATGGCAAACACCGCCAATCGTGACGGATCCAATAAGTACACGCGGATGCATACGATCTCTGATGGAATTACTTTCACGTGAACGCCGCAGCAATCACAATAACCGAACCAAATCGACACAATCGAGACACGATACAGATGATATAATCGATCGTAATTGTCGAAATTCATTTCACGCAATTAATTTTGGTCGCTATGCTGGCAATAAAATTTATATATTCCTATGTGCTGTCAATTCGAATAACTTTAATCTATATATCTTTTATAAATGAAAATACGAGCATTTCGAATTCTATAACGGAAGAAGTACTTAAACAAGAAAACCCTATGTTATGTAAATTATAAGGAGCTCCGGTCTTGTAATAACATAGAAACTAGTGTTTTTATATGGTACTTGTAATTATTTATTCATCGGAATAAATTATAAGGCATACCTATATAATAGTTAAGATAGTATATATCATAACTATAATATTGATTTATTATAAAAATCAATATCATAGTATTGATAACTATATTATCTCCGTTTCCGTGTGGTGACGGAGTAAGAATACAATTTACTACCCCATATCTTGCCCATGAGTATCATGAAAGACAACTAAGGCATAAAATTTGCTTATAACATGAGCAAGAGAAGAAAATCTCGAAATGAAACCTATACCAACCCGCCTGATGTGTCAATGCGCAATGTCAAGCGTGGTCAATTTTTCTCCTATTATGGAGGTGTCTCAACCCCAACATTGAGATCTATATGAGGTGAAATGATGATTATAAAAAAACCCTTCCAAAAGATCTCTTAAATTACGATAGAGTCTCATATTATGATAAGAAAAAGTAATACCATTTTACATGCATAATGCTTAAACGCTTTCATTTTTAATCTTAAGTATGAGTGGGCTGGTTTCTAAATGTCATAATTTAGAGTTATGATAAATATCGTTATTTTATTAGGCAGTGACAAAAGTACAATGAATGTTAAACTTTCACCCAGAGAAATGGCGCCGTGAAAGTGAGCGGACGAATTCATCCCAATTTCACAATATGATTTAACGAAATATATATAGGTATGCATTGGTATATGAGGATATGTTGAAAACGTGTACAAATGTAAGCACTTTTTCTTTGCATTCGCAATAGATAATATCCGTTTATAATTCACCTTGCATAAAGGTTTTCTTTTAATTGACCAAGAACAAGAATACCTCAACAAAAAGAGTAAATTTACAAAAATCTCACAGGTGTAAATTATTATTATCAGTGTGTCATAGAGGTCTGAGCACGTTTCATGAATATTTTATGGTGAATCATAAAGATAATTCGTGATGAAATAACACAATAAATTTCAGAGAGTGCATCTATTATGCGATATGTTGTTGTTTTGACGTTATTTTGTAATCTTATTGAGGAAAATACTTATTATCTTTTCACAATTAAACTAGAAAATTAATAAAAGATTTTCTTCGAATACATACTCAAAGTTAATACTTGTTAAGAATCTTAAACATATTAATATCTTACTTTATATAAAGCGTGTATTCTTTCTTCGGTGTCGAAAGATTATGATTATATAGTCATACTTTTCCCTGCAGCTTTACGGACTAAAGGATGTAATGTACAAAACACCACTACTAGAAAAAAAAGATATAAAAGCTTGTACTACTACGCTATGGTTTCATAGCAAACAAATATACGTCTTATTATGGAGAAGTCCCAACAGTAAGTTGAAAAATAAGCATGTAAAGCGTCCTCTCTTCGTCAAAAGTGCTATTTAATACTATACAACTGTGTTTATGTTGAACTTAGATATTTCACAAAACCGTGAATAAACCATTGTTTTGCAACGCATATGAAAAGGCCTGGTACTAATATTATGATAAATAAACAGTTCTAAGAGAGATCTCTATTTATCAACAGATCCGTTTACTTTTGTATGATATCATGCTTCCGTGTTTAATTAATTCAAAAGTACTAAATATGCACTCAATATTCACATCGTGATATAAACAAATAAGGTTAAACACGAATAAGATGGTGTGGGAGCCTCTTACTTTGTTACAAAATAAGTTTCAATAACAAAAAAACAAATTGGGACTCAACAAGTAGCAATTAAAGTAATTCTCACAGCGGCTGATGATGCCTTTACGTAATTTCTGTCTTTTGAAGAAATTCACTGTGTTATCCAATCCGTTTAGACAATGATAGTGAGGAAATGAAAGTGGAAAGCTGTTACGAGAACGGAACGGCAACGTTTGTAGTCGTATTAACACTTTATACAAGTTTACACAGAACCATCTGGTTTGAATGCTCCATATTGTGATCTAAATATTCATCATTATGCTAATATTGACTTGAAATAATAAATTATGGTAACGGACTTAGTTTTTATAGCATCTAACCTTTATTTTATCATATAATATTCATGTATAATAAATAATATTAATAAATATCACTACCTAGTTGTATGACGAACTTCGTCACTGAGAATTAATTCAATTTCATCTTTAAAATCTTAAATTACCTGTATAGGTCAACATAAGATTTTTGTTTCTTTAGCTATTTAGATAACGTATCTTAAATTGTTTAACGTTATTTATAGTTGTTATTTTATTTACTTGAAATGAATGTGTACGACAGGTTCTGTTTGTGAATTCTCTTATGACCTATTTAGCTTCATTATGTTAAGTGTCCTTACCTATTCCAATTGCGCTACAATTTCCATTTCGCAACGAATTACTACCCACGCTGTATACGTATCATATTACTAAAAAATATTAACTTTCTTAACATTCCTGTCATCATCAGTAATAATTACAATGTTTATCCAGGCGACATCGTCTGCTAATATAATAAAGGCATCTGCTACGCTCATTATCTTATACAACTACTGAATAGTTTTGAACTCGTAATTTTGAATTGTTTTTCTCATCTATATAGAGTTTAGTACATAACATCTCAATGGAAGCATCGTGTATATAGGTACCGTCAAATAGGCAACAGTGGCGTAGGCGATGGCGGTACACATAGCGGCGTGCCGATTCATATCCAAGGTCTTTCCTAGTGGAAGAGAACGGAGTTTCCTGCGGCCGCCTATCTCTCGCGCACACCGACATTCGCACGTGAACGCACACGCGCCCACGTGTCACTATTCTTTGTGTTCAAATCTTTCCTAGCTACCGTTGCGTCTCGCGAGGCATCTTCTTTTTATGCCGTCCGGTGGCGTTTGATGTTTGAGCCTCAGACCGCATCATTATATAGGCGACGGGCGATGCGCGCGCTTCGCAGTTAGTGTGTCACTAGAGTCAGCGCAAGAGGTGGCCTGCAAGGACTGTACCGCGCCAACCTTTTTTCTGTGCGTGCGATGTTTTCACTTTCGTCATTTTGACCGGGCCAGTTTGATTTGACGTCGCTCGCGCACGGACGTGCCTAGGTTCCGGCGTTGTGATATCCTGTGATCGTTGGCGCTCTGGATTGTTGTTGTTTATAAAATATATATATTTTTTGTGTTAATATGGCTGTGATAAAGTGTTAATATGTTTGATAGTAACATTCTTTATAATTTCTACAATGAGCTTGCTAATAGAAGTGCACTACAGTTGGCAAGGTAAGGATGTTTGTTTGTTTACCAAAAAAATTTAAAGAGTTATATGAGGATGCGCATATGTGTGTAGGCGTTGGATAGGTAGTCACAATGTTCGCAGTCCGGTGGGACGGTCGGCACAACCTTGGCTCTAATGAACGCACTATTCGACGCTTCATCCGCCTCTCGCCTTCGCCTGAGCCTCGCTCGGCGAAGAGGTTAATAGGTTCACATTAGATGATGGTTTGCGAAATCGTCTGACTGTGCAAGCATTCAAACTGCGCTGGCGACGCTTTTCCATGGTTAGTTTCGCGCGCAATCGATACGTACAAATTTAATACAACTAAATGGAAACCACTTATTACCTTAAAATATACACGTAAACTTTTAAATACTTTAATTAACAGCAAAATATGTAAAATACAATAATAATAAGAAACTGTAGAGCAAAAGACTCTACATTGCTGAAAATCAATATTATTCTCTAGAATTTCTTAATGAAATAAACTACTACATATACTACGAAATGTTTCGGGTAATATTATTAAGATATTCGGTTTAATTTACCGAAGGATAATAAGAATAATAAAAATTACAAAGCAAAAGACTCTACATTTCTGGAAAATAATGTTGCTTACTCTATCAATTTTTTTTCATTAATATTAGTTAGATATCAGTTTAATTTGCCGAAGTACATAAATAGCGCCAGTTTAACCGCGAATTTCACTTTTGATTGCTCGTGCATAAAATTGATTTCGGAACTGATAAACGTTCGTTTCGCAATAGTAAAAGTCAACGATTATGGCATATGGCTATATACATATATACTACAATATAGATATAAAGATATTACCCATTTTGGGTACATACTGGCAACTATGCATAGAAATGGAATAGAATATTTTAATTCATATACCTCATTTATCAAATAGAAATATAGGATATAGAATGTAATATATAACTTTACATACCCATAGAATTAGAGTAATATTCATATATATGAGCGAAATCGATAAAATGTAGAGTAACTACGGAATTGGAATGCTTTGGCAAAACTGAATTGAGATTTCTATCTCACAATACTTGCGCCAAATGAAAACTTAACTAGTGTTTTTTATATACATATTTATTTTATGTAATTTATAAAATAAGGTAGATAAATTATTTTATCTATACCTGTAACCCTCTATATGCTAATTTTATTAGATATGTACATATTTATTATATACTTCTGAGTCAAATAATTATGTTTTAGAAATCTTCTCTATAACTAACAAATAATAAAAAAAAATATCTGTTTAATTTGAATAGCCATAAGTTGTAAATAATTTTTTTAGCATATCGTTAATGCATTTTTCTGTTTATTATGACATATCATTTCGTTATATCTACCTATAGTAAGGCTCCCAAAAACATTTGACGATAAGAAATTATATTAATAACAAAATTTGTTTTGATTGAGATTCGTGCGTAATTATAATGTGATTGGATCACTTCCTTGATTGAATGTGTCAATAAAAATATATGTAGGTACATAATTATAATATTACGTCTTTTTTTGTAATAAACTTTCAAGTTTTAAGTTGCAATTTTGAATGGATTTCTAGTAATTCGTTTTAACAAAATAATTATGACAAAATAAACATTCAAATATGTTTATTTTAAAAATTCATGTTATATTTTTATATTTATGTGTTTCTTTAGAAATATTTATACCTAATAATGCCTGTAGCATTCCGTGCAAAAATGCATTTATTATCGTCCAACAAAAACATCAATATTTATATGAATCATAAACATTTCTAGTGCCATTTAAATCCTTTGATGATTTACGGCATGAATAATATAATGACGAACACATACTTGCAAATCTATACTTTGAATAAAAATAAAAAGAGGTAATCTATGCTTGGAATAAAAATAAAAAGAGGTGAGGTACATCGAAGATATTTGAGAATAACCGTTTTAATATTAAGTCATATTAAAATCACTAAGGAAACAAATTACGCAAAAATGCTTTTTAGATTTTTAATTTATTCCTTGTACATCTATACCAATAAATAAAATTGGAGTGTCTGTTTGTAATGTCAAAATAATAGGCTTTTTTCATGCTCACACGGTTATTTGCACGACACCTATGCCTAAAATACAGATTAAAAACTTTTTGTCTGTCTGTCTGTTTGTTCCGGATAATCTTCAAAACGGCTGGACCGATTTCAAAAATTCTTTCACAATGGAAAGCTATAATATCAGGGAGTAACCTAGCCTATATTTTATCTCGGTGTTCCCCCGGGAATGGGAACTACGCGGTTAAAACGACTAAAACCGAAGCGAAGCGAGGGCGGGTTGCTAGTCTTTAATAAACCTTTTGGAAAAAAAATCACTCTACAGTAACATATAGGATAATTTTCATCATAATAATTTAAATAAAGATTTTCTCAACAGACTGGGGGACATTATACAAATATTAGTATGATATCAACTCAGAGTAAATAAATTAATTAACAACGAAAATATACAACGAACTGACAGATTTAGAATCATAGTAATAAATTGAAACTCTTAAAAAGAATAACAATAAAAAATGCTACAGTGCAATCTCGTTTTACTAAATTATAACTTAAAATACGTGAGGTATCTACAAGTTTATTGTTTCAAATAATTTTATTACATAAACTACAAAAGAAAAGGTTAGCTACCTACAACCATTGAAAGATAGAACCTGACTTAGCACGCATTCTTTTGAAACACAAAACTGTTTAGAGTTTTTACTATTTGTAAATATGAATAACCAATTACTTTATATACTCTCAAAAGTATTCAATATCATAAATATTGAAACGTTTTTTTTTATGCTTATAGCTTAAATACGTAAATACAAAGAGTAAACATCGAACAAGAATAATACGCAGTATTTTTCTTTAAATACTCTATAGATAAGAATTTCAGTAATCTGATTAATGACAATAATATTCAAAGCATGTTATTATATTCGACCTATTTTTTTTATTAAACATTATCCTGTTTTACCCCTTCGTAGATCGCATATAGAATTGTCCTGTGTAGTAATCAAACCCCCCAATAATTAGTACTTTTACTATTGCGCTATCTGTGTGGTTCTTCCTAAAGTGGGCCAATAAGTTATTTAACTTTTCAAGAACGAGTCATCTATGCAACTTGCTTTCTCAACAAATAGTCTTATAAATATTTGATGTTTAAAGATACAGTATTTAAACTTTTAATCATCATCATAGCCCATATACATCCCACGGTTGGGCTCCAGCCTACTCTATGGACGGGATATTAAGTTTAAGTTTACTTTTAATAATGTTATCTTCCGTGTGGTAACGGAGTAAGAATACAATTCACCACTCCGTATCTTACCCGTTTATGTCCATTATGTAAAAGACGATTATGTAAAAAAAGTCGTTTATGTAAAAGACGACTAAGGAATATAATATGCACATAACATCTGTGCAAGAGAAGGATAACTCGAAATTTAAACCTATACCAACATGCCTGACCAGCATGGTATAGTAGGTCGAATTCCCTCCCATTGTGGAGGAGCCCCGAGCCCAACAGTGGGCATATGTCGGCTGCGATGATGATGTTATCTACCGAAATCCCTTACTCATTGCCAAAAAGAATGGTTATTATATTCTTAAACCATCAGCAAAAGGTAATAATATTGTTTGCGTAAAACATATTAAACCATATCTTAGATGACATAACATATTGATTTAAGACTAATTATAATAAACCGCTTATTTTAGGTTAAGGGCATTGAAGTACCATCCTTTATTTTCGGTGTGTGTTATTGACATTTACACAAATTTAATGAACATAACACGCTGATGAAAATTACGCAACATATGAATTGATACTGGTGTTAGAGAGAATTGTGTCAATGAAGCAGAAGTGTTGGCAGTTGGCACTATGCGACAATCAAAGGGCGAAATACAAATGATCTCCCAATGTCGTTCCTCTACTTGACTTTACTAATATTAAATGTATTTCTAGTTGAATAAAAATAAACTTTTCTTTTATAGAGTTGTCTGCATATACCTACGTTTAAACTGACGTCTAAAGGTGATAGTCAAAACAATATACTAGAATAAGAATATAATATTCAATAGTATATTTATTTTTTTAAATTAGGGAGATATAGAGCGCCTACTATCGCGAGCAATTTGAATTTGTGCTGATACCTACTGAGAATCCTTTTACTGTAACACTAAATAAAGGATTACGTGGTCGTAAATTCAAATCTGAAAATCAGTTAATATCGTAGTATTTTATTAGACAGTATATAATTTTTCCGTGTGCCAGAGTAAGAATACAATTCACCCCTTTCCTGCTCGTCGGTGTCGTAAAAGACGACTAAGGGATTATAATATGCAGACAACATCTATGCAAGAGAAGAAGTACTTGAAATAAAGCCTTATGGCCACCCGCCTGATCAGCGTGGTATTGGAGGTCAATTGTGGAGGAGCCTCGAATCCAACAGAGAGACGTATATGAGCCATGAGGATTAGGAATATATAATTTTAATCAATAATATATAAATATCTGCATATAAATTAGTATAAAGCATGATTAGAACATATAAGATTGATAGATCCATATTTAACGGATATTCGAATGTAAATTTTCATCCTCATCAATATAAACCGAGATATTTTTTTTACTTTAATTTTTATGAATATGATAATGGTTCCTTGAACTTTTTGTGTTGATCTTATACGTTTAATATTCATTTGAAATAAATTATAACAAGTTTTATCTAGAAATTTTTTCGTCTAATAAACATATTAATAAACAACAAACCTTGGTATTCAAATGCGTTGTTACGAAACTATTGACTTGAATTAACTGTAGATGATTTGTATTTTAAAATACATATTGGCCTTCGTTTAGTATTGTGTGATTAACTCGATGGACACCTAGATAAGAGCCACTGTTAAGAGTTTGATAAGATTTTTGATTTGAGTAACCTTTAAATTATGATAAACTCGTTTGTAATTACTATTTATTATTTATAATAAATTTCTAATAAGATATTAAACTTTTTACCAGTTCTATTTCTTGTAAGACCAAATCTAATATCTCAAGATACTTTAAAATCGCTGTTTTTCATATCAAAGAAACTGAGTGAACTCTTTTTTATTTTTAAAGCATTTCTCATGATTGAATACTATACATTAGGCGTACTGGTTAAGATATCGAGATAAAGTCCCGGGTTCGATTCTTACACAGGACAATACGTTATGTGAACCACAAATTGATGTTCTGAGTCTAGGTGTAATTCGTTAATTATGTATTTGAATAATCCTCCTTAGCTATCCATAATTCTTAAAGACAGTACAGTAGAGTCTTACTTATATCTGAGGCGGCAAATACGAGTGTACAATATATTAAATAAACAATCAAACAATTAGTTTCGCATTGTCAAACACGACATTAATTACATACGATAATATTTATTTAAGCAATACGGCTTCCGCGTGGAACAATCCATTCGTTTATCAAATACACGTGGTCACAAACTAGATCTTTTACCCTCAGCAGTTTGCATAAACTAATTACGTACTCGTTAGAGTCCCTATTTGTTCATAATAATCTATTTGTTGCATATAATTGTAATGTTAACACCAACGCAACTATCTTAATTAGGTCACGCTATGATTCTATTGTAGCTCATATTTCCTGGAAATATATTGCTATTACTGTGAATTTATCATTATAATAAGTATTAATATTGCATAGCAATAGGAAAATCTTGAATTTAATTAATATTACCATCTATGTATACGTTAATAATAAAAGATGTAGGAATATACGGCATACGGCTGAGTGGTCATTATTATTCGATAAGTTAGCTAATAGAATGAACTATTATGATCTAAAACGTAATTAAATAAAAAGTTGCAGTACATTACAAAGCAGCGTTTGTTCATAGGCTTCGAGCACATACTTAACGTTCCAAGAAACTAGGTTTACAGCATAGAAACGCAAACATTTCTAAAATCCCAAACGCAAGAGTGGAACTACTTGATTTTATTTCACAATCGACATTAACTACTCCTTGCAAAGTCGACATAAACGTTTTCTTAGAACTACTGATAATTTATATTCGGCTTTAAAAGTTATATACGTCTAAATAAAAAAAAAATTAAACTTCTTTATCGTTCGATGGAATTTCTTCATAGTACTTCGTACTATTTGACATTGAACTGAATTAAAAAGCGTTATCAGAGGGCTCGATATGTTTGACAGTGTGCGTCTGTTGTGAAATACTACTAACATTTGTACATTAGTTATACATAGACTCATTAACACCTTTTCGTTTATTTTAATCATTATTTAATCGGATTTTAATGTATCCTTACTTCTCATATATATTCGTTACTATTAACACAGTTAACAAGTTTTAATTCCATCTAAAAACGTAAATAAACTTAAAATCTTAACTTTAAGAATTAAGCCATGAAACTTAAATCAAGGTCGTCGGTAAGTTTTAAAGGATGTTATAAAATAAGAATAATTTAAAACATTTGAAATGGTAATGCAAAGAGGACTTGTGTCATAACGATAAATATTGAGAATAGTCTTTGTCAAATTACTAACAGCCCCTTCTTGTTCCCGTTCACGGTACAAATTACCGAAGGACGTTGGAACTGGGTCACTTCGGAAATAGTTTATTGTTATCGACTAGTCTGCGCACACGCAATGCTCACACGCACGCCCCAACGACGTTCGGTTTTCAAACGTTTACTCACATGTATGAGGCCCTCACACAATTAGGGTTCATCCTTTACTCACAGTATTCACATCACTAGTTTTCATAAAATCTTAAATATCATTCTTAATACTCGTGTTAGCGGATTATAATAGTTTCCTACATCGTAGCAGAATCAAAAAATTACTTTCATGAGGTCGACGGGACGATAAAATTGAGAATTTATATTTTCATTTTATTAAGAACTGTTAAGGCCAGAGTTTTGCTTTATTACTTTTATTATGTTGTTACCCTTGCTTTGGATATTTATGGTCTAACGCTTTCGAAAGACCCTAGGTAATGAAAATGGAACGATAGTATATTCAAGGTTCACTTCAGGCACGATGTACATCCACCAAATACCGTTCTAATAATTATTTATTACTATATCAATTAACTGGAATGTATAACATTAGTATAAAATTCTAATAACCTTCAAAGCCTTGACCACATCAGTAAATTAATTACAGTTGTTCCTTGTCACAGTCGCTAATAAAAATTCTCATCTACGCCTGATTGTTCACAATTTTATAGCCAATTTGATCATTACCTAGCAAGTTGTAAAATAACTTGGAGACTTCAAGGCTTCTAAACAATAACACACACATGGTCATGTTACAAACACATAGATAAAGACCCACAATGACTCTACAGTGCCATAGATAACGCATAAACCTATCAATTTGGCCTAGTCACATTCACAGGCATACAAATCTGCGCTCGCATCCGGAGTAGGGCTCATTGAACGTGTGTGAGTAGACTCACACTATCAAACCATTTCCCACAACTCTATAACCCCCACTTCGTACGCGCATTCGCTCACTTGCACAACTACAAAGAAACCCTATAGTAAAGTCTAGTAACGCTAAAATATATTGAACGAAAACACAACGTTTTACGTACGTATGTATTTTTAGCAAAATGCTACACGTTGTATGCGTAGGTCAGTTACTATTATGACTGAAAATTTGATAAGACCTATTCACTCTATCGTAATGAGTGTTACGTAACACCTTTCATTATTTCTTATCTCTCCATTCATTACACACTGAGAAAACGGTAGCCAAGTTATATATTATATGGACGCGTATAAGTAAATTTAATACATACAAATTTTCTTAATTTTATGAGGTAGCATTATTTATAGTTATGCAATATTCAGGGTTCGTTATAGTTAATTAAATCTTATCTTCTTTCATTTTCTTTGCTCATATACATTCCACTGTTAGGCTTATTGGAAGGTAAATGGTTTATAATATCATGCCGGTCAGACTTGTTGGCATTCGGTTATATATAAATATATTCATCTCATGCAGTATATACTTAGAAGTCTTTTACATGAGTCATAAAAAGGAAAATTACTCTATTTATGAATAATATTTTCACTCCGTCACCATGAGTCTTCATCGTTATAGGACAATTAGCGAGAAGGGAGTTAGGTGAGACAAAGTGACCGATAGGACGTAAGGGTTTATAGATGGTTTTCCTCCTGTGCTGTTATGTGCTTATTTTCTCAAGTGATTCACCTATATTTACGGGAAAGGAAAGTAGTAGTAACAATGATCTGGCCTCAAATCTAGCGGGATATTATATTAGGCCATTTCACAGTTTCTCATTAAATTGAAACTTTGCATACATGTTTAATTTGGATGACAATACATGACGACGTATGAATGAAGTGATGTTATTCTAAATCTAATATGGCCGATTTCCAAAGATGTCGAACGAATTATTTTATAATGATAATGAGTATGGCCACGCCATAGTCTTCAAAATAAAAATTTTTTGTTTGAATAATATATATTTTAATGCGACCAGAAAGAAGCAATTAAATGCATTAATAGTGGAAAGTATTATTACAACAATATGCGGTTGGAATTTAACAATCTGAGTCAGCTTGTGGTTGAGCTTGTCAAAGCGTGATTCCATTGTTCTACCTATATACGCTTTTAGGAAAGACCTAAATAGGTCATCACCAAAATTGGTCTCTAATTATTAGTCAACAATGAATAATTCATTAATGCGACGAAATCGCGTTATAAATTGGTGAATGTTTGACACTTATGTTCTGCGATATATACCTCTCTTATGCGTGCAAGAGAAGGAAAACTCGGCATAAAACCTTATGCCAACTCGATTAACCAACGCGATATACTAGGTCAATATCCCTTCCATCGTGGAGGAGGCCTGAGCCCGACAGTGGGATTTATATAGGCTGAGATGATGATGATGACGTAGAATAATACAAATAAAGGATTTTTTTTCATTTAGTGTAGTTTTAAATTTTATCCTGCGGTTGCACAATTCTTCAATAAGAATTTTTCAAAATTACATTTAAATTACAATTAAATGCTGACTTTCTATGTTCATTTTTGTTTTTTTTTTTTCATGACTAATACTTATTCGTTTTGTGACTTTAACAATAGTAGGTTTATACAACAATAAGAAATAATGTATGGAGTTTAAGTTTTTTAAAAGTAACAATTTATTTTAAGTGGTGATTTATCTGTGCGGTGCCGGAATAAAGATACAAATCACCACCTCTCTTGCCCGTGGGTATCGTAAAAGACGACTAAGTAATGCTTATAATGTCAATACCAGATAAGACAAACTTGGCATAAAACCCTATAACTACATGTCTGACCAACGAGGTATGGTAGGTCGATTTCCCTCCTACTGCGGAGGTTCTGCGACTAAAATGATAATGAAGATTTTGATCATAAAAATTATTACCATTACTTTTTATATAAATTTCAGTCAGTATTAATTAAACGATATTTTACAAACATGTTCAAGTTATAAATCTGTAATTTTTATATATTTTTAAATCTTTCACGATTACATTAGTGATCAATTGATGTTTTAGTTCACACCCTTGACCTGCAAAATACACAAAGTAATTAAAATTCTAAGTGATGTACCACAACCATTGAATTGTTCTTCCGCATTACAGTCCATTACATTATCGGACAAATAGTTATTATAACATATATATACTTGGTATAATATTTAATAACACAATTCTCTGAAGAATTGTGTTATTAAATATTATGTTATTATTTGTCAATTTCTTGATCATAAGAAGATTTTAGCTTATCTTGTAAAAAATTATTTAAAGTTGCAGTCATCATCTCAGCCCATACATGTCCCACATTGGGCTTGGGCCTCCGCCACTATGGGAGGGAAATATACCTACTATACCACGCTGGTCAGACGTGTTGGTATAGAATTTTGTTTCGAGAGTTCCTTCTCTTGTATAGATATTATTATATCCCTTATTCGTCTTTTACTACACCCAAGGGGGGTGGTAATTCACCACTTTTTTATGTATGTATTCTTACTCCGTCACCCAACAAAACAAAGTTGCAATACTGATGTGTTTTAGGTTTATATTAGCAGCAAAATTTACAATGGTAAATGGTCTCTACAAAGGAGTATACCTCGAAATAGTTCAACACATTTGCCTAGTGTGGTATAGCCGACTCTAAAGTGGGAATATCTATGGTCTGCTCTCCGATGTTGGTCAGACGTGTATAGACTTTTGTTTCACTTTGTTCGACATTGGTGTTGTCTATTTTACATCTCTTAATCGTCTTTTATGATATCCTCATGAAAATAATAGATGGTGAATTATAGTCCTACTTCTTCATTTTTTTTTTTTTTTTTTTTTTATTGCAAACGGTGGCAAACGAGCAAACAGTACACCTGATGGTAAGTGTTGCTGCCGCTCATGGACCTTTACAAGGCCGTTGCCTACCGCAAAGAAAGCGAAGGGAGTGTGAATGCGTGCATTGATGCTCGGTGATACCAAGGGCACCACCAAAACCCTCCACACGCAATCACCCTCAGAAAGTTGGGCTTCCGGCTCTCTCGCTCACCGAACGAAGCGCAGTAACAAATTACAAGCGCATAGCCGTTCCTGTAAAGAAATGACTTTTATCCGCTTTAATTTGATCTAAACATGAAAACTATATTCTCGTAATTGAATATAATAAGAGCCTCGCGTATAATTGTTAAATAGTTGTTATTGCTACAAGGAAAACTTGCGCTAATTCTCTTTGTAACACACTCGATCATTATTAGTAAGTAATAACTTTATTTGAAAATTTCTGATAGACATATATGAAATGTATTAATAAACCTAAATATATATGAAATTAATTATACATTTATATATAGGATATATATAAATTTATAATTATTTTCATATACAAACCTAATCAATGTGGTCTATTTCACTCAGACTTTGCAATACACTCGAGCCCAGCAAAGGGGCGTCCCCTATATACGTATATGAGCTGAAATGATTAAAACTAGGTTAACTAGGACATAAATTAACTAGTAGATAATATTTTTCACATTAAACCTATCTAATGGATGAATGGATGGAGTCGATTTTAAGAAATAATTGTGAAAAGTTCTGTTATTGAAAAATAATTAGATATGTTATAATCTCTTTTGGGGACACAGGGCAACTCGTTGGATGGCAAATTACATAAGATTATGTTGTCATTATATTATTTTGCCCAATTCGAATACAACAATCATGATCAGGAATTACAATGCCTGAAGTAGGTATTAGAAGTCCACGATATTAATTACGTTACCACAGATGTTTAATCTAGTGCGTAGAAAATCCACTTGTTTAATGCATACATTAATGTTTGACCCACAATTTCATACAATATATATTGCCAGAGGAAAAAATGCAAATCAATTTTAAATATCCATATTATTCTTGATTAGTTGTTATTAATATATATGTCAATTTATATAATATGTTAATTTATTAAATTATTTTCTTATTTTCAATTTCATTACTAATCCATCGTCTGTATTTCGTGCTCTTAATAAATATTTATTACTAAGGTTAATTTTACCCTTTATATCGTTATTATCGCTTTGAGATGCATCATTTATAAACATATTAGAAGTGGTTTAGACATTTTTGTTTAAAAAATAACGTACCTGCCTTGAAGAATAATTCCTTATGTCGTGGGCAACTCCAAAAACGTGCAATTAACCTACCATAACACCCAGATCCATAACAATCACCTGCGGTTCTTACAAGGAGACTGGAGACCGAAACTATGACACCTGGTAGCTAGCCATCAATGACTGTGCTTTATTTATATATTTATTAGTTTAATATCGCAACAGATAGATAATCCGCACCTACAGTGCCGCAAATAGAGCCCCGATGGCGCCCGAGTACCGGACACAGATCCTGGATGAGCGTATAAACAACAAAACTATGACGTTGGATCAAAGCCAGCCTTTTTTCGAGCAGGCTGGATAGCCTGAGATGATTTTTCGACGAACTTCGAAGACATTTTTTTAATGTTTCTTATAATTACTTTAACTTTTATCATATAACGATAAATAGCGATGCGCTATCAACCTTAACTACTAAATTGTATCTTAATTACAGAAGACTTGTTTATTAATTAGATACTTCAGGACACAATGCAGATAATCCAATTAAGTGTTGGTCGAATTGGGGCAATTACGTACCCATACTAACTAATTAGCAGAATTAGCACGTTGAAATGGCAATGGGCAGGCCACATCGCTTGTCGAACCGACAACCGTTGGGGAAGAAAGGTTCTTGAGTGGCGACCACGAATCGGACGGCGCAGCGTAGGACGACCCCCCCCCACTAGGTGGACTGACGACATTCTCAAAGTCGCAGGGAACCGTTGGATGCAAGTGGCGCAGGACCGTTCCGAGTGGCATTCTCGTGGGGAGGCCTATGTCCAGCATTGGACGTCTGTAGGCTGCTTTTACCATTTAAACATGCTAGAAGTGTCTTCTTGCAGATAATTCTTCATTATCACCCCTGTTTATTTTTAATGTACTTGTTACATCTCGTGTGGTGATGGAGTATCCGTAGGGGTTGTGAAAATTTACTACTTTAAATATGTAAATAACATTAAGCAAGAAAAGGAAAACTCAACATGAAACCCTTTACCAACGTCCGACCAGCGCGATATAGTACATTCCCCTCCCATTGTTGAGGAGGCCCGAGCTCAACAGTAAACATATGGGATAAGATGAGATGAAGATGACGATAAGCAAAAATGTTCCATAAAATAACGATTAAGGTTAATATTGTATAAATTTGGATAATTTTGACGCGCATGTAAGCGAAAAATATTTTCTGTTTCTGTGCGATTTTTGTTTTTTGAGACATTCTAGATATTTAATATCAATAACAATGCACATTATAACTTAAAAAAAAAAAAAAAAACATAAGAATGATTTTTGCCGATCTCATTCTAAATAATGTCATGTAGAGATTTTTAAGCCCTCCCTCCCGCTTCAGCGTTCCTTACGTTAATAATGAATGAACCTAAATAACATAGCTTTTAATAAAAAACGAAACCATGTTAATTGGATAAATGTTATGTTAAGTAATAAAAGTTTTGTAGAAGATAGAACGTAAACGATTAAAGACTCATCGAGTTTTATGCCATCATCATCATCATCACTTAACATTGGGGGGAAAATTTACCTACTATACCACGCTGGTCAGACTGGTTGGTATAGGATTTCTTTCGAATTTTTCTTCTCTTGCATAGTTATTATATGCATAAGATATCCCTTAATCGCCTTTTACGACACCCACGGCTAAGAGAGGGGATGGTGAATTGTATTCTTACTCCATCACCGCACGGAATATGTACAGAAATATAATTATTTACAAAACGTTATTTTTTCACGAACACGCTCCGTTTTTCAAACGTGCTCGATGTTTGCAAACATTGCGAAAGACGATGGTTATCTCATTAAAAAATTACGGCACATTTTTTTCCCACTTGAGCAACATTTACACTCGACTGTTGCAAATGTAACAAAAATGAAATTCACCTCACATTGTCTTATCTTTATTTCAAGTGTCTGTTTAATTTAATTTGTGAAATGTACAACATTCACCCGTATCGCTATCACCATTTTATTTGTATACATCGAACTCGTTAATGGATGTACCGACGTTCTTATTTAACTAATAATTGTTAAACTATTTTATTTTTAAAGGAAACTCACTTTAACTTTTATTTATTTTCTTGCACTTCCTTTATATAGAGTCGTCTAAACATGATCATGGTGTTGCTTGAGGTATTCCGTCTACCTTGGCAATTTAGTATGAAGAAGGTCGTGTGGAAATGATATTACTCTGATTCTAAATTATATTTGGCATGTAACAATCAATTAATTACAAAGACGTACGTCGTAGTACGATGTAGGTAGTTTATGTTTCAAACTTTAGTTCAAAGGCTTACGCGAGTATTAACATTCTAAATACAACAATTTTTACGACTTTTATCGCGTTTGTATTGGATTTTTGATTTCGAACACTTTTCAACGTTCATGATCAGGAAAGACCTAGGGTGTCTCACGTCTAACAAGAAATGTCGTGCAATCAAAAATCTAATATTAACGCAATAAAAGCAGTAAAAATAATTTATTTGTAATTCTGTAAAGAGGTTTCAAAATCAAATTATCTTAGATAATTCTTTATGCAGTCTACAAAATGTATTTTTTAAGTTTTATACCATTCATGGCGGTTTATTGTATTATATATTAGTAAATTTCTTTATAGAAAAAGACATTTAATGCTCGGATCATGTATTACCTTTAAAAAAGAAGGCATATAAGTATTCATGTTAACTTTAAGTCTCATTTTTAATCAAATATTACGCTTGGTTTGTAAGCATAATTTATTATAGATGTAAGGACATGGAATTTGAGGACAGGCCTATATTTTTAAATTTGGGATGGTGTCTTTTATATTTCGATTACGTATAAAAATTGATAAAATCAACTGCAAATAAATCAAAAAGTAATTGCATTCACACAATACCTACATACGGATACAATCGCTGACTCTACATAGGTAGAGCCGAAGCGACCGATTGGCTCCACTGTATCAAATCTTAACCAATCATGGCATTAGAAACTGTTACACTTTGTGACAATGTCGGAGTCTGTTTATCTTCAACAGTAGCTCATATATGGTTTCGTTGATATTTAACTTCACTGATAACTCAGAAATTGGGACAGAGATTGTATTGTAGTTGTGTTGAGTTTCGTGCTTAATCTTTACTTACTTATACTTTTGCCGCTGTTACCTACTACGATATTTACTACTTATCTACTACTTAAGCATTTTAACATTGTTATATATAACTTATTTTGTTTTCTAACTTGCTATGAGAAATCTTTCATGAATAAAATGAGAGAAATACCCACATTAAAAGAGCAGAACCAACAAAATTTTGTAAATTGTAAGATATTTTCGTTAATATATCATTTCACAATTTTCTTTTAACTTATCCTATATCTGTTTATAGTAGTTGTAACAAATGAGAAACTTTGAAAGTTATTAAACGCATGATTGCTCCTCCTCATTCTGCAACAAAATATTTTTTATATGACGTAACATCGATTGTAATTTAGAAAAATAATCGGTCCCATAATCCTTCGTATATACCTTATCCTTTAAGAACTTTAATTAAACTGACTACCGAACAAATGAAAATAAATATGTTTTGCATCTATCCTATTAAACAGTATACAAAAATCGAATAGTAGCCAATGTAGCTGTTGAACGAAGTTAATATTTTCATAAAGAGGAAAATAACAGTTTATGGCGGGTGTTCGATCACCACCAGACAGATTTTAAAATAGGTGTCCGTTAATTTATGTTTTTAAATCATCCCGCGATATAACAATTTAATTATTTGAGAAAATTAATAGTGCAATAATAAAAACTTATTGAATATTTTATACATCAGACGGCGTCAAAATTTTGACTCAGACATACAGTTTGCGGCATCATGTTTACGCGCCGTTTAACGCAAGTAATTACCTACTACGCATATAATTTTTATTTTATTAAATATGAAGAACAGAGTGCTATCTTGTTATACTTTTAAGCATTTATACCACAGGATTTGCTATCTTTCTTAATAAGATTGATATAAATATAGTCATGGCTTTAGGAAATTTTGACACCTGTGCGACATGCGAGGTATAACTAAAAACAATATTTATTTATAGTTTTAAACAATAAGAGATTAAAATTATAAATTATACTAATCTAAATCTTTGTTTAATAAATATTGACGAATTCTGCCATTCATTAAAATTCCATGTGATTATAGAGCAGGAAATATTTTGTTTCTTTCCTATGATGCCTGATTCGTAAACTAATTTCTTTACTATAGAAGAAGAAATGTCCCATAGACTAGTGTCATTCAATAGACGTATAAGACATCTTAATAATCCAGATTTTTTTTTATTTATGATATACTCACGTCACGACGGATGTTAAAAAGAATCCAAATAAATTTAGAATACGATAAAATTCATAGAAGTAGTTTTTATTTTTTTTTCACTTTAGAAGTCGCAATTTAACGATCAAGACTTATACAAATTTTTATCCCTAAATATATTTCAGCCGTTAAGTATTTTCATTAGCCTACCTGACATTACAAATTGATTGCTACTTTTGTAAGTACAAATAAATGCCTTATTTAATTTATCCATAAGTTAGTTTTCTTCATCACGAATATCTGCTATCTATATTCAATATTGGATAAATAGTCCTAATAGTAAATCCTATTAACAAAAATTGTTAAAATAAAAATAACGGCGAGATTCTGTTTTTCTTTTTTTACTGAAATAATTAAGCGATATATAACTAATCTATAGAGGATTTATGTAAACAGTTAATTTCAATAGATCCAACATAGTGTGGAATAACAGCAAGGTTAGAGTACCTACTTACAATATGGCTTATAGGAACGCGTATGAAACCACAAACAGAACTAACAGTATAATAAATAGTTTTTTACTTGTCCTTAGGTAGTTAAGTCGAATAAGTCAGATGATCAATATTGTATTAGTATTTTCCTTGGTATTGTTTACCTATTTAGCACTTACATTTTTTTTTCCTGGAATGCAAAAAGGTGTTAGAACTCTCTATACTTTACTAATAAAATTGGTAATTCATGTACCGTGACAATACATATTCTCTATTAAAATAAAATTATATTATCATCATTCATCATCATCATTTCAGCTTATATACGCCTCATCGCTGGGCTTTTTTTTGGGGTACATCGCGGTCATCGCACTCCTCGCACCACGCCGTCCAGGGCGACAGAGGGGCGTAAGCACGCACACCCGCATCCCACCCGAACACCGCGTCGCCTTCGTCGTTGGACCGACCACCGGAGCAGGGTTACTTGTCATCAGTAGTTGGCCCGACGGAATACCCCCTAGTGGGGTACCCTCCCATCGACTGACGTCCCCCCCTCGGGGAGGACGTCGGTCTTCCGTACCGCTGGGCTCGAGCTTCCTCCACAGTAAGAAGGCAATTGACCTACTATATCACGCTGGTCTGACGTGTTGCTATAGAGTTTTATTACGCGTTTGCCTTCTCTTGCATGATATTATATGCATATTTAATCTATTGGTCATCTTTTACGACAACCACAGGCAAGTAATATCATTACCGACAGAAATATGAACACCGACAGAAAATACAAAATAAAATCTTACGGACGGACTGGGACTCTTTAGATAAGCGGAAAGACTTCGGATCTTTGTGTTCTCTATTGATTCTTCAATAAGCAGGGCTGATTGATTTGGTACCAACATCTGCTTTCTGTTATCGTTCCACTTGACGCTGCAGTAAATCAAATCAAATCATTTATTCTGCATAATCTGCATAATATTCTGCATGCTTAAGGGCACTTACATATTGTCAAGTTTAAACAGTGTTTGAATACAATACAATAAACTACCACCGGCTCGGCACGCGGCCACGAGCTGAGAAAATCCGGCAAGAAACTCAGCGGGCTGTCACTTTTTTTAGTCTTTTAAATATATATAATTTTATACTTCGTTCAATATATAGTATTAGCTCCAGTGTGATGCCCTTCGAAATTGTATACCTACATGTATAAATATTCAAATATTAGTACAAAACAAAAAACTATAAAAATATGGCTGGACCAGATCCCACAAGCAGCACCCGATCATGAGTTAACTGCTAGAGCAGCCATCACTCCCCTCAACCACATTATAGGGAAGGGAGCGACCCGCCCCAGGTAGCTACCGCAAGCAGAACCATTCGGTGAGTATGATCAAACCATAAATAAAGATATAACACGAACTACAACTACTACTATAATCTATATATATAAAAGAAAGTCGTGTTAGTTACACTATTTATGACTCAAAAACAGCTGTACCGATTTGGCTAAAAATTGATGGGGAGGTAGCTTAGAACCAGGAGACGGACATAGGATACTTTTTATCCCGTTTCTTTTCTTAATGGTGTTTACAAAATTTCACCAATAACTCTTTTATCCCGTTCGACTGCGTTCCCGTGTGACGTGACATTAAACGTCAAAGAGAAAACAAGACACTATAAAACGTGGTATAACGAAAACCCATCTGACATGTAATAACAAAACGCAAATGACAGCTAAACGTAATTTTGTCTATGGTTAAGTATGGTTAAAAATTTGATAATTATAATTTTGTCATAAGTCAATAATCAGTACTTTGTATTCTCTTTGAAACTTCATTAACAATACCGCGAACAAGACGTTCGAATCTTTGCCGACAAAGGCGTAAGCAAGAAGGATGCGAAACATTGCGTACGAAAGGACTGAAGAAGTACAAGAAATGGCTCGACTTCGTGCTTCTCAAACACAAGAACAAAGTGCGGCAGGCAGTGAAACGGCTTGGTTAGCAATGCGAAATCGTTGACGAACGCGGCATAATCCGAGACTACATTTTCGGCAATTTAGAAAATCTAAGTATTTACGAAAAAAACTATGGCGGTACGAAGTTCGCTGGGTCAGCTAGTATACTATAAAACTACTACTATAAAATAAATTACGAACTATAGTAGGAATGCTACAAAAGACCAAAATCAAAACTCGTCAGGCAAAACACGTTACGCTGTACAATCACAAGAGTAATAATAAAAGAAAGCCCTGTGAATTCATACAACAAATTAGGAGTACCATAAATTTGTAACGATTACAATAACATAAATTACTGAATAAGGAGCTGCTCATAAGCATTCAGTATTAACATCAAAATAATTCGAAATGTTGTAATAGTCTTTACTACAAAGTCTATTCTTAATAACTTTTTTAAACATGTTAATTGGCATGTCTCGAATATTTTTAGGTAGTTTATTGTAAAAACGTATACATTACCTCATGAAAGACCTACTAATTCTTTGTAGACGAGTAGTATGAATGACTAGATTATCCTTATTCCTAGTGTTTACATGATGAATGTTACTGTACTTTTCAAATGTTTCAAGTATCTTTTTTACATACAAAAGATTTTCGAATATGAATCGTGATACAACAATTAGAATGTTTATAAGCAGAGTTTACCTATAATCACCTGAGAACGATATACTCATTTATACGTTTTCAGCGTCATTACTTCCACGCAGGTGCAGGCATTACCTGCTACAGTATTTGTATATCCTGCTTTAAACGAGGTTTAAGAAGAGCTGTTTTCTTACGGTAGGCAGCGACTTAACTATGCTACAAGTGAACTTTCTGCTCATCTGCCACTAAAGTGAAAAAAAGAAGGAATATTTTGATCTTCTCATAAGCTTATAATAAGATTGAATTCATTTGTGACATATATTTATGCGCCATTAGTTCCTTCAATCTAAGCACTTCGACGTATATTAGCACCTACGTCTTTTTTCTTAGAATGCTAATAGGTGTCAGAACTATCTACAGCTTACTAATAAAATGGGTAATCCCAACATATTACTAAGTTTTAAGGAAAAATATGAAATATTGCGACTATCAAGTGATTTCTAAAAGAATATATTTTGTATGTTACACGAGTGATGTAGCGTAGTCTAAATATCGATCTTATAAGTGATAAGGGTTCGATTTAATAGGACTAAATGAGTGTCATATTAAAAATAACAAAATTAGTTTCCATTTATCAGCCTAATGACGCTCACTTGGATATCGACCTCCCCATGGAGGGCAGGATAATGCGATGGCAGTTACTGTTATGAGTTTCCCATTAGAGCGCTGCTACTGGTTTATACAGTTATCGCGGTTAAATAAAGGAGTGGGGACAGATTAATTCTTAATCTTTCGCTACACTTGGGACCTTGGTTTGATTAACATCAATTTAGAAATGCTTAAACTTTATACTACCTACTTCACATTGATAAAAAAAGGAGAATTGGACACTGGTTATGGTTTGTTTGGAGTTTATCCTCTCTTGTACAAATGTCACGTGCTTATGTCTTAGTCATCCCATACTGTAAGTGCGGTGCGAACTTATCATAATGACACATCGTATTATAACATCGTACTAATAAAGCTATGACACAGACGCAAGATAGTTAATCCTTTTTCACCCTAGCCATACTTCGCTAAGCCCTCCAGAAGGAAGGAAGAGCGTTGTAGGGCTACCAATTGAACTGGCCAATGTATAATCAATCCCTAAACTTGGATAACTCGTCCGATGGGTTACTCTTTCGGGTATCCACCGCAGTTATGCGGTGTGCTTCTCTGTGGCATGTGAACTAATTCCTGTTCTGTCTGCGGCCTTTACTGGGGCACTAGGCGCAGATTTGAGGTTCTGATATGTTCTCCTCCCTGACCTACACCGTCGGCTTCTTCCGTAAAACAACTACCTCACAAAACGCGACCAACGAATTCCACCGAATTATACCATTCCGTCTTGACCAGTGTGATAATAGTGGGTTAAGAACCCTTCTATATAGAGGAGGCTTGTGCTTAGAAATGGGATATATTTAAGCTATGATAAAGATGAACCTATCTAGCCTGCCATGAAATGCAATTTCACTTGTAAGTATACGAATTTCAGCATCTATTTTTCAACATTAGACATTCAAATGAACGATGAGCTTAAGACATATTTAAAAATATTAAATTAAAACTTGTTTGGAGTTATGTATTATTATTTTTATGCTTAAAATTCATATCAATCAACACAGATGTGACTTTAATAAAAAAAATACATCAGATATTAAAATATCATTAGGCATTGATGTTTATTGTTTGTTACATGGGATTTATATTCCATCTAACGAGGGACTTAGAATGCGATGTATTATAACCCCTGACTTTGCCGTGGGTATTATTAAAACCAGTTAAGAGAACGCCGGAAGTGTGAGTAGTGTTGATCATCTGGGAAATCAACTAACTAACCGCAGTCACTATCTCCTTTTTAGGAGAAACTTATGTCCACTACTAGCCGTCGATAGACTAATGGATGAATGTATAGGCTTTAAAATATTTTAAAATGTAGGCATCATATATAATTTTAAACAGACGTAGATAATTTTAGATATAAAATGAAATGATAAATTACAAATCGCAAATACCCAAAGTAGAGTCATTTATAAAAATGTATAAATACAAGTTTAAATTAATAAGGTCAACATTTAAAAAAGCAGATAAAAATTTATGATATCGTAAATAAATAATGAATATATTTGTGCAATCTCAATACACTAAATTTAAAAGGCAATTGAACAAAATATAATAGGATCTGCAATCAGATTCTTAGGAGGAAAAGATCAGCTAAGTGCGCCTACTTTTCTTAATGAATAATGTAGAACTAGAAGGCAGTAGGTATTAGTCGTACTTTGAACTTAAGGTAAAATTTGTTTTTCTGTTATAATAAACCATCCAATCTTCACTATAATAGCTATTATCATCTTTTAGTCATAACAACGAATGTTTCTATAAAAAAGGTTAAAGATTCAATGACGATAAAATATTATTGCGAAAAACTTCTAACTAAGTAAACCATAAACTTGAAAATTTAGCTTTGGAAACGCTATTGTGATTCTGTAATAGTTTGTGGCTGCGCAAGGAGTGCCTTTTAACTAGTAAGATATAAAGAAGAGGCTCATTAAAATTGCGACACTTGCACTAAAACGAGGCTTCGCAAAATTAACCCCAAAAAACTTCACGTAACGGTGATGGATATAAAAGCAAGGAAATCAAAACTGAGTCGCTACAACAGTTACGTGTTCGCATTACGTAAAGCCTTTCGCATACTTTCTCTGACAGCAAAATTTAGTGTTCGCTCTTATGCAACTATACGAAATGGCAGTCGACTAAATTTCATCATTTCAACTACAAAGATCACATCTTCATATATAGTATTGAGTGGTGATATGACGAAATAAGAAATGCTGAGATGCGCTTTTATGAAAATGAGTAATTTTTATTCATGTTACGTATGTTTAATCGCCCACGTTTCATTGATTTCTTTTGTTTGTATAAATTATTTATATAAATATTAACTATATTGATGTAAAGGTATAAATATGACTGATGAGTTAGAGATTTGGTGTTCAATTAAGACTAATTTTACCCCAAAAACGACAGTTGTTCAGTCTCATATTACGTGTATATTTAAAGTTAAGTGCCTGCATAGTCTAATAGAAAAGATTAGGAGCATGACAAAATAACAATTAAATAAATAACTTTTTCTATTATATACACTATATTTTTCATGTTTTAATTTGAAAATGTCTAACTTAGCGTAAAGTTCAAAACATAATCCTTTCTAACATTTTAAGTTATAGAATCAGTATTGATTATCATATAAAAATAATAGAATTTATAAGGTTGTGTATAAAAAAGTTAGTCAACATAAAATTTCAGATTTAAGACCATTGGTATCCTCGGTAGGATGTCAATATAATAAATGTGATATTATATGATATTGTGTTTTGTGACTTATTTACAGATTAACGCATATTCAAATGCAAATTGAAATGGAAGGCTACTTACTATATAATAAATTAAAACATTTTAATACTAGAAAAAGTACCGTTCTCTGAAATAAGATGGTAATAAAAATGTAAAACGACAAAGTTCAAAATAATTCATGCTTATGCAAAATTTCTTCAAGTAATTGTATAATATGAAAAGGAAATGTTATAAATAAATCCGCATTAAAAATATGAAGCTCTCATCATGAATCGACTTCGACGATGCAATTGTGAATTTTACCTAAGACCTGAGTGAAGTAACTTTCTAAAAACTGCTCGAGTGACCTTGAAATAAAACGCTGTTACAAAACCGCGGGCCGCTCGCCGGCGCTAACTCCCCCCTCCTGTGCAACGTGCCCGCGGATCTACGCACGCTCCACCAACACATGCGCATGCGCACGCGTAACGTAGCTGTGTGCGTGACCGTCTATCTATACCCCGCTCACGCACATATGCATACACGCACACGCGTAAGCAAACAAACACAAACAACACGTGTCGCTCGTGTGTGAGTTAATCACTTGAATGTGTAGAAAGGAGTGGTGAAAAATCTAGTCCGGTCCTACAACCTTACAACATTCTATTGATTATAATTATTTAAATACGTGATATCAAATAACGTTTTTTAACATCAGTGATTAATTAAATGAATCACTGATCATTCTTTTCCTATTATTCCTACTTTGTTTACGTCAAACCACAGCATGGAAAAACCGAAGAAAATAACTTTTTAACTAAAGTTTTCAAAGGTCATAGAATTATTCCATTCATACATTTATGCATCTGTGGTACGTTAAAAAAACACGCCTTAAAATTCTGTCGGTTTTGAAATCATCGAATTCCAAATATGTGAAATCCTTGAACATAGATGTGGGTCATGATCAGGTTCCAATATATGTCTCGTATTCAGTTATTAGCATAGAGTTCTGAGGCCCGCGCGTCGATACGTTGCGCAATATTGTTGACTTTCATCCTGAAGGTCAAGTGCCATCCTATTTCAAAACGGACCTTGGACGAGTCTGGTTTACCTCGGACCGCTTGTTGAGATCAGTCGAGTAAACGGAAGAGATTGGTGCTAATAGATATTAATCAAACAAAGAAGACGCCTTTATGTTTCTCTAACTTGTTCTTTTGAAATAAAACTCCTTGTAAATAAAAAAAGATCAAACGAAAAATCGTTTATTTCAACTAATCTTTCTTTTTAGATGGAAATGGTTATATAATATTGTTTTGAATATAAACTTATTTTATTAGTTACAAAGCGGCAGCGAAGGTCAACTAATTTCGCGGCGTGAGAACACCTCTATATAGGCGATTTAATTCATCATAATTTGCTGTAATAACACCAGAGATATTCAAATGACTGCCGACAATCAAATCCGACCTTTTCTTAGACACGTTCTTTATAAATAGTCATCTTACTGCCGAAGTGATCGCAAAATGTCGAACACGAACTCGATTTGTATCCGAACCAATAGTTGCGAAAATGTAGAAATACGCCAAAGGCGTTGTGTTCTCCGACGACTATGGCGACAACGGCACCATTACTGGAACAGAGGAAATCTTCATTTCAATCGAGCAACGTCAACATTTCACAATCGAATTCCGAAACGTTACAGTTGGACCAAGTAGGTATGCATATGTACACGAGAGGTGTTTGTAGTAACAGTTAGCAAGTATCTGGCACAAGGGATCGATCGTCAATCAAACGCAAGGTGAGAGTATAACTGCGTAGCTATTTTAGCATCATCGAAGGTAAAACTGATTTGCGCTTTCGGCCCAAGACTCTCTCGTGCAAGGGTATGATGGCATTTATAAATAAATACGCTAGTCAGCTGCCAACGACACTAATTTTATGTTTGATTATTGATTAGTCTAATATCTGCTGACATTCCGAATCACACCCACGCTCGTCATAATACTAAAGTTTATTCGCCGACCACCCAAGTACCAATCAAATTATCAAACTCACTAGAACTAATAAAACGTAGTTATAAAACAGAAGTGATGAATGAAACAAAGCAAGCATTTAATGTCGATGTGAAACATAAAGCCAATCATTATCACCCAAATTATCGTAATGGCAATGATCTCGTTTGACTCAAGACTCGACACTGATTAAAATAAGTAATTTGGATAGTTCCTTATTTTTAAAACGCAAAAGAAAATTATCAATAATCAGCATGACGATTGCAAGGATACATTTTATTCTGTTATCATTGTGCATTTGAAAGATTATGGAATTAACAATATTTCAATTGCATTTGATAGTGAACACTATTGAATGGATAGGAAACGTATTGATTCAGCAAGAAATGCATAGGCGATTATATTATGAATGAAGTGGTATTTATTATAGAGTCACATTACATAATGTATGTGGTGCTCCAGTGCTGGCACCAAACATTTCATCCGAAGGCCATCAGCACAAAGCGAGTGCGGCGTATCGCTCGCCACGCGCGCCAAGCAGTTTCCTGTTTGACGACTATCGACTTACATCACTATCGCTTTCTGTCATACCTCGCACGACTGTTAGAAGCTTGTAAAGGGGTCTGGTCTGTTGCTAAGTACATTTGTACATGCGTTTGTCATTGAAACTGTCTACTACCGGCATTATTATTACGACTTCCCAATCTCGCAACTTCGAATTCCTTATTATTAATTCCTTATTATTAAATGATTCAACCGCTCGGTGTCGTTATATCATTATAATTGTGCATAGCGTGTTTAATTGATGTACATTTACATTTCGTAAGCATTTAGCGTGAAGTTAGTGCGGCGAAGATTGTCGCGAAAATTTCAACGGGTTGCTGTAATGGCGTTAAAATGGATACAGACAATTTAATTTAACCGATCATTTCAGTTATGTTAATAGAGCAGAAAACCGTTCACGAACACGTAAATCCAGACCGTTGTAATCTGCATGATTGCGAACAAACTATCATAAAACCTCTAATCCGTTGTGTCAATGGAAACGCAACGGAGCATGCGCCGATCTAGCCTGGATAGATGGCCGTGTGATTTGCATACCAAATGTAACTTTTTGTTCTGTAATTCTAATGCGTTTTACCAATAAGCCGAATAATTAGTATTCATTTTCTTAGTGACATTCATTTGCATTAAAATTAGTATTTAAAATATCATTTGAATATTACTTTTCGGTGAGTCCGTCAAATTTTTTCGAGGTTGATACGTTGACACTTAGATGTGGCATAATGTATTCAAGTGATCAATTTATAAACTCTCGTAAATGGACAGTCGGAATAAGTGTCAATCGGAATCCGATTTACTTAAATTACTTCTTTTTTCTAAATTATTATTTTTACAGATTAATACGTTATTATAATCTAACGGTTGCTGGAAATTCTAAATTGGCAAACATTTAACTAATAGAATACAATTCAACAAGTATCTTTCTATGCATTTCATATGCTTATCGTAATTATTTTCTTAATTAACTGTCACTATTAAATTCTTTTTCATAATTAAACTGCATAGATAAATAATGTAGTGGTCTCAATGCCAATATCCCATGCCTCAGAAAAACAAATTATTGCCACCATTAATAATTTCAATAGAATATATTTAGATTATTTGGTCTCGATTTTTTTTCGTTTTGGTTTTAAAACTATTGTCTTAAGTAGATTACGTAGCGATCTAAATGAACTTGAAAGCCTAAGTATCATATGTTCGATTCCCACGACAGACATTTTTATCGTTTTACAAATGTGCTTCACAATACAAATGGGTGTAATTTGTATCCGTTAATCATATTGTAATAGTAGCAATATAAGGATTTCCATAGATTTGTTTTCAAAAGATGCTAATAAAATAGTTTTTTGTATGATGGCGGAGTAAGAAAACAATTCATCACCGCCTTTACCCATGGGTGTCGTAATAGGCGACTAAGGGATACAACATGCTCAGAACATAGCGAGAGAACCCTAAACCCACCCATCTGACAAACATTGTATTGGAGTTGCCCAACAGTGGGACATATATAAGTTGAGATAAATAAAATCTTTTATCCGAGTCTCATCTTATCTTATCTTATATCTTTAAACGAGCAATTCTTGTATATATATATATATATATATATATATATTTTTTTTTTCAGGATCTCGGTAACGGTACCAACAATTTTGATGAAACTTGGCATACTAGAGGTTTCGAGGCCAAAAATCGATCTAGCTAGGTTTTATTTATAGAAAATATTGTTTTGTCGGTGTTTTTAGCAAAACAATACAATGACATTAAATTTTAAAACAATATGAATTCAAATTTCGTTGTCAACGTCATGAGTTATGATAGCTTAGTTGGGAATTTGTTCAGTTTTCTTTTAGTTTGGTTTTGGCATTCGGCAAGCGTCGGATCGAATCTCGGTGTTATTATTATTCTCTTTTTGTAATTTTTATATTTTTTTCATTATTTAATTTTTATTTTTTATTAATATATATCTAATAAATTCGACAAAAACACCACAAAAATATGCCGAAGCTCGGTCAACCTGATATTTTATATCTTTAAACGAGCAATTCTTGTATATACAGGATGTATCAGGTTATGGGACAACTGTTCGAGTATGTTGTAGTTTAACGGTCATAGATCGTAATTAGAATGTACATTACACAAAAAACAATATAACATAAAAGTTATTGTGATTTCAAAAAAATGTCTCTAAGAGTCTATGCCTTAAATGTTACGTATTATGTAGGCGTGTACAGACAGAATACATGTAGGCATGTATAGCTTCGACAGTATAATTTCATTCATTCGTACCTAGAATTGCGCAAACGTATCAATGAGCGTAGGTAACAACGGCGAGCCGTCAACGGTCAACGGCCGATCAGCTGTTTTAAAGCGAAGTTTGTCTTGCTATGCGAACGTAATCATTGATTTATTCAATTTCTAATGAACATTTAATAAAGTATGAATATGTTTCGTATTAAGTATCATTGACTTTATACATTTCAATCGGATTTACACGAAAAAGCGATGACAAAATTGAAAACTTTACATGTCTCTAATTCCTTAACGAATCGATATTTTTCGTTCAAATTTTTTTCATGGATTCCTACCACCATTGCCTAGCTGCCTTTTGACCAGTTGCTCCATAACCTGGTACATCCTGTATATATATATTCAGGATCTTGGAAACGCCTCCAACGATTTTGATGAAATTTGGCATACTAGAGGGTTCTGGGCTAAAAAATCGATCTAGTTAGGTTTTATTTATATAAAATGTTGTTTTGTCCGTGTTTTTAGCAATTCAATGACATTAAATTTTAAAGAATAAGAACTCAAAATTCGCCGTCCCCGTCAAGAGTGACAATAGCTCAGTTGGGAAGTTATCCAGTTTTTTTTTTGTTTTGTTTTGGCATTCAAACAGCGTGGGATCGAATCTCGGTGTTATTATTATTCTGTTTTTGTAATTTTTGATATTTTTTAATTATTTCATCATTGTATTTTTTATTAACATTTATAACATAAATACAAAAAAAATATACCAGATATTAAGACATGAGTCAAAGAAGCTGTATTTCGTATGATTATTAAAAATTCCGTCATTGAATTCTGAGAGATTGTCTGTCTCTCAATGAATTCAAATACGGAAACAGCCGAACCGTTAACCTTGAAATTACATATTTCTAGACATCTTTACTTATTATATTCTTCGCAGAAATTGTTCTCAGGATAGCTCCACGATTGTTCAACCATATTTCATTGACAATTACGTTGACATTTCTATTAGACTTAGAGTCATCGCGTAATAGGCGTAATGCGAGTGACCTCGACAACGCCAATGATGTTCAGGTCAATGTGAAATATTTTTAAATATATCTATTATAGAAATGCTGAGATCATCCATTCAGACGAAGTCAAACAATATAGATCGCCACTCTTTCTTTTCTTTATGGATACTATAAGAATCTATTAAGAGGACATTGTAATAATTTATTTTGCCGTGTGGTGACGAAGTAATAATACTATTCACACATTGCCCTTTGTCACTTTGCCCTTGGGTACTGTAAATGCAACTAAGTGATTTAACACGCATATAATATATATGCAAGAGAAAGAAAAATCGAAATAAAATCCTATACCAACCTGTCTGATCAGCGTGCGTCTGATAGTAGGTCAGTTTCACTCCTATCTAGGCACCGCCTCGAGGCCAGTTATATGGCGAAATGATAATTAAGAGATACATCTCTTCGCATCGATAATAAATCGTGGCGAGACACGGCAAACTAAATATATCTCTATTATTATACACCTTTCTATACATAGTACTTAGTTGCTACTTTAACAATTAGTCGTCATGGGAATTATTACAATGTATAGAACTATGAATCGAGTTGTTTTAAAGTTGCGTAAAACGCAACACAAGTCTGCATTTGTGGCCTTAAGTATATTTATATATTACCACGGTTCACAACTGTCACCGAATTAATAAAATTAAAACAAAAGAGACTATATAACATAAAAAATGTTTGCCTTCTCGAATGATGATTATTTAAGAATAAAACTTATGTAAAGAACGTATGAAGAGTATACAACGTATTGAGGAAATATGTGAACAGAATATAACGTATTGAGAAAACGTATGATTTTTCTTTTGGTTCTGTTTGTCCATTCGGACAGGCAAAAGGAACAAAGCCCTTACAGCCAAGTCCTATATAATTTTCTTCACATATCATTTAACACTTTTTCATATTGTGTTGCTTATTATTAGTCATCATTCGTCAGTAAATCACGTTGATACTATTAATTGAGTGCTAAAAACCAAATTACGATTTCTCGGGAAATTTCAGTAGAACATGAAAATACACGTAAACCATTATTATATCATATAATCACAATACTTAAGCACCTTAACCATATTTACATACAATATCAGCAAAATTATTCAATATAACACTATAAAACGGGAAAGAAATGAGTATAATTCTAGAGCGTAATATGATACTTCCATATTCCCGCCGAAACTCAGAAAACGTTAAATTGAATTCCATCATGGTGTTCTAAAAATAAAAGAAAATAGAAAAAAAATCACTGTGTCCCTCTATGGTGAGGTTACAATAGCGTACTTAATGCTGTGTGATATATTTTGCTTGTAAACTAAACATACGTATATTTACTGCCATATAGCACGTTTCATGTAGATTCAAACGAATTTTCTTCACGTTATAAAAGGCCTCTACTCTCATAAACAAACTAAACGCTACAAATTTCGTTTAACCTTGAGTGCCTCAGTTCTAATACCAATATTTGTTAATTATATCATTATTATTAAATTTTTGTTGTCAAAATACAATTTGTAATCTAAATAATATGTGCCCACTTGTTATATTTGAAAACATATGAACACACATCTTTTAAAAGATGTGAAACTGGTACACGTTTTGTTTGCTTTATATTATAATAGGTACGAGCCCATTGAAATTTCATTAAATTCTTTGTTACATTAAATGAAATTATTTTACTAATAGTTAATATTATCTCAACAACTACTCTCCCAATTATAAAGTAATGTAATATTTACTTTAAATTATTTTCTATTTAATTTTTATTATTTAACGTATGGTATGTAATTTATGGAAGTAAGATTTCATTTTAACATTCCCCTTTCTTGGCCGTAGATGACGTAAAGAGAGATATAATAAGAAGGAAAATTAGTAAAAAAAAACCCGATACATTATTCCAATATATACATTAATAACAAAAATAATATAATTCAACATATTTACAAACGTTGCGTTACATTATTTTAAAATGATCCTCGTATCTCGGCAAATAGTTGAATTTAATATAATATTGGTATAAAATAATTATAATTACGTATTAATATTAAATTATTATTACGTAAATTAATAGTATAATGTGGGCAAAAAGTTTTCGTCTATGTATTTCATACCTCATACCTCACGTATGAAATATTACACAGAGCAAAGCATATCATTTCACGTCATCTCATAAATAAAATAGTTACAAAAAGTCTCATTATATACTTAATTAATCTCAACTTATTACATAATAAACCTAATACATTTTATTTGAAACAGTTATAATTTTATCTAATTCCAAAGTGATTTTTCAGTTCAGGTTACAAAACTTCATAAAATTGATCAGCATCGTTCATAAATCAAGATTTGACATAGACATTTTCGTAACTTTCAATTATTTGCCAATGGACGGCGAAAGTTTTAACTTTTTTTAATCGTACGCTCCAGTAGTCCAACAGTGGCTGTCTTGTACAATTTCTAGGCTTGCAACACCGACAATACTATGTTTCGTAAAATCGTTTATTTGCTGTAAATCGGACACAATATCTATGATATAGGCTATTAATATTATCTTTGGAACTCAGTTCTATATGACTATAGAAAATCAGATATTGCAATAAAATCTCATTTTCATAAGCTGAAATTAGAATGACTTTATCTTTTCGACTTCGAATTATTATTTATCATTAAACACAAGAAATAACTTACGAAATAATATTTAATGTTGCGTATGTATTAAAAATAGAAATGCGTATTTTGTGACATTTTATCTGTTCTTAATGTTACAAATTATTACATACCTACAAACAAAAAGGTCGTTATGGATTTTATAAGAAAAATACCAATGCAATATTCGTACTTTAATTACTAAGAGACCTGAGAATTATTATGGTATGATATGAGATTTATTTCATAATTTAATAGCTATAACTTACAAACAACGTCGCCAATCAATCCCCATAAAAGTTCATAGAAACATTCTCGTTAAAGAAACATGCAATTACTTTTATCTAGCTGTACGAGATAGGTACTAATTATTTATAAGTACATAGTGAGTTACTATTATGTTTTATTCCTCCTTTTGCAGTGACACCGCTGTCATAAAAACTATTAAGATCACAACAATCTAATGTAACTGATCGAGTTAGATTGTAATATCGACTATTATCACTAGTGATGTGAAATTAATAATTTTATTGATATTTATATCCGAATGATTAGTTTAAAAAAATACAAATTTATTAGAGCAATACTACTAAATAGTCTAGACTATTGATTCAATTAACATTGCTATGTTGACTATAAAGGTTAGTAAATGGTTTTTCCTAAACTTTACTACGATTTTATTTAGATCCTGACATTTTAAAAAATATAAAATAATATGTAACTTACTACCCAATGTGTGTCGACATCTTTTAGGTGACTCTTTCAGAGCTATTTTATTGTTTTGTTTGATCTATTGGCGTATAGGAACGATCGTTAAATCAATGGGGATAGGAAGCTAATTTCTATTTTCTCTCGGAGAATTCTCAATTACAAAACTGAGCCTAGAACTGCGTGCGGTAGACAATAATAGAGACTCAATTACATGATATTTAAAAAATTGTATAAGCGTTGGAAATATTACATTCTGCCTATTACCTCATAAACAAGTGTCTTACTATGCTAAAAGGGTATTTTTTATCTCATCATCATCACAGCTCGTATGCGATCCACTATTGGACTCTAACCTCTTCCACAATAAGAGGGTAATATAACTATTATACCAAGATGGTCAGACAGATTGGTACAAGATTTCATTTGGATTTTTCCTTCTCTTGCATAGATGTTGTATGAATATAATCCCTTAATCGTCTTTTACGACACTCATAGTTAAGGGGGGCCTTTTTTATCTCAAGGTTTTTTAAAAACAGCAATACATTATTTTTATGCAGTACAATACATTTTTATGCAATAAAATAAAACATTTATTTTTGCAGCAAACAATGCTTTTTTTTTTAATTAATTTATTTAGGTACAAAATATGTCTCATGTCCCATCTCTACGAATGGTAGGCGCACAGTTCGTGCTTAATTAGTGTGGGCAGAATTATGTAAGTCAAGCGGGCGTTTCTTTTATAAATCAACCTTGATACTTGGATTGAGATATTTTTATAGATGTTGATACTGTAAATAACTGTTGTTTACATTCTTCCTGATTGTTGTCAGCTGGTGTTGATTGCGACTTGTTAAGGTATAATTATTATTATTTTATAGTGCGTACATTACAACAATCTATTTCGAGTAGAAAGATTTTCGTAAATAATAATAATTCATTCATATCATCATCACAGCTCATAATATCCCACTGCTGGGCTCGAGCCTCCTACACAATTTGAGGTGAATTAATCTACTACACCACGCTGGTCAGACCAAACGTACATTGTCCGGTGCCGTAAAAGATGATTAAGAATACATCAATACATCCACCTGAACCAACTCCATTTAATACCGTCTAATTAACAATTACATTGACAAAAAGAGTTGACGTCAGGCTGATCATAGAACGATTGCCAAAACTTCTGCAATTAAATGCTTGTGCTATGAAAGAAAAATACTTTTGCTATGAATGTATCGACTCCTAATAATTGGGATAAGATCAGGATGATGATAATAGCTTTTAGGTAATAATGATCTCTGAGATCATCCGCGTGGTAACAGTATTGCTACGTAATAGGTCGTCACCCTGTACTTTCCCGTGGTAGACTTAAAAACCACCTAGAGTCCCCAGACAATCGGCAGGAGAGCTTTCCTAGGAATTAGGCTTTTATTTATTTTAGGCAACAGTGCAACACCAATTGTTCTCGCCAACTCATACGCCGATCTTTGCAAGCCGTTGTTGCCCCCCTTTGGAGAGGTCTATTTTCAACTGTAAATAAATGCCAGAAACGAATAGATAACATATGCTTGCATTCTTAGATTTCTGTTTTTTGTTTCACTAAGGACCCCTAAATTTTAGGTAAGAGGTTAGATTCAAATTATCTTACCTAATGTATAATGTTGATACTAATTATTTTGTTTTAAATATAATGCAATGCAATAGTAGTATTTATTACGATATTAAATAAAATTTAAGCTTTCAGTAACAGCGCTAGATTTTACACGTTCCATAGTTTTTATGTGTCATCTATATTATTTTAATTGTTACTAAAGTGCAAGTGTCGTAGACGAAAACCGGTATTAGTCTGTCACGAGATAAAGAAAAAGAATAACTTAAATTATGAGCAAAGTGGTGACATCCGTGTACATATACTCACGTGGATCCGTTTTGAGAGGGAACACCAATCTAGCAATGACATTGAAAACTTGAAAAATCATTGCAAGTCGGTACCTATGTCGAATAGATACCTAGAAACCAGTATGAAATACATAGGCGTGCATACCGCATCACATGATGAAGGTAAAACTATTAAAACAATGGTATAACCCACTGCTGGGCTCGAGCCTCCTCAACAATAAGAGGGAAATTGATCGTACTATATGGCATATCTAGCTGCTGGTCTGATAAGTTGGTATAAGGTTTTGTTTCGAGTTTTCTTTGCACAGATGTTATATGCTATTATATCCCTTAGTCGTCTTTTACGACATCCACGGGCCAGATAGGGAGTGACGAGTTGTATTCTTACTCCGTCACCACACGGACAATTGATACACGTAAATACATTTAGTACGTAGTATATATTATATATATCGATATATATATATATATATATATATATATATATATATATATATATATATATATATATATATTATATATATATATATATATATATATATATATATATATATATATATATATATATATATATATCGATGGGTAAATACAAAAAAAAATATCTACCAATCTCAGAAAATCGGCAGAGAATCATCAAAAGTTTTTTTATGAGTGTATTTCTAATTTAATTAACGTTATAATTAAATTATTACATTACCTATCTATTATTAAAATAATTATTTTGAAGCTTTATACCGTAACCCGTCTCGCCAATATTTCTAATAGAAAATACTGAACCGCACGCTTAATAATTATCTAAAAAACAAGTTATTGTAGGTACGTTATTTTACAATATCAACAATTTAAGCATATTGCTTGCTTAATCACATTACCTTCATCTGCTCCAAATGAGTAAGTAACAGGCAAAGAGATTGTGTTTATTATTAAATATCCGGAATGTTTTTACAGAAAATTGTCGGTGAAAGTGTATATTCAATGAAGGCCGCGCGTAAAAAAGGCCATTTAAATATGAAATGTTGATATAAAAATCCATTCACGACTTATTGTTAGATAATTTCATATATTCATTGAATTAATTTTGTCGGTAATGCAGAGTCATCTGCTGAAGATTTATAGAAACTGTTTACTACTGCCATCTAGTAGGCTTTGTGAAAAATTTTGATAAATAGAAAGTACATAATGTTACTGCTAGAATTGCCTAGATGGCGCTTTTAAACATGTTTAAATAACCATTAAAATAGTTGTCAATAAGTTGCAGCAATTAATTTGCGTGAAACTTATTTCCCAAAGGGTTAGGTAGAAACTACGGATTTCTTATTACGACTAACATTCCTTTTACTTCACTCAAATAGTATTTCCTTATCGCATTAAATTTAGAAGATAAATAATTAACTTCTTATTCTACTATCATGGCTTTTCTGTTATATCGAACTTTCACTACTATACTACGTTTGGCATTGCTCATAAGGGCAAACAGAACTTTATTCACCATGTTGTTTTAACATCAATCCTCTCACTCGTCTAGGCTATGATTTTTGAGCCGACAGGCGTAGATATTTATGATTCACAGTACAGAAATGCCCTAATTAATTCATTCTCTAATTTCAGCTCATATACGTTCCACTGTTGGGCTCGAACCTCCTCCACAATAGCAGGGAAATTGACCTACTACAACCACATTGATCCAACGTGTTGGTATAGGGTTTTATTTCGAGCTTTTCTCCTGTTACCCTAATATCTACCTCGCTCGCTCAATCGACGATGATATTTTAATCATGAATCCAAGCTCTGTAGCTTATAAATAAAGACAGAAGTTTTATAGCTCATAAATGGAATGGATGGATGAACAGCCTCAAAACGGCTGTAAGTAAATGACAGTATTCTATTACTGAACTGCGAGAATAATGAGTTTTCTGTGGTTACAACACAAAATCACCTTGGTTTCGTAGATAATACCACTTAAAAAAAAACAAAGTAACAATGTGAAAAACTTTTGTTATACCAACTCTATTAAATGACATCATTTATATTTGCTTTATAAATATTATTGTTCAGTATATAATAAATTTTAAAATATACCGTCAAAAATTATATTTTCATTTTAGAAAACCATTAGTCTCGTCTCAGCCCAATATGTCTCAATGTTGGGCTCGAGTCTCCTAAACAATGAAAGGGAAATTAACCTGCTGTACCCTGCTGGTCAAACGTGTTAGCATAGGGTTTTATGTCGAGTTTTCCTTCTTGCATAGATGTTATCCACATATCAGATCCCTCAGTCGTCTTTAACAACACGCGTAATAGAGGGGGCCACATTAATTGTAAATCATTTTCTTTTTAGTTTGACTTCATTATCATCATCATTGCAGCCCACATACGTCCCACTATTGGGACACCCAAGTAAGTCAAATTCCCTCCACAATGGGAGGGAATTTGACTTACTATACCATGCTGGTAAGACATGTTGGTATAGAGTTGCATTTCGAGTTTTCCTTCTCTTGTACAGACATCCACGGGCAAGATAGGGAGTGATGAAGTGTATTCTTACTCTGTCACCACACGGTGACTTAATAAAACTATTTTTTACGTATTTTATTGCGATTTTTGTCTTTCTGACACATCACGTTAAGTCTCCTACCGCGGAGGAGAGAGGCATGAAAATCAAATACATATATAGGTACAATCGCGATAAATAAATTTATACTATATCTGTCTTTATATTATATCTATACCCAAGTTATTTTTGTTCGCCATAAAAACCATTGAAACCTTTACTCGCGTAAATAAATTTAATAAAATATTTACGTAATAGCATCAGAGTATTAAATAATATTCGTGATTATGAAATAAAAAACTAAATATTATCGTGAATATATTATGAGCGAGCACGAGTAAATTTTAGTTCAACCTTGAATATTCAAATGAACTGAGTGATTGACTAACAATAAATAAATTTTAACATTATAATTATTTACGATGCGCTTACGCAGTTTGCTCGTATATTTTCATTTGAAGGTAAAATGCCTTTGCATCTTCATAATTCTTTTGGATTTTTTTTAATCTCAACACTTAATCTGTCAAACTGGTAATACTAAAATTTCGCCTTGATACGTTTTAATGCCACGATAAAGCAGAGTATATAACCATATTTGATGCAACTATCTTCACAGAAAGTCCAGCTTTGGATTCCGCCTCCAGTATCTTGCGGTGTTGTACTTTCTCTTTGACTTTCTATCAGCATATGTACATTCTAATGCCGGATAGGTACAGGCTTCCTTCATCCATCAGACTTGCAAAAGACTGCAAAATAATGCCATTGTTCCGGTGATCCCTCCCCGATTTTTGCTATGGTTAGGGCATAGTAATGAAATATGGCAATTTTTGTTCTGAAACGTTACCTACCACTCGAATCACCTTTAAATGAGGGACTTCACTGACTTTTATTTTAAGTTTTTCTGCTCTCAGTGTAATGTTATCTGCTTACATCCCTGAAACGATTATTATAATAAACTCGGGAAGGAATTCGCGGTAACCGTTTTATTCTTACTCCGTCCCTATATCTTGATTTAGTACCTTATTTCAATCAGACAGTAGGATAAAGTCCTAAACCGTTGAAAAACCTTGAACTGTCTTAAAACACACTACACAGTCAACCCTAGACAACACTAATTCGATGCAAAACATGGGAACTCTATCGTTTCGAGCGGCTTCACAAGCACAATGGCGGGTGAGCCTGCCTCGCATCGCTGGCCAGGCCTGAAAATACCTCTGTACTAACTAACATAGGCTGTTCAGATCAGCGTCACGCTGTCCCGCCCAGTCACACACAAGGACAACAATTAAACTAGAATATACAGCTCAGTTTTAACTCGTAAAACATGTTCAAAGTTTGCTAAATTTAAAAGATAATAATCATCGCAATTTTGCTGCTCCTATCCCAATTACGTAACGTGTACTCCTTTTCCATCGTACATATCGCAAAAGGTTTTGATAATAATTTTATCCCCGGCCGCTTGCCTGACGTCAACCCTCCTCGGGTAATTGTTGACTAGGCGGCATCAGATGGGATTGGCCCAGATCGATGTATAAAGTTCTTAGTTGTCTTTTACAACACCCACGTGCAATGTACATACGTGTTGGTGGTATTCATAGGCATTTAAAAGATTAATTTGGAACATTAATATATAATACAATAATCTCAGTGTGATGGCGGGTTAAGAATACAATGTCGCCATATCTAACTTTCCATTAGGAGCTGTAAAAACGGCTCATAGATTATTAAGAGAATGGTTACAAAAATAATTTGGAACATTAACCCACATGACAAGAGTGACGATTATAACATTAACACTTATGGCCTTTATCCAACAATTGATAGTCCATAGGCTTGTCGACAGATAGATGGAATAAGATGATTATATGGCAACACCAGTGTAAGACCAATAGCCGACTAGCTATAGGTCTTGGAGTCAATTCTTACGGAGCACATGTGACTTGTCGGAGTAATACATAAAAATTTGGATCCCCGTGACGTATGTAGACTAGGCAAATATCAGACTTCGTGCTTGCGTTTAGAGTATTTTTTTCTTTACACAGACATGTTACACATTACTAATCCGCCTGAACAGATCACATGTTAGATCAAATTCTTTTGTAAAATAAGCCCGTAAGCAATATTAGGCGTTATAAAGATCGCAAAAAAGGAATGTGAATTACTTAGCTCTATAAATACATAGGTATCTTAACTGGTATTGTTCAATTCATAAAGGAAAAACAGATAACAGAATTACAAAAATCTACTTCAAACTAAGTAATCAACTGTTTCATATCATGCATTGTGTAAATATTCTCTTCAAACCAGTTTGTTTAACATCTATTGTCTGTACTTTTAAAATAACAACCAGTGATTTATTCGTCTTGAACACTTGTTACCTATTACTTTTACCGCCGTTTGCCACCGAACGCTAACCTTCGATTAGTTATACGTTCGTTATAAAAAAAATTGACGCACATATAATATAATAAATATTCAAAATTGGTTCTTCAATTACATTCATATATAATAAATAAACTTTTGGGAGTAATTATGTGGCCTTCAATTAGAACTTCATTTAATGCACTCCGCCCATATTCATTGCCCAAATAAAATTCAGAATCAACGTCTGCAATATAATTCATATCTCATTTATTGTGGCCATGTATGAATTAATAGCACTTTATTCTTATTTGAATGGTTACTCGTTTCTCGCATTCAAGGAAATATTTTACTCTTGTCGAATAATGTTAAATTTTTAATAACACACATGTTTTTGTTAATGCCAACTTAGGTAGTTTTTGTTATTGTTAGTGCAAACTTTACAAACACACATTCTACTTGAGATTCTTAATACTCAATATTACAAAGTACTTTATCAATCGACGTATGTAGAATAGAATACAGTAAAGAATCCGAGAAGTTTTAGAATAAAGTAAAAGTAGTTCTAGAAATAAAGTGATATATAAATAATTAACTTTTATCAGCATTTGGTCAGATTATATGCTAGAATCTAGTAAGAAAGTAGAAAAGGAATATATCTAGTAACTAGATGGATTTCTTTTATGTGGTAAATAGGTACATCGTTTCTTTGAGTGCCTAGTTAAAATGTGGGTACTATAATTTCTTTCTCATAATATAAACATATTTCTACTCATAAAATAGCCTCATATAGTTAATAAATTTTTGTACACACGTTATTGAAATATTAGTTCAAATGCTTGGCAACACATCTGTATAAACTACGCAGGTACCTGACGATAGAACAGACTGAAAGTTTGAAACAAACATACGAAAACATAATGATTACGAAGTCGTGACACAGAGACGATTAAGATTATCTTGAACCAGTACATTCCGCAGCGAATACGCTTACTCGTCCCTCACGGCATTTTTATAAACCGCCGCAATTAAATATGACTTTTCAGTAATGCATACAACAATGGAGCAGTAGTTGCCAACAACAATAAGCTATATTCCACCGCTTATGACCCCAGAATTACTAAATCCCGACACAATGCAAAAGAAGCGCCTGTTGATCGTCTTTTAAACGATCTTGCGCTTCTATCGCAATGCTAATAGCTCGTTGCGATGCTTTATCAGGCCAAGGTCCTATTGCAACATGCTTTCTAACACCTGCAACTAGGACTTCTGGCGCCAGTTTTGGCGCTCCAAGAACACGTCAGCTGTTCACGTTAATTTAAATTCTTATCACCTTTTAACCTTTTTAATTTGGTTGAGAAACTAAAATAATTGTTTAGTTAAGTGCTATTGTATCGTATCTGCGATTAAAAGGTGTGTGTAAGCTGTATTTTATGTCGGTATAGAATTTCAATTTAGCAAGCAATGATATTGAATCATTTGTTATCGTAACAGTCGGCTGGTTGCAGCCTTGTCTTCCTTTATATCGGCGGTTTTTAGTCTGGCATAGAACAAGGCTAATGACCCAAGCATGCTATATTGAGCCTCAGTTTAGGCATGATTTCACTTATTTACGTGTTCAATTATACAAAGCATCTAATCACGAAACAATAATTGAACTCATCTTCAATTTAGATAACATTATTCATAGAAACAAGAGGGCTAACGAATTGCGTTGGTCATTTTATTTTGATGAACATGTTTTGTCCGTTGATTTTTTAATGATCACGTTTTAACGGCAGTTAGATGAAACTCTCGCACTTCCTTATGACTATAACAAGTAACAAAAACTTAGATGTAATGATTTCAAAGTCTTCACACGTCAGGCACAATAGGTATTTGTTACGAGGTACGCCACAAATTTCACACAATTGTAAAAAATTTGAGCATGATCACAGTAAAGATATGTTTTTTTTTTCTTTTATTTCAGATTGAGTTTAATTTTATTGTTCAGTGATACCTTTGTGGTATATAAGTGTATAGTACACACATTGCTAAAATATGATAGTGCTGAGATTTATACATTCGGCACTTTAAATTGCATATATGTAGTTTCTCATGACACAGTGTTATTCGATTTTTGACTTGCATAGGTACAGGATGGGACTATATTTTTTAGGTCAAAATATCCGTTTTGTTACTTATAGATAGTTAATTAAGGCTCCGGCCTTACTATCCTCTTTTTTGTATCAGGAGGCAATAGGTAAAATTAAAAAAAGTAAAAGAAAAACAAGACCACGTAAAATGCCTTGTAGGAATAGATAAAACTAAATGCATCATTCTGCAGTAGTAAATTGGATTAGATATTAGGCATCGTTTAATCTGCGTAATGCTTCACTTTCGGGCAAACCCAATTCATTCTGTAAAGGCTTACCGAGCGGACTACCGAAGTCAAGCAAACGGTACTGATGGCCTCCTCAGTTGACGATGAGAAATAATAGGGCAGGTTTGTTTTTAGGTTTGGACAGGGTATGTCCAGATCTAAGTATGTCACCAAAAGGTAGACAACCTCTCTGCTCATCTAGCTGAATAATACCTGATATGAGGAAGAAGTGTAGTGGAAATACTACAAAGTTTTTATCACCTGACTAATAAAGCTATGTTACCAAATACCGAAAGACATTCACTGACTTAGTTCTATGTGAAATTCTAAATATAAAATGAAGCCACATATTTCAAGTATTTACATGGTGATATAACATCTAGAACTGGCATTAGCATCGCCCTTTTGAAGTTTATGGCCAGACCTGATACATCGCTTCTGTATTTGTTTAAACGAATAGAGAAATACTTTCTTGAATATATATGAATTTGTATGCTAGCATTACTACTTACCAATCTGCATCAGCAAAAAATTTGAAATTATCTTAACGTTTATATTTTTTTTCCAGTGCTGGAATGATGGGCGAGGGCCTGCTGACTCTGACGTATGGCAAGCACCACGCCTGCATCCTGAACGAAGTGGGCGCCGCATGGCATGGCGCGCGCTACTCGGACCTGGTGCTCGTGTGTGACGACGCAGTATCGCTGTCCGCGCACCGAATCGTCATGGCCGCTGCTAGTCCACTCATCAGGTACCTACAATTTCTCAAAGTTCACTCAAGAGCTAGTAATAATAATAAAATTGTTTGATAAAGCTTGGTTCCAAAACTGCACGAAATTTGCAGAAAAAAGCTTATACCTTCGGACACATCTAACCAGCGTGGTATTGTAGACCAATTGCCTTCCCATTGTGGAGGAGGCTCGAGCCCAACAATGGGTGATGATAAAGAATATTACTACAAGAGAAAGAATAAAAGAAATGCGCCAACCTCCGTGTGTATATTTGATCTAAATAAAATTAAGCTGGTGTAGAACTTGCACTCAATAATTGGTCGCGAAGGAAGAAGTCGCTATATTTAAGATATAATTTCAATGATCTACAAAGTTTAAGCAATGGTGCTTCCTAGTGAAGAGTAGTGTCTCTAACATTACTGTGGAATTCGTAAAAACTAGATGAGGGACCATACGAATAGGCAACATCACTTTAATAGAAATCTTATACACCAACTACGATAGCCAATCCACTTGCTAAGCATGACGATACATAAAAGGTACTTTATAAACTTAATTTACAGTAGCAATTACCACCAGATTAAATATATTAAAATTTTAGTTAGAAGCAAAAATTGAAGTATGTGAAGTTGAATCCAGCCATATATATAATTCAATTGGTATTAAACATGAAATGATACAACAGTATTGAAGTGATAGTTATAAATAGAACCATAGTGCGATTTATTATATAACGAGATTTAAACAATACTAAAGAAATCACTCTCTATTAAACTAAGAGTTTTATATGACATACCAGAACAGTCCGTTAGTGTCAGTAATTTTATCTTAATTATTTTATAGGGTTAATTGGTAAGTTAATAGATTGTATTACATTCAGGAGCAACCAGTGTAGAGTTAAGGCAATGAGTACACGCGGAAGATATCACTTTAACCGGACTTTGAACCAGGATGCATGAATAAAATTATAATTATTTAACTAGTACTAGAATCACTATTTGATATCTGCATCAAAGATTCTGAGATAATAGCATAGTGCTTATGATATTCTTTGATTTCCAGGAAAATACTGGACGATACGCCTCCAGCGGAAAATCCAGTCACGATCCACATGTCTGGCATCAACAGCACGCTCATGAGGCATCTTCTTATATTCTTATACAGCGGTCAAGCATATATAGAGGTTAGCATTGGAATTCTTTAATATATTTACCTAGTAAATTAGAAAAATGCATTATTAAATAAATCACGTTTTAAATATTAAATAATCAATTATAAAATACAATTAATAATGGAAATCCCATCTTTCTTTCCAGTCTGGTGAAATAGATGACATGCAAGAACTATTTGAATTGTTAGAAATCAAATCAGATGTTTGGAAATCAACAAAGGAAAGACAACAAGCTGAAGAAAGGAATAGATCATGCGAGCGACTTAAGTCAAAAACATTGAAAACAGATATAAATAGCAATGAGAGCAGTAAACACGATGCTCCTTCAGGGTCTTCACATTCTGAAAGCGAGCTCGTCACGCCTGGTGCTTGCTACAGTAAAGACAAAACAGATGAAAGCATGAGCATAAAGAAAGAAAGCATGTCAACTAGCAGTAACGATGAAAGGGAAGAAGAGGAACATGATGGAGAAAATAAGGAATCCGGACGGCTTATGGCACGACGAAGAAGTTCATCGAATCCAGTTAATTTATCACTTGCGAGGAATTCTGAGAACACAGGCAGTGAACACGATGATTCACAAGACGTTGATGTGGAAACAGTTGCGGCAAAGGTAAATTCATTCTAAAGATTATACTTTATTTCTTATCTAGTTTATAATAAGCTGTATGAACATTGATCATCTCTATAATATTTTTTTTGCCAGATAATAATACTCACATAACACGCATTTTATTTTCCTTATACCATTAATGAAAAAACGTTAGTCTTAGTAAATTATGTTAACACGCATTTATTATTCTTGCAGAACATTAATAGAAGAAGATCAACCTCATCAAGCCAGGAAGAACAGGCACAGGGAACAGTATACAGGAGACAGTTGCTTAGTGATCGATTAGGTCGTGGTAATGAACGAGCTAAGAGAAAATCACATTATTTAGAAACGCCAGAATTAGATTTACGGACTGTTAAATTAGAAGACTATGCGCATCTCAAACCCCCTGACCAGGATTTGATATCACTCGTGCAAACATCTCCTGAAAATTATGTCGTTACACCTCACCGAAAAAGAAGACCTGGCTTTCACAATTCGCCATCACAGAATCCACCCTTTGTATCATTCCCTCCAAGTTACTTAGAAGAAATGGCACATTTACGGTATACGCAAAGTGCTGGTAGTGCTGCTGCAGTAGCTGCTAGCGCTCGGCTCGGTGTTTTACATCCACTGAGCTCATCAGCTCCTCCGTACTTACCAGAGAGGAGCACCACACCTCCTGCGGTAACACATGAAGATGCTCTTAAATACCGACCACCCAGCGCGGGTTCATGGGGACCTTGGCTCTGTCAACCACAAATGGGTGGTGATGAAGCACCGACGACAGAGCACGATCAAGGTTCCAGTAAACAAGCGCCAGTACGAGAGTATCGTTGTGAATATTGTGGCAAGCAATTTGGTATGTCATGGAATCTCAAGACTCACTTACGGGTGCATACGGGAGAAAAGCCGTTCGCTTGTCGGCTTTGCGTTGCTATGTTCAAACAGAAAGCTCATCTGCTGAAACATTTGTGCTCGGTGCATAGGAACGTGATATCATCGAGCGAAGGTGATGGGCGGACAAACGCCCCTGGCCGGTTTAACTGTTGTTTCTGTCAACTTTCATTTGAGGCATTGCCTGAACTCATTAGACACTTATCGGGACCGCACAATAGTTTGCTTCTCAGTAAAAATTTACATGAATGACGCTTGCCCACATGACGCGGATGTCCGCGTAATATTGGACATTGAAAATTTCTCTCATAGCGAGAGCTCAATTGTGATATGTGTTTAAAAGGATATGTTAAGTGTTTAGTATTAAGTCAAGTGATATCGCAGAGCGATACTCATACTAAGCCATTCGCAGAAGGACCCTGCGGGTGTAGTGTTATTGACTAATTTTTAAAACCATATGTTTGCCGAATGGGTCCAAATTATTATAATTTGTTTAAAAATTATAATCCGGGACCAACACCTTCCAAGATAGTATTTATTTGAAAGATGTATTTCATTAGGGTAAATATTATTAAAAGCCACCGACACATTAATTCATTAAGCATAGAAAATAGACACGTTTGTCAAAGAAAAGTTGCGAAGTATTCAATGCTTGAAAGTACAACGTCACATAAACTACCTCCTAATTTAAATCAGTATCTTGATGAATCTACTGTGACGTTAAATAGGTTCGTAATGATTGTATACTATACCAAGTATTACCAAGTATGCATAAATCTAATCGGAATTGGAACTAAGCATTACGACACACGAGTTTAATATTACAATTGATATCACATATAGCTACAATGTCATTACAGATATTTAAAACTATTTCTGTTGTTGCTCTACTTCCAGCATAAAGTAAGTTGAATTAAATTTAGTATCGGAACGAAAATAATAAGAGTTGAAAATCATTTAAGGCCTTGCTTTGTTCCAATAGTCTGACTAACACTTCGCAGCTTTTTACGACAGTTACAATCTCAATATTAGATTTTATAACTTCTAGAAAAAAAAATGTGTTCGTAATAATATAATTTAGTTTGAATGTCTTTCCGTTCAATTCTGCCGACTATTGCAATGTGGAAATGCACCAAAGATTTGTAAAGCATTGAAAACGTTTTGGTGTACAATTAAGAGAAATTAAAGGGACCTGAAATGATTTTGATTTTGTTAAACTTAAAGTATGTAGGTACCAATTTAATAATCTCATCTGTAGTTACTAACGTTCTAACTTCTGTAATCACTTTCGTAATTCCATTATGAACTTTACAGTGATGCTTGAATATCTTCTTATTTTTTCGATTAATTTACATTAGTGCTAATGCGACGCTTACCAAGCATTATTTTGAAATGGATATTTTTATGAGCTTAATACTAAAAATTTTCGAAACCTTATTTCGATGTCGCTTTTTATCGAACACGTTACTGTGGCCAGTTATATTAAAATTATTATTTTAGTGAAGGCTGGGTGTTCAATCTTAATTAAGGCTTAAGTTATACAAATATTCAGAAGTTGAAATTGATTGTTTCGTCTCTACGATGCCAAATTTTTGTTTTATTGTATTGATGATATGTTTTTAAGTCTCGATTCTTATGATAGAATGTTCCACTGAACAATGTCACACTGAGAAATAGATAATATTATTTGGAAATACTCATTTTGTACAACCAATTTATTCGTATTTTTAAATTAGAATCCCGTGTTTTACTAATTTTGTATTCTCATTCACGTGAATAGTTATCAATGCAATTGTTGTTGTTTAATTTTACTTCACTTAAAACTAAAGTTACCATGGAGTTGTTCAAAACTTAAAGTAAACTATTAAATTTTAGAATTGCTTTAATGTCTGTTCCGAACGTTACCTATTTTACCTGATTTTTGTCGTTTTTTTTTCGTGTTATTATCGACGTCGTTTTTGACGCAATTATTAATTGGGGAACAATTTACTTTTAAGGATTGTGATTTCAAGAAATCGTTTAGGTTTATTCTATGTGATAATTGTCTGTTTTTGTCTTAAGTAGGCAAAATGAGAACGCCGTCTTCCAATGCGTTTTCCATTTTTAATTCCTTTATACTGGGATACACGTATACATTATTAAAAAATATTACAAAAAATAAATAACAAAATTACTATCAAAACAGACTTGTGTCTTTTTTCCGTGACCTTGACCTCAATTACTAGGTACTTCTTGGTGTTGTCTACTGAATCGAAATGTATTCGTGTGTATCAGTATTCGTAAATGTAAATAAAAATCTAGAGGTAAGTCAACGATGCATGACAAAATGTCGTCCACAAACCGCTGCCTAATCTATACGTAAATTGAACAAACTGTATTTTTGTAACATTATTTTTTGGAAAATCTAAGTTTAGGATTGTTGTGATATAATGTCGGCTAAAGTCGAAATTTGCCTTTATATTAAATATCAATGCAAATAGATAAAGCTTTCGTAATTGTGTTTCTTAAATATATACATATTATATTATTGTTTAAATCATTTTTGTAATTAAAATAACATCCGTATCCGGTGACGGACTAAGAATACAAATTCATCGCTCTTTCTCTTACCCGTGGGTGTCGTAAACGACGACTAAGGTATATAGCGTGCATAACATCTATAACATAACATCTATACAAGGGAAGGAAAACTCGAAACAAATCCTATGCCAATCCGTTTGACCAGCGTATAATAGATAAATTTTTCTCTTATAGAGGAAGAGGCCCGAGTCCAACAGTGTGACGTATATGGGCTGAAATGATGGCGACCATGATGATAAGGACATGAATTTTGTTATAGAAACGCAAAATTTATACGTATTATTTTGTTTTTAATTTTGTACCTGAAAAATCATTATTTGTATGGTTAACTTTACATTCAAATTACGAATATATCATAATTCATGTTAAACCATACATAGCCCATGGCATATGTTCTATAACAGAAGCCTAATACCCATTTTCACTCAAGAAACCTAAATTTTAGGGAGCACGCAAAGCAACATAAGAATTAAGACACAAAATTAAAAGTTAATTAATGTTATGTGTCATACAACACGTAATATTGATTTCAAAACTGCCTTAAGTGTTACCCAAAATTTAAGTGACGTTGGTGAAAACAATTTTAATTACTTCAAACAAGCTATATTTAAAAAACACAATAACGCCAAATCGAAATATTAATTAATAATGAACATGACGTTGTAAAGAATTAAAAAAATATGTAAATAGTTATAGCAATAAGTTTATCGCTAATAAAACTTAACTTAATCTTGTTGAACTTGAATATTGATTTTTCTCTGTTAATTGTAAATTAAAAAAAAAGTATTTAATAAGTTTTCACATAGATACTTGTACAATTTTATGTAGATATTGTTTAGAAAATAACATTATGTAAAAAATGTGTTCTTACCGTAGTAAATTAAATAACGAAAATATTTTAGTTACACATCCTACTGTTGTTTATTTATTAACGGAAATGAAGCTGGTCCACCTAAAAACCGCATTTTCATCTTGGACATCTGGGAGAACTGCGCTTAAACTATCGCCTACCGCAAAAGTCGGTTAGAATATGTTATTGGATTTATTCCCTACAATATTACTAAACTGATAACATTTCTACACGATAATTAACTGCATAGGTGGCATAAGGTTTCGACATACCATGACTTACCCCTCCTCCTCCCCCTTGTACCAAAAAATATAGCCAAGGCAACGAAATGATTAAGTGAGGCCTCATAACTTATTTTATTCTGTCTCCGGCAATAGATCGAGCCACTGGATACAATTCCTTTAACTACGCTGTCAAGGTACATATCCTACAAAGACAACTTTTCTCACAATATGGTATCAAATAGCCATAATATATACAATAATATTCTATATAACTTGTGATAACAATAATCTATAAATATTCACCGCACCCTCCGTCCGGGGCAACAGAGGGGTGTAAGCACGCAACACCCGCAACCCATCCGAACACCACGTCGCCTTCGTCGTTGGGCCGACCACCGGAGCAGGGTTACTTGTCATCAGTGGTCGGCCCGACGGAATACTCCCTAATTGGGGTACCCTCCCATCGACCGACGTCCCCCCCTCGGGGAGGACGTCGGTCTTTCCTCACGCGGTCGGCCTCTCGGCGGGTGACGGACTAATCCTCGGTCACGTCACCCGCGGCCTCGGCTAGGGAACCATCAACTCACTTGCCAAGTGCTTTTGAATAACCACAAAAATCATAAAGTTGTCAATACATATAAAAGCTTAAGAAAAAGATAAAGATTATGTTGAAAATTGGACAATATAGGTTGATGGAAGTGAAATAAATTCATATGCCTAAATATCGTTTAGTGTTTTAATATTTTACCTATAGTCTTTCTGCGTTTAATACCTTTTTCTTTTTGGGCGGACTATGGTCTGCGCACATGCCGTCCATTCCGTTCAAGGTGACGAAAGGACGCCGCGCAGTCCCACAACCCACCGTAATCATTCTCCATGGCCATTGGGCCGACCATCGGTACAGAGTTCCTTGTCGCCCGTGGCCAGCCCGGCGGGGTACCATTTCCGATACCCTTCCTTTCTAACGGCGGTCTCGGGACGTCGCTCGCCCTCGCGCGGTCAGTCTTTCTGCGGGTGACAGACATTTCCCCGGTCCAGTCTGCGTTTAATACCCAGAGTTAAGTGAAGGTGCAATTTTAGCACATTTCACTACGCAATTTTATAGTCCGATAAGTGACGAGCCTATTGCTGTTATTTGGCATAGTTCCAACCCCAGAGTTTGCTACTGAGATTTGTAAGGAAATTCTAAAATTAACAACATCCAGAGATCATCTTCTTTCTTTATCGTGTCAAAAGCTAAATGTGAACGTGACGTTTTCAGCTAGAAACAAGCACTCTAGTATTAGCGTCCAAAAACCTAGCACCTTTATCTCTAAACTTGTCATATATTTCAGTTACAATGCCTTTCGTTTTGGATGTTTGTTAATCATTCGAATGGATATGTGATATGTAAGCTATGACCCAGGTCGGCCACGGATCTCATGTCAAGGAATCGATACCAATAGTTGGCCCAATAACAATGAAGAGGGCATACGGTGGGTTATAGGGCCGTATGTTACCCTTCCATCGCCCCGGACGGAGTGGGTCCACACCAAAAGGCGATTCGCTGATGGAATACGAAAAAAATTTATGCAAGGAAACCAAATAATTCATCACCGAATCCATCCTTCGAATTTCATAGTAAGAATTAAGAATTCGAACTGGGACCCCACCATCGGCGGTCGTATCTTTATACTACTGGACCAATAAGAACCACTGAAAATGGTTTTTTTTTTTTTATTGCCAACGGTGGCAAACGAGCAAACAGTACACCTGATGGTAAGTGTTGCTGCCGCTCATGGACCCTTACAAGGCCGCTGCCTACCGCGAAGAAAGTGAAGGGAGTGCGAATGCGTGCATCGAGGCTCGGTGACACCAAGGGCACCACCAAAACCCTCCACACGCAAACACCCTCAGAAAGTTGGGCTCCCGGCTCTCTCGCTCACCGAACGAAGCGCAGTAACTAATTGCTACTACTCAGACGTCGATTTTCTGCGAGAGTGTGGTACTACCCCGGACGGACCGGCCCGCGGCTGTAGACAGATAACTGTCGACAGTGTGGTCCTACCACTCCTGTTAGTTACTTTTGCTGCTGTCGATTTTTCGCGGCCAGTCTCCATTAAAAGATATTCTAGCTCTATCTACATCAACCCTTTTGACTATTTCGCATTTGAGACGAGCACACCACCCAAAATTTTATAGACTACTAGCTATGATACCAGGCTTCGCTCGGAAGTTGATATGAGATTACGTGGTAGGTGAAATAAAAAAATTTACTATGACGTAAAAAGTAAAAAGAAATATTGAAAACATTTTCTCATTATTTACACTACTTAAATTTTGTTTTATAGAATCCCAAACATAAACTGTGCAAGCTAATGTTTAATGTTTGTCGAATAACCATCTCATGGTAGTATACCCTCCAAATAGAAGTGATTTCAATTCTAATTTCACGCTATTCGCTAAGCTATGTATTAAAGTATTATTTGGACAATATTTCTAAGTACGAGTTATTTATAAACTATGTGTAACTGTAATCCATTTAGATTTCTTGGACTCAATATTTTCTATGCAGTCCCAATCTATACCAATAAATAAAATTGGAGTGTCTGTTTGTAATGTCAAAATAATAGGCTTCTTTCATGCTCACACGGTTATTTGCACGACACCTATGCCTAAAATATATATTAATTTTTTTTTGTCTGTCTGTCTGTTTGTTCCGGGTAATCTTCAAAACGGCTGGACCGATTTCAAAAATTCTTTCACCAATGGAAAGCTATAATATCAGGGCGTAAACTAGGCTATATTTTATCCCGGTATTCCTACGGGAACGGGCACTACGCGGGTAAAACGACTGAAACCGAAGCGAAGCGAGGGCGGGTTGCTAGTTTATTATATAGTTCAAAGCTAAAATTGTAGATGGCGCAGAACTACATGATGTACTTCCTCTTGTCACTTATGTACAAGTAAAATTACAATTATGTACAAGTAAAAACTCGAAATATTTTGTCCCTCTATAAAATGTAATATAAATATATCATCATCACCATCTCAGGCCATAAAAGTCTCATTGATGGGCTCGGGTCTCCCCCACAATGAAAAGAAAATTGACCTACTATACCACGCTAGTCAGACTTGTTCGCCTGGAGCTTTGTGTCCAGTTTTCCTTCTCTTACGTAAATATTGTTTGCATATGATATCGTCATCTTTTACGACATCCATATGTAAGAGAGGGGAGGTAGTGAACTGTATTCTTACTCCGTCAACACACGGAATATTATATCTTCTTTATACAGATATAAATTTCTTGTGTACGTATGTATGTCACTGAACTCCTCCTAAACGGCTGGATGTTGATAAATTTTTTTGTGCATGTTCAAGGGGATTCGAGAATGGCTTAGATTCACAATTTTACCCGGTAGGTTATTTGAACAAAACAACGTCTGTGGGGTCAGCTAGTCTATTATAAATATATATCTATTTTGTATTATATTTAAAAATAGCAACCCGCCCTCGCTTCGCTTCGGTTTCAGTCGTTTTACCACGCGGGTAAGTTCCCGTACCCGTGGGAATACCGGGATGAAATATAGCCTAGTTTACGCCCTGATATTATAGCTTTCCATTGGTGAAAGAACTTTTGAAATTGGTCCAGCCGTTTTGAAGATTACCCGGAACAAACAGACAGACAGATAGACAAAAATTTTTTAATCTGTATTTCAGGCATAGGTGTCGTGCAAATAACCATGTGAGCATGAAAAAAGCCTATTATTTTGACATTACAAACAGACACTCCAATTTTATTTATTGGTATAGATTAATTTATTTTTTCATACTTACACAAAACTGAAAACCATGTAATGGCAGTCCAATAAGGTTGACAAAGTTGTTATAAAAAATAGTATAAAACTTCCATGTTCGTATCAAAACATCATTTAATACCATCAGCATCATTCTTTCGACCTAATACGACCTAGGCTCCTCAGGAGAGGGCATAATGCCATAATCACAATGTTTGGCAAGCGTTATGGTATTTGAAAGGGAAGAATGTATGACGGAGTGCAAGATACGTATAGAAGAGGAAATATTAGAACAAGTACAAGAGTTTGTATATCTGGGATCTGCTTTTGCGAGAGATGGTAAATGTGAAAATGATATTGAAAGAAGAGTGTGTAAGGAAAATATGGTGAATGGTGCTTTGCGCAGCTTTATGGGCAGCCAGAGCCTGTCTAAGAAGGCTCGCCTGGCTGTGCATAGGGGAGTCCTTGTACCAACCCTAACGTATGGAAGTAAGAGCTGGGTATGGCAGAAGAAACACGAAAGTAGAATAAATGCTGCGGAAATGAGAGCGCTGAAGAGCATGATTGGTGTGAAACTGAGTGATAGAATTAACAGTGTAATCAGGGAACGTTGTTGTATGAATGTTGATGTAGTGACAAGGATTGAGAAAGGTATGTTAAGTTGGTTTGGTCATGTAGAGAGAATGAATGAAAGGAGATTAACAAGAAGAATTTATAAGGCGAATCTGAGCGGTAGTGCTAGAAGGGGAAGACCAAGGCGGACGTTCCACGGTCAAATCGGGGACGTTCTTGAGAAAGGCCAGGTTAGAAGTACCCTAAATCGAAGAATATGCATGAAGAGATTAATGAATGTGGAGGAGGCGAAAGTGATATGTCAAGATCGTAGCAAGTGGAGGGAAGTGGGCTCTGCCTACCCCTATATGTTATCTAAGTAGGTAGTTGCCGTAACAACGGCTACTACGGAGGACGCTTAACAGCTTGAAAATTTTGTCTGATTTGTTAACCTTTATAAACACTGCTGCGGACCAATTTACCAATATGTATGTCGCAGTGTTATGTATTAGAGCCTAAAACTTTTCTGAATAAACAGACTATCTGACAAAATAACATTCTTTTGCAATATTTTCTGAGATCAGGGCGTTCAAATAAACAATTGCCGATTTCTGATAAGTATAGATAATAATAGTTTTTAATAATATACCTATGAAGAGGGTCACCAAATGTATGATATTTGTCGTCATCGTCTCAGTTAATAAAAGTGCCACTGCTAGGCTTAATCTTCCTCCCAGTAGGAGGAAAATTGACCTACTATACCACGCTGGTCAGACGTGTTGGTATAAGATTTTATTTCTAGTAATTTTACATCTCTTGCACGTTATTATATTGCCATCTTTATGTACGCATACCGATCTACGCATAATAATTCTTTTTGCGAGTCTGGGTGTTATTTATGTAGATTATTTGTAGGCATATTTCTATATCCAACAGTGGACGTCGTTGGACTTATCAAGGGTGATGTGTATGGCAAAGAGTAATTCTGAAAAGCCAACACCAACATTGGGAATCGATTGGCTAATAGATTGATATCTCAAGACTGATTTGACTTGATGGTGGTGACGGAGTAAGAATGTATTTCATGCACAAATGCAAGACGCGAGACTCTTGCAGGCTCAGTCTTGGTCGTGCTCAATTCTTGCAGGGCCAGTCTTGGTCTTGGTCTTACAAAAATTAAGCGGTCTTGGTTTTGGTATCGGTCTCGAATTTCTCGCAAGACCAAGACCAAGACCGCAAGACCAAGACTTTTTTGTGTAACACTAGTCATTAGTATCGTATATATATATATATATATATATATATATATATATATATATATATTGATGATGTCGAACACAAAATTTTAGATGTTTTATAATTTTTATTTTTTGACATAATGTAATTGTTGACTTATTAACTTCCTTTTTCCTTTTTCTATCTTACTAGGTGACCCGGCGTCCCGAATAACAGAATAAGTATTAAAAAATTAAAGAATCATCTGTTAGGCGGTACGAAGTTCGCCGGGTCAGCTAATTGCAAATAAAATTTTAAAATTTGAATAACCACCGACACAAACTAAAATAACTATTACATTCTCTTCAACAGGAATTATCAATTAATTGTCATTTAACTATTGTAGGTACTGGTACGCGTGTAGCACTTAATCGAGTAATCATACTCCATTACGTTATTTTGGAGAAGAGCTGATACTCTTACACTGCTGGACCGATATTAACCAAACATAGCTAAGAACCACTGCAAACTAGCTTTCAAATGAAAAAAAACAGAATCGAAATCGATTCATCCACTACTTGATACCACAGACACACACACATACTAACAGACAGACAGACATCGACGTCAAACTTATAAAACCTCTCTTTAGCGTCGGGGGTTAAAAATACTTATACGACATCTGAAATCAATGTAAAGGTTGTTAGAATTCGCCGCCTTCACTATACAGCATTATTATTGAAATCCTGTATGCCTAATCCTTGAATCATCATCATCGCAGCCTACATACGTCCCACTGTTGGGCTCGGATCTCCTCCACAATGGGAGGGAATGTGACCTATTATACCATGCTGGTCAAGCATGTTGGTGTAGGGTTTCATTTCGAGTTTTCCTTCTCTTGCACAGATGTTGTATGCGTATTATATCCTATAGTCGGCTTCTACGGGCAAGATAGGGAGTGGTGAATTGTATTCTTACTCTGTCACCACACGGAAAAATATTACGTCCTTGAATACGTTAGAAAAATATTTAGGTACAAATGAATCCCACAAAATTAAACCCACACGTTGTATATGTAAAAAAAAAATAATAAGAGCATTCTATTGGTCAAAGCAAATAGCATTAAATCTAATCAGGGTTAGTGAAACCTTATGACATATTTGTGCAGAAATATTCAAAGTAGTGACAAGATTGTCGAGCGGGTAAGTTGTACAGAATATCCTTACTAATATTATAAATGCGAAAGTATGTTTATTTGTTTGTTTGTTACGATTTCACGCTTAAACCACCGAACCGGTTTCAAAAATTCTTTTACCAACGGAAAGCTATTATAGTAGTAACATAGGTTATATTTTATCCCGATATTCCCACGGGAACGGGCATTACGCGGATAAGGCGACTGTAATCGAAGCGACGCGAGGACGTGTGGCTAGTAATAAATTAAAATTTATAAAACTGTCACTTTGAAACTATAGTGATGGTGACTTAGTAAACCAATTGCTTTTGTGCTTTTGAAGGCCCGTAAATAGTTCGTTTTAGGAACCAGAATTGCTGAAAAACTAAATTCCTATAAAAAGTTGACATTAGCTTCAGGAACTTATTGAATTCGTCAAGAACATCATCGTTAACTATCGTTAAGAACATCCCACGGCTGGACTCGAGCCCACTCCATGATGGGAAGGAAATTGAGGTCAATTTCCTAGTAGGTAGGTACCCATTATCCCACGTTAGTCAAACATTAGTAAGACTTTTATTCCAAACCTCTATCCTCGTGCATAGATGTTAATATTTTTAAATGAGTAATTATTTTATCACATCGCTTGTTGAACCGACAACTTGGGGAAGAAAGGTTCTTGAGTGGCGACCACGAATCGGAAGGCGCAGCGTAGGACGACAAACTAGGTGGACTGACGACATTCTCAAGGTCACAGGGAACTTTTGGATGCGGGTGGCGCAGGACCGTTCCGAGTGGCTTTCTCGTGGGGAGGCCTATGTCCCGCAGTAGACATCTGTAGGCTGATGGATGAATAGAATTATTGTATATTTCTATATACATATTCAGATTTTCAGCAACAGCTCTATTTATAAGGAATTTAGTATTCGGAGTTTTAGAACAAAATCTCATTTTATCAGTATTTTCAGTCAATGAAAAAAATATAATTAGCATATGATGATATATACTTAGCCACTGCTATCGATAATAAAAATAGCTTCTTGATACAAACGGCCCCAGTTCCATCCTTGGCTTTCCGTTTTTCGAGTTTCTGTTTTGCGAGAAAAAGATTCTTCTTTTGTGAGAAAAACTATTATTGTCTTAATATAAATATTTCCAAAGAAATACAATTTATCAAAAATTGAAATGGCTTGGTCAGGTCGCTCGGTTATCCAGGTTCGTCCAGATTTGTGGATTGTCTTCCTTATGGAAGTGACTCATGCGCATTAGGGAAAAGGATAAAAACTCAAGAACTAAACTAAAACTTTTTACAAAAACATATTAACACTTCTATTTCGATAAATGCTATATTATATACATATATTAAATATAATCTTAAGATATATAAATTACGTGTCACGTTGTTTGTCCGCGATGGACTCCTAAACTACTTAACCGATTTTAATCAAATTTGCACACCGTGTGCAGTTTGATCCAACTTGAAAGATAAGGATAGCTTACATCTTAATTTATAGTCGCAATATTATTTTATTGCAAATTATTTGTCTATTATTTGACATTTACAATTATCTGTTAACTCCAAACGATTTTAACAGATGGCAATATCTGTTGACTGGATTGAGTAATTAATTAATAGATGGCGCTGCTGTGTCAAACCTACAAACGTGGCATATACAATTTTAACTTGCTTTTTTACATAGATGCCATTTGTAAAAAAATATGACGACCTCCATGACAGATGTTCTCCTACAGTTCCACTTAAATAGTTTAATAAAATGTAATATAACAAAAATATTAGCCACAGAAACGCGTAGCCGGGTCTGCTAGTAAAGCTATAGATATCTAAGCTATCTATACCAATAAATAAAATTGGAGTGTCTGTTTTTAAAGTCAAAATAATAGACCTTTTTCATGCTCACACGATTATTTGCACTACACATATGCCTAAAAATCACTTTATAATTTTTTGTCTGTCTGTCTGTTTGTTCCGGGTAATCTTCAAAACGCCTGGATCGATTTAAAAAATATTTCACCAATGGAAAGCTATAATATCAGGGAGTAACCTAGGCTATATTTTATTCCAGTATTCCCATGGGAACAGGAACTACACGGGTAAGGCGTCTGAAACCGAAGCGAAGCAAGGGCAGGTTGCTAGTATATAATAAAGCTTAAAAATAATTACAACAATATTTTTTCTTTGCTATCAATAAACTAAACTTATAAGTAATATCACCTACATTATCCTACCGTTATCACCAAAGGCTACTAAAAATGTGTCCTTGTTCTGATATATGTCCATTTATTAATATCTGATAAAGGTTTTAATCCATTGAGATATAATGTAGGTACAATGTTTTGATTACGCTTTCGTTCTAATATCCACAAAATAGAATTAGATTATACCTTATAGTCCGTGTGGTGACGGAGTAAGAATACAATTCACCACCCCCTAACTTGCCCGTGGGTGAACGTACGAGACGACTAAAGGATATAAAACGCATATAACATCTATGCGAGAGAAGGAAAACTCGAAATAAAACCCTATACCAACACGTCTGACCAGCGTGGTATAGTAGGTCGATTATCCTTCCATTATGGAGGAGGCCCAAGCCCAACAGTGGAACGTATATGGGCTGAGATGATAATGATGATACTTTATACCTACCTGTATTTAAAGATAATATAATAAGTTTAAGATTCTTTGTAAGTACTAAAAATACTCGTGATTCATCATTTCATCATACATCATCATTCATCATTTCAGCTCATAATACGTCCCACTGTTGGGCTCGAGCCTCCTCCTCCACAATAGGACGGAAATTGACCTACTATACCACGCTGGTCAGACGGGTTGGTATAGGGTTTTATTTCGAGATTTCCTTCTCTTATATAAATGTTACATATCATGTATTTAATCCCTTAGTCGTCTTTTACGTCGTGGTGAATTGTATACTTACTCCGTCACCACACGAAGTGAAATATGGAAAAATGAATATGAAATTTAATAATAATTTTCTTTACCATCTAGACGGCCAGCTAGGATCAGGTTAAATTTTCATATGATTCAAAGGACATAAAATTTTTACGACGTCCGTGTACTTAATGCGGTTGGTAATGTCGTTACTTTCTGAGCAACTATTGATAACTATTTTTACATCTCCCACACTCTTTAAATAGACCTAACCACAATTAGATGTACTTATACAAGAATTGATAATAAAAAATTAGTCAATAACGAAATGATCACTTATAATGGGTTCTGTATATACATAATTTTATTTTATAAACCATTTTATAAGCATATACAATGGACGTCGATTAACCCAACTAAGCGTTGTTGAAGAACATTCAGATAAAAATGATATTTTAATTTAGAGCAAATGTGATTTTATATTTTTAACTCCAGAATCGGAAATATAACTCACCTCGCTCAAATAAAGCTTAATAAAACTAATGTATACTATGACATTCATCATAATCGTACAGCCACTGCTCCAGCAATGGCCATCCACTGCTCCAGCAATGGCCAAGGCCTCTCTCATATTTCGCCACAAACTGCGATCCTGTGCCCCCTGCATCCAACAACGCCCAGCAACTTTTATCGTCATCAAGAGTCGTCGTTCTATCTAGTGACGGGTTGCTGGAGTCCTACAGTTCGTCATCCGATACGTAAACCGAACAATGTACCCTGCCCACTGCCACTGAATGCCACTACAATGTGCTAATTTGTCGTGCTATGTCCCGTTATCTGCTATCTAGCAGAGAAATCAAATCATTTATTTTGCGAAATATGGGTCTAAAATATTAGTAGTTACAACAGGTAGACAATGTATCACCATATTTGACCGTCAAGCGGCATGCAAAAAGAGTTTCCAATTGCAGTTAAAAACTTTTAAGAATTAATGGCTTCATAAGTAGGGCTTCCAATCCCGCAGCTTGAATTCAATCTCGATATTTGCGGGTCTACGAATTTTCAATCCCGCAGGATCTCGGTATTTGCGGGATCCCGCATATCGAAAATATTCACAGATAAGGCAAATAAAACAATGAATTAATCAACACCGTTATTTATCACACAAAAAGAGTGATTTAATCAATTAACTACACATTTAATTACGTATTACTATTAGTATGAGATCAATCAAATTACATCGTTTTTTTTTTCACAAAAACAGTAACAAATACTGAACAAAAACAAATCTTTTTCAAAAAATTAACAAAGATAATTAAAAAACAAACCAAAAAAAACAGATTTAAAAACTAAATTTACATAGGATATGTTACTGTTTGAGTTTAAAAGTTTATTAAGTTTGAGGTTGCATGCATTCTTTTTTTCAGTCCCGCAATTCCCGCGGATCCCGCGCCCGTAATCCCGCATCATGCGGGATTGGAAAATGGCGCGGGATCTCGCAATACCGAGATCTCGGTATTGCCGGATTGGAAGCCCTATTCATAAGACATTAGATTTATATTTTCATAAGTTATTTAGGTTATATGTACTTTTCTTCCGTAGTACATAATGCAAAAGTTATTGACAATAGTTTTATAACCGGCCATTTGCCTGACGTCAATCTTCCTTAGGACCATAATTATTGATCAGACGGTATTAGTTTTAGTAGTCTAAAATCATCTTCGCAATATTGCCTTTCTAATGAAACCGATTAGGGGCATATCCCTTGGATGGTTTCAAAGTGACATAAATGTTTCCATAAATGACATAGAAACACTTTTGTATTTTGTATATATAAATAGATTATTACAGCGACTTCACATTGATGAAGCGGAACCCTAATAGAACTAGCAAGACTAACAATTTAGTCCTGCAAGTCTTGGTATAAAAATAGACGGGAAAAGATAGAAAATAAAAAGTCGTAGTTGGGACGCGAAACCGGTAACGAGGCAGATGGCTACAGTCGTTTCGTTAAGGCCTGGGAACATTCTTCTGTCACCGACGCTGAGTATAACTGTATTTTTTTATATTCTTGTTTTCATCATATCATATTTAGTTGTTTCAAAAAAATCGAATATTTTTTTTTTTTAAATGGTCGGCAAATTCTGTCAGAGAATGCTAAAATAAAGACCTCGTCAAAATTTGAGCTTTTAATTTAAAGATTTAGTGGTCGCGGTTCGCAACTTTCTATTTCCCATTTAAATAACATAAGAAATAAATGCTTTTAACTTTAGAATTTTATACCTCTGGATTGAATGAACTTATGGCAATGACCAACTCAGATTCTTATAGGAAATTTAATGCTCTACAAAAAAAGGTCTCTTATAATTTTTCCCTAAATTGAATCCTTCCAGAGTTATTCAAGGTTAAAGTTTAATTTGAACCGATTTTTTGGGTTTTTCAACTTTTATCATTATGTAATAAAAAAATATCATATATTAATATCTGAGACATACGGAAGGTGATAAAAAAAATAAGAACAAATGTAAAAAGGTAGAAATTAACAATAATCAACTGTCTAACTGTTATATTAAGGCTTTTTTATTACAATTAGGGTACATCTCTCTGTGTTTTTTTACCACTTGTAATAGATACTGAAAATCTTCTTCATTTTTTGTTAAAGTTTGATTGTACTCAGTTAATAAGGAAACACCACGTTCTGCTGTATCATTTATAACTCGGACTTTACTCAAAAACAAGACAGCTTTTTGGTAACTCTCATTAAATGGCCATAATGAAACGTCAATGTCCAGAAAATCATACGGTAAATTAAATTTTTTTAACAAAAACCAAGATTGCTCTGAGACAAAGTCATTTAAGTCACTTGTTAACAGTGACTTCACATTTCCTTTAATCACCAGTCGTTTAAAGTTTGTTGGATTACCTTTCAAAGTTTTCATATTTTCAACTATTTTTTTTTTTCATATCTACTGAAACATTTACATCGAATGATGCCAAAACAACTAGTTCCTCTGACAAATACCATAAGTGATCGGACATTTTGTCAGCAGCAATTTTAGCAAAAGAAGGGTTATTTTGGCTGTATACTATAACAGCCAAAATAAGCCTTCTTTTGCTGATATTTTTTTATTACATAATGATAAAAGTTGAAAACCCAAAAAATCGGTTCAAATTAAATTTTAACCTTGAATAACTCTGGAAGGATTCAATTTATGGAAAAATTATAAGAGACCTTTTTTGTAGAGCATTAAATTTCCTATAAGAATCTGAGTTGGTCATTGCCGTAAGTTCATTCAATCCAGAGGTATAAAATTCTAAAGTTAAAAGCATTTATTTCTTATGTTATTTAAATGGGAAATAGAAAGTTGCGAACCGCGACCACTAAATCTTTAAATTAAGAGCTCAAATTTTGACGAGGTCTTTATTTTAGCATTCTCTGACAGAATTTGCCGACCATTTGAAAAAAAAAATATTCGATTTTTTGAAACACCCTAATATAGATGCATGAGTACAATAATGCTGATATAATTTTGTTGAAAACATCAGATTCATAAATTTATTTTCTATGTGGTGAAGGGTACAAAAACTACCATCTCTTAGATTGCTCCCGGGTTTTGTAAAAATGAATAAGGCTGGACCCAATCTAGGCCAATTGCATCTGATGCCATCTGGCCGACCTGAGATGATGATAATTACATTAATAGAACGCCCATATATACATATATATAAATACAACGTGATAAAATTTAATCAGAATAAAATATAAAATAGAAACAAGATTTTTTTTGGGGTAGGTGGTAACCATAATCAGCGTACTCGCCGTCCGACTTCGTCCGGGGCGACGTGCGGCCCCATAACCCACCCATAGCACGTTGCCTTCATCGTTGCACCGACCATCGGTGCCGAGTTCCTTTTCATCAGTGGTCGGCCCGACGGAATACCCTGAGGGGGTACCCTTTCCTCTCTATGTCCCTTTTCCGGGACGTCGGTCGCCGTCGCTCGGTCAGCCTCTCTGCGGGTGACAGATATATTTATTATGTTTATACTATCATCACCTATACAATTATATCACTTAGTAGTATTTTACGACATTCACAGGCAAGAAAGGTGTAGATGGGTTGAATTCTTATTCCGTTAGCATATAGATGAATAATTAATTCTCTCTAAACCCTAGCCTAACATGGAATAGTAAGGGCAGCTGAAATTTATACCTTGTTAAAACTGCTTATCAAAAACTAAATGAAATATAAATAAAGAATATACGTTAATAAAAATAATAAAGTTGCATGCCAACATTCACTGACATTTTAACTTAGGTAATATTAAAAACTCTTCAATTGCAAAAGACATCCGACGGAACACAAAAGCAAGCAAACAAACAGCATACAATTAACGCACACACATCTATATCATTACCTAACAAGGATCGATGCGAAATTCACTTAGCCTCCAGGCCATTAATAAATCAACCTTGAACTACGCATTTCAAAGTTTTCAGTTTGATCCAGGATAAAATAATATGAAGGATTATTTTACATGGAGTGTTTTTACGATTTTAGTAAAATACCCGTATGATCAACTTTGCTCGGTATTTTTTTATGTTTGGTAAATTGTGTTTTTTGGAAAATATTTTAGATAATATTCGTTTTTCTCACAAAAGAAGAATCTTTTTCTTAAAAAAAAAGGAAATCTACGGACTGAACTGTGACTGTATGTACTGCTCGATTGCCCGACAGAACTATTTATATTCTCAATAGCAGTGGCTAAATATACCTTCATATTTTAATAGTAATATTTCATTTCCTTTTTCCGTGTGACAACTAAGTAAGAATACAATTCACCACCATTTTCCCCGTGAGTATCGTAAGAGATAACTAAGGGCAATATAACACGCAAGAGTGAGACATATATGAGCTGAAATACTATATAACCACACTATGTGGCGTTCTATGGGGAGGGGCTGAGTTCAGCACTGGACAAAAAAAAACTGAATGGTGAAATGCGTAATTTTTTTTCTGTATGGTGACGGATTAAGTACACAAAATGTTATTACCCTTTACTTTCTTTGTGAAATAGTAGACAGCAAAACTCTCCTGAGAAGCTTTTATCGCTAACTCGCCTAGCTTAACAATGATGAAACAATTCCTCTTGAATAAGTTTGAATATTCATTAGTGGAGTTCGATAGGGTGATAGTTAGAAGTATGTGAATAAAGAATTCTATTGTAATGCATATTTGGATTGGCAGTCCCCAGCGCTCACCCAATAGACCAGGTTAAATCAGCTGCGGCGAAATGTGATGATCAAATAAAAAAAGGATGCATTTGTGAAATGTTTTAAGTCACAACAATCAAATTTGAAATCTAGTTATTCTAATAAAATTATTTTTTTCCTGTGGCGACTGAATAAGAATACAATACCTCACCCCCTTTCTTACTCGTATTTTCGTAAAAGACGAGCAAGGGATTATAATATGCAAACAACATCTAAGCAAGGAAGAGAAATCTTGAAATAAAACCCTGTAGATACCAACGCGTCTGACCAGAGTGGAATAATAGATTAATTTCCCTCCCGTTATGGAAGAGACTCGAGCACTCGAACGAGCAATGATACATCTATCCATCCAACTTACTGTGCTTAACACCTTGGGTTCGATTCCCACACAAACACTTAGTGCGATTCAAAAATTGCTATTCCGAGTCTGAGCATGAATTACACCCAAACGCCCAAAGTATTTGTGAATTACACCGTGTAATTCGTTAATTGTATGTTTGTAATGTCCTGGGCAAAACAAAAATTAGTTCATTAGTGTTGCATCTCTTTAAAAAAAAAGAAAATGTAAAAGTATATTTTGAGATCCACTGTCCTAGTTCTTACTAGATAAGGTGTCCCATTAGATGCGTGCAGGTTCCAGACCGGTTGCGGTAATTTGCGAAGGTTTATAAGCGTGTGTTGGGACATCTTACACCATTCCCGTGTTCGCTCCCTTGGACAACTGCTACGAAGATTTCTTCTACATATCTCCATCATCAAAATGTGGCATCTATTTCTTTTGGGTTGCCTCGCATCAGCATCTGCGCAAATTCCATCTTTAGGCTGGTGTCCTGACTATCAAGTAAGTAATTAATAATTTGATTAAAACTTCAACAGATACTTTTTTTTATAATTTCTATAGGTTCGTAAATATTTTGATAAAGTAATTGTAATCTATGTAATGTTTTATATTCTATTAACTATTGACTATTGAGCTGGTATAATGGTTGAGATACTGACCTACAACGCCAAGTGACTGGAGTTGGCTTCCCACATAGGACAATAATTTCTAATCCACAAATTGTTGTTCTGTATCTGAATGTAATTTTTGGTCGTTAATTACCTATGTAAATCATCTACAAAAAAAACAAAAAAAAATTAATATAATGTTCTAGTTTTTAAAACTTGATGTACATATTTCTCATCAACACATTACAGAAAACAAGATAAAATGAATTATTTTGATTTTTTTATTGGCATTTATATTTTTATAAAATTAATAATAACAATAAAATTATTTTTTTGAATCACCAAAGGTTCTTTTATGCATCATCCAAAATAATAATATAAAGATATAGTATAATAATATGAATAAACAACATTTAACATAAAAATATAAAAAAAATCATCACTGTATATTGATGTGCTAAGAACAAAAGGTATCAACCACCTTACTTTTCCACGGGTGTCCTAACCAGATTGGGGTTCACAAGAAGAATGGGTAGCTCTCCCGGGAAACTTACATCAAGGCATGGAAAAACCTAAAGCCAGTAGTGGACGTCGACAACCCGATGAAAGTAAACAAAAAATAATACGAATAATAAATATACCGCATATTATAACCCATCTATTATATTTTCCAAGTATGCAACTCTATACTATAAACGTCTATTGAATAATTACCATTTATAAAGTCAGCAATTTCAATTATTTAAATATAGTTAAACAAATAATATGAATCATAATCTAACTAGAAGTTTATTAAAAGATATGTAATCTAACTATAAGATCATCTATCATCATCATCTACCCAACTGTTTATTATAAATGTTTATTAAATGACTGCTATTTATAAAGCCAGCACTTTCAATTATTTAAATTTAGTTAAACAAATATTATGATTTGTAATCTAACTATAAGATCATCTATCCAACCGTTTATTATAAACGTCTATTAAATAACTGCTATTTATAAAGCCAGCACTTTCAATTATTCAAATATTTTTGTTGCCTTTCATTACTCTCGCTTATCATATACAGAACTACACATGACCTCAGCCTTGAAGCACTGAGGTTCATGTACATCACTGACCATTGTCAATAGAACAGGTTACGGTCGATGACCGAACACCCATGATAATACACTTTCGTTTTCTGTACTATGCGAAAAGTAGGTACATCAAAAACAGAAGATATATTGAAGAAGTTTTTTTAGTATTCACTATTCATTATATGTTTTTAATGTACTTTGCTGTGTATATGGACTAAATGGAATATACCTATATTATTATCATCTATACCTAGGTTTTTTTCGTGTGTTGACGGAGTAAGAATACAAATCACCAACCCCTCTCTTCCCCGTAAGTGTCGTAAAAGTCGACTAAGGGATATGATATGCATATAATATCCATGCAAGAGAAGGAAAACTCGAAATAAAACCCTATGCGTCTACGTCTGACCAGCGTGGTAGATCAATTTCCCTCCCATAGTGGAGGCCCAAGCCCAGCAGTGGGACGTTTATGGGCCGAGACGATGATGATACCTACGTAAAACTGTAAAATATCTATATATAAATACGTGAAGCGAAAACTTTGTACCCCTTTTTACGAAAATTACGTGGATGGACATGTATAAAATTTGGCACAGTTGAAGTATATAATGAGGAGAAGTGCATAAAACTGAAATTTCATATAATAATGGATTAGAAATACATTAAATTCATTAATAAAGGCATTACGCACACTACAACGCAATCGCTACACACACACACACACACACATACAGGCGTTTGCGTGAGTGTGTTGCGTAGCAACGCTTATAGACTTTTGTTTACGGTTAAAATCTCTGGTCGAACTGAATGTCAAACAATCATAATTATGATGACATGTCTACTAAAGATTTGTGCTTATATATTAGTTATTAGTGAAATATATCTTGCTCAATTTACAATTATACATAAATAAAATTAAAGAAAATTGTGTAGCAGAAAAATTAATTAAAATGAATTATGGCCGAATTTCGACCACACGGCGACTATTAGTATATTTAAATGTACATATACAAAGATACAAAGATCTCATTTTCGAAGTAAACGCAATTTCTTTTTACTAGGGCATGCCAAATTTCAACATGGATCGCTTTCTGGGCACCTGGTACGAAGCAGAAAGATACTTTACCGTATCTGAACTTGGAACTCGATGTGTAACAACCCACTACACCGCAACACCTGAAGGCCGGATTCTTATTACTAATGAGATTACTAATTCCATGTAAGCAGTATTTATATTTATTTACTTACTAGCAATCCGCCCTCGCTTCGCTTCGGTTATAGGTTAGGTTATAGTCGTTTTACCCGCGTAGTTCCCGTTCCCGTGGGAATACCGGGATAAAATATAGCCTAGTTTACGCCCTGATATTGTAGCTTTCCATTGGTGAAAGAATTTTTGAAATCGGTCCAGCCGTTTTGAAGATTACCCGGAACAAACAGACAGACAGACAAAAATTTTTTAATTGCTATTTTAGGCATAGGTGTCGTGCAAATAACCGTGTGAGCATGAAAAAAGCCTATTATTTTGACATTACAAACAGACACTCCAATTTTATTTATTGGTATAGATTGTTAGTATTATTGAATTTTGACCCAAATATACAATGTCGGTGTAAAGGTGGTTCATAGAATGTTTGATATGAACCTTCAAATTTTAGAACTTATCCATTTGATTGGCCAACCTCATATACTACTAGTATCTGAGGTTGGCCAATCCTATACCAACCTATCCGCCCACCATGGTATAGCAACGTCAATTTCCATTCTACTGTTGAAGAGACTCTAGCCCAGCAGTGGGACGTATATGAACCGAGAATCATCAGATTTGATTGGCCAAGCTCAGATACTACCAGTAGTATACCCCAATTTTTTCATCTGAAATAATATTTTCGTATCATTGTTACTAGTTATTATGAGCGAGAAACTTTATCGCGTCAAAGAATAATAAAAACATAGAATAGGGTCTAGAGCAATTTTTTTTATTGTAAATCACAGCCCCTAAGGTAGTCGCTTAGTATTATTCAATGAATTTCCAGCAAATGAATATTTCTTAGTCCAATATTACAATAAAGTGATAAGAATGGGCTAGTTTATTTTCCAAAAATTTGTCAAACATGTTTATGATATTTTTGAGACGTACCTAATATATCAAATCATTTTCTATGTATTTTCCTAATATCTAATTACAAATCGTTCGCAGCAACTTGATTGTTTTGATCGATATAGCTATCGAAAAAAAATCATATAATGTTAGAAATGTAAAGGGGTCGCGCATTAAAAAAGAATGAATAACACTACTCTATATAGATACTTAATCAATGGGCAAGTAACATGGTAAAACCAGTAACGTAGCTCATGAATTTACGAAATTATCAAAATTTCATCAGAAAACTCACCTACTCTAGCACGTTGGTCAAACAGGTTGATATATAATTTTATTTCGAGCTTCCTTCTTTACCATAAATGTTATCTGAATATTATATACTAGTTTCTGCTCGCAACTTCGTCCGCGTGGTATAGATACTTTGCTAACGCCCGATTTTTGCGAAAATTTAGTTGTTTACCCATCGGAAGCTCTCAAAAGGAAAAAAACCCGATTTTGAAACATTCTTCATTGGTCTTCCGCTCCTTTGGGCCTTTGCGTGATATATAGCCTATAATAAATGATCTATCTAACACTGAGAGAATCGTTCCCGCGCTTTCAAACAAACTCTTCAGGTTTATATATTAGTATCTGTTGAAAGTATTTTTAAAATATTTTAAGCGTGAAAGTGTAATAAACAAACTCAGGTTCGCATTTCTAATATTCGTGAGGGTATTATATATTTACATATACATCAAGAAATCATTACGTTACACATATTTTCAGAACTGGCTTTAAGAGAATTATGGAAGGTCACCTCCAAATGGTGGGTCACGAAGGTGAAGGCCGTGTCATGGTGAAATACTCATCAGCCCCCTTGCCTTACGACTTTGAATACAGCATCCTGGACACAGACTATGATTCGTATGCGGTTATGTGGGCTTGCAGCGGTATTGGACCCGTACATACACGTAAGTATGCTTAATTTTAACACTAACTCGTAGCTCGCATTAATCCATTATAAGGTACGGGCCTCCTCCATTACAAGAGAGTAATCGACCTACTATACCATGTTGAGAAACTCCAACTAAGATCCCCAACCCACCAGTCAAGTGTGATATTATCTCTCTTTGTAAGGAATCCTATGTCTAACAGTGGACATTGATAAGTTTAGGAATGGATGAATGGACGAATGGACGTCCGAATGAATATCCTTTAGTTCCAGTAGAATAAATTGATTGCCATAACACGCTTCGATTGATAAATGAGTAAAATGTGTAATGTAGTAATATTATCTTTGTATCAAAGTCGTACATATATTAGATGACAGTGATAATAGTACAGTTTCTCTCTAGATGGAAATAGTTGTACCATCACTGATCTTATTGAGCATAGAAATCTTTCTCCCTACTGACCCTCCATTCTGTTACTCTTACCCCACTCAAGCGATGAAACAGTGCTATTTTAATTCAAAGACTTATCTTGTATTTACCGCTCTTTTTCACAGAAAATACCTGGCTTCTGACCCGTGAAAGACTGCCCTCTCTGTCTATAATGCAAAACGCTTATGGCGTGTTGGACAGATTTAAGATTTCAAGGACATTCTTCCAGAAGACTAACCAAGCTGATTGCACCATATTTCCGGCTCCAGCTGCCAGTAACACATTAGCAAAGAACGCTGTGGTAGAAGATCTTGTTGAAGCGGAAAAAGAAGTTGAGAAACCAGTTGAAGTAAATCTTGTTAAAACTATTACCTACTTAAATAATTAGTTCATAGTGAAAAGTATAGTAATGATGAATCCGAAGTTAGATACCCGAGTATTTAACCTGAATCGATAATCAATTAACTCTTCATTACATACTGTTACACGTAAACCTCCTCAAAAAACGCCACATACAGCGTAGGTGCACAATGATGAAAATGGAATACCCTTTAGAAGAAAAGAATAGAAGCTAATAAGCTTCTATGATAACTGGGACGACTATTATTATTTAAAACTTATATCTAATGATACGAGACATGATGCAATTATTTCCATTAAGAACTAAACTTTCCTACAGTGTGCATTCATTGGCTTAAGCCCGTATCAGTATGTATAAAACAGTCATCATCATCATCACCATCGCAGCCCACATACGTCCCACTGTTGGGCTCGGGCCTCCTCCACAATGGGAGGGAATTTGACATACTATACCATGCTGATCAGACATGTTGATATAGGGTTTTGTATCGAGTTTTCCTTCTCTTGCACAGATGTTATGTGCATTTTATATCCCATAGTCGTCTTGTACGACATCCACGGGCAAGATAGGGAGTGGTGAATAGTATTTTTACTCCGTCACCACACGGAGAATATAACAGTGTTTATTAATATTAATTATTTTTTACAGAAGAGAGTAGACCCAGAAGTAAACGCCAGTGAAGTTGAAGTACGATCCGCTCTTGCAGATGGTAAAGAAATAGTCGAAGAAATGAAACCAATGAAAGTGCCCGAATTGATTATGTCGGAATCGGAGAAAAAAGAGGAAAAGATGGACAAACCAGAACCTATGATGGCATCAATGGAAAGTGTAGAAAAGATAGAAAAACCTGTTGAACCAATGGTAGAAATGAAAGAGATTAAAGACAAGATGGAAAAACCAGCAGAACAAATGATGCAAACATCGGAGATGAAAGAGAAGTCTGTTCAATAAATTATTTGCAATAGTCCTAAATCGTTACTGTAGAACAATAAAACCTAAGCATACTATAACATACTAATTAAACAGAATAAGGTAACGGTCCCAACGAATGCTAACAATATTCTGACATAAATGTTATGTATACTTTATAATACGCAGGTCTGTTAAAGAAGATAAAACATCCTCATGTCAAACCTGTGATGAACATATTTTTTGTTTGGCATAATGCATAATATCTGTAATGGAATATGCAATCGTAAATGTTTATCTTGGTCTCTACAGTCTTAGATTTGGTTAGAAATGTGTTTTGGAGGCCTCTGCGGCATATCCTAAGGGCTACTTTACCAAATACACAATTTAAAATCGAGCTTGTGATGTCAAGCATTGCTTAGTTATAACTTGGTAGTCATTGTTATAAGTAAAGTCAGCTCTCAATAAAATTTAAAGAGAATTATGTTGTTTTATTTTAAAATTGCGAGGTACCTATTAATTAAGTTTTAAGAGCTTAACGCAAAGTTTAATTTAAGTATATTTTATTATAACATTCCTTTCTAATTGACGTTGGTCTCGATAACTCCTATAAATTAGATATTATTTGATTGTAATGTAGATATACCGCCTAATTTTTCTACCCAATCACCATTTGTGGTACATGTGTACCTTAGTATGGACGTCCAGTACCTACTAGAAGCATCCGTTGCCGATCTCTGAGTATCCAGACTGAGACACCACACTCCTAATCGAAGAAAATAGATTTTATAGAAACCTGGTTCTCTAAATATGATATCTAAATCTTTTCAAATTGTTTCATGCTACATTAATAAGTATTATCCGTGTGTTGACGGTATAAGAATACATTTTGATACGCCCTTCCTTACCAGTGGGTTACAAAGGATAACTAAGAAAAAATACAAATAACATCTACGCCAGGGACGGTAAACTCATTATAACAACAGGGACTGACCAGCGTGGTATAGTAGATTAATGTGCCTGCTTTTGTAGAGGAGCCTTGAGTGCAGCAGTCGGACGAGTAAGAGCTGAAATGATGGTCATGATAATAATATTTACAGGTATTATTTTACCTTTGACTACTTTGCTATTGCACTTTTGTGTATTATTTTCCGTGTGGTGACGGAGTAAGTACTCTCTTGCCTGTGGGTGTCATAAAAGACTGACTGAGGTATATAATATGCATATAATATCTAAAGAAGAGAAGGAAAACTCGAAACAAAACGCTATGCCAACGCGTCTGACTAGCGTGGTATAATAGCAATTCAATTTCCCTCCCATAGTGGAGGAGGCCCGAGCCCAACAGTGGGACGTGTATGGGTTGAGATAATGAAACGATGAATCGCTATTGATAGTTTCATTTAAACTTTTAAAGCAACATTTCAATTGTAATTAATTCTATTTTTCTGTTTACACTTTGTTTTTCTGTAGTATACTAGAAATACATTCGCAAAATTTCGATATTTTTGGGAAGTTCCGATACTCCTTCATTTGCCTGTGGAAGTCATTAAAAAAACCTTTCTAGGGTATGACCAATGAAATAGCTTAAAGTATAAGCAGCAGGCAGTACTGTTTTGATGGAAACCTTGTAACATGAACTGTAATTGCAGTCACCAACCTGCATGATAAGCGTAGCCATTGTATCATTATTAATTACTAGCAACCCGCCCTCGCTTCGCCTCGGTTTCAGTCGCTTTACCCGTGGCGTAATTCCCGTTCCTGTGGGAATACCGGGATAAAATATAGCCTATGTTACTCCCTGATATTATAGCTTTCCATTGGTGAAAGAATTTTTGAAATCGGTTCGGTGGTTTAAGCGTGAAAGCGTTACAAACAAACAAACAAACATCCTTACTTTCGCATTTATAATATTAGTATGGATTATTAGCAATACTTCCGTGGATTGTTAGTATTTAATTAAAAGCGTTGTAAGAATTTTAGTTTGATTAAATTTTCCTTTTTCCCTTTTATATTTGCTCCAAAACTCCAAAAAACTGCATACCAATATTTTAAATAAAAGGTTATGTTTTTAATGAAAAAAAAATATCATTTTATCATCTTGGTGTGTCGTACTGTGAAGATATGGAATTAAGGAGTAGGGTATGCAATTAAGCTGGGAAGATATAGGGTAGGTAAATATAGGTGATAGGTACTCATATTAAAATTGCTATATCATTTTTAGGAAGCCGCCAATTTGTATAGAATTATGTCAATTATCTAAACATGCATTATTATCCAAAAAAAAGTGTTTTGCCCCAAATTTTAGCTTAATTGGCCATCACATAATGGATTACAATTTTACGTATAAGTTCTGTTTACAGAGGAACAGGTGAAAGTAAATAAAAGCATATAATAAAATGAATGAACAATGTGTACAACTTAGAATAATATTCGTTATTATTCTAAGGTATATAAGAAGATACGATAAGAGGAAATGAAATGCTGATATCATTTATAGCTACGAAAGAATATTAGACAAATGTCAAATTAATATATAATAATTTACGTAACATGCTTTCAACTATTAATGTACAAAAAGAAACCTTATATGAACTGCAGAGCAGCATATTACCTAAACGAACGTGCGTTTAATAACTGAGCAAGCATGCACACTTAATAAACAAATATTTGCCATTTTTAAAGTAATCAGATAAGGCAAAAACAAGAGTTGTCATAACCATCTACGGTTAACAACTACGTTTACAAAAAAAATGGGATTCAGAGATCAATGATTAATTTATTATCGGCGATGAATAAGCGTACATGGTCTTAAGCTTGCTACAATGTGGTATAAATATTACTATGCTCGGCATTTATCTAAATATAATAATTAAAAAAAACGATTCTTTTGCCTCTTAGCCCACAGAAAGCACACTATTGGGCTACGGCTTCCTCCGCAATGGGAGGGAAATTGAGCTATTCTACCGCGCTGGTCAGACATATTGGTATTTGGTGGTATAGGGTTTTATGTCAAATTATCCTACTCTTGCAATAGATATTGTGTGCACATTATATTTCTTAATCGTCTTTTACGAAACCCAAGCGCAAAGGGGTGGTGAAAAGGACTGTTATTCCGTCGCCACATTGATTAAAATATACAAACAAAAATCCTTAAAAAAAATGTAACAATACAACTCAAAAGGTTAACAAGTGGAAGTATCACATCAAGGCGCATGTTTAACATCGTTCCACAAACTGACGATGGCTGAAGAATAATCAGGCTATAGTGTTAGTAACGCAGGTAGGGATGTCCAAAATTATGAATTATTGAAAGGTGCCAAGAGAGTTGAAGAACGCGAACGGATGTCGCTATTTGACGTTTTCTGTTGCTGGACTAGGTCGAGAAGATGGTGATAGGCTGATAGAGAGAGATAAGCACAAGTTTAAATCCGTATAGAAATACCTTAAAAAACATTGAAATATCCCGTTTGGTGACGGATTACGAATATAGTTCCAGCCCTTACTTTTCCTGTAAGATTTGTGTGAGGAAATATGAAAAAAATCGGTTGTAGCATTCTCCTGGAACAATTGTAACATAAACGGTGAGCACAATTCCGTCTGCAACATGGTGGCATTATTCTCCCTTAGAGAAGTAGGTATATGTATATTTAATATCTCGGCTCTCTATAATCGATCTTTGTGCCTACTGTTGAATCTCGATTCCAATCCTAATTCCAATCGCAGCAGCAGTAATTTTATATTATTAAAATAAACATACAATTAAGTATTTTGTGAATATTTCAAGTGCCTACCTGTTGCCATTATCGATATTGGGCAAAAAAGGGCAAAAAAAATGCGTTTGTTGTATAAGAACCCCCTTAAATATTTATTTTATTTCATTTTTAACATTTGTTGTTATAGCGGCAACAGAACATAATTTGTAAAAATAATTATAACAACAATATATAATTTGTAAAAATTTCAACTATCTAGCTATCGTGGTTCTTAAGTTACAAACAGACGAACAGACAGCGAATTCTTAGCAATAGGGTCACGTTTTTACCCATTGGGCACGGAACCCTAAAAAGATACATTCAGGTAAGCAAACATATATCGTGTATAAGTAAAAATTATTTCGTTTAATCTAAAAATCGTTCATAGTTTTTCAGTGCCAAAAAGGAATGGGTCTGATTATATTGGTCAGGCTGTTACTGAGCGCCCACTCCCGGCCGCTATCCCACTACTGCCCGATACGGGGACTTTTGGCTGCTGGGTTTCCCCCCTGGCCCGGTTCGCCCCTCCTTAGCTAACCTGCATCCCCCAGACTCCTCCGGGGGATCCATATTAATACCGGGCTTAGTGTGGACGTCCAGTCAACATGGGCCACTCAGCACCAGAACTCCCGACCTCAAACCATCCTCCACACCCGACCTCCGAGAAGCCGGATTACAGGAGACGCCACGCTCCCAGTCGAAGAATTGTGTTAAATTATTGTACAGTTAGTGTCGAAAAATGTGTACTTCAAATTAATAGTTTTATAAAAATAAAATTTAGCATTATATATCTTTTTATTATTCTTGTATCTTTTTTAAAGCAATGTGTATATATTTTTCAAAAATTATAATGAAAATACACTAAATAACAATATTAATGAGCATATTCCACCTGTCGTTTTTAACCGGTACTAACAATATCAAAACTAGGTTATCGCGACTGTTTAATTCTTAGTTTAGCTTTATATTAAGAGATGGCGCCACTAACAAATTTAGTTACAAGGTCACTTAATTTTATCTAGAATTAATATCCACGCCACACCCATATTCATTTGAATCAGTCCTAGAGTGATGTTATAATCTTTTTAATAGTAAATAGTATATTATCTATGGACGTTATCGTGTACTACCTACTGTAAAATAGCCAATGAAGTGATTAGTATAGTTTTTTTTTGCGAATTAGCTATTCGATACATACATTTTTTCATACTTCAAACATTTAGACGTTGGCACATTTTTAATGATTGCTTTTTTGACACGCTTTGGTCTAGTCATAATACCCTATCCAGTTGCCCCGGGGATAGAAAGACGACATGCGGCCGTATGCTGGGGTTTTGATACAAGTACAAAGATACAAAGTTAATATTACACACACTATAATTTAAAACTAAGGAATTACGGGTGTTGCAAAAGATAATGAAACTCCTTCCCAAACTAGGCCATAGCCTGTATTATGAGCCAGTAACGGTGCTCAGCCAAAGAGATGAGTATTGTCACTCATCGCCAATTTAGCGAGGCATCGAAATCGATTCTTGACTTGGGTGGCTTGTTTATTACATACATAGATAAATCCACAGAAAAATTAATAAGATATTTCTGTGGGTAAATCTCACCAGAGTCTCTATTATGAATTTTGTAATGTAATACCTTAATGAGTTTAATTTAAAGTTTATCTTCCTCTTGTTAAAACATTTAAATACTTAGGTATTTAGATGACTGCTGTTAAAATTCATTTCACTACTAATTCAATTATGCCTTTTTAAATGTAAATATATCTCGATCTATTCATAGCGTTGCATTGTACTCATCAAGACCATTCCAATATAGCAGAAAAGGATGGGGTTCTCTTGTTACAATCATTATAAAAATAATAATAGCTTTATCTAATGTCCAATTAATTTAAATACAATTAGTTTTAATATTAGCACCTACTTAAATTGAATTTGCAAAAAACGGAGTAAGAATACAACTGACCACCTCCTTGCCCAGTCGAATTAGACGAAAAACGGACCAAATCCAGGAAAAATTATAAGTAGAATTTTTCCTTCGGAATTCGTTAGGGGGGTCACTGGGAGTCTACATTTAGGTTTTCGAATTCCCAGTGGTCTTGCGTTTTCTGCCATCTTGATTTTAAAAGGGTGGTTTTATGTTTTTTAAATAACTTGTTTATTTTCAATTTTACACGAAAAATGGTCATTACCAAAGTTGTTCAGAATTAAATTTCCTACAATTTTCGTTCTCATCATTTTTTCCGTAGGATCGATATTTCTCGATTCACACCCGAAAAGAAAGGGTGATTTTTGTTTATGTTTATGGAAATTTAATTCTGAACAACTTTGGTAATGACCATTTTTCATGTAAAATTGAAAATAAACGAGTTATTTAAAAAACATAAAACCACCCTTAAAATCAAGATGGCGGAAAACGCAAGACCACTAGGAATTCGAAAACCGAAATGTAGACTCCCAGTGATCCCCCCCCCCCCCCCTGACGAATTCCGAAGGAACAATTCTACTTATAATTTTTCCTGGGTCCAATCAATAATTCGTCTGGGCTAGTATAGAAAAAGAAGACTAAGGGATATTATCGATCCAACAGATCTCTTCTCGACCCAATAACTAAAATAACTTGATTATTATTATGTTATCTAGCATAATAAAAACCTTAAAGGAAATTTATACTAAACTAGCTGAAGTGTAGTTCTGTTAAAATAAAATAAAAGTAATTCTCCTTGAAACCGACAGCAGCGCCACCTACCCGGTCCAGTTGTGAATCTAAACCATTCTCGAATCCCTTCAACACACAAAAAATTTTATCAACATCGATCCAGCCGTTTCGGAGGAGTTCAGTGACATACACACGTACACGTGAAATATAATATAAAGATTAACACACATAACATTCATTTATATAAGTCAAATAGTAATATTGTGAATGTTGTCTGTCTATGAATAACATAAATTTGTCTTCACTTTTAATGGACCCCCTTCAGACTTAGAATATGGATTCAACACGTGTATAGTCTCTGAACGAGGCATCCTCAGGACAGTTCTTCTTCAAAATCGTTTGCTTTTCTCATTTCTGCGGCAAATTGCAATTAGAAGTACTAGAAGCAGCTCATCACATAGGAATAGGGAGACTTATTATATATCTTTTTCGATGTTAATCCCGTATTCCTTACCTTCTTGTGGTATATTGATTAATGGTGCGACTAATTGGTTTTCGCCTGCATTTTAAAATAATAATGGATATGCCACCATGTATCGCCTAATTCGATTTTAATTTTTAAGCTATTGACGATTTTTTTTTGGGGTTGGACCACTATCAGCGCACAGTGGGCCCACAGAGGGGCGGCAGGCGGCCCCGTAACCCATCCGAAAGCCCGTCGCCTTCGTCGTTGGGCCGACCACCGACAAGTTTCTTGTCTTCAGTGGTCGGCCCGACAGAATACCCTGAGGGGGTACCCTCTCCCGTCGACGTTTCCTTCCCGGGACGTCGGTCGCCGTCGTGAGGTCAGCCTCTCCGCGGGTGACGGACTAAAATCCCCGATCCGGTCACCCGCAGCCTCTGCTAGGCGCAATGTTATTGACGTACGACCAGACAAAAGTAGTAGATACATATAAAAAGACGTACAATGAATTGTTCTGCCACCAAAGACTAGGACTGCCGACAGCTAAAACTTGAAATTATAAACAAACAGTTGTTATTTTTGGATATTCAAATTAATTGTTTGATATTAAATTGAAATTAGTCACTTTAAACTTTTAGTTTAATATAGCTTTGACATTTAACGGCGAAGATACAAATACATACAATAGAGCTAAAGATGATGTTACGTTTAAATTAACAAATCACTTGACCATGTCGGTGATGACATGTACATATAGGTGACTTACATGAATTCACTCACCATTCAAGCCTGTCTATAGAAGTTTTCACTACAGAGTTAATGATGCGAGCGAAGCTTTAGTTAAATAAACCACATGCCGTTGTTCCTAATTTGTGTAGATTTGACGAGACTGTAAAACAGTCAAGCGCGCTATATGAGCTCAGAAGAGCAGAAGGCATGCTACAGTGAATGTGAACGGTCTTGTGTTGTGTTGTGTTACAAGTTTTTTTCTGTGATATAACAGTCAAGGTAAATTATAATTATTATGGACTAAGGTTAGATTAATTTAGTTATACATTTAAATTATTCGTCATACCAATAAAAAAATATTGAGATATTTACGCATTTAAAATTAAAATGATAGAATTGAGCAATAGCAATAACTCAAGGAATTGGTACCAGTGGTCAGTCTAAATGACAATGGGGAGGTTTATACTGCAGATTTATAGTCGTGCGATGCCTTATCGGATGTCACACACAGGCAATATGCGTCCAGGCACAACCTGAAATAAGGCATAATTAAGTTGAAATGATTAAGTTGTGCATTAGTGCATTTATTTTCTTGTTATTTGCATACCTTTGTTTGTCTTCCAGCAGTTTAGCATGTCTGTTTATATACTTGAAATATTAATTAGATGTTTTTAATACTTTCTTAAACTTCTTATAACGCTATAGGTATCAGATAATTTGATGATATTATATTTTTTCATGTGGATAATGAATATGAATACAATTCATGACCGTCTATCTAGCCCGTGGGTGTCGTAGAAGACGTCTAAGGGATTAAATATGCCTGTAACATTTATAGAAGAAAAGAGAACTAGAAATAAAATTCTATACCTACTAATCTGTCGGATATAGTATGCAAAGTAGTAGGTCCGTGTCCCAATTACAATAGTAGGTCTTTTGCGATGAAGGCTCTAGGCCAATAGTGCGGTGTATGTGAGCTAAAATAATATAGTTTTCGTTTTGTTCTATCTAACGTTTTATTATAACATTGTTTTTTTTTTTTTTTATTGCAAACGGTGGCAAACGAGCAAACAGAACACCTGATGGTAAGTGTTGCTGCCGCTCATGGACCTTTACAAGGCCGTTGCCTACCGCGAAGAAAGTGAAGGGAGTGTGAATGCGTGTATTGAGGCTCGGTGATACCAAAACCCTCCACACGCAAACACCCTCAGAATGTTGGGCTTCCGGCTCTCTCGCTCACCGAACGAAGCGCAGTAACAAATCGCTACTACTCGGACGTCGATTTTCTGCGAGAGTATGGTACTGCCCCGGACGGACCGGCCCGCGGCTGTAGACAGATAACTGTCGACAGTGTGGTTCTACCACTCTTCGATTATCATTGTGATACAATGATACTCATTGTGATAAGCTTCTAAGATAATGACATTCAGGCATATATTTTTAATATTATTTGTATGTCAGCTTCACGCATAAGTGCGACTTTATAAAATTATGAGACCCTTGAGCTGTATCGTGATTTTGACAAATAAGTGTCTTAAAGACATTTGATTTTGAATAATAAAATAAGCCTTGTATAAATAAAATACGTATCTAGGACGCTAACAAATGAAACAGCGGTAAAAATAATGAACAAGTATAATTTACTATTAAACTAACGGTTACTTTGACTCTGAAAGTGAGTGAGTCAGATGCATGCAATATCATATATCCAGTTAAGTCAGTCTTTTTGCATTACGAAAATTTCTACTGATAATTATAAAATTCATCTACATCTTTGCTCATATATGCTTCACTGCTAGCTTCCTGTCTCATCCGTAATAGGAGGGAAATAGACCAACCATACCGCACTCGGCAGACGATTCGGCATAAGCTTTTTTGAAGTGAAACTTCTTTAGAATCGTAGTCATTTCAAATTCGATAAAACGAAAAAGCGAGTCCATAGAGACACAAACACACGTAAATATATAGGATTCAGCCGGCGAGAGAATGAGATAAAGGATGAATCCTTCATCAAGGATGAAGGATAAAGGAGTTTCACTTCTGATATGCGTACTTTGTACACTCTTTTTTACCAATTGCCTTCTCTTGCATAGATGTTACATGTATATTATATACTAGCAATCCGCCCTCGCTTCGCTTCGGTTATAGGTTATAATCGTTTTACCCGCGTAGTTCCCGTTCCCGTGGAAATACCGGGATAAAATATAGCCTAGTTTACGCCCTGATGTTATAGCTTTCCATTGGTGAAAGAATTTTTGAAATCGGTCCAGCCGTTTTGAAGATTACCCGGAACAAACAGACAGACAGACAGACAGACAAAAATTTTTTAATTGCTATTTTAGCCATAGGTGTCGTGCAAATAACCGTGTGAGCATGAAAAAAGCCTATTATTTTGACATTACAAACAGACACTCCAATTTTATTTATTGGTATAGATTTTATCGACTTTTACGAGACTCATGGGCAAGAAAGAGGGTGGTGAATTGTATTCTTACTTCTATAACCACACAGAATGTAATAAAATTTAAAACGTCTAAAATTATTGATAACTGTTATAAGCTGCGGATGTTGTTTTATCTTTCACCGGTGACTTGCATTTTTAGCAAAATTAGCATTTCAAATTGGCATCTCCGTAAACGTGTATATCCCGACGTCGGTCGAGGAGAGGGTACTCGTCAGGCGTATTCCGTCGGGCCGACTACTGACGATAAGTCACCCTGCACCGGTGGTTGGCCCAATAACGAAGGCGACGTCCCCTGGGTGGGTTACCGGGCCGCGCACCGCCCCTTTGTCGCTCCGGACGGAGCCGGGCGGCGGGTGCGCCGACTGTAGCAAGAAAAAAAGACGTGTGTGTGTGTGTATATATGCAAATAGATAAAATAATTCAATTTTATAAATAATGAAGAATCTCTAGAGATACCTCAATTTTAGTACAGTGACATATCCATTGGTTTATATCATTAGGTAGACCTAGAATTTAGGTGCCATTAGTGAAACGCATAATGATCACTTATAGGACGTAAAACTCATGTGGTGATGCTAAAAGAATATAAGAAATAAATAAAGACTAAAAGAAATAGGGAATCGTGGCTTCTAGAAGATTGAGAAGCATTTTTGTTCGGAATACTCAAATCCGAATAGCAAGCGTATCTATCATCCTTGCTAATATTATAAATGCGAAAGTAAGTTTGTTTGTTACGCTTTCACGCTTAAACCACCGGACAGATTTCAAAAATTCTTTCCGCAATGGAATGCTATAATATCAGGGGGTAACATAGGCTATATTTTATCCCGGTATTCCCACGGGTACGGGAACTACACCGGCTACTGAAACCGAAGCGAAGCGAGGGCGGGTTGCTAGTGACAAAATAATTACCCGTATAGCACGATACGCTAATGGCTACATGGATGAATAACTTTTAACTTATATTACGTTACTAAATTGCTACAAAATAATGGTTCACGTTTCGCATGTACTTGAAAACTATTCGCGAAGGTTCACAACAAAAAAAATGTGGCGGATATTTATTTAGAGATGATAAAAAAAAAGTATTATGTGTAGTGTTATATTACGCATGAATCACTTTGTTTTGGTCTCAGATTAGTGCCTTAGTACTTTTATAACTATACCTACCTATTATATTAAGAGTTATCATCGTCTCAGCTCATATACATCCCAGTGTTGGGCTCGAATCTCCTTCACAAAAGGAGGGAAATTGATCTACTAAACCACGCTGATCAAACGTTGGTATAAAATTTTATATCTAGTTTTTCTTATCTAGCTACATGGTACATGCACATTATATGCCGTGGTCGCCTATTACGACACCCTCGGGTAAGATAGGGCTGGTAAATTGTATTCTTACTCCGTCATGACACAACATTTATAGGAGTAATGTCAGAGTCCAATATCTTTTGAGTGTTGACGGAGTAAGAATATAATTCACACCTCCTTCTTGCCCGTAGAAGTCGTAAAACGTGACTAAGAGATATGTAGCAGTACCTGTGCAAGACAAGGAATATTAACAATAACACCCGGCTGACCAGGGTGGTATAGGTCAATTTCCCTCATTTTGAGGAGGTTCGAGTAGTGGGATGTATATAACCTGGGATAATGATGACGATAATCTACACTAATACATATTATAAAGAGGAAAGATTTGTTTGTTTGTATTGAATAGGCTGCGGAACTACTGGACCGATTTTAATTCTTTCACCAATGAAAGGCTATAATATCAGAGAGTAACTTAAGCTATATTTTATTGCGGTATTCCCCCGGGAACTGGCACTACGGGGAAAAGGCTACTGAAACCGAAGCGAAGCGAGGGCGGGTTGCTAGTGATGAATATTTTTAAAACCTTATAAACACCAACTGCAATTTTCAACCCTTTTAGAATAAGCATGATAGTTATAGCAGTATTCTCCCTAGTGATGGATGAAACACTTTATTACGTCATTGCGACTAAGATCGAAATTTTGATAAAACTATATCATAAACAAATAGGCACACCTAGACTTTGCTTAAGTGTAAACTGCCAAAACATATTAAAATACTATACCGATGAATAAGCGACATTTGTCATTTATTCATTAGTGTTTTATCACATAGTACTTCGTCCGCTCTGTTTGCAATGTTTACAATATTTGTATTGTAGAGTGTTTCAAAGCTAAATTCAGCCTCGATTTTTCACCCTTAGGGAGAATATATATAACAATGTTTATTGCCGGGGTGTCGAAGAGGTCGGTATCCGAAAGGCCGGCCGGTCGGACCAGTGGAGAGCCCGCAGATTGGACGCAGTGTGTCCAGACCATAACCTACCAAAAAAAATACAAAAGAAACATATATACAGGCTGTATCAGGTTATGGGGCAACTGGTCAAAAGGAAGCTAGGCAATGGTGGTAGGAACCCATGAAAAAAATTTAAACGCAAAATATCGATTCGTTAAGGAATTAGAAACATGTAAAGTTTTCAATTTTGTCATCGCTTTTTCGTGTAAATCCAATTGAGATGTATAAAGTCAATGATACTTAATACGCAACATATTCATACTTTGTTAAATATTCATTAGAAATTGAATAAATCAATGATTACGTTCGCATAAGCAAGACAAACTTCGCTTTAAAACAGCTGATCGGCCGATGACCGTTGACGGCTCGCCGTTGTTACCTACGCTCATTGAAGCGTTTGCGCAATTCTAGGTATGAATGAATGAAATTATACTGTCGAAGCTTTACATGCCTACATGTATTCTGTCTGTACATGCCTACATAATACGTAACATTAAAGGCGTAGACTCTTAGACACATTTTTTTGAAATCACTATAACTTTTATGTTATATTGTTTTTTGTGTAATATACATTCTAATTACGATCTATGACCGCTAAACTACAACATACTCGAACAGTTGTCCTATAACCTGATACACCGAGATATATATATATATATTAGGGTAGTTAATCTGAGGGGCGCGGCCGGAGCACCTCCTCGTGGTGCTCCCTGGTAACGTCCATTTGGACGTCATGCGTCCATTTGGACGGCCAAGATTCCAGCAGGTGGGGGTCTCCGCGTGCGGCTCTGGTGGCAGAGCGCACGGCGGATCTGACCCGGGGCCAATGGGGCGGATGTGCCTCATGGCACTCCGTCGCCAGGGACGGTTGCGTCACGGCCCGGGGGCGTGACGGGTCGGTCGCTCGCGAGCGGCCAGACCCGGAAGGCCCAAACCGTAATCCTGAGCAGGGGGGTCAGGACCGGGGGTCTTCGGATCGCGGGGAAGAAAACCCCTATAAAAAATTACCCCTAATCCTAAGTTTGGCCACTCGGCGAGGGGATGAATGGTTGGTGGGTTAAAAAGCGCGCGAGCGTCCAGCCGTTAGAGTGGTAGTCGAGGCAAGACTTAAAAACGTCCAACAATATGGCAGAAGTGAATACAAGTAAGACTTCACCAGAGGGTCCCGGCCAAGCCGGGGAATCCCTTGCTGTGCCGGTGCTTGCGCGTGACGTCCATTTGGAGTCGCGCCCAAGTTCCGGCACGGTCAGTCCCCAGTCGTATGGGTGGGGGACAACTACTGCCCTTACTGCCGAGAGCCCGGCACAACATCCTGAGGCTCACCGGGGGGAGGTGAAAGGGAGAGAGGAGGTGGAGAAGAAAAAGGTAAAGCAGAAGAAGGGGAAGAGGAAGCAGAAGCGTACCGTCCAGGTGCGAGCCCGCATTGAGGCTGCAAGGTCGAAGGCGTGGCGGGAGCGGCAGAAGGCGGCTGGTATGGCTGAGTGCGACGAGGGTGGCAGCACTGCTGCTGCAGAGCCGTCGCAGGACGAGGGCGGCGAGGCCGCAGGACCGTTCACGATGAGACAAGGCGGAGGGAGCGACTCCGAAGAGTGGAGCGACTCCGACCGGTACAGCTCGGAATTGAAGCTGTTGAGCGACGAGGGTAGCACTGCTGCAGAGCCGTCGCGAGACGAGGGCGGCAGTGCCACAGGGCCGTCGGAGGAGGAGGCGTTCATGGCCTCAGAGATGTCGGCGGACGAGGGCGGCAATGCCACAGAGCCGTCCGCCGACGAAAGTTGCACCGACCGGATGCAGGTCGGCCAGAGCAGGGACGAGGGCGGGGGATGCGCCGCAGGTCCGTCCGCTAGGAGTAGGATAGGGACGATAGGCGGGCCGTCAGTTGAGGAGCTCGCGGGTAGGCCGTCGTTGTCGAGGAAGGTAATGCAGGCTGCCGAGAGGACCACCACACCGATGGGTGCCAGGAAGGAGAGGGAGGAGGCCCTCTCCCCGAGCGTCCGGAAGCGCCCCCTCAAGGGGGGCAGCTCGAACACCGACTCGGAGGGGAGTACCACCATGCCTCCTCCCAAGGTCCCGACCATGCCCCGTGGGCGCAGAGGTCGTGGATCGGCGAGGCCGGGGACGCCGGTTCCAGCTGACTACAGTGGCGGGGTGGTGGCCCTACAGGCCGCGAACGCCCGCCCTAGTGAGGAGGTCTCCGGCTTGCGCGAACGCAACCGCAAGCTGGAGACGGAGCTATCGGCGGTGCGACGGAAGAACCGCGGGTTGGCCAAGGAGATGGCCGACCTGCGGGCCCAGTTCGCGCGCCTGGCGCCGGCCGCGCCGCCGGTGCCGGCCTCGCCATCGAAACGGGCTGCGCCGGGGAGGGCGGGCCCGTCGTCTACGTCCGTGGCGCCGGCTGCGCCCGTCGCGGCTGCTGCGCCGGCTGCGCCCGTCGCGGCCTCGGCGCTTCCTCCCCTCGTCGTGGTCCCTCCGCCGCCTCGTGGCCGCGGGAGACCGTGGAAGGGGGAGGAGCCGCCGCCCGACGAGGTGCACGGCGTGGCGGAGTCGGCGGTACGCGTCATCTTAGCCCGAGTAGGGGTGATGGTGGATGCGCATATCGCCGCCGTAGCGGCCAGGCTCGCGCCTGAGCCGCCCCTCCGACCGCCGCTCGCCGCGGACGGGGCGTGGCGACCGCAAGCGTCAGCTCCCACCCCGCTGCCCTGTCAGGGTGGCCACGTGGTGAGCTACGCAGCGGCCGCGGCTGGGCCCAAGGGGGCCAAGAAGGCCGGCAAGGTGCCGGCTCCCGCCAAGGCCGGGCCGCGACCGGCGCCAGCGGCTGCACCGCAGGCGCCGGCCAGTGCACCCGCGACCGCTCCTGCTGCGCTCAGCGCTGCTGCCAGGCTCGAACAGGGCTAGCAGGTGGCTGAGTGAAGCAGGAAGGCACGCGGCCAGAAGCGGAGAGCGGCGGCCAAGAGTGCCGCCGTGGCCGCCGCTCCCCAGGCGGGAGCCGGCAGAAAGGGGAAAAGGTCGCGCAGGGGCCTCAAGTTGCCGAAGATGGCCGCGGTGGTCATCACCGTGCTGCCTGAGGCGGCTGAGAGGGGCCTCAACTATGAGGCCGTCCTAAAACGCGCCCGGCGGGAGCTGGACGTCTCCGACATCGGGGACGTGGAGGCGAGGACCCGCAAGGCCCGGACAGGGGTTCGAATACTCGAGTTCCCTGGGGCCGAGGGCGCGGAGACGGCCGATAGTTTGGCCACGATGTTGAGGGGGCTGTTCGGGCCGGAGGATGGTGTCCAAATCGCCAGGCCTGTCAAGTGCGCAGAGATGCGCCTGACGGGCTTGGACGATTCCGTGACGGTGGAGGACGTCCGGGAGGCCATTATGGCGCGTATCGGATGTGCCTCGGACACCGTCCGGATTGGCACCATCCGCACTGGTCCGGGCGGCGTCGGTGCTGCCTGGGTGCAGTGTCCGGTGGAGTCGGTCAAGCAATTGGCCGACTCAGGCAGGCTCCTCGTGGGCTGGAGCTCGGCGCGGGTAACCGTGCTAGAGCCCCGGCCCGCAAGGTGTTACAAATGCAGGGCGGTCGGGCATACCCGACCGACATGCAAAAACTGCTTTGACTGCAGTGGGCTATGTTTCCGTTGCGGTCAGACCGGACACCAGGCAGCATCGTGCTCTGCGGTGCCTCACTGCCCTGCGTGTGCGGCAGGCAATAGGCCTGCCAAACACCGCATGGGCTCTGGGGACTGCAGACCCCCGGCATCGGCCCCGAAGGGGCGGGACGGCCCATCGACCGGGCCAGTCCCCGCTCCGAGCGCGGCCCGATCGCCCGTCAGCGCGGAGGAGGTGACGATGGATGCGGACCGTTAATGGACCCCGTATCCATTCGTCTCCTCCAGGCCAACCTCAACCACACCGCTGGTGCGCAGGACGTGTTCCTGCAAGCCATGGCGGAGTGGTTGATAGGAGTAGCCGTAGCCGCGGAGCCGTACGTGATGCCCGACCGGCCTAACTGGTTGGGTAGCACCGATGGCACCGAGGCAATCGTCGCCTCCACGTCATGGCCTTCGTCGCCTCTGACCCTTAGGGACAGGGGCGTCGGATACGTCGCGGCGGACTGGGGGGAGATTACGCTCCTCGGAGTCTATCTCTCCCCTAACTGGAGTGTGACCGATTTCGAGGCCTCCCTCACCATCATGGAGGCCTCGTTACGGCGAATGACATCGCGCCAGGTCTTCGTCTTGGGGGACTTCAACGCCAAGTCTGTGGCGTGGGGGTCTCCCCGGACGAACGACCGAGGACGGGCGATCGAGGAGTGGGCGGTGGCACTGGGCCTCTGTTTGCTGAACAGGGGCTCGGTGCATACGTGCGTGCGACAACGGGGCGGGTCGATAGTGGACCTTTCGTTCGCTAGCCCCGAGGTCGCCGCACGCGTGGGGAGCTGGTGCGTCGTGGAGGAGGTGGAGACCTTGTCGGACCACCGGTATATCCGGATGGAGGTCTCCCCGGCAATCCCGACATCCAGCAGGGGTCACGGGGCGAATGGACGTCCTGCGTTCCCGCGATGGGCTGTGGGTCGCTTAGACCGGGACCAGCTGGCGGAGACAGCCATCGTTTACTCGTGGCTGTCCTCTGCCAACCAGTCGGACGGGGTGGACGCCGAGGCTGGCCGCATCCGCAGTGCGTTGACGCAGGTCTGTGATGCGGCCATGCCCCGGGTACGGCGTCTGCCCCCGAGGAGGGGGGTCCACTGGTGGTCCCGGGAGCTGGCGGATCTCCGGGCCGTGTGTATCCGCGCCCGGAGGGCCTATACCCGCAGCCGGCGGCGCCATCGCGATGCGGAGCGGGAGGCCGTGCTTTATGAGGGCTACCACAATGCGCGGTCGGCCTTCAGGCTGGCCGTCCGCTCCGCCAAGGACGTCAGTCGGCAGGAGATGCTGGACGGTCTCGACCGTGACCCCTGGGGACGCCCCTATCGCGCGGTGCTGAATAGGCTACGTGCGCGGGGCCCTCCCCTCAACGAGACTCTCCAGCCCGGCCTTCTCACCCGGGTCATCGAGGACCTATTCCCGCGGCGGGCGGAACACACGCCTCCGGTCATGGCTCCGCCAGACACTGACCGGAAGGCCGACGACGACAGTGTTCCGCCCCTCACGGAACCCGAGATGGGGGTGGCGGTGACGCGCATGCGAGCAAAGTCTACCGCCCCCGGACCCGACGGTGTTCCTAACCGTGTGCTGGCCCTGGTCCTCGAACACCTCGGACCCCGCCTCAGGGGGCTGTTCGACGCGTGTTTAGCGTCCGGACGGTTCACTGGGTGCTGGAAGGAGGGAAGGCTGGTGCTCCTGCCGAAGCCAGGACGGTCTCCGGAGTCGCCTTCGGCCTACAGGCCTATCGTGCTGCTCGATGACACGGGCAAGCTACTGGAGAGGGTGGTAGCTGCCCGCATCGAGCGCCACCTCGTCGCCACGGGGCCCGATCTGTCGGACGCCCAGTTTGGGTTTAGGAGGGGTCGTTCGACGATCGCGGCTCTGTTGCGCCTGAGGGCCGTGGCGACTGAGGCCGTCACCGGCGGGGGAGTGCTGTTGGTGGTGTCCCTAGACATCGCCAACGCATTCAATATTCTGCCATTCAGCTGCATCAGGGAGGCGCTCCGGTATCACGGGGTGCCAGTTTACCTGAGGCGGCTAGTGGCAGACTATTTGGAGGGGCGCAGCGTCCTCTGCACCGACCGAGCAGGGGACGTCGTGCGAACGCCCATGACGTGCGGTGTCACACAGGGGTCGGTCCGCGGACCCACCCTGTGGAACATCGGCTACGACTGGGCGTTGAGGGGGAGCCTCCCGCCCGGGCTGGGCGTGATTTGTTACACCGACGACACGCTCGTCACAGCCCGCGGTGGGACGCTAGAAGAGGCGGTAAGCCTGGCGACCTCGGGTACCGAGGAGGTCGTCAGACGGATCGAGGCGCTGGGGTTGAGGGTCGCCCTGGACAAGACGGAGGCCCTCTTGTTCCATGAGCGCACTATGAGCCCTCCCATCGGCGTCTCGATCACCGTCCACTCGGTCGACATCAGCATCCGGGCCCATATGAGGTACTTGGGCCTAGTGCTCGACGGGCGATGGTGGTTCCGGGAGCATTTCCGCAGGCTCGCTCCGCGGCTCGTCGGCGTGGCGTCCGCCCTATCGTGGCTTATGCCGAACGTGGGCGGACCGAGCGCTGCGTGCCGACGGCTGTACGCGGGGGTCATCCGGTCGATGGCCCTGTACGGCGCACCGGTGTGGGCGGGGTCCATGACCGCCCGACTTAGGGCCCTTCTGTGGCGACCACAGAGGGTCACGGCGGTCTGGGCCATCCGCGGATACCGCACGGCTGCGACGGAGGCAGCGTGCCTATTGGCCGGGACTCCCCCGTGGGACCTGGAGGCGGAGATGCTCGCCGGACTATATCGGCGGGTGACGGGGGTGCGAGCGGAGGGCGGTGTGGTCTCGTTAAGGGATCTCACCGCCTGGCGCGTCGACGCCCGCCGAGACGTCATCGCCCGTTGGGCAGTCCGGCTGGAGTGGCCTCGGTTCAGGGTGCGAACCGTGGAGGCCTTCCGGCCGGTGCTGATGCAGTGGTTGGAGAGGCGGCACGGGGTGCTTTCCTTCCGACTGGTGCAGGTTTTGACGGGGCATGGGTGCTTCGCCAAATACCTGCACAAGGTCGTTAGGAGGGAGAGTACACCGTCCTGCCACCACTGCGATTGCGACGAGGACACGGTGCGCCATACGCTCGAGGCCTGCGGGGCTTGGGCAGTGCAGCGCTGTGAACTCGTCGCAATCATCGGTACGGACCTGACGCTGCCGGCTATCGCTAGGGCGATGGTCGACAGCGTCGGGAATTGGGACGCGGTCGCAGCCTTCTGCGAGACAGTGATCTCGCGGAAGGAGGCGGCGGATCGCCTGCGTGAGGAGCGCAGCCTCGATGAGGAGATCCGCCGCCGGCGACTGGGGCGGCGCAGGCGCAACTATCTGCGCCTCATGCCGCCCTAGCCGAGGCCGCGGGTGACGTGACCGGGGATTAGTCCGTCACCCACCGAGAGGCCGACCGCGTGAGGAAAGACCGACGTCCTCCCCGACTCCCCGAGGGGGGGACGTCGGTCGATGGGAGGAGAGGGATGGTACCCCAATAGGGGGTATTCCTTCGGGCCGACCACTGACGACAAGTTAACACTGCTCCAGTGGTCGGCCCAACGACGAAGGTGACGTGGTTTTCGGGTGGGTCGCGGGAGTTGCGTGCTTAAGCCCCTCTGTCGCCCCGGACGGAGTAGTGCGGAGGCGCGCCGACCGCGGCCCACCCACAAAAAAAAAAAAAAAGGGTAGTTAATCTACATATAGAAAAAATAATTCTCACCAAGTTTGAGCTCTTAATATTAATTTTAAGTACTTACAATTTAAATTTAAAGTTTTACCATTCAAAATGCATGTAAAAGTATCTTTTTTTTTTTTCAAATTTCTAATGCTTACCTGGATTTTACAATATTGCAAATCGGTTTGATGGAACTTGTGGGGAATTTCACACTCTTCAAAATAGTCTTAGTGTTTTTTTGTGTAACTCGCACTGGTTCATCAGTAGGAGCCGTCAAAGTACAGTTTTTGAAAAAAATACATTTTCTTTTAATTTTTCGAGCAAACCGCCAAAAGTAGGAAGAAAAAAAGAACTAAAAAAAATTATCCGACCAATATTTAATGAATTTACAGCCATTTTTATACCGAAAAATATAAGAAATGTAAAAACCCGCCCTCGCTTCGGTTTCCATCGCCTTACCCGCGCAGTTTCCGTTCCCGTGGGAATACCGGGTTAAAATATAGCCTATATTACTCCCTGATATTATAGCTTTCCAATGGTTAAAGAATTTTTGAAATCGGTTCGGTGGTTTAAGCGTGAAAGCGTAACAAACAAACATACTTACTTTCACATTTATAATATTAGTAAAGATTAAAAACCAGCAAATGCCCGCATTTTCAGCCGCGTAATTTGCGTTACCGTTGAAATATCACCATTAAACATAGCCTATGTTACTCGCTGATATTCTAGCTTTCCATCGCTGAAAAAATTTTAGAAATTGGTTTAGAGCTTTAGGCGCAAAAGCGTAATAAACAAACAAACTTGCTTTCTTACTTTATTTATAATATTAGCTAGGATGTGTTAATCACCTCTTTAATTTAAACCTAACTTTTGTAAACAGTGCCATGTTTACAAAGTTCTTTTTTAATTCTGAGCTTTATGTCGTCTAGACGGAGCTATATTGTATTTAGTATGATGTAATAGTCTCTAATCACCGGACAATTAAGGCGCTCCTTACACCTTATTTGTCAAATTGTGGAAGAGTTTTATAGTTTATAAGTTACTAGCTTTTGCCCGTGGACTCATCCGCGCAATCTAAAAATAATATTATTTATCAAAGTACCCTAATTAGTTTTCGAAAAAAAAAAGTATCATCTATCTGCATGTAAAAGCTCGGTCAAAATCTGTTTGAGAGAATAGACGCCACAATTTTACATACTGGTTAAGACATAACTACGATGACGTAGTCGAACAGAAGAACAATTTACTTTAAGACTTTGAAAAAATTATAGTCCATAAAATATAGCTTGATCTCTGTGACAGATGTCAACGAAACCAACGAACTGAATTTGAACCAGCGACATGTTTACAATTTCATTTTGTATAAAATATATTTTCATTCTTTTCGTGCCAGTTTTATTGCAAATGGATTGCAATATATTATAAATATAAAAATATTAATATTCATGCCTAAAATGTACCTCGTAAGTATTGAAATACCTAGCTAACATTTTATACATAAATGACGCTTACGCACGTACAAGGTCATACTGAACTGAAAATAAAAAGGAGACGGGACAGTCTATATAAGTACGTAAATCGATAACCGATCTTTATTAAATTATTCATAAAAGAAATAAACACAATACAGTACCTAAACAAAACTATCAACATATTTTTTACAATTAAAACAGACAGTTACATTATAAAATACATAAACTGAATTAATTAATCATTAAAAAACTGCTTTACGTCTCAGAGTAAATATTAATATTATGTACGCATTATTGTCAATAAACTAGACATATTTATTTATAAAAAAGTCGTAATTGATCGATTGATCTCAAAAAATGATAAATGTTCTAGCAAGAACGCTCCAGTGATGACAATAATAGTGACCTAGACCTTGATTGTAACTCCTTTTGAATAATTAAAACAGTCGAAAAACAGTTTCTGTTTGAAATAAATTCAAAAAGATTTTTATTGATTGTATTTTAATTATAATAGAAAATTACAATTACAAAAATAGAGAGTTTTATCGATAAAAAACTACGGACTTTATCGTAAGCGTGACAGCACTAGGGACAACTGTCACAGAGATCATCCTATATTTTATGCACTATAATAGCTTTATTTTGTGTAATATATTTTACGTATTATATAATAACGTACAATAAATACTTATTAGCATAATAACAATAATAGAACAAAATATGACTACCTCGTTTAACAAGTTAAATGCCTTGGTTTATTATAAAAACAACAACTTGTGAAGTAATTCAGCACCGATAGCATAATCGTTAAGATACAGACCTACCGTGCCAGTGTCGAGGATTCAAATCCTACGCAAGACAACTCTTTGTGCGATACAAATTGTTGTTTCGAGTCTCGATGTATGTGTCCGTTGAATTATATGTTTGTAATGTTCCCAATTGCAATACAAGGATTATTACCTCAGTGTAGGGCGTTGTCTTTAAAAAATAACGATTAACAAGGAATACATCATCATTTCAGCTCATAGACGTACCACCACAGAAATATTAATACTTATTAATTTTTCTATGCGTACCACTGCCAGGTCTCCAGCCTTTTTCGCAATAGGAGAGAAATTGACCTACTATACCACGCTGATTAGACGTGTTGTTATAGGGTTTTAGGGTGGCGGAGTAAGAGTCCAATTCACCACTCCTTATCTTACCCGTGGATATCGTAAAAGACGACTAAGGGATATAATATGCACATAACATCTGTGCAAGAGAAGAAACACTCGAAATGAAACCTTATACCAACATGTCTGACTAGCATAGTATAGTAGATCAAATTCCCTCTGAATGTGGAGGAGGCCCAAGCTCAACAGTGGGTCGTATGTGGGCTGCGACGATGATGATGATCTTAACTACACCCGACCGCTAATAAGTACATACTCGTATATATGAAGTTAAATTTCAATTAGTAGAAGATTACAAATTAATAGAAGAAAATATTTATAAAACTTTAATAAACCATATTTCAACGTTTTATTCTTCTTATATGTGTATCAATATGCTAGATGTAAGTATTTTATTACTAGCAACCCGCCTTCGCTTCGCTTCGGTTTCAGTCGCCTTACCCGCGTAGTTCCCGTTCCCGTGGGAATACCGGGATAAAATATAGCCTATGTTACTCCCTGATATTATAGCTTTCCATTGGTAAAAGAATTTTTGAAATGGGTTCGGTGGTTTAAGCGTGAAAGCGTAACAAACAAAGAAATAAACTTACTTTCGCATTTATAATATCAGTAAGGACGTAAATGTGAATCCTTCTTATATGAAATTTGGCACAATTAAAGTTTATATGGAAATGACGCAGAAAGAATATTCTTTCGTTTACCAGTTATCATCGCTGCAAGAATAGAGTAACTCCAAACATCCAAGCGGTCCCCGTCCAAGCAACGTGGTTTTATTAAGCCAACTTTTCTATAATTTACTGGTTCACTACAATAAATATTAATTTGTGTATTCTCAATACCAAATCTAGAAAATTAAATTATAACGATGATTTTTTAATTAATAATTTAATCAAATAAAAATTGTAGATAATTAGTCTACGAAAAGCCTTGAGTTCATAAGCGAACATATGAATGTTTTTAATCTCCCGTTCACGAGAAATGTTCAGGTTTTTTCTTTTAAAGAATCCGTACGGAAGTAAACTTTTATACCGTGGGGGACTTTATGAAAATATTAATTATATCTTTAAAGATATAATAACCAGACAGTAATTACACCCACAAATGAAAACAAATTTTCATGCATCGTAAAAGTAATTGTCCGGTTTGAATCTTTGAATCGAACACGTCAAACGTGTACCTTATAATGCCAAATTCTTAAAGAACGTCGATAATCTACACCACCACATTATTATTTACCGACATGTTGGAATTAATTTAGAGCTGTTGTTGTTAATAAAATAATGACAGCACTGTGTAGTGATTAAGATTGCGTCATTCTATGTTAAGTGCCATGGATTCACGTCCTATACAATACAATACATTATGCGATATACAAATTGCTGTTCCCAACGACGAAGACGACGTGCTACGGGTGGGTCATGAGGCCGCCCCTCTGTCGCCCCGGACGGAGCCGGGCGAGGGTGCGCTCAACATAGGCCACCGTAAAAAAAAATTATTGTTATGAGTCTGGGTGCAATTTGTGTCCGTTAATATGTTTGTAAACTCCTCCTTAACACGATGATTCCTATCTCTTAGAGTAGGGTGCAGTCTTTTACAACACAAAAGATAAGAAGACGTGTTTGTGTGTATAAACATCTGAAGCGTACACCACCAACGGCGACCAAGTCAGCAAAACTCGGACAAATGCATCGATATATGATAGCAAAACTGTGTATGAATTCGATAAGAGGTTATCTGATTTAACCAAACAGATGAGGCCAGCCATTCTCTTCAAATAGCAGAAAAAATAAGGTTTTGAGTGCTGCATGACTTAAAGAAACATTCACATAACCTAAATGTCTTTATTCAAAAGGGTCTCTACAGATTATGACAACTCATCTTACTCTGTCCTACTGTCCTCTTTTACGTACAAATGTACTTCGTTACGATATTGTACTAAAGACCATACAACAAACATTGATGTGTATTGAACTAGTAGATATGTGGAACACATCTTGTGAATCGCTGTCACTCATTACTTAGACTGTGATCTAAAACCGTTATATTGTACCGTAATGTTAGCATACTTACCAAGGATAATATTGACCTACTGCGAGTTTCTTTGCAGCATGCATATATGCATACGGTATTTAATATATGGGGGGCAATTCGCGTTATACGAATAGATTAAGAAATCGAGATTAAAAATTCCTATTCGTACTTTTCACAAAAGGAATTTTTGTGCCAAAACCGCTTGTGAGCAGGGTTGTTATGTCATTGAAGACTTATCTTCTAGTGAAATTATAATAATAATCTTTATTAAAACCATACATTTGACACTTACATGGGTGTCTCTGCCTCTTGAATTAGGTAATACCTGTGTCTCAAGTGGTAATTCCTTCCCGAAATATATAAGCATAATCATAGAATTATTTTGCAGTGACAGAATTACAAGGTAGGTACTATTAATATGCTAAGGTTGTAAAGATAATAAAAAAAAATACGTGTAATAACAACTTCAGAAGATTTAACATGAATGTGTGCGCGTACCTTTTTATGTATGGGTGTCATGTTGATTTTTTTATATGAAATTAAAATTAATTTTCTAATATATGGTTTGAAAATCAATGCCTATTATGCAAGCGCATTCCCAATCTAAGTCAAGTCCAGTATCACTTTGTTTTTACTTGCTTTTTGTTAATTTTGTGTTTTATTTTATAACAAACAAAGATCTTTTCTATCTATTCCAATGGAATATGGTATGAATATGGTATGGAAGCTAATTGTGTTCAATGTTTATTAATGTTTGGATTAGAGACGTGAAAACGTGATAAGGGTGGACTTGAGTCTTAAAGGCTATTTAAGGTGTATCAACGGTCTTGTATTAAATAGAATTTTAGTAGATGCTTTAGTAAGTAATAGATAACTTATTGATTTAATGGCATATTGATATCTAAATATCTGGTTGGCCGAGCTTCGCTCGGTATATTTTTATTGTATTTTTGCCGAACTTATTTAGATATATATTAATAAAAAATAAAATAATGTAAAAAATATCAAAAATTACAAAAAGAGAATAATAATAACACCGAGATTCGATCCCACGCTTGAATGCCAAAACAAAACAAAAAGAAAACTGGACAACTTCCCAACTGAGCTATTATAACTCTTGACGTTGTCGGCGAAATTTGTATTCATATTCTTTTAAAATTTAATGTCATTGTATTGTTTTGCTAAAAACACTGACAAAACAATATTTTCTATAAATAAAACCTAGCTAGATCGATTTTTAGGCTCCGAAACCTCTAGTATGCCAAGTTTCATCAAAATCGTTGGAGCCGTTTCCGAGATCCCGAAAAAAAAAATATATATATATAGTTTTGCTAAAAACACCGACAAAACAACATTTTCTATAAATAAAACCTAGCTAGATCGATTTTTTGGCCCCGAAACCTCTAGTATGCTAAATTTAATGAAAATTGTTGGTGCCGTTTCCGAGATTCGAGATCCGAGATGATTATATATATATACTAGCAACCCGCCCTCGCTTTGCTTCGGTTATAGGTTAGGTTAGTCGTTTTACCCGCGTAGTTCCCGTTTCCGTGGGAATACCGGGATAAAATATAGCCTAGTTTACGCCCTGATATTATAGCTTTCCATTGGTGAAAGAATTTTTGAAATCGGTCCAGCCGTTTTGAAGATTACCCGGAACAAACAGACAGACAGACAGACAAAAAATTTATAATTGCTATTTTAGGCATAGGTTTCGTGCAAATAACCGTGTGAGCATGAAAAAAGTCTATTATTTTGACATTACAAACAGACACTCCAATTTTATTTATTGGTATAGATATACAAGAATTGCTCGTTTAAAGATATAAGATAACGGCTTATTCGTCACCAAATATTAGCTTTATTCAAATTAAAAACCGACATAGAAATAGCACAGTATTTTAAATTTTAAAAGAATAAGGAATTCTGTTTTTAGTGTAGTCACATAATAAGAATACAATTCATTCCCTCTTTTGCCTATGGGTATCGTAAAAGACGTCTAAGGGACTAAATGCATATACTATCCATGCAAGAGAAGGAAAACTCCGCATAAAACCCTATAGCAACACGTCTGGCTAGTCTCATTTTAGTCAAGTCCCTTCCTATTATGGAGGGATTTTTTATGGGTGGGCTTTGGTAAGCGCGCACGTGATCCATTCCGTCCGGAGCGACGAAGGGACGGCGCGCGGTCCCATAACCCACCGGTTCACTCGGCGAGCATCTCCGCCTCCAGGTGCCACGGGGGAGTTCCGGCCAGGAGGCACGCTGCCTCCGTCGCCACCGTGCGTTAACCGCGTATGGCCCTGATCGCCATGACCATCTGTGGTCGCCACAAAAGGGCCCTCAGGCGGACGGTCAGGGACCCCGCCCACACCGATGCGCCATACAGGGCCATCGACCGGATCACCCCCGCGTACAGCCGTCGGCATGTAGCGCTGCGTCCGCCCACATTTGGCATTAACCAAGAAAGGGCAGTCGCCGCGCCGACCAGCCGGGGAACAAGTCAACAGAAATGCTCCCGGAACCACCAATGCCCGTCGAGCACCAGGCCGAAGTACTTCATGTGGGCCTGAATGCTGATTGTAACCACGCGGTACACCACGCGGAGGTTTCTGACGTAGTACCCCAGGCATGTGGATATAGGGTTTCATTTCGAGTTTTCTTTTTCTTGCACAAATGTTATGTGTTAAGGGATTATAATATATAATCCCTTAGTCGTCTTTTACGTAGGACACCCACAGGCAAGATAGAAAGTAGTGGAATTGTATTCTTACTCCATCACCACAAAGAACTCCGTCACCACATTAAATACATAATTTTCATTAATTCAACATGTTTCCTAATATTTCCTAAAAGTTTAATAGTATTGATTGTATGCTAATCGGTGTAAGGGTCAATTACTGCATTTGAATAACCTACTGACCAATTTAGTTCATATGACTATTCAACTTTGTGTAGAAAATTTTATTTCATTACTTTGTATTTATTATCTTTATGGGTCAGCTGGTCTTTATATATATAAATTTCTTATGTACGTGTGTATGTCACTGAACTCCTTCTAAACGGCTGGACCGATGTTGATGAAATTTTTTGTTCAAGTGGATTCGAGAATGGTTTAAATTCACAATTGGACCTGGTAGGTGGCGCTGCTGTCGATTTCAAGGAGAATTCCTTTTATTTTATTTGAACAGAACAACGTCTGTTGGGTCAGCTAGTTATAATTAGATCATTAAGGATATCTGTCCAATTTTTGAACGCAAAGATTTTGTTGATATCACCTGCCATCAGTCCATCTATTACAACTCGTTGGTAGACGAGGACTGCGGGTGGACCGGAGATTAGTCCGCTACCCGCAGGAGGCCGTCCGCGTGAGGGTGACGCCCTGGCCGGTAACACTACAATGCTGCTGAGGCGTCAAAGGGGACGTTACCCGAAAGGATAACCTGTCAGGATCGCCACGGACGTCAATGAATCGGTACTAGTAGTCGGTCCAGTGGCGACGGAAAGTGTATGGGGTACGATAGGTTATGGAGTCGCACGCCGCCCATCCGTCGCCCGGACAGATTGGGCGGGGTGTGTCCAGAACTCTAGACCATAGCCTACAGGAAAAAAAACGAGGACAACCACGTCGAATATTCCATGTCGCCTGCTTAATTTTTTTAGGAGATCAAAATTATCAATTAACGAATAGTCTTTGATATTACCCTTAATTCTTAACAAAAATGTTTTACTTTGAATTTTTTGGCCGTGTGGTGACGGAGTCGTGGATGTCGTAAAAGATGATTAAGAGATACAGTATGCATACAGCATCCATGCAAGATAAGAAAAACTCGAAACACGTACCAGCGTGGCATAGTAGTTCAATTTCTCCCCCTATTGTGGAGGAGACTGAGCCCAGCAGTGGGTCTTATATGAGCCGACATGATGGTCACGGAGTAATACAATATACCACTCCCTATCTTGTCCAAGAGGGTCGTAAAATGCAACTAAGGGATTTAATAAGCATGTAACATAAATTATCCCGATATGTCCACGGAAAGAGGAACTGCGGGTGAAACCGCAGGGTGCTGCTAGTAGTCTAAAACACTGAAAAATTAATAAAATTAAGTATTAATATTTCTGTGGTCTATAATTATATCAAAACTGCAACCCTTAGTAAACTGCAACGACTTAATACCTTTTAATATTATTGCACTTCTAGTTTTTCGAACAGCATTATAACAAAAAACATGGAAAACTTTGTTCGGTATGGAGGTGCAAATGATATTTGATTATGATACTTACTGTGCATACTAAAATCGATTTCCGCATCTCAACTAGGTGCTAAAGAGCGCCATTTTTTGGAATCGAAATAAAATAAAAATTCAAATTTAGTATTTTCAAATTAATTTTTTTTTCAGTTTAAAGTACAGTTTATATTACGTCTATATATTCCGTCTGGTGACGGAGTTTCCGTGTGGTGACGGAGTAAGAATACGATTCACCACTCTCTATCTTACCCGTGGACGTCGTAAAAGACGACTGGGGAATATAATACACATATGGCATCTATGTAGGACAGGGAAAACTGGAAATAAAACCCTATACCAATCTGTCTGACCAGCATGGTAAGGTCGATTTCCCTCCTATTGTGAAGGAGACTCGAGCCCAACAGTGGAACGTGTATGAGCTAAAATGATAATATTTATAAATCAGACACAATCATAAATAAGTATATTTATTAAGAAAACTTGTGCCAAATTATATTTAACAGTTAGTTTATAGCCTCATCATACCGACTCTCGAGTACGCAATAAAATTTGGCATGTATATTTTTTATCTATATCTTGTCCATGTTTCTTTTTTTTATTGACCTGGACCGTTTCATTCATCTGATGCCATCAGGTCATCAATTATATTTCAAAAAAGGGTTGTCAAACTGGTGTCCGATCATGCCAAAATTTTATCAATACGTACAGTAGAAACTCAATTAACCGGACTAATTGTTGTCGTCAGGCATTCGGATAATTGAAAATCCGGATAATCGAACGTATGAAAAACCTTCTTTGGTTTTATTCATATATGTATAGTATGTACATAATTTTATGCGTTTAAAAAGACGAATAAAACATATTTCGCGTGGCACGCACGTCAGAACGGAGTAACAATTACTAACTAAAACAATAATGAAATGAAACGCGTGGACGATCAACAACGACAACAACAACAACGATCCCGCGGGACGCGGGCAAGTCATGCCATTTCAGACACGTTCATGCTCATATATCTGAATATGTCTGAACGTGTCTGGTCGCTTCTGATCATATCCCATCTTGTCTCATCGTGTCTGATCGTGTCCCATCTTGTCTCATCGTGTCTGATCGTGTCTCATCGTATCTCGTTGTGTCTCATCGTGTCTGATCGTGTCTGAACCTACCTATCTGGACGTGTCTTATCGTGTCTAATCGTGTCTGGTCGTGTCTCATCTTGACTCATCGTGTCTGAACGTGTCTGGACGTGTCTCATCGTGTTTCATCCTGTCTCGTCGTGTCTGATCCTGTCTCATCTTGTCTGATCGTGTTTGAACGTGTCTGGATATGTCTGATCGTATCTCAAAGTGTCTAATCGTGTCTGGTCGATTCTGATCGTGTCTTATCTTGTCTCATCGTGTCTAATTGTGTCTGAATGTGTCTGGTCGTGTCTGATCGTGTCTAATCCTGACTGGTCGTGTCTGGTCATGTCTGATCCTGTCTCAACTTGTCTCGTCGTGTCTGATCGCGTCTGAACCTGTCTGGACATATATGATCATGTCTCATCGTGTCTGAACCTGTCTGGACATGTATGATCGTGTCTGATCCTGGCTGAATGTGTCTGAACGTGTCTGGTCGCGTCTGATCGTGTCCTATTTTTTATCATCGTGTCTGATTGTGTCTGAACGTGTCTGGTCGCGTCTGAACGTGTCTGGTCCCGTCTGAACATGTCTGGTCCCGTCTGAACGTGTCTGGTCGTGTCTGATCGTGTCTGAGCCTGTCTGGACACGTATGATCGTGTCTCATCGTGTCTGATCGTGTCTGAATGTGTCTGGTCGTGTCGGATCGTGTCCTATCTTTTATCATCGTGTCTGATCGTGTCTCATCGTGTCTGAACCTATCTGGACGTGTCTGATCGTGTCTAATCGTGTCTGGTCGTGCTTCATCTTGTCTCATCGTGTTTGATCGTGTCTGAACCTATCTCATCTTGTCTGATCGTGAATGAACGTGTCTGGACGTATTTGATCGTGTCTCATCGTGTCTGATCGTGTCTGAACCTGTCTGGACATGTGTGATCGTGTCTCATCGTGTCTGAACGTGTCTGAACCTGTCTGGACACGTATGATCGTGTCTCATCGTGTCTGATCGTGTCTGAATGTGTCTGGTCGTGTCGGATCGTGTCCTATCTTTTATCATCGTGTCTGATCGTGTCTCATCGTGTCTGAACCTATCTGGACGTGTCTGATCGTGTCTAATCGTGTCTGGTCGTGCTTCATCTTGTCTCATCGTGTTTGATCGTGTCTGAACCTATCTCATCTTGTCTGATCGTGAATGAACGTGTCTGGACGTATTTGATCGTGTCTCATCGTGTCTGATCGTGTCTGAACCTGTCTGGACATGTGTGATCGTGTCTCATCGTGTCTGAACGTATCTCATCATGGCTGATCATGTCTAAACGTGTCTGGTAATGTCTGATCGTGTCTCAACGTGTCTGATCGTGTCTCAACGTGTCTGATCGTGTCTGAACCTATCTGAACGTGTCTCATCGTGTTTGGCAGAGTCTGAACGTGTCTAGTCTTGTCTCATCGTGTCTGAATTTGTTTGGCAGTGTCTGAACCTATTTAGACGTGTCTGATCGTGTCTGCTCGTGTCTGATCCTGTCTCATCTTGTCTGATCGTGTCTGAACGTGTCTGGAGTTCTGGACATGTCTGATCGTGTCTCATAGTCTCATCGTGACTGATCGTGTCTGAACCTGTCTGGACATGTATGATCGTGTCTTATCGTGTCTGATCGTGTCTGAACGTATCTAGTCTGGTCTGATCGTGTCTGGTCGTGTCTGATCATGTCTGATCGTGTCTCATAGTGTCTGATCGTTTCTGAACCTGTCTGGACATGTATAATTGTGTCTCATCGTGTCTGATCGTGTCTGAACGTGTCTGGTCTGGCCTGATTGTGCCCCATCTTGTCTCATCGTGTCTGAACGTGTCTCATCACGTCTCATCGTGTCTGATCATGTCTGGTCGTGTCTGATCGTGTCTCATCGTGTTTCATCATCATCATCATCATCGCAGCCCACATACGTCCCACTGTTGGGCTCGGGCCTCCTCCACAATGGGAGGGAATTTGACCTACTATACCATGCTGGTCAGACATGTTGGTATAGGGTTTCATTTCGAGTTTTCCTTCTCTTGCACAGATGTTATGTGCACATTATATCCCATAGTCGTCTTATACGACATCCACGGGCAAGATAGGGAGTGGTGAATTGTATTCTTACTCCGTCACCACACGGACATCGTGTTTAATCTTGTCGAATGGTGATGTTATATACTGGTAGTAGTAGAATCGAATGAAAAGTATTAATAGCATATGAGTACATACTCATTGGTATCGATTTGTGCCTAACTGTTGTCTAATATTTCAAATAATAATATAAATCGTAATATTTTATTAACCCTAGAATACTAATTTGAGTCATTTTGACTCGCACCGCGTATACTTTTTGTTATTTCTCTTTAAGAAAACCGTGTATCGTCCTGATTCTTTATGCCAACTCAACCGCCGGTAAGACGTTTACGTGAGCAACACTTTTGTGTAGGTAAGTGTCACCATTTTGTAAATACGATGTATATGAGAGTCGGAATGATTCATGATTAGTCTTTGTGTAACTTTTCGAAAGTGAGCATACACCAACATGATAGGTTATTGTATGTTTATTATTTTTATTTTAAACGTTTTTAGATTAAAAATGTCTTCTTCAGGTCCAAGCGATGGTCCCTACTCCATGCATGAAGAGTTGGTCAAATATTTAAACGATGATAGTGTTAATAGTGATAGCGATGGAGAAACTGATGGCAGTGAAACAGAGGACCATTTGGAGGTCGAAGAGTCAGAACAATCTGATGTAAACGACGAACCATTGGAGGTAATATCTGCCAGTTCATCGTAAGCAAACTCACCTGTTAATTTCGACATCGCCAAAAATCGACCAAAGTTAGATGTCTAAAGTGCGAAAAAAACATCTGCGGGGAACATAAATTTGAAATACGTGTTATTTGTACCAAATTAATATAATTTTGTTTTTTTTTTATAGTCGATTAGTTCATATTTTTATAATAATAAAGTTTAAAAGAAATAGATTTATCATTTTTGTTATACATATTTTTCATTTTTTATGCAAGACTGATGATTATGATCTCAAAAATTCTCCTAAATAAGTAAGAATAAAACTTTTTTTGGTAAAAAAATTTTACTATATTTAAACCTTTTTTTTTTAATTATTACCTACATGTGTCGATATAGCGAATACCTATATTTAATAAAAATATATACATAAAATAGTATTTGATGTTCAATTTATGAACTTATATCGTGTGTAGTCAAAATGACTCATGATTAGTATTTACGTTTGTAAAATATGATTAGTAATCTAGGGTTAATACTTTATGGCATATTAGTGCCTGTCGTAATCTGTTTTTAATGCATATATACTTGTACAAAATAATTTCGATGTTTCACAACTGACAGGCGTCCTGCGCGAGAGCTTTTTTTAAATAAGTTTCTTAAAACCGCAAATTCATTTCATTAAGTCGTGTAACAATTAAAGATCTTTGTTAGTGGCTGTCATCCTTAAAATCGGCACGCTATATAAAAAGTAACGATGACGTGCGAAAAGTGCGAGTATCACTAACATTTTAAATTTAAATACATGTGACTTGAATGATTTATTAACGAAAAGAAATATAACGATTTCTGTTGTTTACACAAGTATTAAACATTAGAAATAAAACCATTTTGCGACTTCTATCGGGTTTGTATTTGATTTTTGATTACCTGATGTTCCAAACACATTCATGGTTGGTCCGCCATGAACGCTTAAAAGTGTTTAAAACGTCGGGCAATCAAAAATCAAATACAAACATGTGATTAAATCTGTAAAATTGTTTTATTAACAACAAAGATATTACATAACTTGGTACAACAATTAAAACTACGCATATGTAACATCAAAAAACCTATTCATTGTTTTTTAAACAAACTATTTATAAAGTAGTTGTAATTAATTTATTTAGAAAATAACTATCAAGAAATAGACAAAGGAAGAAAACGAGTTATATACATCCTAATATAATAAGGTTATCTATTATTATAACTTACTTGTGAACCTTGGAAATAAATTTAAGTATTACAACTTAATATTTCTTTTTGATTTGATACGTACTAATATTTCCTCGAGCCAGGGTTGACAAAAAATATTTGCATTAATTAATAAGATACATTAAACTATACCTATAGGTCTGATTTCTAAAGCATCTCATCATCATCATTTCAGCATATCATCGTCCACTGCTGGACGTAGGCCTCCCTCATGTTACGCCACAAAGTGCGGTCCTGTGCCGCCTGTATCCAACGACGACCAGCAACTTTCACCAGGTCGTCAATCCACCTAGTTCTCCTACACTGCGTCGTCCAATACGTGGTCACCACCCGAGAACCTTTCTTCCCCAGCGGTTGTGGGTTCGTCGAGCGATGTGGCTTGCCCATTGCCGCTTCAGCGTGCTAATTCTCCGTACTATGTCGGTTACACCCGTTCTTCTGCGGATTTCCCTATTCCGGATTCTATCTCGCAGAGAAATCCCGAGTATAAGGCGCTCCATAGCACGCTGAGCGACTTTGAGTATTGTTATGAAGCCTACATTTAGCGACCACCTTGCCGTGCCGTAAGTCATCACTGGTATCACACGCTGGTCGTTGACCTGTGTTTTCAGACACTGAGGTATGTTGGACGAGAAGATCCTCTTAAGTTCCCCGAACGCATCTAAGGCATCTAATCGGTTTGAATCCGTCTCGAATTTAAACCGATTAGATGCCTTACAAATTGCTCATAAATTTCCATAACCTCCAGTATCTCTTTTCAAATGAAGTTGCGTGTTCCCAGACAATTAAAACAATTTCCCTGGACTTCCTGAAGTTTAAACCTCGGTGTCTGTTATGAGACCATTTTAGAACCTAGCTTATAGAAATTTTAGTGATGGGAATTGTGACAACTCAATTCTTTTAATCGGTGATTTCTGTAATAATATAATATAATGGTTATATTCGATACCTTTGACGATATTACTGTGACAATTGCTCCGAACTACACTTAGACTTACTATCTTGCGTGGCGATGCCGCGCCACGGCCTGTTTACGTCACGCCAACGATTACGTTTACCCTCACTTATAAATGTTTCACATCAATAACATTTTCGCCAGACTATCGTTTTATAATCTCAGGAATAAGATTAAAGGTAAAAATCAGGCAAATACAATCATAATGAAAAAATAACTAGTTATAAATAATTTTCACAGTCGCGTGTTTGCTTAAGGCTAATGCCTACCCTCGTTCTGTATTATTAGGCCTCGACTTAGCACTAGGAAACTATATTTATTTTATATTTATATTTTTATGTTACTTCCTTTATTTTTTTTCTTTTATAAAACGGCATTGTAAAAAATATTATGCTTGCCGCTCAATTCATTAACTTTTGTTGGTTATTTTTTTTTCCAGTAATGTATCTAATTTTCTAATAACAATGATTTTTATATACAGATTAAATCTCTAAAATATTAATGAAAACTAGTTGAAAGATAGAAATCGGTGCATAGAGAGGTGAATAAAAATTTATCTGGGTTTTATAATGAATATCTTAAGAAGTTTTAAAGTTTTTCGTTGATGTATCTCATACCATGCCTCAGCTTTTATCATTGATCAATATATCTTTTAAAAGTCTAAGAGCTACCGAACTATCTGACTAACCCGTTGCCCATAAATTGAATGTTTTATTATTATATTTATAAATTAAAGATAAACATGTTTAATTGCAGTGATCCTTCATAATATATTCACAATATAATATAACCTATCCTTTCTTTCCGATAGTGAAAACCTTATAAGTCGCTCGCACTCCCATCGAACGTCATGACTTAATTATCCTGCCTTCTGCGAGGCAGTAGTCTCGCGGAAGGCGGCGGCGGATCGCTTGCGCGAGGAGCGCAGCCTCGATGAGGCGATCCGCCGCTGGCGACTGGGACGGCGTAGGCGCGAATACCTGTGCCTCATGCCGCCCTAGCCGAGGCCGCGGGTGACATGACCGGGGAATTAGTCCGTCACCCGTTGAGAGACCCACCGCGTGGGGTATCCTGCCATCGACCGACGTCCTGCCCGAGGGGGGGACGTCGGTCGATGGCAGGGTACCCCAAATAGGGGTATTCCGTCGGGCTGACAACTGACGTCAAGTCACCCTGCTCCGGTGGTCGGCCCAACGACGAAGGCGACGTGCATCGTGGGTGGGTCGCGAGAGTGCGTGCTCGCTTACGCCCCTCTGTCGCCCCGGACGGAGTGGTGCGAGGAGTGCGCCGACCGCAATCCACCACCAAAAAAAAAATTAAAAAATTAATTAATTATCCTTATCTGGCACATTCTACTTCTACATAAACCAATGGATGGTCTTACTAAAAAAATGTAAAGCATTTTATTGTTATAATTACATTCAGTAAATGACTTGAAGTTATATAAACTGTAAAGAATGTAGATTCCTTTTTGTGACAGTATGTTTTTTTTTATATTAAAATAGTGAATTATATTATTTGGAGGAATAATTTCAAAAAAGTCGGTACATTTCTTGTTAACGAAAAATAATGTATAGCCGCGCTTGTCTCTAAATATCTAGTAAGAATAACAGTTAATTTTTACATTACAATTGTTTCAGATGTCAGTAATCAGAGCAATAGCGGTATTCCTTTGCGGATTCTTTACATTAAGATTAAGTAGATCACAGATAATAATGCCGGGAGCCTGCCCGGATATAAAGGCTATGGATAACTTTGATCCAAGTCGTGTAAGTATTTTTAAATATCATTCTTTTCCTCTTAGAGTAATCACATCAACAGAATGAAATAATTTGATAACTTTAGTGTTCTTATCCTGTTGTATATTTCCTTTCTTACTTTAAAGACATAGGACTCTTGAATAAAAGGAAGAAAATTTGTCTACTGCATGGGTACACGGACTGGAATAGGGTTTTAGAATTAGCTTTTCATCTGATGTTCTGACGTTTAAGGAACTGAATGAAGTATTGTGGTTGAAAATAACTAAGAACTACAACAATCTAGCAAAACATTCAAGTATATACTTTTAAATTATGTACTATATTATCAATGCCACTTGAATATCCTAACTAGTGTTAGATATGCGAAAGTAAGTTTCTTTGTTTGTTACGCTTTCACATCTAAACCATTAAACCGATTTTAAAAACTCTTTCACTAATGGTAATACATTATCAGCATGTAACATAGAGTATATTTTATCCCCGTATTGCCTCGGGAACAGGAATTACGGGAATGAAACCACGGCAATTTGCTAATAGCAAATATAGTTGTTTGATATATTGTTTATATATCTAAAACATATCTTTATAGGCGTGACGAAAGATTTTGAAATCCCTTTCCGTAATGTGGGCACACACTTACTATTTACGAAAAAACCTATATTTCGGTAATAAATTTATGTTTAAAGAAGTTTAAAGCAATTTTTCCAATATTTTTTAAATATTGCTCGAAAACAGCTCGCCGGTGTCATGGCGTCGGCTGTTACGTCACGTTAAGGTAAACACGTCCTTGTGTCTATGTGTAGCGAAGAAAGTAAGCAAAACATTAAATTAATTCTTGTGATAAAAATTAATTCCAAAGTTTATAAGTGGTGTGCAGTACCTCAGTGCAAAAATACATCAATAAAAACCCCGAACAAAGTATTTGTACATGTTCCTAACAAGAAAATAATAAGAGTTAAGTGGTTAAAGCTCGCAAAGCTGTGAGGGAGCTAACCTCAAGAATAAACAATGACAAGTTTAATGTAAAAATAAGCTATGAAAATAAACTCACATCAGTTCAAAATGAGTTAGATTATATCTAAGTTGGTACTAGAGATTAGGTTACTAGAGACATGGTAGTAAAGATAAACAAAAATTTACTTACAAAGAAGTTTTTACGTTTCTAAACTCAAAATTCTTTATTTGTAGCCAGGAAATTACCCAACATCAATACACCAATCCTGGGCAAATTTGAGCTGTTTGCTTTATTTAACAAAGCTTGGTTCCATTGTAATAATCGAGTGGAGTCGGTAAATCACACGTAAACAAATAAAAAATCAATCCAAATGCGTAATCAGTAGTACTGAGAACAACAAACAGAGTAGTTTACCTTAACGTGACGTAATACACTGTGATTGATGTTTCAGCCAAAATGGCCGAATGCAGTATTTTAATGATTTAATTTATTGAAAATCTTAATAATCTCAATTATTTAGATAAATCTAAACTAGCGTATTAATTTTTTTTGATATGTATTTTCCCCTAAAATCATTAATGCATCTATTCTTTTATACTGTCGTCACGCCTATTGTAAGAAATTGGTAGTTTCTTTGTTTCAAGTAAGTACTGACATATTAAAACTAAACCAATTAATGTACAATTAGGTACCTACGCAAAGAAAATATGTTGCTTACTCGCTATTCAATCATTTTTTTTGGGCCATGGTTAGCGCACCCGCCGCCCGGCTTCGTCCAGGGCGACAGAGGGGTGGCACGCAGCCCCTTGACCCACCCGTAGCACGTCGCCTTCGTCATTTGGCCAACCAGCGGTGCCGAGTTCCTTGTTGTAGTTGTCGGCCCGACGGAATATCCCCGCGCGGTACCCTCTCCTTACGGCGTCCCCTTCCCGGGACGTCGGGTTAGCCTCTCTGCGGGTGACGGACTAATCCCCGGTCGTGTCATCTGCTGCCTCAGCTAGGGTGGCATCAGGCGCAGGTATTCGCGCCTGCGCCGAGAGTTATTCAATCACATAGGAGTGCATCGACTGATTGAAATGAATAATAATGTAACTTATAGTAATGATTGAATTAGTTGTTTACCACAGCCTTGCTGACCAGATGACACTAAAATAAAAAAAAAATAAACAAAAACAACACATAATGTCTGAAAACCTTATTTTATAATCTTTTATATTATCATTCTACTTAACAATTTCCTCCTATAGTCACCACAAAATATGCTTTTCTTTAGTTTTTATTAAAATACTCAGCAATGAGAAGAATGGGTAGTAAAGTAAACATCCTTGTACCACAGGTGACTTTAGAAACTTACTATCTATACAAATTATGGGCCTTACAGTTCAAACGTTCCTTAATAATCCCTGTTGTTCTTTTTTCTCTATAGTTTCCTTTTGTACTCACTACAAATGCTTTTCTTTTATTTTTGTATTAAAATACTTTGAAGTGGGTGGAATAGAATAAGGCAAATATCTTTGCATCACTGAAACCTTACTTTGGTAAGGTTACAATTAGCGTACACTTACACAATTAGCGTACACTTGGACAGACCGAATAATTGTACACTGCACTTTAATGCGAATCTTTAGATTATCCTGTGCAGGCAATCGTATTCAGAACACCCGGCACAGAAAATAGGTATTTAGTACTATACCATCAGTGCAGTCTTAGCGAAATCTCACTAGAATATTATCTGTTACAGTATTTGGGAAAATGGTACGAAGCAGAGAAGTACTTCTTCGTGTTTGAATTTGGTGGCAAATGCATTACAGCAAATTATAGCAAAAAGGATAATGGAATGGTTGGAGTGGTTAATAAGCAAATTAATTTATTGTAAGTAATAGTTATGAACAAGAAAACCAAATTAAATAAATGTATATCTTATAATTTTAAATAAACAATTCTTATAACATACGCTTTGATATGTAGTCTCCGGCGATAAATATTGCACATCGTTCATTGGAAAGACACAATCGATTAATTTCGGCTTCATATGTATATTATTATCATTGTCTGTGCGGCGACGGAGTAAGAATACAATTAACCACACTCTCTCTTGCCAGTGCCTGTCGTAAAATCCGACTAAGTGATTTAATATCTATGCAAAAGAAAGAAAACTCGAAACAAAACGCTATGCCAACAATACGGACGGTGGTCGGCCCAACAACGAGGTGACGTGGGTACGGGTGGGTTATGGGCCCGCGCGCCGTCCTTTCATCGCCCCGGACGGACTGGGCCGTGCGTGCGCTTACCATAGCCCACCCATAAAAAAAAATGCCAATACAGACGCATTGGCATAGCGGTTTGTTTTAACCAACGTGGTATAGTAGGTCAATTTCCCTCCCATAATGGAGGTCTGAGCCGACAGTGGTCTGTCTTGTCTCTGTCGCACACTACTTGTGTGACGTCATATGAATCACTTAACAGTCTGGTATCTATTAGGACCTGTTAAAGCATATATGAGTTTTTGTTATTAAATAAAATAAACTTAATCTACAAACTTTTTTCTAAGCTGTTGGGGTTTTAACAGCTCACATATACTTATGTATTTTTTGTCTGTGCGCAATTATACTCGTTCATATTATACAAAACTGACAAACGTCACACAGATAGTGTGCGATAAAGACAACGCTCTACGAAGTTTATATTGACCGATTGTCTCTTTCCAAAGATCGATGTTCAATATTTATTGCCATGTATATTGCAAATTTATTTATCTAAGGACTAAGCGTACTCGTATATCTTGCCTGAAAAATCTGATAAAAATAAATAAATTATGACGCCGCTCATAAAAGTACGAGTTATTGACAGTTTTACCGATGAACGTCGAAAGTAGGCGATTAAAAGAAAAGACATACCGTACAAGACCGTATGTATATGGTATTTTGACGGTTAAGAATACAAAATATTACTATGCTTTACTTGCACCTGGAAGTAGCAAAAATCAGGTGAGAAGATAGCACTACTTTTGGGAAACTAATAACACCAACTGCGATCGCCATTATGACATCTATACCAATAAATAAAATTGGAGTGTCTGTTTGTAATGTCAAAATAATAGGATTTTTTCATGCTCACACGGTTATTTGCACGATACATATGCCTAAAATACACTTTATATATTTTTTTTCTGTCTGTCTGTTTGTTCCGGGCAATCTTCAAAACGGCTGGACTGATTTCAAAAATTCTTTCACCAATGGAAAGCTATAATATCAGGGAGTAACCTAGGCTATATTTTATCCCGGTATTCCCACGAGAACGGGAACTACGCAGGAAAGACGACTGAAACCGAAGCGAAGCGAGGGCGGGTGGCTAGTTATCATATATGATAATGTCATAATGGCATTAGGAAGGTCTGTGATCAAGTCCAAGATAATGGATTTGAAACAAATTGCTTTTGTAGTCCAATAGCATTGTAGTGCAAAAAACTACAGATAACTCCGGATCCAGGTGTCGAATAAAACTAATGTATTGTATTTGCAGATCTCGTAAAAGGATATCGTAAAAGAACGACTAAGGGATATGATAAACATACAATATCGATGCAGGAGAAGAAAAAACTCCACATAAAACCCTATGCCAATACATCTGACCAGCGTGGTAGGTCTTACTTTGCTTATACAGTAGAGAAAGCCTGAGCCCCATTAAAGGGACGTATGTGGGTTGAGATTATGAAACCCGAACCAAACCTTTTTCTTTGAGATGGGTATATGGTATAGTACATCCCGCCCGATCCGTCTCGGCAACGGAAAAACGTCGTGCTACCCATAGCCTTGTGTGCAGGCCACCGGTACCCGGTAATCGCACCAAATCTATGGCGATCTATTTGAGTATTTACTACTTACGTCATCCATACAGGTTTTTCTTTTTTCAGATCTGGAATCCAGTCGGAGATCAGAGGGCAGGCGACTCAAGTGAGCCGATCTGACGAAGCCAAGTTAACGGTCTCCTTTCCATCTCTACCTATTAATATAGAAGCACCTTATTGGGTTATCGATACGGACTATGACAGCTATTCTGTCGTATGGAGTTGCTATGAATTTGGACCTATACATACAGGTGATATTTTATATTAAAATTACTTAAATTTAGCCTTTGACATGATAAAATATTTAAAATGCCTGGCTGGCCACCGAGGTCAAAAAATGATACCAGTTGTCAATCTAGTAGCGGGGAATACAGTATGTTATAAAGCCACGCGTCGCTCTTCCATCGCCTCGGAAGGATTGGTCGGGACGTGTCTAGGCCATAGTCAGCCAAAAAAGAATATTTATAATTAAAAAATATTTGCGAGCGAAAAATGATTACCGATCATGGATCGTATTATAATTGAAATATTAGAGGGTTAAATCGAAACAATGTCTAAACAATTTCTGATTGATAACGTGTAAAAAGTCTCCTATAGAGACAATATTCGAGTCTTATTTTGGTTATCAAACGTATCCACCCACGCTAGCCTAATTGGTAATACGGTTGTTACGGATAACCAATGTAATATGGGTTCACGTGTGAAAATTATTTGCCTTTATATTTATAAGTTTCCTTGTTTTCACTTTCATACATTCCATTTCCATCTGCCTATCCACGTTTACCAGATGGGCCAGACGGCTTAATGCATTAATCTAGCAGGCGGGTTGGTGATGGCTGTTGGTATTATAAATCTTTCAGGAGAGTGCTTGCACCTATTCTCATGTTAGCTGTCTGTCGATTTTAAGAATTACCACCTGGATGTACTGAATCGTAGCAGTAATGAATTGTATTGTCAAGCCGTCACAATTTTTTAACTGTTAGTCTATTTTTTTATTTCATACCAGCAACCAGCCCTCGTTTCGCTTCGGTTTCAGTCGTCTTTTCTGCGTAGTTCCCGTTCCCGTGGGAACTCCGGGTAAAATATAGCCTAGGTTACTTCCTGAAATTATAGCTTTCCATTGGTGAAAGAATTTTTGAAATCGGTCCAGCCATTTTGAAGATTACCCGGAACAAACAGACAGACAGACAAAAAAATTATAAGGAAACTAATACCACATAAATAACTGTCGAGATAGGCATGCCCCTATTACTTTCTTCATAGCACACTACTAAAGATCGTAGATGCTAAACATATTATTTTGGCGTCTAATACTAATAACAATTTGATCAAGCCATTTCAAACTCGAGACCTCACTATCGATAGATGCATGTTAATGCCATTGGTTGAACAAGATAGTCTATAGACGTGTAGTCGTAGAAGTGCCAATTTATTGATAAAAGCAATAAAATTTTCTGAAGTGAATACTTCATTTATTTTGAAGGATATTCATAATATTCCTCACCGCCGCCAGCTATTCTCTGCTGTGTGGTGGTAAAAGCCACCATCTGATGTCCAGTTAACAATGTATCTACTATATATTTTCCGTCGACCCTAAGTAAATGAGATAACAGCAATATGATGAAAGTTATTAAAAAAATGCTAAACAATTATGTCATTTATATCATTATAACTCATAATTTTAAGTCAGTGTTAGTGTATAACAATAACAAAACTCTGATTAAATGTTAAGGTTTCTTTGATTTTCAGATTCTGAATTTTCGGTTATCCGAACTACCCATATAATTTTTAATTGGTCCAGATAAACGCGATTATTATATTTATCAAACTGTATAAATATACAGTTTCTACATTATACTTCCTTAACAAATCCTATTCCAATGATGCTACTGGCACAGATCCTACAGTATAATAATAATAATTTCTAACAATATTTAGGCCACAGTAGCAAGGAATAATACACACAAAACATCTCCTTAAGGCATATTTGTAAGTACAATTGCATCGCCATTTTGAGGCAGTACAATCTTTTTTTATTTACAAATAACTTACAAACATTTTTCGAGTTTTTTTGGAGTATAATTGATAAAACGACCTAATCGTCACTTTACTCTTAAATCAATAAACAACATATTCCTAAATAGAAAAATTAACGATATATATCTCCTATTAATATTATTTCATTTTAAATATTACAGTGAACACATGGATCCTCACAAGAGAAAGGAATCCGCCCGTCGCAGTTTTAGAGAAAGCCTACTCAATACTGGATAAGAACCGCATTAGTAGGGCTTTCCTTATCAGGACAAACCAACGAGATTGTCCAGAAGAAGAAAACTGATTCCAGTAAATGCCGAAACAGAATGAGCAGATTATATTGCAGATGAAATACGACTAACGTACTTCGGTATATGCAATAGAAATTATTAAAAAAAATTATGTAAATTTACAAAATTAGTCAGGTTCATCATTGTTTACTAAAAGACTTGCATAATTCGAATTACATATAATTTTAAGCTATTGTTTTATATACGTTTAAAACAAACCTTAACATTAGATGGCTACTATATGTAGATAAGTAACTAACACATTGCCGTAAACAATTTAGAATTCGAAACTTCCTATACTTTTTACTTCTACAGCAATCTTTTTAGCATATTACAATAGAAAATGACATAATTTTTATCTAAATTAAAATTATTGCTTAAAAATGTTATAGTTATTTTTAGTTGTGTATTTTGGTGGAGAAAAGGCAAGTAATAGTAGTTTGTACTAAATTAAATACAGTACATATATTTTTGTCGATGTCAATAAGTACGACTTGAAAATATATGAAATTGAATAACGTTCTAACGGATATTGATAGTTTGTAAAATGTATATATAATGCCAACGCTTATATGAAATGAATTATTTATTTTTTATAATTTATTTAGTGGCTACAACATTTATGTTTACTAATAATAATCAAACATGTATAAAAAGTACATCATCCTTGAATACGAATATAATTACTTTAATTAAATTTAGTCTAGCGGTTCAGTGTCTATTATCATGACTATTTCTTGTTAAAAATTGTATTATTTTGTATAATATGTAACTTACGTAACTTAATATGTAAGCTTATGACAATGGACACGAACTGAGCATGTATATTTTTAAACATTTTGGATGTTAAATTAACTAAACACTTTTGCGTATTCATTTTCATTAAAAATCAATACACGAAACCTTTTGTAATTTCATTATTTTTTTCAATAAACATTAATTATGAGCATTTGTGAGGGCTACCTAATACTATATTTTTTACTTTATTCAGTTTTATTGATGAGGCATGAAAAGCAGTCCCGTATAATCATTTTATAAACCGTATTCGACTTACCTGCTTTTACTTAATAAAGAGAAATAAAACTCTCTAATCCACAAAAAATGTATTTATAATGTTTTTTATCTACAACTTAAATAAATTAAAGCCTTTACAAAAGTTAATTTTATTACTACTCTGTTATAGTGCGTTTAAGATTTGACGATGTAATTGTTTAACATTTTAATGCCACGGATTAACGAAAAGAAATTATGAACAATAAACAAACAAGTTATCAATCAGAAACAGCTATAAAATTCTGAATTCAAATACATTAACAAGGCAACCAATTTATAACCCTTATACAGTTCGTGCAATTGTATTAATAGATAATAACTAATTATGATAATTATCTTCATTGCGGTTCTTAATGTTTGTCTAAATGCATTGTAAATGGGTTGCCAGGTCGTCAAACCTAATAGCCGGACAGACCAACCAGTTTGGCCGGACATTTGGGTAGAAAGGCCGGACACCCTACATTATTGAGGATTTTGTGTTCTAGTATTATTAGGTACGACAAAAAAATGTATGTAATATTAAGCTTTTTGGATTATTATGACAACAGTCAATTCGCCTGCGCTCGGCCACGCTCGGCGCTCGTTTGCGAAATGTAAAAAGCCCAATAAAAGCCGGACAAGCCGGACAGCGATTATTTTGACCGGATACGCAATTAAAAAGCCTACCTATGTCCGGCTTTATCCGGACGCCTGGCAACGCTAATTATATACTACTATACAGTACAAATGTTGCTACTAGTGGCTAACAAATAATATAAAACCACCACCCACGCGCTAATAAAGATAGATATTTTATACTGACTCGTCATAGAAAGAACTTAAACATATGGTCATAACATCTAAGATGTTTCTTGTTGGGAAATGTCATGCTGCCGTCTTGATTCATATTCCATATTTGCATGTTTTAGTGTACTATAAAGGCCTTGTGATGATAATTTAGTGAAATATAATACAAATAAAGTGCTAAAGTATGTAATAAAAGTGATTTCTGTGAAGTTTATCTATTAAAACTCGAGAGGAAATCATTTAGCAATGTGTCATCGCTTTTTTAAAGCCGACAACTTGAGTTATTTGCAGACCGCGACTTTAAAATTAAGTGTAAAATATATTTGAGAAACAAATTCACACGGCACTAACAGTAATGGCTCGCATTTATAACTGGTTACCGAAACTAAAAAGAAGAGAAAGAAGAAACATGTGTACTTTTAGAAATTATGTAGGTACTTCATTTGGAAAATATCCAAAGCTTATTAGCTTTCATCTTATTAGGTATCATCGAATATTCTATATCGTAATATTATGAAAATTAATGAGACACTAAAAATACTGTTGTTAAAATGTTATACATATAAAGAACATATAAAACTTTAAAGATTCCATACAAACTTTTTGAACGCTTACTGTTACAAATATGTAAAAACGTTTTACGTACATAGGTATCTAGTTGTTTGAAGTAAATATAAAACAAAATGTTCAAGGAGATTTTCCTTGAAACTATTAGAGCTACGCCCAAGGATAGTTTCATGCATACGACCAGTTAAATGTGAACTAAGTCGGAGTACTATCATCGGAGTGCCAACTTTTCCTATGCTCCCCTGTGGCTTCATCGTAACTTGGTGGTGGTGGGAGGTTATCGCTCTTGGTCTTTGTTGGAGGTTTAGCTGGAACCGCTAGCCGATCTTCTTCAGCTTCTTCTGGTATCGAATCACGTCGTCTTGGATCGTATTCAGATAAAATAGGCTGTGATATGTTATTTCGTTGTATTAATCCTGCTAAGCCCAGTTTTGGAGCACTTTGTGCTTGCTGTAAAAAGTAGAAAACTTTGAAAAATCAAATTCAATCAATTAATGGTTTACCTACAAAATATTTGGAACATTTAATACTTTTGTTGTTGTTGTAATACTTTTGTTTTATTTTTAAGAATTTAGCCCTAGTACCATTATCGCTGAATACTAATTCGTAGTATCCTCTCATTACTCTAGAGTTAATATCAATAATTGCTTTAGATTCAAATATTTAAGATCAAATACAGCAATTTTATTATTTAGTTCAAACGTGCTAATATATTATCCTATCCTACAAGGTCAGAAACTAAGCTTGAAATAACATAGAAATCACTACGAACAATAAAATTACTAAATATAAATTTATACAATTTACATTTATATAAATTAATCGCCGTAATAAATTTGCAACGCTACATCACAAAAGATAGGGAAGACAAACATTACTGTATTAAGTAAGATCATAAACAAGGTTTCAGTTTATTTGTATATGAATAACTGTATCTTAAAATAAAATCTTTGTATTGTATTTAGACACGTGAAAAATATCATACTTTATGTTTGCCATCCATCCATTCATTGGGGTATCGATGTCTTTTCTAAGACTTGGCCATGAAGAGGAGATAGTGCCATAATCACACGTTTGATGCTAAGTGGTTTTACGATTGCTAGTATACAACTTACAAATTTTTATTCAGTCGCCACATGTTGAAAATTCAATGAAATGAATATATTAAATTAATAAAATTTATTAGTTCATCATTTTTCGGTATCGTAAAAGACTAATAAGGGATTAAATATGCATATAACATTGATAAAAGAGACGGAAATCTCAAAATGAAAACCTAGACAAACACGTCTGACCAGCGTGATATAGTAAGTTATTTTGCCTCCCATTGTGGAGGAGGCTCGAGCCCAACAGTGGGATGTATATAAGCTGAAATAATAATGATGATGATGTGGTAGCGGCAACTATCAACCTTATTACCCACGAATACTAAAACCCTTACATTACTCGAGGGTATCATAAACGACCGTGTGATGATGGAGTAAGAATACAATTCCCCACTCCTTATCTTGCCCGTGGATATCGTAAAAAGCGACTATGGGATATAATATGCACATATAATTTGTGCAAGAGAAGGCAAACTCGAAATGAAACCCTATACCAACATGCCTGAATAGCATGGTATAGTAGGTCAAATTCCCTGCCATTGTGGAGGAGGCCCGAGCCCAGCAGTGGGACGTATGTGGGCTAGAATTATGAAGTAATTGAAATAAGAGCAGGATGAGTATAATAATGGATTCTATCGTCGATGGCTTTTAATCATTGTTTCTATAGTACTCGCCTTATAATGATTGCTGGCTCTACTGATGGATAGCACCGGATTTGAAATATGACTTTTCCCCGTATGATGGTTACCGATCTCCATTGCTGAACGTAGTAAGGAGGCAGAACCTTCATAGTTACTGCCACGGCGCTGGCTATTACTGCCACTGCGACTGCGACAGTGCTCGTTTATATCGCCTTGAGAAAACTAAAATAAAATGCAAAAAGTACTTAAGCAGCAGAAATTTCAATTGGAGAAAATTTCACGCTAAGACTCTTTATATATGGAATTGCGAAATACATGTCCTTTATTGTTAATATTCTTTATCATCATGCAGTCTTTCGTTATCCACTGCTGGACTTGGTAGATTACATAAAGAAATATTATGTGGTAATCAACACCGTGCCATATTTTTTATCATCACTGAAAATAATCAACCTGAAAACGTCTCTCCTACCATTACGCCATTTTCCCATTCAAGTTTTTCAAATCACCAGAAAATTAAATTCATTACGAATTTCAGTATTTTATTTTTGTGCGAATAATATCAGATTAAGCTCACACATATTGAGTGAGAAGAACTTTTATTAAAAAGTCAAGTCTACCGTTCAATATATTACATACACATTAAATTAATGCCAATACCTATGTGCTGAAAGGTTAGAAATATTATATATCACCATACCGTGCGAGTCGTAAAACCGGTTAAGGAACCTCTAGGAGAAGGGGCAAGAAGCACTTGGAAAACTTATAAGTTCAAATACGATTATTGTAACCATAGCCCGCCCAATAAGCACGGCAGTTGTGGCATCTTAGAGAGGCCTATTGGACATAGGCCAGGGGATATCGAGAGGCGGGTAGACAGAATTTCATACATATGCAGACAAACATTAATATTTCTATGAAGCAGCTACTTGTGTTGCGCATTCCAAAAGCATATAAATATTATTTTTACGTATCCTACTAATATTATACATACGAAAGTTTGTGAAGATGTTTAGATATATGTTCCTCAATCATGTGGAAACCGTTGATTTTGAGGACAATTGTCAAATAGATACATCCTTTTCTTGATTAACACATAGAAGACTTTTTATTTCCGTAATGTGATCCTTTGGGATAATAATTCAAATTTACTTTTCTCTCAGTCAAGCAATCAGTAATTTAGTTAAAATTTCATATTGGGGTAGGCTCGCAGATGTAACAATGGGCAAAAGCTAGTATATTCAAAAAGTAATAATGAATAAAGATAGTTACCCTTGAGCGTGAACCTCTGGGTAACGAGTGCAGAGAACCCAACGGATTGAATCGCGTAATCATGTGCAGTCTTTCCAGAGAAATCATGGTTTCGGCGTCTTTCTTCAACGGTTCTCCATTGACTTTGTCTCCTTCACCACTCTCTGTAAAAAATTTTATTAAATATGCATATTTGATTGATCACGTTATACACCTGATATATTTCTGAATATCCACCTGAACATCCATATATTCCTAAATTAAGATGTAAATAAAACTTCTGATACCTTTAGAGGTACACATACTTCTGAAATTATTCCTATTAAGTATATTCCAAATACATCATTTAAATCAATCTCAACTTTAAAAAATTATAATTTTGAACTGTTGGAAATAAATATGTAGTATATCTAAAAAAGTTTTTAAAAGGTTTTAACATAACTTTTGTATTTTAATTGGGAAGTTTTTGTTAAAAGAGTTAAGTTTTTATTAAGATGCGCATACGCACTCTGTTGATTAACCCTATCAAGTAAAAATCATACTGTTCAATAAATTAGTATACCTTTTCTTCCACGTACGCGAATATGAAATTTCTGGAGTTTCCTGGAACCTTTCTTTTGGTCTCATTTTATGTTTTTTCTTTGTACAAAATTTATCAAGTTTTAACTGGTAGTATTCTAAAATACTTTAGCTGCAAACCCTTCAGGTTTAAATTTCCCCATAATGAAATAATGTAAACAGAATGAAATTATAGTCACTTTTTCTGGTGACGACCTGGACGACGTCGCGACTGAACAGTCCACGGATTAATTCACCACACTCATCATCATCAGGAAAATTGCCTCATGAGGCTTCACTTTAATTCACTTCGCTTCAAGAAATTGGTGCCGATAAAGCGTACAAAAAAATACAATTAATAAAATTTAGTACCATAAATTTAAATAAAATAATTTAGTACCAGTTACTTACCTGTATCTTGTTCACATGCGTCTTCTATGCCTGTCATATTAATATTCTTCAACCAAAAGTAATGCAGCAAACCATATAAAACCCCTCCAAGGAAAGCGATCAAGCCCATGTATCGGAATGCCTCACGTGTTCCAAGCGACGCTATTAACAAACCTCCACCGAAGCTACCGCTACCCCTTCCTGAAGATTATATAAACAATTTGATAGGTATTTTTATTTAACTATGATATTTTATTTACTTATCAGGTTCTCTTTTTAGGCAGCCTATTCATTCTATTTTGCCATATTTTTAATATGTTATAGGTACTATTCCTATGGCTTGTAATTATAACAAACAAGGTCGCTTTTCCTAGTCTATAACCGTTATCTATAAAAGATGTATGCGATTGAGTTAAGCTCTTTAGATAAACTTGAACCAAGTACTACTAATACTTTGTATCTAACAAAACAAACAACGAAACGATTTTTATAGATTCATGATTAGTTCTTCGTGACAGGAATAACTTGAGGCACTAATGTGTCACCACACCTTTTTACTATAGGTATTTTGACATAAAAGGAATAAAAGCATTTAAATCACTGCAACAGAAAGAGAACTCGAGATAAAAACTAAAGCTAAAATTTCAGGCAACGGAAGCAGGCAGCTTGCAAGGATATCAATTTTCTCCTATTTTCGAGAAAGAGACATCTCATAATTAAAATTACAAGCTGCAATGAAAGATGGAATAATCAATCCCCACTCAGAGCAGTATTATCGGCGATCCACAAATAATTGTTTTGATCCTAGATGATTTATGTCGGTTAAACATTAATTTGTATTATCCCCATGAAATAAGAATTTATGCTTTACTACCACGTGTTGTCCTTAAAAAGATAAGTTTATAAAGAGTGTCACATAAGTTTTATTCAATTTCTGTGTACAAAGAGTCAAAAGAATTTATGATTAAGCGATAAATTTTGCCAAAAAGTCTTCAGACAAAAGAGTAAATACTAGGGGTAAAGATTTCTACCAAAATAATATTTTAAGAGCAAATTAACAAAAACATTATCAGAAGCTTAAAAATTGTTTTCAAATGACGTCAATGTTATCTGAGTTCGAATTGTAACGCAAATTGTAATGCTCTCGGCTTAGATTTTTCAATATTTGTCTATGGATGTGAATAGTGTATTTTACTTATTATCACTATATCCCTCAAATAGTCATCTATGTGTTTTCATTATTTAAGGAAAAAGTGTTGTCTTGCTACCGTTTATTTTATATTTTTACACAGGTATCAAAAGAAATAATAATAATTATCTACAAACAAGTTAAAACTATAAAGCCAATAATTTATGAGTAGTTGAATCCCAATGACATTTCATCATCATCGTCATCAGTTCATATATATCTCTATTGGATATAAGCCTCCTCCGCAATAGGAAAGGTATTTACTTACTATTTGAAACTGGTCAGACGGGTTGGTATAGGGTTTTATTTCAAGCTTGTCTTCTCTTGTATGGTAGTCATGCGCATGTATTCTTTAATCGTCTTTTATGACACCCACGGGCAGGAAAGGAAGTGGTGAATTGTTCTCTTACTGCATCACAATAATCCCATATATTTACTGTATTATCATCATCTTGCTCTTATCCCAATTACTTGGGGTCGACACAATATGTCATCATCTTCTATACAGTCCTATCACACGTCATCTCTGCAGTCACTCCCAGGCTATCCATGTCATGCCTCACGCAGTCCATCCATCTTTTCCTCGGTCTTCCTTTACCCCTAAAGCCTTCAACATTCATACCCAAAACTTTTCTCACAACAATACTTTCATCCCGCCTCATCACCTGTCCATACCATGTCAGCCGTTCAGTCTTTAACTTTTCCGTCACTGGCGCAACATTATCAATAAGTAATAAATTTTTATACCGCCTTTTTGAAGTGAAACCATCTTTAGGTGCGATGTGCGCTTTATTTTGTGGATACTGAATGAAAGTGAGCCGCCATGCTCGGCTTTTGTAGCAAATCCTAAACTGTCCGCTAAACCGTTTAACCTATAGCCCGTACGTCTCTATCGCCGCGCCCTCGCACCCCCTGATCCAGTGCTGGCCCGCCTTCAAAAAGAGCTCCAAGATAGCGGAACTACCGCAACTGGGGGCTATTTGTTCTTCGCCCGTCATATAAGGTATAATACTTTAATCATCACGCTTGGCAGGCAGGTTGGTGGTCGCAATGAGATGTTATACATTTTTCAGGAGAGAGCTACTGCCCGTTCTGCTGATGAAGCCTTAGTCTATTCTTACTACTCCCACGGGCAAGCAAGGAGCAGCGACTATAGTGCACTTATCCCTTTATCACAAAGGAAATACACGAGGCGCATTTAATATTTCCATCTGGCGTTGAAATGCAATTACAATTGTCGCCGCCCCTTTCTTGACATCTTACTGCGATCGTCAGCTTGTTTGCGAAGCGTCTCGATTATGGCGATACTCCTGCAATGCATGACTGCGCTATATGGAATTCTGTCGAAGATTGCGTTCTATATCCTACGCCTAACGTTAAAATGATAGCTTATAATTATTGAGGGATTAAACAGTTATAATTAAATTAAAGTACATTAAATAAAATATATACCGAGACTGAAATGCGCCATTCCCAGCACTCCAATTAAAGTAGCAAGCAGGCTTTTAGGCGCCAACATAGCACAATAAGTTGCAGCTGCAACCCACATTAGATGTACCGACAAGGACTCCATTGCTTCAAAAGGAAAACACCACCAAGAATTCCTGTAAATATTTAAAAATTATTCATAACTCTGGAAAATTTTAAACTGTATTAGAATATCCGCGCACCTCTTAAAGATAACTGAAATACAGAACTTTCAAATTTTATGAACGGTTCCTTGCTTGTTTCTAATCCGTTGCCTTTATACGGGAATAATCCCGGTGAAAGCAGTAGTGGAAATTTACACCAATAACACCACACAATCACGTTATAAGTGTTGTATGTTGCCGTTAACAAGGTACAACTCTAAACTTCGACGCTGAAAATTACCCGAAAAGATCCTTAACAATCAAGAAAAACTACAGAACATTTTCTTCAAAAAAGTAAGTAACTAAGAAAGTAGTTCCTCACGATCGAAATAGCAAACTTATATCATTGGATTGGACAGACCAATTAAAGCCATCATTACTAAAATGTCACGTTTGAATTGGTAACAGCTAAATGGTCAGCATTTTCCAGTACTGGTATGCACACCAGACTAACAGCGTGAGATGGGCAGGAGCTTTCTCTGATCCGTATCGCCTGCAATGTGGTGTAAGACAGGGTGGACTAACATCTCCTACCCTGTTTAATTTATACATCAATGAGCTGATCGTGGCGCTCAGTGGTCAACATGTCGGCTGCCACATAGACGGTGTTTGTGTCAATAATTTTAGTTACGCTGACGATATGGTGCTACTGAGCGCTTCGGTCTGTGGTTTGAGGAGGTTGATAGGGATCTGTGAGAAATACGCGCATAGCCATGGATTGCAGTATAATACCACAAAAAGCAAATGGATGGTATTTGAGGCTAATGGGAAACGTATTCATAACGTACCGTCTCTCGTTCTGAATGATATGTCCTTGGAAAGGGTGGACGTATTCCGATATCTAGGGCATATAATAACGACTGATCTAAAAGACAATGAAGACATAGGACGGGAGCGAAGATCCCTGTCAATTAGAGTAAACATGATAGCCCGCAGATTTGCACGCAGTTCCACAGAGGTCAAAATCAAGCTCTTTAAAGCATATTGTACCTCACTATATACATGTAGTTTGTGGGTTAATTACTCTAAGAAAAGCTACAGTGATCTTCGTGTCCTGTACAATAATGTATTTCGTATGTTGTTAGGACTGCCCAGATACTGCAGTGCCTCCGGCATGTTTGCAGACGCGCACACGGCTTGTTTCCACGCAACTATGCGTAAGCGATCTGCGTCGTTAATGAGCAGGGTGCGCGCCAGTACCAACACAGTCCTGATGATGATAGCATCCAGGTTTGATTGTCATTATATTTTACATTGTTGTCAGAGGCATATCTCAGCAACGATACCTAAGACAGGATGACGTAATTAATATTTTAAATTGTTTATAAATTAGTACTAACATTACTAACATAATATATAAGCACAATGTTACTAATTCACTAACAGTCTATGGACTATGTGTCCGAAATAAAGATATTATTATATATATATATATATATATATATTATATTAAATTGCAATGATTTGATTGGCTAAAAAGTTCTCTTGCATCTAACAAAATCTATTCATTAATTAAACAGTCAAACATCTAAAAAAGGAAATGAAAAATGCTCACTCTATTATTACTATATATTATTTTACTATATATTGCTTATGTCTTAGGTATTAGATTTATCAGCAGCTTAGTATGCAAGTGGAACTCACACTGGAATTGGTTTAGTCCTACACTGCGATGTCCGATACGTGGTCGCCACTCGAGAACATATCGTCCCCAGCGGTAAGTATTCAATGTTAAGTATAAATTAATTGATGAACGCAAACTACGTATTGTTCAAGGGAATAAATTATAATACAGAGTTCTCGGATGACTTAACATTAGATTCATCCCACATGCAATCATTGAGCTCATAAACTTGACAATGTATCCTCGTAAACATATCTCGGCATTATAATAAATAAGGACATCGTTGAAATAGACTGCAGTTGTTGCATAATGAATTGTACTTAACTTTGAATACTTCTAAATTCGCATGACGCACAAGTAAATAGTTGAAATGCAAGGCGTAGAACGATATTTAGAGGCACTGAAACATGGTCTCTAAATGTCAGCCTCATAAAAAGACTAAAGTCGCTCAACGTGTTATGGAGAGAGCTACACTCGGTATTTCTCTATATGATAGAATCCGGAATATGGATATCCGTAGAAGAACGGGTGTAACCGACACAGCCCGCAGAATTAGCACGTAGAAATGGCAATAGGCACGCCACATCGATCATCAAACAGATAACCGTTGCGGAAGAAAGGTTCTCGATTGGCGACCCCAAATCGGGCGACGCCAAGTAGGAAAATTCTCTACTAGGTGGACTGACGACATCTTGAAAGGCGCAGAAAACAGTTGGATGCAAGTGGCACAGGAGCGTTCCGAGTGGCATTCTCGTGAGGAGGCCCATGTCCAGCAGTGGAAGTTCATGGATGGAAGGCATAATTATTTCAATTTTTTATTACATTTAAAATGTTAAACTAACACTCTCACTGAATTAAATAATTGTTAGCTGCATAAAAGGTAACTGTATCCGTTAATTTATGTACTAATTTATTACAATGAACAAATTAAAAAAATATCGATCACGCCTTTATCTTCTAATGTTAAGCCGAGGAGTACACACAAACCACATTTTGCGCACACAATTTTTACTCTCACGTAATCTGGCCGAATCTGTTGCCTGTAACTGGAGATTGGTTTAAAATCCGAATCTACCGCTACAAATTTTCTGAGATAATCTTCAGAAAGAAATTTCAGAAATTTCAACAGCATTTTCCTTGACCGACCCGAATTCGAACCCAAGACATCAGAGCCAGCAGAAAACTTTCGAGAATGGATTTACAACGCACTCTGAAGTGTTTTATGTTTTATTAATATATCATTTATAAAGCTTGCCTTTGTACTTTTTCTATTGCCTTCGATGAAAAACCTAGCAGACTACTTCGTTATAATCGATAACCGATGCTTCAGAGATACAGGAGTTACAGACAAGACAAACTTTACCTGACGTAGGTATAACATTGAAGAGCTTACCTCTTCGTAGCAAATAATAATGTGTATCTAATAAGCCATAACAAACGGTATTATTAAAGTTGTCATATTTTTAACGAGTTGCTTGCATAACGCGACCACTATTTTTATGTCCGAACTGAACACTTGCCGAGATAGATGAAAATATGAACTTAAAACCTAAAAAAAAGCAATTACATATGAAAAATGTATCGAGTAGGGGAGAACAGGGTAATGGGCGCCTACTAAGGGACATTTAAAAAAACACACAAATTAGTAAACATTCTCATAATCTTTGATTAGACATTGTTACATTAATTATTAAAGTATATTTTAATCATAGTTATAATCAATCACAGCCTTGTTTTAATGTACAATAAAGATTTTAAAAATAAAGTCACTCGCTCTCATTACCCGACACCTGAGGGTAATGAGAGCCCATTTAATTACCATATATGTAATGGCAGACGTACCACTTTATCAGCATCATCACAGCTTATATACGTCCCACTGCTAGACTCAAACCTCCTCCATAACGGGAGGGAAATTGACCTACTATACCACGCTGGTCAGACGGATTGGACGGATTGGGTTTTATTTCGAGTTTTCCTTCTCTTGCATAGATTCTCTTAAAAGTTGAACTAAACATAGGTAATTTAAATTAGATCTTAATTATTAATATGAAGAACTATTTATAACACAAATAAAAAATCTACCTTGTAAATAGAACAGAAAAATTGTAAAAATGGGTAAAGAAAAATAAAAGACTGATTTTCTACGGATCCAAATATAAAGCACATATGTAAGAATCTGGACTACCACTGCCAACTTCTAACGTATCAACCGGCCAAGAAGCTTTTGTGGCTGTGCGTTTTGTTTTACGTGGCATCTGAAATAAAAAAGAGAAGATAGGTATATTTATCTAAATTTACGTAAAAGTATACATATTATGAAAGCTAATGGAGTAATGGGAGCTACGTCGGGTAATGGGAGCCATGCTAGATTGCTAGGCTACCATTACCCGCTGATAACCTGTTTGAAAAGTAACAAAATAAATATGTAATTCTATTTTCAATCACAATTTAACTAATTATACTTATTAGTAAATGAATCTAAGGATGTAATAAACATAAGCATAACAAAATAAGAATGTAACTATAGTCTTACCTTGGCGCTCGCGATCAGTAGTTTTTTATAAGCAGAAGACGAAAAATCCTGACTTAACGTTTGGTACTAACGTTTCCTGTTCATCAGGCGAAGTTTCTGGATGACTAACGGCAAGAACTGAATATTTACCATGGCGCAAAAGTGCGTATTTTTCGTTCAATTGTCGTCACTTCCATTACCCGACCGCTCTCAATACCCCGCGTTCCCCTACATCTGTACCTATCATTATTTGGTATGTTTGCCATAACAATAGTTTTAAAAACACGCTTTTCTGATACTAAGAATACGCTAATCCTGAAAAACCTAGTAACGATAACGGGATTAGCTCTTTAGATATGGAATTACCATCAGTCGTCGATAAGTGTGCCAAATTTTGAGTCAATCCGAGGTTTTGAAGGGGGTCAAAATCATGTTCAAAGTGTTATTATCATGTTACATAGGCAAATACTAATATACGTACGGAGCTAATAAAAGCCTGTTAAAAATGGATCATTTTCATTCTGGCTGGAGACAACTGGACAGACAGCCTGAAAACAAGAGTCATCATCATTTCAGCGTATCGCCATCCACTGCTGGACGTAGGTCTATCTCATGTTTCGCCACAAAGTGTGGTCCTGTGCTGCCTGCATCTAACGACGCACAGCAACTTTCACCAGGTCATCGACCACCCAGTGGTGAGGGTGTCCTACACTGCGACGTCCGATACATGGTCGCTACTCGAGAACGTTTCTTACTCAGCGGTTGTCGGTTCGTCGAGCGATGTGGCCTGCCCATTGCCACTTCAGCGTGCTAATTCTTCGTGTTATGTCGGTTACACCCGTTCTTCTGCGGATTTCCGTATTTCGGATTCTATCTCGCAGAGAAATCCCGAGCATAGCCCGCTCTATAGCACGCTAAGCGACTTTGAGCTTGGTTATGAGGCCTATATTTAGGGATCATGTTTCCGTGCCGTAAGTCATTACTGGTAACATACACTGATCATAGACCTGTGTTTTCAGACACTGAGATATGCTGGATGAGTAGATCCTCTTAAGTTCTCGAGCAAGAGTACCCCGTTAAAAATGCGACGCACAGTCACGTTACGTATTATGTTAAATATGATAAATATATTAATAAACTCATTCAGTAAGTAGTTTTGTTTAAACTGATATGTAATACTATAAAATGTTTTATTACTAGTAACGATGGTATCTAAATATGTCACTGCCAGGGTTACAATTATCAGTTGTTATAAATATATTAATGTAATTGTACTTAAACAATAAAACAGGTGAGCGTACTGGAATTTCATATACCTAATATTACCAAAGCGTGTTTGTTACGCTTTGACGCTTAAAACAAAACACCGATTTAAAAAATCCCTTTACTAATGAAAAGCTGCATTAGCAGCGAATTACCGGCTATGTGTTATCCCCATATTTCCACGGTACGCCATTGAAACCGAGGGAATACTAAATCAATTTTAGACATCCTTTTACCAATTGAAAGGTTCTTTATCAGAAACTGTGGAAGGGTAGAACTGCGGGCAGTTGTTAGTAATATATACAGCCAATAGTTTGTAACGATTACGTATTTTACTGTCGCAAATCGCTGCCGGTAATAAATTTCAGGAATTGATTTTGTTTTTAAATACAAATTAGTAACTGAATTTCAAATTTTCAAAACAAATATTTTGTCACATAATCTTGCTTAGTCCTTTGTATCTATATATTATTACGTGAAGCAAAAACTTTGTACCCCTTTTTACGAAAATTACGTGGGTGGACAGGTATTAAATTCGCAGAGTTGAAGTAAATAATGAGGAGAAGTGCATAACTGAAATTCCATATAATAATGGATTAGAAATACATTAAATTAATTAAAAAAGCATTACGCACACTACAACGCAGTCGCTACTGTGTGTAGCAACACGCACACATGCGCGCTTATACACCTTTGTTTACGAAGAAACCGAATGTCAAATAATCATAATTATGATGACAATGTCTAATAGACATTTGTACTTAGTACTTTATATATTAGTTATTAGTGAAATACAGCTTGCTCAATTTGCAATTATATGTAAATAAAATTAAAAGAAAATTGTGTAGCAGAAAATTATCTAAAATGAATTATGGTCGAATTTCGACCATACGGCGACCACTAGTGTACATAAAGACTAAAATAAAAAAACTGCGGTGGCACTGTTATATAATACCAGAGTTTACAGATTAAATAAAACTCACATTAGCATTATGATGTCACATATTAGGATCTGAGAACAGTTTAATAAATGCGGAAGATGAGATATACTCACTCTATAAACGAGTAGCCAACGAGCCTGGCTGCGTGGGAGAAGAACGCGACGATGATGACATTCACGTGGCCAATGCGAGCAGTGATGGCATCTGCGCCGTAGAGGAAAGGGATACTGCTCAAAGTACCCACCGTTACAGTTATTCCTACATATACAATACAGTTTTAAAACGTATTACAAACTTCCAACTAAAAACATATTTTAAAGATTTTACTATGATTTTTTGTTTCTATATCCTTGATTACAACAAACAAACGCGACACCATAATAATATAGATTTCATAATATCGAACATTAAACTCACCTAATAGGAAATTCGGTGCCCCTAATTCCTTCAAGTAAATAAACAGATAAGATTCGATAAAACCCCAAAAGTTGCCCAATGCAAAGAGGAAAAATATGAATATAATTATGTGTGGCATTTTGATTATATTAACGAGGTCTCGTAGCAAGTTATCGGCTGGTAGTTTAGCTCCTAAAGGCATTACGGCGACGGTTACTGCCGATATTAGAAGGAGCACATCATAAGTATAAAATGCAGCTGAATAATCAGTGTAACCTGCAATGAAACAATGGAAACATTTAGTAACACTATTGACTTTAATGATAAGGATTATAAGATGCAAACGTACCAACTTGTTTACTCCTCATGTCTATAAGCATGCCCGTAATAGGAGAAAATATAGCCATCCCAATACTAGAAAACAGTCGTTCTCTCCCGAAATCGCCACCATACTTTTGAATCATAGTTAAGGCAATCGGATCCATGATAGTAACACCGGCGGACAACATTATCGTTCCCATAAATCTCAAGAAAAAGTAAATATAAAAAGTTTTATCGTCACTTTCTTTATAATCCGGTGGGCAGGTAACAGGGCCACCTCTCCTGTAATATTCCAATCATAAATTAGCTTTAGATAGCTGGCGTTGTGTAAACTTTAGATAACTATTTAGTAGTTGGCTTTTAAATAATATTATAATCAAACATACACACGTATTTACATAAGTACCTGTTGTTTATTATATTACCTGAAATCACACTTTTGCACCATGCAATCGGCAGCTAACATCTCGAGACGTTGTTGTGATAACTTTGTCATGTTATGTACCATTACAAGTCCACCACATCTTAGATCTTCTTTATCCAGCGCGGTTATATTCACACCTTGAGCTATAAGAAGCTTTTCACCAAATCTAGATCTAAAATCTGTTATTTGGTCGTCATCATCCTGAAATTTTGCATTTTATCAAAATATTGCATTGTCGATATTTAAGAATATTAATTATAATTGTATTAGTGTTTTCACTCTTATTTCTTAACTCACTCTTTCAATCTCAATTCCAAGTTGTTCCTTTGGTTCCTCTAAATCGTCGTGAACTTCAATAAGAAAGTACGCAGCGTCATTATAATCTTCATCATCAGTCATATTTAAGAAAGTACTGAAACAAAAATGGCATTTCACGAAAACTGTGTTTTTGATGTTCACGATTTATACCCCTAACAAATAGCCATTGGGGTCACACGGGGAATTTTGCTTCATAATTATTATTTACATGGGTATTCTGTAGTTTAAAAAACAGTATTCGAAAGTGAAGTTTGTTGTTGTTGGAAGCTGTTAGTGTTGTAAATTTCTTACCGCAAAAATACAAAAGTAAAACTCGAGAATTCACAGTTTGCAGTCTACACTTATGCTACTGACGTTCAATGTTGGATAGGCCTCTCCAAGGGAAATAGTATTATAACCGCAACCTTTAGTAAATGGATAGGAAATTGCGGTGTCTAGGTATTATAGGTTTCCCAAGAGAGGGCAGCTGCCCTTTCTTCTGGTGATCTAGTATGTATGACTTCAATGGTAAAGTAGGGGATAGTGGCACATTGTAGTCTTAACTCGATAACATATAAGACGCTAATTATCCCGCTAATATTATAAATGTGAAAGTTTGTGAAGATATATTGGGTGTATGTTACTCAATTACGCATAAACTGTTGGACATGTTTAAATTAAAAGCGACGCATGGATCGTCTTCTAGATTATGTATATATGGACACTTTGAGTAGTCCAACATTTTATCCCGGTAATGTGTTCCCTGAGATAATAATCCAACTACTAAAATTAGCATAATTCGTTGGATGGATTTGGATGAAATTTCACCTTTGGAATGTTAGGTTTTACGCGGGCGAAAGTGCGGTCAAACATATATACCTATAATTAAGTTTAATGCTTATATACAGGGTGTATCAGGTTATAGGGCAACTGTTCGAGTATGTTGTAGTTTAACGGTCATAGATCGTCATTAAAATGTACATTACACAAAAAACAATATAACATAAAAGTTATAGTGATTTCAAAAAAATGTGTCTAAGAGTCTATGCCTTAAATGTTAGGCACATGCCTACAGACAGAATACATATAGGCATGTAAAGCTTCGACAGTATAAATTCATTCAGTAATACCTGGAATTGCGCAAACGATTCAATGACAGTGTAGGTTTGTACCTACGAGCGACGAGCGGTCAACGGTCCAAGGCCGATCACCTGTTTAAAGCGAAGTTTGTTTTGTTTATGTGAATGTAATCATTGATTTATTCAATTTCTAATGAACATTTAACAAAGTATGAATATGTTGCGTATTAAGTATCATTGACTTTATACATTTCAATCAGATTTACACGAAAAAGCGATGACAAAATTGAAAACTTTTTTTTTTGTTTTTTTTTTGGTCAGTAATAATAATAATAATATTTATTTTGCACAAAAAACATTACAATAAATTCATATTACATTCAAATTTGACATATATATCTTACATATCTGACTCTACATGTCTCTAATTCCTTAACGAATCGATATTTTTTGTTCAAATTTTTTTCATGGGTTCCTACCACCATTGCCTAGCTCCCTTTTGACCAGTTGCCCCATAACCTGATACAGCCTGTATATTAAAAATAAGTTTATAAATTATCTCTTTTTTTAATTTCGAGTTATTTTATTTGAAAAGTCTCATAACGCTTCAAACAGCATATTGTTATCACAGTTATATATTTTAAGTAATAAAGTAATTTAAAACATTGTTACTGCGTAATTAATGTATAAGATTACTTCAACACTTTGAAGTTGCAAAAATTTCTATAGTGTATTTTATAATAGATGGAAGCTGTACAGGCTTATAGAATAATCCACCAAAATTCTTTATTTTGGCAATTGTTTTCCTATTAAAAATGTGTAGTTTCTTACCTGGCATTAGATAAACTAGGTGGTTGAATCTTGTGACTGATGTGAAAGTCTAAATCGTCTTTGTCATCTGAAGGATCACTAGTAGGACTTTCAGTTGCCGGCCTGGATAGTTGACAGTGATCAACGCAACGATCCAACACAAAGTCTACTGTTTCATCTTCATCAGGACATTCTCTACTAGGACATGGGCTCCACCAGATCTAGAAATAAATCAAATATGTAAGGGTTACCTTCAAAGTGTGTAATAATATGTAAAGAATAATGATTCTTCGTTGTGATGTATAGTTATGTTTTTATTTAGGGTGGTGTGCTTTGGGCAATAGCTTTTTTATTAAGTTCTTGTGGTAAGTGCGCAGCCCATCTGGGTGTAAGTGGCAACTGCCGTTCAAGGCCCTCAGTATTACCAGAGGCATAGTCAAGTTGCTGCATACCGTGAGAGCTCTTCGGGAACCACAAAAATCTATCATAGCAAATACTCATTCCAGAATCTTCAGGTGCGTGGGAGAAATAAATGCTGGAAACGTATAGCCGAGAATAATATAATTTCCGAGTGGTATATATGAATCGTTTCGACTTTTGAGTGATAGGATGTTGGGAAGGAGACGCTGGTACCAAATCAAACAGCTCCTCTAGGCGTCCCCCATTAAAGAGTAAATAAACGTATTACTCTGAATGAAAATCATAGGTCTACAGCGGATGGAATATTAAACAAGTCAAGGGTAAAGTCCAACATGCATAAATTTAGCTTAATTCCCTTAACTAATTCAAAGATACAGGCTCGCAAGACACTACTAGTTAATTCGCCCTGAGGCCGGATGGCGACGATTTGCTCAAATTCTTAGGTGTATACTCTGTTAGTACATAATAAGGTCCGTTGTATTTAGGGGTCGATTTCTAAATAAAATATATATATACCTCAACGCTGTTCGTAATAGGGTGTCGCATAACGTATGCTGAGGGCATCATCCCGGGAGTCTCTTGATGAGGAATCAGCAACAGCGAATGATGGAACGCAGCATTCAGTATTAATGCAGTGATCACAACTGGTTTGTACTCTCCGAATCGATCCACCAGAAAACCTACAATCAATTAAATTTTGTAAATAATGTCGATTGTAAATGTTTCTTTAATGATTTCAACTTACCGGTTATTGGTGGACTCAAAAATGTTGTGAACGGCAATGCTAAATATACAAAAGATATTTCGGGTACCGTAAGTCCTATACTCTGCATGTGTATTGTCAAGTAAGGCAAGAGAGACGCAGTGGCACCGTACATAACAAATAGAGTTACTTTTAACATAATCAAATTGGGATTGACCCGCATTTTTGCCATGAGCCTCGCAGCGCATCCCATCTCCTCATCACTATCACCATCCAGGGTAGTGTCGTCTTCACTGTTTTTCTTCACTTCGTTAGACTTCATGATATCTAAATCACTCACATTCACATTTTCATAACGCAAGGATGTTTGCTCGTAGACTATATCTTATCGACTGTCGCTCGATTTGGTAGCAAAGGCTTCCGTCGGTATGCTACGACAGTTATTTACATTAGGGTCCTTCACACAGTAAAGTATTTTTGTATCTGTGCACATACGCTCGGAGTCAACGGGAAAACCAGGGAGGGTCCCGTGCTCCCGAGCGACTGCGACGCGGTCAGCTTGCGGCGGACGTCGCTCGGTACACCAATTTACAAATAATAGCAAATTACCTTCGTTTAAGAAGTGTCACGGCGATTGGTGGGGATGCTGAATAAATCGGCTTACGATCTGAAGACCTTGTGGCTAATGGTTGGGGTCGGGGCGCTGGATACTTCTTAGTGCCCGAGATGAACGCGCGGATCACGAATTAGGACGTACTTTGCTGTTTGTCATTTGTGAGTTGTCTTTGATTTATATCTAGTTATATATAAATATATATTAAGCGAGCCATCTCTATTTCAGTGGCCAAATTTTATAATAATATAATGATAATAATAATAATAATATAGCCTTTATTTTCCGAAATATTTACAGTATTGAATAGTTAAGATAATATATAAAGTTGTGCTTTTTACAGTATATCCCTAATTTCGGTATGCCTTACGGCAAAGGCCTCCTCCAACACTTTCCACTGTTTTCTATCTGCTGCTACTCTCGTCCAAATTTTATAATAATATACCTATTAAAATATTCTCCTAAGTAATCACCACAAAATTTATGTGTAATTATTATAATAAAACGAAGAAATATATAACTTTCTCTTTATTTGTTAATTTTGCGACTTGTAATTTGACTTGACTTGTAACTTGACTCAATTACGTGAATTGAGTAGGTATCAGTATTGTCTTAATTTAATTTACATGTTCACTTAAATAATATTTAAGTTTTAAATACTAATATTATTTTAATTTTATTCACTAAATGATTACCAAAATGAGTATTTTTTTATATTTTATATGAAAATATTTAATTAAATTTAACTACGCAATTCTTTACTAGATTCAAAACATAAAAGTACCATTGCTTGTGTCTAGTCGTACATTTTTTTTTAACATTTGTTTCTTACGACAAATATATTCTAATTGTAAGTATATTATTATAGACGTAATAGGTACAATTCTAGGGCATCAAAGTATGTAGACTTTTTCAGGCCCGATAGGTCTGTCAGGTCGGGACGATAATACCTATAGTAAAAATTATTCTACTGATCATCGAAGACCAAGGAAAACTGTTAGTACTAGTTTATATAGTAGTTTAACAAAACGATTATGAAATAACTTCACACGCTCATTGAAATCTTTTGGTATACTTATTTATAAACTTTTGCAAATCAATGTAATATTGGGCCATATATAATAGTCTTATCATTCCATTTCAGCACAAACATGTTGGCAATTATTGCAGACGAAAACAATTTCGAAACAAGCTACCTTTAGTTTAGTTTCTATCAGAATTTTACCTTTTGCAAAGTGTTTAGCATAGGATACATATAAGATAGTCTTCGCTTAAAGGATGGCAAACAGCCCAAAGGTGTGTTAAAGAACGTAATATTCTAAAATTTACTTCTATCTATCCAACCCCCGCTCTGCACAGAAATTAACGAAAAATTACGAGTTGTAATATTAGCAGACTGCTATTACAAACTATATGTGACTGTACAGGCACTTAGCATTTTTTGATTCATTAGCCAGATTCACAGCACTGATTGCTGTTGATCTGCGTAATCAATAATAAATACACTACAAATATGCAACTTTTAAAATCCTATCCTTGAAACTATAATAATCATTAATTATATATACTGCCATCTATTACGGTAATACAAATAAAAGATATCATGCCATCTGTTGTCAAATAGTAGTACTAACAAAGCCCAATCTTATTCATTACAATGTGATGGAATTTTTGAATACAATATTATTAAATTAAATAACTAAATTTAATTTTAACAAAAATATTTTGTTGACTCATTAAAAATAAAAATTCTTTGCTTTTTACATTGTAATCGTTCACCAGGGATTTTAGATTTCCAAGCAGATAGTGTCGCCACCTAGAGATACCTTATGTAAACAAACACAAATCAGTCTAGAATGTCTATAGTCTACTGCAAATTGTCAACCATAATGCATTGCGCATAAATGGCCGCCATGTTGCTGCCGTCTGAAGGATGTTCGCGACTGTGTGTGTTTACTAATGAATTTTAAGAACTGAAATTGAAAATTTACTGTGTTTGTGAAATTGTGAGTGTACCATGGTTTTATTTTTCATATCTTATTGTGTTTGAAAAGTCTATCAGATGTCTCTGAAGCCAATAAACAGTGAAATTTTCTTTAGATAGTCATTCGCTTCGGACGGCATAATGGCTGACAATCTGATTCAAAAGTCACATAAAACTAGTGAGAAAAACAAGTATAACAACGTTGTTCACCGTACGACGAGTGAATCTCTTCGACTGAACGACTCGGAGAAGGGAGTGACTCACCCAACGAGTCTGCAAGCTGCCCATAACCCAAGAAAAATCTCTTCGTTTCAGATCACCAGTGTGACGGTCGGCTCCCGAGTGAGCACCGATGCTGGCGAAGACTCTGCCGACGATCTTGATGAATCTCACACCGACGACATATCGAGGGTGACTGACATTGAGAATGAAACACCTAGTTATTCTGAGGACACATTCTCGAAGGATGATGTGTTTTACAACGCTTCAAGTGCATCATTAGGCTGTGCCCCTGTCATCCCTACTAGCTCACAATACGGGCTGGCTATCGTCGGCCAAGACAACAATACTAACCAGATAGGAGCAGCAGTGCCAAATAGTAATAACACAGAAGTGGCTGATATGCATGTCAGCGTCACAAACGCCGGAACTGGCAGCATTATCAACCTCATAGGAAATGCTAAGCCACAAGAAGGTATGAAAGAAATACAGGAACATGTTAGGAATGAACGTTTCAAAGTTGTAAAAATCGAAAGTACTGAACCTTTCCGTAGGGGTCGATGGATGTGTATGGACTACTTAGATCATACTACAACACAACAGAATGCACCAATCACATTGAATAACAATTTGGATGTAACGGAGACTAATACTCTACAGGCTCCGGATAGTGGTGTAGTTTTAAATGATAGTCAACATGATGAAGTGTCTAATGATCTGACCAATAAAGGGCATAAAGATATGCAAGGGAATGCTCCCACAGTACAGCAGCTTGAACAGACACTTCAAAAACAATTTCCCATGGCTTCTCCTGGGCAATCACTGACTCAACCTCTTAATGTGGTACAGCAACAGATGCCTGTGTCTCAATCTGTCTCTGTGCAATCACCTCCTTTAGAAATAGCACAACAGATGCCAAATCCAAATATGCAAACTAACCAGCCGGTTGGACAACAACACCCTCAAAGTATGACACATATTAATATGCAGAATGCTGCTCAGAATCACCCGCAACAAACACAACCTCAACAAGTTCAACAAATACCACAAAGTTTTCCTCAACATCAGTTGCAACAAGTCATTGCACAGTCTCAAGGTATTGCCATGCAACAAATCCCTATGCATCAACAAATGCCACAACAGATGCAACAAATTCCTAATCAACAAATGCAACAAATGAGCCAGCATATGCCACAGGCACAAATACAAAATATGTCACAGATGCAACAACAAATTCCTCAAATGCAGGCTATGACCAATCAAGGACAGATGTCTCAGGTACCCACTCAACAACCACAAATGCAGCAGATGCAAATGCAACAAATACAAGGACAACCTAATCCTCAGATGCATATGCAACAGCCTCAAATACCTAATATGGGACAGACTCACCACATGCAAGGACAACAACCAATGGGGGCACAACAGGCCCAGCTACAACACTTGCCTAGTCAAGCTCAGATGCAAGCTCTACAAAATCAACAAATACCTAATCATATTCAACAAATGCAGATGCCGACACAGTTGACTGGTGCAAACCAACAGATTCCACAGATGCAAACACAAATGCACCAATTGCCAGCACAGCCTCAACAGTCTGTGGTACCTGGTATGCATCCACAAATGCAACAACAGGGAATGTCTGGTGTGCAACAGCAATATAACCAAGCTGTTAATCAGCAGTCAAATGCTCAGGCAATGATTGGCGCTAGTATGCCATCATCACAACCACAAATGGTACAAACGCAACATAGTGTTCCTCAATATCATACACAGCAAACACAGATGAGTCAGCAAGGCCAAACTATGCCACAAGAGGTGCTCACAAGTATTGTTACATCACAGCAAGGTGCAACTTTACCAACAAATCTTCAGCCAATGGTTTCTCAACCCCAGGGCTCGACTTTGCCAGCGAATCTACAAAGTCTCAGTCAGCAGCAACCTAATACAGTGCACACTATTGCTCCACAACAGGGAAATGTACCCCAAGGAAACATACAACAAATGATGGCTGGTGCTCCCCAGAATATGCAGATGACTCTGGACGGGAATCAGCCTAGTATGCAGATACCCGCCTCAGATCCTATATTCATGCAGCCAGCAAATGTTGGTCAGCAAATGCCAGTCGGGCAGCACATGGGTCAACAGAATATGTTGCCTCAGCAAGTTGGCGGCCAGGGGCAGATGGGGAGCGTGCAGTATGTGGCTAATCAGCCAGTAGCACAGGTGTCAATGGGACACCAGAACATTCCGATGTCGATGCAGCCAACAATGCCAGTTGGCATGGGCGGTGGAGTTCATCCTAATGTAGTGCAGTCCCAGACAAGCATGGGCATGGGATATGGAGGTGTCGTGCCTGTGATGTCACAAAGCAGTGTGGCACCTGTCGAGGCAGCAGTGTCGGGGACTAACTCGCCAGTTGTGTCTATGCCAGTGAGTTCAACTGCTTATGTGGGTAATACTACACAGTCGGGGCTTGACAGTCAGGGTTTTGGCAGCCCGGTGAGTGCGGTGGTGTCTCATGCAATAAGTGGCTCGGTAATGAGCAATGTGAATGTGAATGCTTGTGATAGTGGTGCTCCAGATGTGTCCTCAGACACACTGCAGATCGGTGACATGGGTGATGGCAAGGAGGAACCGCAGCCTATTCAGCCACCTGAAGATGAAAGGTCAGTTGCTATTTCTTTCAAATTTTTTTATGATAATTTTATTTTAAGACCTGTAAGAATTAATTATATATATATATGATGGCGACGCCGGCCCTTCATTTCCCAGTTCATCCATGTGTTGTACAGACATGAAGGTATTGTCGAAATAACACTAGGTTAACTTCCAGTACACTACGAGTAAATCTTTATTAACAAACTTAAAGGCCATAGGCTGATAAGTATAGTCTAATGACTAATTTAATTTGTAATTTCTATTGAATTCTCTCTCAAATTCATTACTAGCCGTGAGCGGTATGTAGTCAAGCCACCTTAATGTGTAATAGTAGTATTTGAAAGATTAAGAAGGTGTTACAAGAGTTCTTTGATTCCAACTTAGTTGGTATGTCTTTATTCAAAGACATTGTTATGTCTTCCTTTAATATAAGACACACCAAAAAAGGTTGAATATTGTTTTTTAGATAGTTTGGACATGCGGCAAGAAAAGATGAAATGGAATAAGAAATTAACATATCTGTGAGTGGGACTGTGGGACAATTGGAAGGCCATATCATCGGTTTATGGCTCAAATCCTCCACCTCCTGGCTTGCTTCCCAAAAGCTAGTTCCATTACCATATTATTATAATTTATATAGCACTGGACATAGATAAATATAAGGAAGGGCTTGGATTTTTTGCACTGAGACCTAACTATATTACAAGGTGCCAGTTGTTCTAGTCAACTTGGCAGATATAAAAAAAACATCTAAATGTATTATGTAAAAACAAATTATATGAGTTACCAAAGATTGTGGATTAAACCATCACCTTTGCTTTTGGTAAAATATTTTTTATCAAATTACAGTTTTGTCCCTGAAGATTTAATTAGAGGTGTACAAAACTTATACTCGGCTAACTGTTCTTTAGTGTCATATTATATCTAGTGAGTCTATAGTTTTAAGTGGGCTGTAGCTGTGCGCTCCAAACCAAGAGCTTCATAAATTCCTGAGAAATTGGAAAATTCAAACTTCGTCAACTACCCTTTTTTGAAACTTTTTTGAAACAACTGTAAAACTAACCTAGAATAATACTGATTGTAGAATTTAAAAAAATCCTTATAATAGTCAGCTAGACTGTATGCTATGTATCAACCCTTACCATGCTGCCAGCAAGGTACGTAGTACAATTATGACAAGGAGTGTTAAAAAAGTATTAATAAATATGTAGATGGAAATATGTACACTTATAAATTGGCGTGTATGTAGATAACTTTTTGTATTCCCATTGATATTTTAATAATAAGATACTAAAATTATATTATTTTCTGTGTGGTGTCACAGTAAGAATACAATTCACCGTGAGAGGGGTCTCTTGCCCATGAGTGTCTAAAAAGTGACTAAGGGATATCTTGTACATATACAGTGCAACCTTAATATATATAACAAACCTCAATTTAACAAATTTTCCGTAATCCCCTAGAATTGTCCATAGGAGTCAATGTAAATAATACCTTTACATTTCGAATTTTTTATGAACAACTTCTTTATAACGAATTTTCAACAATAAAAAAAAGTGTAAATACCTCTAATTAACGAATTGTCAACTCAAAAACTCTGTATGTATAACGTTCCCATCAATATGACCCTTAATTCCGTAGGATTTTAGGAGTGGTAGGACCACACTGTCGACAGTTATCTGTCTACAGCCGCGGGCCGGTCCGTCCGGGGCAGTACCATGCTCTCGCAGAAAATCGACGTCTGAGTAGTAGCAATTTGTTACTGCGCTTCGTTCGGTGAGCGAGAGAGCCGGAAGCCCAACTTTCTGAGGGTGATTGCGTGTGGAGGGTCTTGGTGGTGCCCTTTTTATTACCGAGCCTCAATGCACGCATTCACACTCCCTTCGCTTTCTTCGCGGTAGGCAACGGCCTTGTAAAGGTCCATGAGCGGCAGCAACACTTACCATCAGGTGTACGGTTTGCCACCGTTTGCAATAAAAAAAGAAAGTACATATGTGATTCAGTCGCGACAGGTTTTGACACGTTTTTTTCGTAAAACAATTGAAGTCGTTTATTGGAAAATAATGTAAACAGTGCTGCTCGACACTATTATAAGATTAAAAAAAATTAAGATTAAGCTACCACATTGTTGATTTTTTACTTTTAATTCGTGAGTTTTGTTGTACGAATCTACTGAAATTAACATTAAATTACCTACATAAAACCACCTTTTACGGTTTTACTGCATTTAATTTTGATTATTAATCTAAGGGAAAAAATATGTTACCTACCTAATTGTTTTTAAATCGAAAATATATACTTAATTTGATAAAAATGTGTTATTATTTATAAGCAGATTTTATAAGCAGAAGTTGTTCCCTATAACAAGATGAGTACGTAATGTTGAGCTGAATAAAACTATTTCTTAGCCTCTTTATAAGAAATTTTAGACCAACCTTACCTCAATATAACAAACCTCAGTTTAACGAATTACTTGATATAACGAATATTTACAAATTCCTCTCGGATTTGTTATATTGAGGTTGCACTGTAATAACTATGCAAGACATGAAAAACTCGAAATAGACCCTATACCAACCCGCCTGTCCAGCGTGGTGTACTAGGTTAATTGCCCTCCATATGGAGTAGGCTCGAGCCCAGTAGCGGGCCCTATATGAGCTGTGATGATGAAAACTATATTAGAGCCCGAGTTCTAACAACACTACTTTCGTCACTTGTAACATACTAGCTGTGGTAATAAGTTCTTGACAATACTGCATAACGATATCGAATGGTGACGATTATATTTCTTGGACTTCTAGATCGTAGAAGACATGTGTCCCGTTTATAAGAAAAGATGTGGTGATAAATGCAATGCAAGCGTGTTATATTGAAACTCGAGAGGATTAGAAAATGTTCGTTATACCAAGTAATTCGTTACATTTATATAGAGGTAGGCATCATTTTAACAAGGTAGAACTTTACTCACTCGCCCACCTATGATACTCGTACTACTTTATGCTTGTTCTTACGATGTATTTATCGTATCTGAACCTGGCAAGAGTTGAATTGAAACAGTTATTCTGTATAATTGACAGAAATCGTTAAATAGAGGTAAATCTCTCTATTTAGATTTTACAGTGGTTGAAAGTTCGTTATATAGAGGTTTCTGACTAAAATATTAAAGGTATATTTTACATTAACTTTTGAGAGTTCCAGGGGATTTTAAAAACTTAATATCGTGGCATTCCTTATATTAAGGTACTACATATACAGTGCAACCATAATATAACGAACCTCAATTTAACAACTTCCTCGAATTAAGAAATTTTTCGTAATCCCCTTAAATTGGCCATAAGAGTCAGTGTAAATAATACCTTTACATTACGAATTTTTTTTTACGAACAACTTCATTATAACGAATTTTCAACTATCAAAGAAGTGTAAACCCTTAAGCGCTTATTATATATACTACACGATATTCAGGGCCCTGAATCACTAGGGGTGCTCTACAACAGCTAAATTGTGAGACCTGTTTCACCAGTTTCAGTTTTAGCGAAATAACAGTTTCAGAAAACTGTTCCATACTGTTCCATATTTATAATATACATAAATAATAATATTATATTGTATGTAATAATAATATTATATATATACATAAAATAAATACATGCTTAAATATATTAGACGTGGGTCGTTACGTTATTTTTAAGAAACGTAACGAAACTAGTGACTTGGTCGACGTCACGTGTTTCAAAACTAGTGATTTTTGTAACGACTTATTTTTATTTAGCTACTTTGATTGTTTGCATATTGTATGAATAGCTACTTTGATTGTTTGCATATTGTATGAATAGCTGCACTAACTATATACAGTTACACGCGAAACGAAAATAAATTTGTAGCTATACAGTTAAATCAATAAATTCTCTTCCTTTCATACTTTTTTCAGGCTGAGGACTGACTGCATTATATGTAATTATTTACGATTGATTAGAGGTTATAATTAAACTATTATTTTAATTAAATTTGTATTACTGCAGACGTATTTAAAAGTAAATTGATTGTATATACAATGATTATATTTATAGTTTTTTTACACTTTTGATATATTTACAGTTTTTTTCATTGTTATATGCACTTTATAATGTATGATGTTTTTATTAGTAAAACAACAAACTAAAATAATAAATTAATTAAATTCTTTACTTTAAATTCAAATTTCAAAGTAACATTCACTTCGTTTCCAGCAACCTCAAACCGTTGAAATTACTTATAAACAAAAATCACTCTATTTTATTATCAATAAATGCAATTTTACGTATGAAAATTAAAGGTAATAAAATGTATTATTACGCTGTTTGGTCTTTGTTGCATACCACGGCACGTGAGTGTTCGGTATTTGGTCGGCTTACTTCGAATAATTTCGTGCCATTCGATTAGCCATCTCGCTCGCTCGCTCGGCCGCGATGCGAAAGAAATGTACTTAGCGTAATCAAGGTTGTGCGGTCAGCTCTTTCTCGCTCGCTCGAATATAATACTGTTATCCCATATCAGCTGTGAGTCGTGTTAAGTATAACGTAGTTTCAAAAATCATCTCTTTTACTTGTCGACTCGTAAATAGTGATTGTTACATGTCGCGTAATGGGTTATTGTAACTCATCATCATCATCATCATCTTGCTCTTATCCCAATTACTTGGGGTCGACGCAATATGTGATCTGTTTTGACATATTGCAAAAAGTATTGGCAATGACTTTTATGACCGGCCGCCTGCCTGACGTCAACCCTCCTTGGGAATGTAGTCGTTGACCCAAATAGTACCAGATGGAGTTGGTCCGGGTCAATCTAGTGCTCTTAGTCATCTTTTACGACACCCACGAGCAAAGCAAGGGTTGGTAGTATTCGAAGCTACCACACAGCACTGGTGGGTTATTGTAACTAATGACGTGAAATAACGCTCATGTCTAAAATATATACATAAATCAGTCCTAAGCATGTAAAGCAGGAAGGATCGTTTTCATTTTAGGAACAAACACTGAAACCACTTCTAAACGTTATTCCTCAAGAATGGTTATTTCCCCTTTTTTCTCGTATTACAGCACAACAGGCTGTTATTTTGGAACAGTTTTCTGAAACTGTTATTTCGCTAAAACTGAAACATGTCTCACAATATAGCTGTTGTAGAGCACCCCTAGTGATTCAGGGCCCTGAATATACTTAACACGACTCACAGATATGGAATAACAGTATTATATTCGAGCGAGCGAGAGAGAGCCGACCGCTCAACGTTGATTACGCTAAGTACATTTCTTTTGCATCGCGGCCGAGCGAGCGAGCGAGATGGCTAATCGAATGACACGAAATTATTCGAAGTAATCCGACCAAATACCGAACACTCACATGCCGTGGTATGCAACAGACCAAACAGCGTAACAATACATTTTATACCTTTAATTTTCATACGTAAAATTGGATTTATTGATAATAAAATAGAGTGATTTTTGTTTATAAGTAATTTCAACGGCTTGACGTTGCGGGAAACGAAGCGAGTGTTACTTTGAAATTTGAATTTAAAGTAAAGAATTTAATTTATTTATTGTTTTAGTTTGTTGTTTTACTAATAAAAACATCATACATTATAAAGTGCATATAACAGTGAAAAAACTGTAAATATTTGTTAAGTTGTATATACAATCACTTTACTTTTAAATATGTCTGCATTAATACAAATTTAATTAAAATAATAGTTTAATTATAACCTCTAATCAATCGTAAATACATATAATGCAGTCAGTCATCAGCCTGAAAAAAGTATGGAAGGAAGTTAATTTATTGATTTAACTGTATAGCTACAAATTTATTTTCGTTTCGCGTGTAACTGTATATAGTTAGCGCAGCTATTCATACAATATGCAAACAATCAAAGTACCTGTATACAAATAAGTCGTTACAAAAATCACTAGTTTTGAAACACGTGACGTCGACCAAGTTACTAAATTCGTTATGTTTCTTAAAAATAACGTAACGACCCACGTCTAATATATTTAAGCATGTATTTATTTTATGTATATATATAATATTATTATTACATACAATATAATATTATTATTTATGCATATATATTATATATATGGAACGGTATGGAACAGTTTTCTGAAACTGTTATTTCGCTAAAACTGAAACCGGTGAAACTGGTCTCACAATTTAGCTGTTGTAGAGCACCCCTAGTGATTCAGGGCCCTGAATATCGTGTAGTGTAATAAGCGCTTTAATCCCATATTATGCGTTTCAGTCGCGATAGGTTTCGACACGTTTTTTTCGTAAAACAATTATTAAAGTCGTTTGATGGAAAATTATGTAAACAGTGCTGCTCATCACTATTGTTGAAGATTTTAGTTGCTGAATGCAAAAATGTTAAGGTGATTAAAACTATTTCTTTACCTCTTTATAACAAATTTTAGACCAACCTTACCTCAATATAACAAACCTCAATTTAACGAATTACTTGATATAATGAATATTTACGAATTCCTGTCGGATTTGTTATATCGAGATTGCCCTGTATTACGGTAATATATTTGTTTCTTCTGGATACAGATACATATTAGAATAACAATATATCCGTTTCAGATTAGGTTACGGATAGGAAATTAATATATATTTTCGAATTATTCGACAATTTCGGCGAGTTTCGGTTATAGGATTTTTAGGGAAAGGTGAAGTGTGGTCATTATTGTATGTCATTATTTCATTTTAGAGAAGCTTAGATTTACGCTGTTAGTTCGGCTGGTTGAAAGAAAATTAATGAAAATAATTGTATCGTTTCTCAGACTATCTCGTATCCGAAATTATTCGAAAATTTTATATCGGTTCTCTGTCGGAATATCCGATAGTTTCGGTTACGGAGCTCCATAATATTCCTACTGTAAATAAATAATCTATACTAGTAAATAAAATTAGAGTGTCTGTTTGTAATGTCAAAATAATATGCTTTTTTCATGTTCACACATTTGCACTACACATATGCCTAAAAATCACTTTATATTCTTTTTGTCTGTCTGTTTGTGCCGGGTAATCTTCAAAACGGCAGAACCGATTTCAAAAAATCTTTCACCAAGGGAAAGCTATAATATCAGGGAGTAATATAAGCTATATTTTATCCCGGTATTCTTTTTTTTAATTGCCCACAGTGGCAAACGAGCAAGCAGCACCTGATGGTAAGTGAAACTGCTGCACATGGACCTATGCAATACCAGGGGCACAGCCAGACCGCTGCTTACCGTGAAGGAAATACTCTTCTCAAACCTCATTTAAAGAAGGACATGTCATAGCGCTCGGGAAACAGCAGCAGGTAGTTCATTCCAGAGCTTGCACGTACGTGGGAGAAATGATCGCTGGAAACGTACAGTTGAAGACCATAACGTTTCCAGGTGAAATGGATGAACCCTGCTGCGATGTCGAGTGGTACGTTGGTAGAATGGTGACGGTGGTACCAAGTCAAACAGTTCCTCGGAGCACTCCCCGTGTAAGAGTCGGTAGAGTACACAGAGTGACCCACAGTCTCTCCGCTGCTCCAGCGACTCCAATCTGTCCATAAGATTGGGATCCCCGACGATTCGAACAGCCCGTCTTTGCAGGGAGTCAAGTGGGTCTAGCTGATATTTAGGCGCACCTGCCCAGAGATGTGAGCAGTACTCCACATGAGGACGAACTTGTGCTTTGTATAGCACAAGACGCTGTCTCGGTGTGAAGTACCGCCTGGCTCTGTTCAGGAGGCGCAACTTTTTGCTTGCCAATTTGGCTTTGTCCTCCAAATGACTCCCAACCTGGACTTTGCTCGATATTTTGACGCCGAGAATCCCAATACTCTCAGAAATTGGGAGAGTTACTCCTTGGAACTGTGGCGCCATGACAAACGGGTCCTTCTTTGCAGTGAACGCGCAAACTTGTGTCTTTGTGGGGTTGAACTGGACTAGGTTCCGTTCACCCCATTCCGAGGCCCGCCCCAGAGAGCGCTCGAATTCAGACAAGTTGAACCCTTCTTTCCTGAGTACTCCGAGGGATATTCCGTTGCTCAGTGTACCGCTCATCACCCGTGCTGTCATCCGCATAGCAACGCATACTCTCGATAGAGAGCATGTCATTGATATGCAGGATAAACAACGTCGGGGAGAGCACCGAGCCTTGTGGTACACCAGCATTAATGGTCATGGTATCGGAGCAGGAGCCATCTACGACGACTTTTATACTCAGACCATCCAAAAAGCTGGCGTTCCAATTACAGAGTCCCTCGCGGATTCCGTATGATGGTAGCTTCGATAGAAGTGCCCTGTGCCAGATCCTATCGAACGCTTTTGCGATATCTAGGCTGAACGCCAGCGCCTCACCCTTGCCCTCCAAGGCCTCTGCCCAACGGTGTGTTGAGGTACACAAGAAGATCACCAGCCGACCGACCATGACGAAAGCCGTATTGGCTATCACTGATAAGCTGGCGATCCTCAAGGTACTGCAGAAGCTGGCGGTTTATAACCTTCTCCATTATCTTGGAGAGCAAGGATGTTATCGCAATTGGCCTGTAATTTGATGGGTCAGACCGGTCTCCCTTTTTAGGGATCGGGTGGACATGGGCTACCTTCCACGAAGACGGAACCCTATTAGTAGCGTAGGAAAGTCGGTATAGGCGCGTGAGGATGGGAGTCAATTCAGGGGCGCACGTCATTAGTACCACTGCAGGGATGCCATCCGGTCCACTCGACTTATGGACGTCTAAAAGCCGCAGCTCCCGCCTAACCGCTCGCTGCGTGATGCGGATTTTGGGCAGTGAGCTTTCACACCGTGGGATGGTAGGTGGTGTGCCGCAGCTCCGGCATCCAAAGTCGAGTTACAGGCAAAGAATTGACCTAGAAGATCGGCCTTCTCCTTTGCGCTGTGGGCCAGACTACCATCGTGTTTCTGCAGTGGTGGGAGATTGGGCTGGCAGAAGTTGCCTTGGGCAGCCTTGGCGAACGACCAGAATGCACGACTCCCAGCGGGATAGCTTTGCAATCGCTCGCCAATTCTGGCAACATGTTCCGCCTTGGCTCTGGCAATAGCCTTCTTACTAGATCTAGAAGCGGCGTTAAATTTCCGCTTCACCTCTTTGGCGTTCGGGTCCTGGCATTTTTTGGCCCTATTCCAGGCTTGATATGCGGACTGTTTCTGGCATGCAGCCGTCCTGCAGGTTTTGTTAAACCAGGGTCGGCTGCGGCCACCGACGGGTATTTTGGTGTTGGGGATGAATAATTCCATCCCCGTAATAACCGTTTCGGTAACGCAGTCCGCACAGACGCCAGGGTCCCCAGAGGCGAAGCAAAGCCGCTTCCATGGGTAGAATGCGTAAAACTCGCGGAGTCCATCCCAATCTGCTGACTTATATTGCCAGACTCTGCGAGTCCCAGTCGCCTTTGAACGACTAGGCCTTACAACAGGGGCACTGCTACGAACCAAGCAGTGGTCAGAAGATCCAAGAGGGCCTTCAACCACTACCTGATATCCGTACTGGTGTGTAGTCAGCAGAAGATCCAGTAAAGAAGACTCATGGCTCTCAATATCTGGGATACGGGTGGGCTGTGTCACCAGTTGTGAGAGACCATAGGCCGAGACCATATTGAAGAGATGTCGACCCTGGAGGTCAGTGGTTCGGGACCCCAGCCACTCTTTATGATGAGCGTTGAAGTCTCCAAGAACCACCACCTCCGCTGATGGACACTGCTCCAATATTTCGTCAATCCCCCATTGGACGTTCTCAAATAATTAAATTGACCCCGGATCACTGCCATGGGACCTGTAGAGGCATACGTAGATGCGGGTAAGCCCTCCATAGTCTACGCGTAGCTATAGGATTGACAAGTCACCATGTTCGAGGGCCCGAAGGCGGCGACAGCAGATATCACCTCAGATGAATACGCACACCCCGGCTTTACGACGGAAGGTATGCTCCAACTCGTAGCCGGGGTAATTTAGGTACGAAATGTCATCCGGAGCACCTATCTGCGTCTCCGTTAAAAAGAGTAAGGCAGGCCGCGCCGTCTCGAGGTGATGGTGGACGGCGTCGAGATTGCTATGTAAACCCCTGATATTGCAAAAATCCACATCAAATGTGGATAAGGGGACCGCCGTAGAAAACGTTCTCTTTTTATTTTTCTTGGCCATGAGTTATTGTTTAAGAAGAGGAGGAAGAGAGTGTGAATGTGTACAACGGAGTTCGGTGATACCAAAAAAAAATGGGCGGGGCATAGTGCATGGTCGAGGAGTGAGTTTTGTGAGGAGCTGACACGATGCACGGAAGGGCCCTCGATGTCCCCCCGTGCGTAGCCGCCGTGGTCCACTCCGGTTTCCCACACCGGCACGACGACTACCCAACGGGATTTTCGCCGGTTGGTGGGAGAGCCTCCCAGGGAGGATGATCCTGGGTTCGGGTCCCCTGCTGACCGGCAGGTGGCCGGCGGTGACCATGCCCATCGGGTCTCCCTGTACACCATGCCAGCCCCTCACGCTCAATACCCCGACCAAGACCGCACCACCGCAGGTTTCACCAAAACCCGCCACACACAAACACCCAGAAAGTTGGGCTCCTGGCTCTCTCGCTCACCGAACGAAGTGCAGCAGCAAATTGCTACTACTCAAACGTCGATCTTCTGCGAGAGTGTGGTATTGCCCCGGACGGACCGGCCCGCGACTGCAGACAAAACACTGTCTACAGTGTGGTCCTACCACCAATGTATTCCCACGGGATTGGGCACCACGCGGGTAAGGTCGGTGAAACCGAAGCAAAGCGAGTGCGGGTTGCTAGTAGTAAATAATATTAACAGTATTGTCAGGGGGTTTCTAGATTTCAGTTAATTTGTAATATAATAATATCTGCGCTAATAAGTTCACTTAACCACGAACTATTTATTGTGTTTATTATCTAAAAATACATATGCCTATATGTGTACCTAATCTTTTTTTGCTACGCTGCGCTATAATTGATATAAAATTACTTACAATATTGTACGTAATACTAAAACAGAATCGTATATTGGTGTTGCGCTAGACATCTATGCAACAATGATCTAACGCGCTTATGCGATTTTTAGTGTTTTACCATTAAGATTTCTATGGCTTCGTGCAATAAATGTTGAGACGGGAAATGGAGTCAAAGAAAACATGCAGCACGTTAGCTTCAATTTTAGTTTACCTATGAAAAGAGACAAAAAAAAAATAATTTAAAATTTTCTGAAGCGGCAAATTCAAACTTTTAAAAAACATGCAACGTTCATCGTCAATTTGCTGCTATTCGCGTTTCTAGTAAAATTTTAATATAATTATTTCTGTTCGTTTTATCCACAAAATATGATCGCATGTTTCATTAAATGAAATTTAATTTGGATTATAATCATTCTTTTCTCGTTTAGCAGACCCGAATCTTAACTAGGCTGGTTAGCGACAAGTTAAACATATATGGTTGAAGGTGGCGAATTCTGTATCTATTTGCGAAAATAACTCGTCCGTAGACAATGGTAGTTGTATTCGTTGATTTTGAGTTTGTTCTTGCACCGTCGCCGAATGGAATCTAATGTCCCTTTGATGCTGTTTATTTGCGCGTTCGTCCTGCGACATAAATAGGTGGTTGACACGTACAGTGCATGGTGCCCGCCGGTATGCCGCCGAGTGACTCACGCGCAACGCGCCCGTTCCACGGCCTGGCTAAAAAAGCTATGATCGGACGTTCTTTTTCGTTTGGCCTGGTTACATTTTTTATTATTCTACTAGATATTATTCCAAGAGAAGCAACAAATTTAACAAAAAATCGTTCATATTATACTATAGGGTGGAGGATAATGATCTAATTGCTATTAGTCTTATTAGCGATCGCAGTTGGTGTTATAAGGTTCTCATAGGGTAGTTCGTTGTCGTGGGGGTCCCTTATTTACAATTCTCACGGATAAGTAAGGGTTAGGGGCAGTTTAAAATTTTGCCGGTGAAACAGTTGAAAATCAATTTTTAGCAAATGAAATACAAAACATTAACTTAATTAGTGTATCGTTCAGTACATATGTACATATAAAGTTAAGAACGTACCGTAAAAATCTTATTAATCAAAATCAGTTGCGTCTTTTTAGACAAGAAAGATTATAATTTGAAACGCTGACAAAAACATTTACACTATTTAGGGCTTTTTAATTTAATTGCGTATTGAGATAAAGTAAATATTTCAAAGCCACTGAGATCACGCTGATATAATAATTATTATTGGACTCTGAACTTAAATGGATATCTGATACCTGAGTGGCTCTGAGTAAACCACAGACTTATTCACACACTAAAGACTTCCTCGTATATTCATGACACGAAGACACATAGAAGTTGGTACAGGCGCCAGCGCACTACGTCACTGGCGTCGTTAGTAATCGAGTAGAGAATCGAAGGTCGTGAAATCTGAACCTACCGTTCGCTTCTGGCCGTCTCACATGCTATATCACCATCTATTGTTCTTAAAATAGTTCAACTAAGTACTTAATATAACAAACAAGATACGTAATTAAATCAATATATGATTAAAAGCATAGCCAACTGATACCTATCAAGTAGTATGGTGTTTCTGTTTTCTTTCATAGTACTTACTTAAAAGTTGCAGTTATGTCAGCGCCCGTTATTTTATAGCTTGTAAAGATTCCTCGAGTTTTTTTTCAATGGCCCATTGTTTAAACGTTTTGTTTTTGTACTCTCGGTCATACGCGATTTCCTGGCTTTATGTGGCAAGTTCCGTACAGTTGAACTATTTGCTTTAACGATTTTATATGCCTGTCGAACAATTTCAGTTTTTTTTTTTATGAAATCTATGTTTGGCTATTCGTTACATCTTATTTAATGGCGTGCAAATGATGTATTTCTTGGTGTATTAAAATTAATTTAGTTAACTCTGTGATATCCGATCAGTTTAGTTATTTGGACCTAAATACCAATGTAGATAATTTTCCATGCCTCGATATGCGCATTTTCATAATGCGCATATCGAGGCATGGAAATGCGCATTATGAAGATTGACTCAAATTTGGCCCACATTTAGTTCGGAATTTCTAATTAATAGGTTTTCTTTTAGAAATTATTGGAAATTTGCTTTTGGAATGGATTGTAATTTGTATAGAGGAATGAAATTTTGGAATTCTCATACGTAAAGTGAAATGTTTTCCGTAGAAATGTAAGAATGATTTGCATATAAATAACATTTATGCGAGGGAAGGCAAATTCGAAATCAAATTCTATACAAATCTGACTGACCAGTCATATGGTATATTAATTTCTATCTTATCGTGTTGGAAGATAGAAACCAGTAGTAGAACGTTACGTTTTAATGACCTGAAATATAAAAGGATTTAACACTGAAAATTTGGTTCGGTGCATTAGTCTCGTTGACTACCTACGTTGTAGTATCTAGGCTTGTCTGTAAATAATTATGATAATGCGATGATCGATAATCATTCCATTGCTAAATCAATTTAAATGTAAATATTCAAAGTATTGTCTTAATGAATAGGCGATGTAATCCTCAGAACTATCGACCCGATTTAATGTATCTTTATTATTCTGATTAAGGAGTTACGAAGCCAATAACCGGGCCACTAAAGCTATAAAGCTTTACAATCTTGACGAGTTAGTTTCTCAGTCGTATTGAGTGGTATATTTCATTTATAAATTATATTTTACTAGTTAACCAGCTAACTTCGCTGAAAATTTATGTAAGTATTTTTGTCAACCAAATTTTTTTATATCTCAAGAGCAGTACTGTTTTCTGGCATAAAAGTAAGTACATAGTTCCCTATAGCTTTTCTGTTTTTCTGAAAACGGGTGTGCGAAATTTCAAGACGACGGGTTAACTAATTAAGGTGTGAATTACATTTTCACACCAAACAAATAACTTGGATTCGCATTTGGAATTTTTGTTAAGGTAATAAATTTTAGTTAATACATTAGTATTTAAAAATATAGTACCGCTGGGTACTGCAAAACATTGATGGGTGTGAGTTTTTGACCCTCGTCATTGTCAAGCGACACTAGCAAATTATTGCGCGACACACACACTTGAACATTTTTCTATATAGGTATCAGAATGGGCTCAGAAGCAGGTACACCAACACTTTCAACTGCGTTATAGAGCGATGGGACAGCAGTGTCAGCAGTGCACTATGGAGGATTTTTAATTTGGGACTTTCAGACGCATGGCAGTGTCGGTGTGGAAAAAATACACATAATCTTAAGAGGCTCACAGCTTTTTTATTTGGATTCATGTTTGAAATCTCAGACGGTATTAAACACTCCAATGATTCTCAATAAATGTAAACTATAGTCGTATCTCGTAGGATTAGTTGATATTTGCGTGCCAATATTTTTGAAATTTCGCGAGAGATAAGTCGTGTAAAAATTGTCCACTTAATGGTGCAATCAACTGGCGTGCTTCTTATATTGGTGAAAGTAGATGCAGAAAATGCCTTCTCGGCTACAATATGCGCGCACTGTCAAATATAACGGGCATTTCTAAAAACATATTGCATGTTTTACATATAATTTTATATTATTGTTTACAAATAATAGCAGATGACGTAGAGTGTCTACGCAGGTGCATTATTTTTTTTATTAACATCGTAATAAATATTCCACAATACGTGTTCCACTTTTAAGTACTGGCATTCTTCAGATGGGGGAAATTGGCCTACTGCACCACTTTATATACAGACTAATTGGTATAGGGATCCACTTCGAATTTTGGTTATGTTACAATTATGTTATTTGCTTTTATCCTTTAATTGATTCTTTTAATATCCACTTGGGAGGATGAGCTGGTGACTATTGCATTCTCATTCCGTCACCACGTGGAAAAGCGCATTAATTACTTGTATAAAATAGTTATGTGCAAAAATGTTTTGTAAAAATAAAGATCATCTCTTTGATAGTGGTGGTGATTCGAGTAATACCACTCTCGATGGCAAATAACACTGGTTAGTATTAATGGGCTACTTTGACATACGAAAGGTATGACATTGCGACCGCCTTGTTACAGTGTCCCTTCCTTTATTATAAAATACGACTAAAGAACGTAAGTACACAACAGTTTATCATTGCACGAGGAATTAAGCTCAAAATATAACAACCCTGTCGTTTTGGTCAGTGGGCCTTAGAAGACCTAGTTCCCTATCATGGATAGGAGACTTGTGTTCGTGAATAGGTAAAGGGTGATTATATTGCAACACTATTCTGTAACAGATAAATTCACTCCTTGTTTTTTTTTTTTTGTGGGTGGGTCGCGGTCGGCGCGCCTTCGCACCACTCCGTCCGGGGCGACAGAGAGGCTTAAGCACGCAACTCCCACGACCCACCCAAAAACCACGTCGCCTTCGTCGTTGGGCCGACCACTGGAGCAGCGTTAACTTGTCGTCAGTGGTCGGCCCGACGGAATACCCCCTAATTGGGGTACCCTCCCATCGACCGACGTCCCCCCCTCGGGGAGGACGTCGGTCTTTCCTCACGCGGTCGGCCTCTCGGCGGGTGACGGACTAATCCCCGGTCACGTCACCCGCGGCCTCGGCTAGGGCGGCATGAGGCACAGATAGTTGCGCCTGCGCCGCCCCAGTCGCCGGCGGCGGATCTCCTCATTGAGGCTGCGCTCCTCGCGCAGGCGATCCGCCGCCTCCTTCCGCGAGATCACTGTCTCGCAGAAGGCTGCGACCGCGTCCCAATTCCCGACGCTGTCGACCATCGCCCTAGCGATGGCCGGCAGCGTCAGGTCGGCACCAATGATTGCGACGAGTTCACGGCGCTGCACTGCCCAAGCCGCGCAGGCTTCGAGCGTGTGGCGCGTCGTGTCCTCGTCGCAATCGCAGTGGTGGCAGGATGGTGTACTCTCCCTCCTTACGACCCTGTGCAGGTATTTGGCGAAGCTCCCATGGTCCGTCAACACCTGCACTAGTCGGAAGGAGAGCACCCCGTGCCGCCTTTCCAACCACTGCATCAGCACCGGCCGGAAGGCCTCCACGGTTCGCACCCCGAACCGAGGCCTCTCCAACCGGACTGCCCAACGGGCAATGACGTCTCGGCGGGCGTCGACGCGCCAGGCGGTGAGCCCCCTTAACGAGATCTCACCGCCCTCCGCTCGCACCCCCGTCACCCGCCGATACAATCCGGCGAGCATCTCCGCCTCCAGGTCCCACGGGGGGGTCCCGGCCAATAGGCACGCTGCCTCCGTCGCCACCGTGCGGTATCCGCGGATGGCCCTGACCGCCATGACCCTCTGTGGTCGCCACAGAAGGGCGGTCAAGGACCCCGTCCACACCGGTGCGCCGTACAGGGCCATCGACCGGATGACCCCCGTGTACAGCCGTCGGCACGTAGCGCTCGGTCCGCCCACGTTCGGCATAAGCCACGATAGGGCGGACGCCGCGCCGAGATTAATTCACACCTAGCCCATAACACCCGTCTCCCGTGGGTGTCGTAACAGACAACTAAGGGATATGATATGTAGATAATACCAATGCAAGAGAATGAAAACTTGACATAAAACCCTACACCAATACGTCTGACCAGCGCAGTAGGTCAATTTCCCTCCCATTGTAGAGGAGGCCCGAGCAAAATAGTGAGACTTATGTGCTGAGATGATGATAAATGTGTTACACTTTTCTACGTTATATATCTTAATATATATAAATTACGTGTCACGTTGTTTGTCCGCGATGGACTCCTAAACTACTTAACCGATTTTAATCAAATTTGCACACCGTGTGCAGTTTGATCCAACTTGAAAGATAGGATATCTTACATCTTAATTTATAGTCGCAATATTTTTTTTTTTTTGTTGCAAACGGTGGCAAACGAGCAAACAGTACACCTGATGGTAAGTGTTGCTGCCGCTCATGGACCTTTACAAGGCCGTTGCCTACCGCGAAGAAAGCGAAGGGAGTGTGAATGCGTGCATTGAGGCTCGGTGATACCATGGGCACCACCAAAACCCTCCACACTCAATCACCCTCAGAAAGTTGGGCTGTCAGTTTATTGCAAATTATTTGTCTATTATTTGACATTCACAATTATCTGTTAACTCCAAATGATTTTAACAGATGGCGATATCTGTTGACTGGATTGAGTAATTAATTAATAGATGGCGCTGCTATGTCAAACCTACAAACGTGTCATATACGATTTTAACTTGCTTTTTTACATAGGTGCCATTTGTAAAAAAATATGACGACCTCCATGACAGATGTTCTCCTACAGTTCCACTTAATAGTTTAATAAAATGTAATATAACAAAAACATTAGCCACAGCAACGCGTAGCCGGGTCTGCTTGTTCAACTATAAAGTCGAGAATATAAAAAAAAATTTAAATACAATTATTTCTAAGTAACGAATTAATTGATAAAGATCAAATTATGCGTAGATTGTACAATTTATTGTTTATGATTATATACAATACTGGCAGACGTCATAATTTCGCCATGTTATGTAATGTAAATAATCAATTTCGCTAATCGTTACTAAGCGAACTAAAATATATCTTTAATAAGCTTATCTCCTGTGGGTGTAGTATTGTTTCGTGACTAAGGGGCGTAAATGTCGGAGAAAAGTAAACAAACTACGTAGGCCCATCTGTGCAGTGTGTGGTAAAAATATGAGGTCAAATTCCCGCTTTATTGTAATGGAGGCTCGTGCCGTCAATGGTGCGTACACACATTGATAAGAGAAAAAAAATAGTATTGAATATAGTTTTTTTTTAAAGAACAGCCTGCATTAATATAACTTAATTTGCTGGGGAACATTAGATTAACGGACAGAAATAACCTTAAAAATCATCATTACAGCTCATATACATCCCACTGCTGGACCCACGCCTCCTCCACAATGGGAAGAAAACTGATCTACTACACCATGCGGGTCAGATGTATTGGTATAGGGTTTATTTCGAGTTTGCCTTCTTTTGCATAGATGCTATCTGCAATAATCCTTTGGTGGTCTTTGACGACGCCTACGGACAATAAAGGGATTGGTGAATTGTATTCTTACTCCGTCGCCACACGGAGAACAAACCTTGATGGATGGAAACTTTTTCGGGAGTCAAGCTCGCGACAACATTAATTTTGAAGCGCTACTTAGAACGAATACACATCTGTTAATTATGTTGATAACATGCTATTTGTATCGCTTGAGTTTGTTGTCAAATAAACAGCTGTGGGCCAACGAAGCGTGACAGCGGCGCACCTCGCAAGGACGTCCAGGTTTAAAAAAATACGGTTGAGTACGCGATCATCTGTCATCATTTTTGTCTCGAACGTGTTTTTTTTTTGCATGACTATCAAATAGGAATCACTCCAGCCAATGATGAGGTATTTGCGCAGTATCGTTGTACGACCAATAATGTTCAAACATTCATTTGAATAATATTTATTTAATAATATTTCATATGTTAATACCGGAATTTATTTATAATTATTAATCTTAAGTGGTTATTAAATAAACTGGTTTTAAATCAGATTAATGTATAACATTAATAAGTTTAAAATTTATGGTTGCATGACAAAAAGTTACATTATGTGAAGGCAACAGACGCACTTCCTTTTTCTTTCAGGCGCGTATGATGATGCAGTTATAATACAGTGTGGCATCAACCCTTCTTTTCCTTCCCTCTAAAAAAGTCCGTATGAGACATCGAATTTCCAATGGAAACACCGCTTTTAGTGTGAAATAAGTCAGTGCATTCGTTAAACATGTTTCACTAACAAACATTGCATGAGATTTTAATTCAACTCGATGACTGGTTACGCTTAATATTTGTCATTTGTTAAACGCGTTCAAAAGCTCATAGTTGTCTATTATCAAAATGTTTGTGATGAAATATAATGTTTAAATATGACGATGTTGAATCAAATCGATATTGAAATCAAAAAATATTAGAGAAGAAGCTTTGATTTTTTATAATCGATAATCTTAAAAACTAATCAATTTTAAAAATCTTTCAGTTATGAAAAGTAACATTGTTCAGTGTAATGTGAGTTATATATATTTTTTTTATCTGTACCTAAGAAAATAGCAAAATGTGTTACACAAGTTATGTCAAAAATTTGCTTATAAATGTTATTATTTGGCGCTGCGAAATTTTCTGATACATTAAATGTTTGCAATACTCCTAATTGTCTACAATAAGTCTACGAGTCTGTATCTCTATTATACATAGTTGAAGACGCATTTTTGTTCAAATTCGTCCGTTAGAACACGCGTACAACGAAAAATATTAACATTCGTTTCATCATCATAAATTCTTATCCGATTAAATCCTTACTAATATCATAAACGCGAAAGTTTGTGAGTATGTGAAGATGTTTGTTGCTCTGTCACGCAAAATCTACTGAATGGATTTTGATGAAACTTCACAATCATATCGGAATAGGCACACACATAGGCTATAATTTATCCCGATATGCCCACGGGAAAAGGAACTGCGGGTGAAACCGCAGGGCGCTGTTAGTATTTTTATAAATGTAACTGATGAACCTGTAAATTAATCGTATCGGTCTTTAGATTTTACAAGAGATTTAATAACATTAAAAATGAAGAAAAAGCCACGGTGTATGCAAAGTGCAAATATTAGGTGCAAACAATTGAAGGCGCGAGTAAATTCGCTGGGATAGCTAATCTATACTCTATAGATCTAAACATAAATAAAATTGAAGTGTCTGTTTATAACGTCAAAATAATTGGGGTTTTTTATGCTCACACGCATATTTATACGATACCTGTGCCTAAAAACCAGTTTTAATTTTTTTGTCTTTCTGTCTGTGTGTTTGTAGCAGGTAATCTACCAAACGGCTGGACCGATTTTAATAATATTTTACCACCAGATACCTGTCTGTATAAGGAGTAGCTTGCCTATTTTTCATCTCAAGAAACCTATATAAAATTTTGCCCGGTCCGGGAATCGAACTCGAGGCCTCATGGACTGGGGTTGCATATTTTAATATTTTAGAAGATATTGGAGATTTAAAGTCGTGTCAAGGCGAGTAAAACCGAAGCGGGGGCGAATTGCTAGTGATATACAGTCACTCATAAATAAAAACTAGAAATCAGTAACCAATCAACTGTAAACGAATAATAACTAAATGCTAAAGTGTTATCTACCCTACATTCTAAAGTGACCTATAAGACTGGTTAGCGCAGCGTTGTAAAGTTCTAGACTAATATTCCCTCCATTCGCTCGTACGCGTGTTTTATGCATAATAGAAGTATGTAGACTGCTATAAAAAAGAAAAACAAATTAAAAACTATACGTTTAAAGACAAAGACTTCATATGAACTCAATAATCACGTTTCTATTAAAGTTGGTTGACTGATAATGGCCATTGATAAAATAACAGCTCGGTACGCCGTTCGAATGATATGAAAACTATTTACAATCCCGAATATCGATATCATATTGATTTATAGCAATTAAATGTGCTATGTACAATAACGAGAGCCATAAATCTTATAAAGTCGCTTTCACTTTTACGAACGTTTTGTTCACTGTTGCAATCGATAAATGATTAATGATGACAATCTTTTTTAATGTATACATTTTACAACCCACTATTGAGTACGAGCTTCCCTTGTAATAGGAGTAAAATTATTTTACACCACGCCGAACGAGTTGCGGGGTGGGGTTTACCTACAAAAATGGTATTAATTACTTTGGTTATCTAGTTATTACAACATCCAAAGATAAGAACAATTTATATTATATTTTATGCCAGTATTCACCAAGGATACCTAAATTTTAGTTAACACACAAATCAAACTTTGTTCGTTTATACTAAATATTTTTTGTTGGCATATGAAAGTTGTATTTGGATTGACTACTACATTTAGAATTGTTTTTTTATATAGTAAGTAGCAACCCACCCTCGCTTCGCTTCGGTTATAGGTTATAGTCGTTATACCCGCGTAGTTCCCTTTCCCGTGGGAATACCGGGATAAAATATAGCCTAGTTTACGCCCTGATATTATAACATTCCATTGGTGAAAGAATTTTTGAAATCGGTCCAGCCGTTTTGAAGATTACCCGGACCAAACAGACAGACAAAAATTTTTTAATTGCTATTTTAGGCATAGGTGTCCTGCAAATAACAGTGTGAGCATGAAAAAAGCCTATTATTTTGACATTACAAACAGACACTCCAATTTTATTTATTGGTATAGATAGGAACTAGTAGATGACAGCATAAAAAAAATCTATTAAACTATTAAACAAAGTAAGTAGGACATCAATTGGCACTAATTATAGTCAGGTATAAAGATATAAAATAAATTAAGAATAGTTTTAAAACAAAACAACTTCAAAACACCACTAATAAGTTAAATTAAAAGTTAATGATACATAGCATCGATCATTGATGTTATCTGCCGTGCCTTAAGTGTTACCTAAAATTTAGTTGTCAGTGAAAACGGGCATATTATTATTTACTTGCTTTTAATGTTGCAATGTATCATCTTTTTTTTGCTCGAATAATAAACACGCTCAAATAGCTAATTGACTTGCGGCATCGCATGTGCAGTCCTTACGTGTATTCATTAGGTTAATATATTTAAATCTACGAATTTAGGCTGAACATAATTACACAAACTAATTATCTATTGATGATATCGTTTAGTAAATCAAACATTTAAGTGTTACACCGCTAAAAACTATGCAAACTACAATAGTTGACCGTCAGAACATAAAACATATTTATCTTGTTCTCGTAATGACGTGATTGTTTTTACATAATTTAACAACTGTCAACTGTGACGGGCAAGCGTTAAAATCGTAATCAAACTTATCGAGCCAGTGTTACATCTATACTAATATTATAAAGAGGTAAAATTTGTAAGTTTGTATGTAACGAATAAACTCAAAAAGTACTGGACCGATTTTAAAAATTCTTTCACCATTGGAAAGCTATAATATCAGGGAGTAACATAGGCTATATTTTATCCCGGTATTCCCACGGGAACGGGAACTACGCGCGTAAGGCGACTGAATCCGAAGCGAAGCGAGGGCGGATTGCTAGTTATCAATAAATTGATATAGTCGATTGTTCTGTAAGAATTTTATTATCTTTATTTACATACTACGAAGTGGCGCTAAAAGATATAAATGTAAATACATATCGGAGGTAATTGCTCGGGTTGAGAGCCCTCAGCGCTCATCCAACAGTCCGGGTAAAGTTGTCATAGCCATCTGAGGCTAACAACTAAGTCACACACAAAAAAAAGGAGGTAATGGCTGTGCGGAATTCTACCAACCCTTACATTATCTTGGGTGTTATACAATACGACTAAGAGCTTTATATATATATCTGAGCCAACTCCTCCTAAGGCCGTCTAGTCAACAAAACATCCCCAATAAGTATTGACATGAAGCAGGCGGCCGATCATAAAGCTAAATATTGCCCAAAATTAACTGGGATATCACCTGTTCGTATACGTCCTATCACAAAAAATTATAACAGCGAGAGTTTGTGAGTGGGTGTGTATGTTTATCACCTTTTCGCGTTCTAACGGCCAACCATTTTTTTATAAAATTTGTCGTGGATGTAACTGACACTCTGGGTTAGCATATAGGATACTTTTTAACCCGATAATGGGTTCTCTTAGGGTAAAAATTAACTTTTGGGAAAGATAGTTCTTACACGTGCGAACTGTGAGTATTAGCTAATTTGATAATATGTATTAGCTTGTATTCCTTACCCGTTTCGCATTACACTCGCACGGGAACACACATTGCGCGGGAATGAAAAGGTGCTAAATTATGATTTCTGGTGTTTACGCGAGTATTATACATTTTAAATAAAACTACTTTACGGATTTTATCGCGTTTGTATTTGATTTTTGATTACCCGACGTTTCGAACACTTTACAGCGTTCATGATCACGGGTGGACTAAGATGTCTCACGTCCAACAAGTCATCGTTACTGCAGAAAATTTATAATTATCTACCCGATACAGAAATTAGTTATTAAATATTGACCCACATTTAGATACAAAATTTATTGCCAATGTAAGAAGAAAATGATTCTATATGAAAAAATTATATTGTTTATGGTTAGTAATAATTAAACATTAAAATTAATAGTAATTATATTTAAAAACTAACGAATAATCTAGTATACTACCACCGGATCGGAACACGGTTACACTGAGAAAGATCCGGCAAGAAAACTCAGGTAACATGATGCTAAATTAAAGTTAATTTTGAAGGCGGCTTACTTTATGTTACTAAAAGCTTTTAATTTATAAAATTATCTTTAGTTATTATTATTGTGGGTCAAATCTATACAATATAAGCTCACGGTGTCTTGCAGTCTTGTGGTGGTCTTTTTGGATTTGTTTTTAATAATGTTTATAACAGGATCCCAGCTTGATGGTAACACCCAGCCATCCTCTCTATTGAAATTTCTGTGTTTTTTAATCTCAATAGCCTCGCGTACCATTCTAGGCAGGTATCGGTGTTCTTTTGCGAGGATTTGTGGTTTATCAAACCTGATGTTATGGTGGGCGCGGTCCTGACTATGTTCACAGACTGCAGACCTAGTGTCCCGGCGGTGCTTCACATCGGCTATGTGTTCTTTGATCCGAGTTCTTATGGATCTCTTTGTTTGTCCAATGTAAGAGAGACCACAGTCACAGTCAAGTTTATATACTCCTGCATCTTGTAAAGGGATCTGGCACTTGACAGGTGGTAAGAATTGGCTAATCCTCTTCAGTGGCTTAAAATAAGTTTTAATGGAAGAGCGTTTCAGGATGTAGCCAATCTTGTCAGTGACTCCTTTGACATAAGGTAGTATCCCGTAGTACCCCGTTACCCCATCTTGCCTACATAGCCATTTTATAAAAAATAAACAAAAAAAGAAAAATAGTCAACAATCTTAAGGAAATACAACGCCTATCTTATTATAGGTTAGTTTAAGCGTCAATCACAGCAACACCTCACCAGCTAACGTTATTTAACTAAGCACAGTCACGCGTCAAACCAGAAGAAAATATGATAAGCAATTTGCAGTAAAACACTTTTTTGAATTTTTTTTCGACATTGCTCACTTGTGAACCTTTAAACACCGGGCGACTGATAAATATCATGGTGGCGCGTCGAACAATGAATGAACGAGCGTGATTGGTCAATTTGAACTGTGAATTTCGTTGGGTACCCCGTCTTACCCGCTACCCCGTCTTACCACCTTCTCCCCTAACCCTAACTAAGACAATACGCCTTTAATATTTTTTCATGTTGGATTGCATTTGCTCATGCATAGACATTCGAGACATGTCAGTTGTTCGATGCATCTTCTTTAGATCAAGATTCGTCGTTACAAAAAACCATAACAAATTTAAAGGAAATTACGACAAGAATACTCGTTATCACCCATTGTAATCGTCAACTTATGCTCAGTTATTTTTTGCAATCTGAATAATTGATTAAATTACGGTAGGGAATATGTAATAAGGCCCACTTTAACCTTATTCTATATTGCATTATAGGAAATAAAAATGATAATTACGTAGGTGTGATGAACTTGATGTTGAGAAGATTTTCATCGTTTGATTGTTGTTTAAACTTGATGAGCTCGTCGACTCTGTTCTCCAAAATTTCAATTATTGATATGGAATAGTGTAATGTGTAACTCCTGTAGAACATCTACTTTTTTAGATTTGTTTCATTATAAATAATATAGGAGAAAATGGCAGTTTATAAAAGCGGCAACTATATTAGCTGTATTTATTACTTTGCTAGTCGTGTTGAAGTTGAGTTAATGTTCTGGAACCTCGTGCCGTTTTCAGTTTGCTTTGACGTAGATATGAACTATGAATGTTATAAAAGGCTCCTAGCGTGTTGACCTATGTGAATAGTTTGATATGCCCAGCGTAGTGTTTTTTTTTATATTTAAAACTTTTATGGCCTCAATAGATGTAATTTTTTTACGGTTCATTATACTAAGTATCGATTGTTTAATCGTCATATGAATTTAAAATTGAACTAATTATATATTAAACAAGAATCAGCCAATTTAAAAAATACCCACTAGTTTTATTTTAAATGTGTAATACTCGCGTATACATCAGAAATCATTATAGAATCAGTCAAGTTGTTTATCACACGTCAAACTGTTAAACCCAGGGTTGCTCCGTGTTAAGCAATTTAGACTAATATATCACGGTAGCCGAACGATTTGGCATGTGGTTTTATAACGGGTTTTCATCATTTTTGGAGGGATGTTATCTGCTTATATCTCTTAATTGACTTTTACGATGCCTACGAGAAAGAAAGGGGTAGTAATTCTATTCTTAGTGATGTAGTTCAACTGCCTATATAATTATTTTTATGTATGTTTTATATTCGACTTTATATTTTGAATGATATATTTTACAATAAGAAATCGGATTCCAAATATATTTCTTCTTCTTTTGTATTCTTAATGAGTAAATAAATATGAGCTATTGGCGCCAATGTCGAATTATATTTTTTCATCACGAATTTTTGTAAATTGATTGGGTGCTGATAACCAAAAAAGATTCCTCTTGAAATTTTGGCAGAACATGAAAATGCACGCAATTCATTATTATATCATATTCAATACACTCTAGCATTTTTATAACACTATAAAACACTAAAATAATAAAAATAAATTTAAAGTGCTACATACGACATTTTGATATGCCCGTCAAAATCCCAAGTATATTTAAACAGTAGCTCTTAAAATGACGCATGTCAAAGCCTCGTGCGTTTGCAATTGTAATTCAGGTGTCGACAGTATCAAACGGCATTAGCCGGTGTTTTCCGGAAACGTCCTTAAAATGGCACGTTGCCAGTCTATGGAAGACTTATTCTTACTAAATTTATTGCATTACAATTGCCATTAAATTGTTACTCGTATTTTAAATCTGCATGATGGGTCTTAAAATGCGACAAGGTATATATATGACTCGTCCTAAACTGCGGCAAGGCTCTCTTTACAATTTAATAAACGTGGGAACGTATCTACTTAGTTGTCGCATTTGCAATTCAAATGCACAGTTTTATTGGTTGTATGCACAATGGTCTCAAAGAGAACTCAACTAATACATTGTATTTAACACAGCAAAATTCGATAGGTTTTAACTGGAAACAATATCAATTAATCGTATACATAAAAGTATTCGGATAATATTCCACGACAGTACCTATATGACCCAGTGCCGCGAAGCTGCATTTGCTTTCCCGACAGCACTCAAGTTCATTGGCACCGTCGCCCCCCTCCCCATCACCAATCGCCATCACCGTGCCGCCGGTCAAGCCTAAAAACTGACACGATATTACTCTTTGTAAATAGAAAGTAGTTAGTCTCGCTATTGAAATCTATTTTTAGCAAACGGTCGTTGAATTAGCTACGGTACGTAATATTAATGTATCAATAAATTAAATCTTGAAACTACATATCTATAGACATTCAGACGAGTGTTATACCAATATTGCATAATGAGATCAAATATATAATACCTGTAAATACTTCGTGTTTTTCGTTATAGTATGCTTATTATAGCCTTACGTCATCGTATTGTACCTATTTGATCAATAAAGTTGATAATGGACATTTGGAAGTTATTGGAATTTATGTATTCAGCTTTTAATAATAAATAGATTCTTATATAATAGTTATATATGTATAGCAATAAAAGATAGCATCTGCATTTTACGAAGATAATTTACTCCATAAAAATAATTCTAACGGCCAGTAATTCTAGTGTTTGTACGTCTTAACGATAAAATATATTGTCGGTAGTATGTATACTCGTAAGTTTAAATATCTAGAACAAAAATAAAGAATTTTGGTTAAATCGAGTTGGTGATTGGTACACCGCGGATGGTTTGAACGCTGAAATATGAAACATGTGATGTATTTTTTTCATTATTTTCTTTTTTAATTGGATTTTGCCAAATTTGCAAAAAAAAAATGCTGCCATAAAAATCTCGTGGTGGATATTAACAAAAATACCTAAATCAAAATCAATTTATTTTTACGGATTTCATCGCGTTTGTAATTGATTATGGATTTCCTGACTTTTCGAACACTTTTTAGCGTTCATGGTCACGGGAAATTTCAGGTGTCTCACGTCCAACAAGTCATCGTTATTATACATATTTGCTTACATCTACCCTCTATATGAGTTATTAAGTATTGACCCACATTTTGATACAAATTTATTGCCAGTACAAAAAGAAAATGTTTCCATATGAAAAAGTTATATTGATTTTGGTCAGTAATTATTAAATATTAAATTTAGAGTAATTATTATATTATGAAATGAAACCTAATAAATAATTGGACCTACCAGATTGGAATGCTGCCACACTGAAAAAAAATCCGTTAAAAAAATTTCGGAGAATGACACAAAATAATTATTGATTTTTAAAAAGCGGCTTAACTTATCTTAAAAAAATGTTTTATCAAATAATCTTTAACAGGTCAAGTCTATACAATAAGTGCTTATTTAAAATGGATATAAAATTACTTATGGCATTTATGCTAGAGAAGGAAAACACAAAATAAAACCTCACACCAACACGTTTGATTAGCGTAGTAGATCTATTTCTCTTCTATTGCGGAGAAGGCGCCAGTTCAGCGGTGGGATGTATATGTGTCGAGACGTAGACCCAACGCACACATGTTTAAATACGAGATGGGCGGAACTTTTATATTAACTTAAAAAGAACACATCATATTTTCAAATCATCTGAACAGCATCAAATGATGTCATATTATGAAAAGAAGGCGTGGCAAACACTATCAAATACATTATTTGAAATAAATAAAAACATTTCTCAGCAATACCTGCTTTAGAGAACCCTCATAAGTTTTGAATATATTAATAAAAACACGTATACAAAATCTGACGGTATTGCCAAGATGTAAGGGGGCGTTCATAAAATACGTGAGATGTTTAAGGGGGGTAGGGGGTCGAGTCAAATCTCATCATATCTTACGTTGGAGATAGGGGGGTCTTGGCAAATATCACGCAATTTTTTTGCTGATTGAAACAAAAAAAAAAGTTGTTAAATTTTTATTACACTTACATTTAAACTCTCAGCAATATTGATTACTAGTCTTAACTAGTCGTAAATAAAAGCACGAATCAATTTTTTTTCTTTATACAATAACAATCCAACGCGTTTACGTAAGAAACCCACATTTTGAAAAATCTCACGTGAGATTGGGGGAGGGGGTTGAATAAAATATCACGACATCTCACCAGGGACACAAGAACACCACAGCCTAAGAACACAAGAACAAAGTGTATTTTATTATTATTAGAGACAATAAGAAAAGTGCCAATGGACACATTCTTTACTCTGTAAGTCTTAGCAAATTTAGATTTAAATTATTTATTAGCCTCATAGCTAGATTGTAATTATTATGAAGTAACTGTTCATAACTAGAAAAACAAAAATATACCAGGGGTGGAGGGGGGTACAGAAAATTTAAAAAAAAACACCTCACGTAATTTATGGACGCCCCCTAAGCACCTTGCATGCACATAAAATGAAAAATCAATATTTATCTTTTCATTATCAGCGAATGATTACCTCATTCTTAATGGAATAAAAAGTCTTGCTATATTTAGTTTATTAATATACCGTTACCGAAGCTGTCGCTCTCAATACTTAATTGAATGATAAATTATTGCTACAAATACAACCTACGTGTGTTTATAAAATATAACCTGATATCGTTATGTATGTGCTCTTAGTTAACTGTCTTCGTGAGTTCTTACGACACCCTCACGTTGAATGAATAAATTTTGATGAATTTTATTTGGTAGATTAGACCTCAAAGGTCCCCTACAAATTTAATCAAGACCTGACCAATAACTTTTGAGTTATTCTCAATACGCAAATATGTCAAATACGCCTTGTATTTCGTTCAAAAAGACTGAATACTATTGTAATTATACGGTTATATATAATGGGATACTTTACAATTCTGGTTATTGTTAGAAATGTGATTATGAGTTTGTTTGTTACGCTTTCACGTCTTAAATGCCGAACACGAGATTTGCCCACTCTTTTCTTGGTCGGTCTATGGTCTGGATACACACCGTCCGATTCGTCTGGGGCGACGAAAGAACAGCGCGGTGCCCCTTAATTAACCCACGGTATTTTCTCTCCTTCACAATTTGATCGACCCTGGAATAGACCCCTCTCTTTTTGGAGATGATTATAGCCGACATTAGATGTCGATAGTCTGATGTGTGGATAGATTAAGATTTCTATGTCTTAAACCTTCTATGACTGCCGCACAGTGGGCACACCTTGTTATCTGTATTTAGACATGATCTGTGCTTATTTGCAATGAATGAAGATTACCATAAACTGCGTCTCCTTCGAATGCCGTGCGGATGCCGACTAGTCTCGACGAATATTAAATAATATTCGTTTTAAATTGAGGACATGACTATACGCCGTTAATACGTACATTCAAGACACATTGTCATTTACAAAGCATTTAACTGTTAGTATCTTTATTGTAATACTAGCAACCCGCCCTCGCTTCGCTTCGGTTTCAGTCGCTTTACCCGCGGCGTAGTTCCCGTTCCTGTGGGAATACCGGGATAAAATATAGCCTATGTTACTCCCTGATATTATAGCTTTCCATTGGTGAAAGAATTTTTGAAATCGGTTCGGTGGTTTAAACGTGAAAGCGTTACAAACAAACATCCTTACTTTCGCATTTATAATATTAGTATGGATACACGTATATAATTTACGTTTTAGTGGATTGCAATCTCTCAAAATGTATTGCACTCACTACATACTTATTTGTTTTTAGTTGCCTATGTATTTACTTTCGCATCTATAATATTAGTTAGTATTAAGATTAGCAATCTTAATCCTACATAGTATAAATGCGATAGTAAGATCGTCTATTTGTTTATTACGCACACATAAATCGATTTTAAACTTTCTTTCACCAATGGAAAGTTACGTTATCAGCAAGTAACATAGGCTATATTTTATTCCCATATACTCACGGGAAAAGGCACTACGCAGGCGAAACCGCAAGAATTTTATACATATACACCGTGGAATCTAATTGGCTGTTTTCCCAAAACGTACATACTCAGTTAATGATATAGAACCATACTTATAGCATTTATTCAACAAAATAAAAACATTCATTCTTGTCATTTGCAATCCCGGACGTTTCCTTAAAATATCATTTTTGCATAACTGTAACATGTGGTTAAGGGGACCGTGTGCGGGAGGAAAGACTCCACGCACGCGGACACGGTCCTCCGCCCGCAACTGGGGCGGCGCAGGCGCGAGTACCTGCGCCTGATGTCACCCTAGCAGAGGCTGCGGGTGACCGGACCGGGGATTTAGTCCCCGCACCCGCGGAGAGTTTAGCCTCGCGATGGCGATCGGCGTCCCAGTAGGGGACGTCGAAGGGATAGGGTACTCCTTCGGGGTATTCCATCGGGCCGACCACTGACGTCAAGTCACCCTGCTCCGGTGGTCGGTCCAACGACGAAGGCGATGTGTCGCGGGTGGGTTACGGGTGTGCGTGCTTACGCCCCTCTGTCGCCCCGGTCGGAGTGGTACGAGGAGTGCGCCGACCGTAACCCACCCCAAAGGAAAAAGCTTAACAAAATACTGACTTAAAGATTTAAGGTTATGTATAATATTTATTTTGCAATAATAAATAGCACACTGTTTATACTGATAAACAATATTCATTGAAGAGTTTGAGGCTGAGGTTTAGGAACAAATTATACCAAGGTCACGGTACCGCACCAGCTTGTACCACGTAAATTTCAGTGCCCTTTGCATCGATTATTATTAATGAAGGGAAAACATTTATCGATTTCACAGTCGTTAAACGATTGCTTCAGTGTTCGTAGTTCATTTCATAAATGCACTGTTGTTATACATAAGAATAAAAAAAACCTTATGACATTTCCAAACCGTATTTGGCTATAATCAGCACTGCCTAACAGGTTACTAAACTGGTATTAAAAAAACATTTCAATGTAGTTAGGTATGTAACAGACATTAAACGTGCTACCGATGACGTCGCTAACGTTTTTTTTTTATTTTTTATGTAAGAATTAAGGATGAATAGCTCTACAAGTTGGAACTTGTTCCGAAGCCTTATTGGATTGCCAGATCTGTGATAAAATGAATTGCGTGTCACGATTAACTTATTGAGAATGGCAAATGAAACGGAAGATACATAAATTTTCTTTAATTTACGTTTGAACCTTGAAAATTCATATTATAATCATAAACAGTCCTGAAAAAAAGTAACAATACGGTTTCGTGTCAGAAAGGAATTCACAGTCTAATGATACCTATTGTTGTATAAGACTCGAATAAATGCAAAGATATCGAATAATGCAACGAAATACCGAATAAAACTGAAATACTAACTTGACTTTTGAAACCTTACTTCAAGCAATATTTCATTGCCGCTTTTTATATATTATATTCCTCAGTCGTCCCTTTCTACACCCACGAGTAAGGTAGCATATGGTGGATTTTATTGTTACTCCGTCACCACACGGAACAAAAATAAACACTTGCTTTCTGCGTGGTTCAGGGAATGAATGGCCTATAATATCAAATAAAATAATATTTCACGGGTTGGTGCTTTATAGAAAATTAATTATATGATGAGCAATAATACCATCAAAATTTTGCCGTGTGTTTACGGAATAAGAATGCAATTCACCACTCCCTACGACGACTACAGGATATGATGTATATAACATCTGTGCAAGAGAAGGAAAACTCGAAGTAAAACATTATATCATGTCTGACCAGCATGGTATAACAGGTCAATGACCCTCCTATTGTGGAGCAGGCCCTGCAGTGGAACGTGTACGAGCTAAGACGATCATCAAAAAATGTAATGGAAATCCATTCGAACTAATGACTCTCAGTGTTTTTTCATTGTCTAACTGTGCCACGCTTTTTCGCCGAGAGACATCAATGCGACGTGAGGTCTCACAAACCTTAGGCGGGCACTGATGTTGTCCAAATGCAATACCGGGACAGACAACAATGCAATTTGTCTAATGAAACCAATGCGACACAAACGCGCCCAATCGTCGCCTTTTCAGAGAACCATTGACACGTCGCTCGATTGCTACGGGCATCACAGTTCGATCTCTGAAGAAATGCATTAGACCAATTACGTAAAAAGAGTATGAATGATAAAAATATAAATGAAAATGTTATTATTCTAGTTGAACTTATATTGAACAATCGACGCCGGCATTTGTAGTCTCACCTTTCTCTTTAAACATATATTGTCTTCGTGAAAGGCACTGAAATCAACATAATGAACTTATAATTCGTACTATGTAGATATTTTTAATTTATCAATACACAAACACTTTGTTTGTTGCTTATTGTATCAAACATATTTAGATCGCAGTTATGTATATTGTGATATTATTTAATTATTAAACATCCAGGTATTCTCATTCCTGTTTGAAGAATAATTTAATAGGTGCTTCTCACATAAGCGCGATGCTTATGATCGCACTAAAAATATCGATGTCTGGTATTTTCATGACTACGAGAGAATGCGATACGGACATAGTATGTATGACCAACCATCACTGACGTTGATAACTCCTATAAGTTTGTTCATCGTAAAATGTTTATCTGTTGACGGATCGGCCAGTTTTCGCTGGCAGCCATTGTGACTTTTCTGTCTTAAAAATAGAAACTGTAATGTAATTAAGCACAAGGCGGCTCGATGTCTCATTTATTTTTGTGATCCTACTCGGTAAACGTGTTTTTTTTTTGCAATACTATGTTTCTGCGTGTGGTGACGGAGTACGAATATAATGTCAACAGCCCCTCCTCTCCCGCAGGAGTCCTAATACGACTAATGTGTATAGGAATATAAAATGACTGCAAGAAAAAAAAATCTAAATAAAATTAGATGCACAGTCAAGTTGAGAGTACCATGATCAAGACAGTCATTTTTCTTATATTAGAATTTTTCTCAGAGCACTAATATTACAACGAATTGTGTGAAAAGTTCATACAGCCTTACAGTTTCGCAAATCTGGCTGCCATAGCACGCCATTTTCCCATCTATGTAATCGATCCGATAATCTATGTTTAGTTTTATTCTATATATAATGATTAATGTGTGTATGTAATTTTATAGTATTTTATGTATGTAGATAATGTAAAATATTTCTCGATCTATTTTTTGTGGAAATAAAGATAAGGCATGCTTTAATAATATTTTTGTTCCGTAGAATATGGTAACAAAATAAGAATATAATACACTTTGGCATCATGCTTTTTTTTCTCGTAGCTGTGGTAAAATCTATTAAAGGATTGGAGCAGATAACATCACCGCCAGAGCGGGCAATACTTTGAATAAAATACTATACCTATCCATGTGACCAGCGCAGCGTACCTAATTACCTAATTTCTCTCATCTGGAGGAAAGGAAGCCCTTGCCCACTAATAGATACGTATAGTATATAAGGCCGAGAAATAAAGTGCAACTTAATATAAACAAAAGTTGTAATCGTTTCTAAGTAATCCAGTCCGTAAACGACAACGTGTGTTATCACGTAGTTATAAAGATATATTGTCAATTATAAATTTATAATCCTGGACAAATTAGCAAAAAATCGAGTAAACTAGGTACTTGTCTACAATCTTCACTATGTGAATATAGAGAATTTGATGTGACACTTACACGATTTTATGTATAAGGTAGCTTTATTCTTACATAGTGTGTAAATGGAAGGAAAGTACCTATATAAAAATAGAAAGCATGCAGGACCAGACAAGAGATACAAGTGGATCTTCTTAAATAATCACAAACCCTAATGATAAATATTAACAACACACCGTAAGCGTGGTATCTTCGTTAATTATTCATGCGTCATAGGCCGCGGTGTACCTACACAAAACGCATATGTCCTATACTATCTTGTTCTATCCCTTATTTTCTCTTGTAGAGTTGGAATGCATACTTTTTACTCTCCCTCTATGTTATATCTTTCCTTTCATTCATGCAACGAAATAGGGCTCCAAAAATTTTCCACTTATTATCTTATTCTCATCTAAGTAGGTTCACTTCAAACTAAATGTTATCGCTAGTAACCCATTTAGAGCTTACCTCTCAATAGGATGACGACATATCGTTCAGAAGCAAAAAAGTACAGTTACTTTATTTTTAGCAATGAGAATTCTTGGAACTCAGTACATTCTCTTACTACAAGTCTTTTGTCTAGTAACGGCGCTTGATATTTCGAGCTGTACTGTAATTTCCTGTTCCGTACCATGCTTCGTTATGATTCGCTTTGAATGAATCTTCTTTAATAAATTCTAATTATGTTGTTTTAACAATTGTCTATTGATCAGTTTTAGCGTATCGTTTCAAATGCAAAACTTCAGTAGGAAATTGTTTGTCATACAGCTATTAATTGCCCTTGTGGTCACTAATGTGGTCATTCATTTGCTAATAGGAAATGAATGACAAAATTCTTTCTACTCAAATGGAATAAACAGTACTCGGTACATGAAGTACTGAGTACTGTTTATTCCATAGAGTACTGTATCCTGCGAAAAAAACACATATAAGGAAACGTATCTAGATCACATGGCCGATTTTTTAGAAATTTTAACCCCCTTCCCCCATCAGTAACCATCCGCAGTGTGCGGTTAAGACTGAACTTGGCTTGACCAGGTGTGGTATTTTGAAAGACCAACAAAATAGGACACGACGTATAGGTTTTCCCTTAATATCCACTTATGTACTTATTTTACCCGATACGAATACGCGACGTTAAGTGGCGATCGAAGAACCAAATGCGTGGGCCGATTTTTAAGATTCTTACGTCAATCGATTCATCTTATTCTTGCTAGAGTCACTGAGCACATAACAGTAATCAACCAGACGTCACATTTGTGAAAAAGAAGTAATGAAAGTCGAACGGAAGACGAACTATATTAAGTGCGATATCATTCCGTTTTATTTTTATATTTAATTATTATATACATATAAAATAGAAAACTTAAATGAATTCAGTAATGCTGTAACAATTAGAATGCTAATCACTATTACATAGACTTCTCTTATATGACAGTTTCAAAATATTTTCAGTCATCGACCTCTCCCCTCTTTGAAGCCAAATTTGTAACTTTCTAATAAAAGTACAGCTCGCCAGTACACGAAAGCAAGATGACGCGCAGCTGGAATGCAGACGCTGCAGTGGATAATTGCATCCGTCGACGCCAATTATTATATCCGACGCAAAATCGCTAAATTGCCATATAATAGACGGCAGTTGCAGTAATTATATTATTGATAGTAATTTCTAGATCATAAAGTGCTACTATGTGTTGCAAATTCTATAACAAGCTATGAATTATGTTATTTACTCATTGAAGCATTACAATTGCAATAAAATTATGCTTTACGGATTTTGATGTGAAATGTGTGCTCTAAAATATTCCAAACGGCATGGTAAATACTAAAGAGATTAACTTATATATAATACCTTTTTTTGGAGACGCTCTCAAAACGTCTGAGGCGGCGTGCGACCCTAAAACCTGCCGTACTTTCTCACCACCTTCTGAGTGGACCACTGCGATAGATTCCTTGACTTTCATGGAATATATAACTTGCGTAAATATTGGAAATCATCGTAGTTTCAATTATTAGACGTGTATATTTGCAGTTAGAGATCGCAAGGGCTGAGCAAGCTTTCACCGTATTGTTTCGCTAACGATAGTTGTAGTTTAAAATATAACCGTTTTACCTTTTACTAAGGTGGTTATTAACTTAACGATATATGTTCTATAATATCTTTCATCGAGCGGAGGACTTATTGATTTAGCACTTAATATTACGGTATTGCGTTTTATTATATCGATCTCTATTAATCACTAGTTGTTAATTCTTTTAGTGTGAATGAAAGCATTGCTAAAATCTTAGTCTCGCAATTTAAACAACTCTAAATAAAACTTTGTATATAAACCAATGTAAAGCTGACGTGTGTTTTATGAAGTTGGAAAATTGAAATGATTATGGTGTATGAGGTTGCGGGGAAAATGGCGAAATGCCACTTTAATTATTGGATATTTATGAGATAATCATGGATAGTTGTTCTGTAATGTTACGTGCTTAATAATGATAATTTGGGTGAGGAAGACATCTTTTAAATTAGTTATTAGTTGATTGCTACGAAAAAAACTGACAGATCTTGGACATATTCTAAGCCCCAGCTTAGAATATGTCTTACCCAAGTAGGATAATAATAAAACAACGGTACGTACGCATACCAAGCAAGTATACATTGGTCGCTACTCTTTTATTGCTTGCGGCAAGAATATATGAGATAACATCCCTCGCAAGACAAGAAAACTTCTAAATAAAGGTCTGTCAAACAGTTTGATAAGTATAATTTACACTAACTTTTTTGACGTGGAGCTGGCTCATGCCTAGTAGACCAACAGTATAAAGACTGAAAAAACTCTTTTTGCAATCCATCTTATTCTTATTATTATCAATCCGTGTGGTGACGGAGTAAAAATACAATTCACCATCCCCTTATCCGTGAGTGTCTTAAAAGACGACTAAGGCAATAATATTAAGATAACATTGATGCAAGAGAAGGAAAACTCGAAACAAAACCCTATGTCAATACGTCTGACTAACGTGGTATAGTACGTCAAATACCCTCCTACAATGGAGAAGGCCCGAGTCCAACAGTGCTACGTAAATGGGCTGAAATGATGACGATTAGGTACTAGCCTCATTTGAAATGGGAGGGAATTTGGCCCTATATACCACGCTGACCAGACCGAGCTTATGATATTATTTATTTACATTAGTGCTTATTGATAACATCTCCTAGTCGTCAGAGGCCACAAGGTTTGGTGACTGTATTTTTATTTCCTAATCACATTGAAATTGTTTTATCTTATAACAAATTTACTTCCTCTTGCATAAATATATCTATAGTTTGAAATCAAATATTTGTTTGCTAATTATTTAAAATTTATTCAAAGGGAAATGTTGCCTCGTAACTTAAAATGAACAAAGCAAATTTAATATAACTTAATGCGTATATAAGTATTACGTATTTCAGAAGACGATTAAATTCTTTTAATGTAAAATGGACAGTTCGAATTGCGATTTAATAGCCTTACATATCAGTTTTATACTATTGTTATCGAAATTCTTCTAGGTTAATAGTAATGTTTTTTTATGGGTTTCGAGTATTAAACAGCTAAGTCTTTGTATATTATAATTTCATTAAAATAATTAATAATAATTTTAATTAATAAATTTGAATGTTAGGTTCTTTTGTTTTATTTTTTCTAAAAAACTGAAGGATACATAGTGTTAAGATTCTTGTATATGTATTTATAATTCATACTATTTCACGGCACTTAAGTTTGTATATATTTAACTTTGTCGTTAAATTATAACAACGATACTTGTAGCTAAATACAATTAAAATGATATTTAAATCTTATCCTTTACATCATTTTTATTAGCCTAGGCGCACCAAGATGGAAAAAATCCACAATCGCCACGCTTAGTACGTGGGTTGGTTGACGCAGTAGATTTTAGTGATATTTCCGAAGAGAATGGTGCGGCCCACAGTCCTAATGTGATTTTTTTCTTGGGCGCATGGCCCCATAATCCACAGAATTCCCTCACTTTAGTCGTCCAAATATATCTCCTCATACTTAAGCAGGTTTACTATACTAGAAAATATCAATACCCTGTAAAAGATTACCATTCTATATTAGTTCGGGTGACTGCCATATAAATATAAATATACATATTTTTTTGTTTTTTTTTAATTTGAAACTTGCGCTAAGGAAACAATGCTTGTATTGCGGAGACTACAAACATAGTTTAACGAACACAAATTACACCCAGATTCAAAACAACAATTTGTGAATAGCACAATAGTTTGTCCCGCATAGACATCGAACCCACGATCCTGGTGTTGTAGGTTGTTAACTTAACCGCTACACCATCTGTGCAGACAATGAAATACTACACGTGAAAGTACTAGTTACAAGCTATCCGGTTAAAGCTTCCGGCATTCCTTGTATGTTGTTAGTATCCGTTAAAACATTCGACGTATTTCGTTATTATCGCGACGCTTAAAATAGCCTTTATCTGTTTGACGCTGAGGTCAGTGGGCGCTGTGGTGGTGTTCGCGTACGCTCGATCATTAACAAACGTTGATTAAAAAACCCCTTTACACATATGCGTAGTAGTTTTTGTCTTGTCACCTTATCTTTCACATTTTTATACTCAATGAAGATAAAGTTGACACTTGATAAATTTATTTCCACAATCTTTAATTGTGATTTAAACTTACGCATTTTACTATCTTTTTAAACTGTGAAGAGGACATAAAACTTATAGAGTTACTACTGTTTCAATCTATGATCACCCTACTATCTTAATAAATTTAAAGTGTTTAAATTTGATAAAATCTATAGCGGATATATGGTGACAGAGTAAGAATACTTCACCACCCTTCTCTTGCCCGTGGGTGCCATAAAAACGACTAAGGGAGATCATATGCAAATTACATTTATGCAAGAGAAGAAAAACTCGATATAAAACCCTATATGCCAGGGGTGGCCAACCGGTTGATAGCGACTGTTAGTCCAGTCGATCGTGGCAAGGTAAAGAATATAAATACGTAGAACAAACTGCACAATCACCAACCGTTGAACACATGAATTGCAATTGTATACTGAACTATGCTGTTTCATTTAAGATTTAAGTATGTACTTGGTAGATCGCACAGGGTTTTTTTTTTATTGCCAACGGTGGCAAACGAGCAAGCAGCACATCTGATGGTAAGTGAAACTGCTGCACATGGACCTTTGCAATACCAGGGGCACAGCCAGGCCGCTGCCTACCGTGAAGGAAATACTCTTCTTAAACCTCGTTTAAAGAAGGACATGTCATAGCGCTCGGGAAACAGCAGCAGGTAGTTCATTCCAGAGCTTGCACGTACGTGGGAGAAATGATCGCTGGAAAGGGTAAAAAAAGGGTATAAAGGGTCTAGTCAGTAAATAGTAGATCTCAGGTGTAATCAAGTCGGCCAGCCCTGCTATATGCCAACACCTCTGAGCAGTGTAGTAGGTCATTTTCCCTCACATTGTGGCGGCGAGCCGAGCCTAACATTGGGACTTATATGGGTAGCGATGATGATGAAATATCACATTTATCGATCGGTATGAACAGTATTCACGTTATAGGTATAATGAATCATCATCGCAGTCCACATACGTCCCACTGTTGGACTCGCGCCTCCTCCACAATGGAAGGGAGTTTGACCCAATACCATGCTGATCAGACATGTTGGTATAGGGTTTCATTTCGAGTTTTCTTTCTCTTGCACAGATGTTATGTGCATATTATATGCCTTAGTCGTCTTTTACGACATCCACGGGCAAGATAGGGAGTGTTGTATTCTTACTCCGTCACCACACGGTATAATGAATAGTTCTATATGATTCTGGAGGATGGAGGGTTGTACAAGTTAAAGGCAACTTTAGTCAATCTGCGAATGCATATAATTAGTCTTTCGATAGAGTAATCGTGTGACTGAAATTATGATTTTAATGTTCTGCATAATGCAATGTCGTTCGGGGTAGAAACTGGCTATAGATATTTAATTGCCTTGTTATTGCTATTTCTTTTATCCGCACATTTCTTTGTTCACTTAGTTTGGTCGAGGGCTTGACTTATCTAGAAGATCAAAAGTGATAATTGTTCAGATGTATTTAGAGGTGGTCATTTGGCAGTTCTTGGTGGACTCGCTTTCGGTGGGTGAACTGGATGTGGGTCAAATTTCGGTAAAATTCTCTTAACAGGGTGAAAATATTTTAAATGTACAACGTAGTGCAAAAATGCACATTGTTCTCTATAATAAATTTAACAATATGTAGGTATCTTCATATGATTTTCGGTGAATTGCAAGTGGATTAAATTTGGAAAAGTTCTTTTGCGAAATTTATGTGCAAGGGGTAAATAAGCCATGGTGATAATATAACCGCATAAGCATGGAAGCAACGACTACATGGCGTTCTCTGAACAGAGATTATTATAATATAACTTGGTTATTAATTTAATCTGACGTTTGTTTTCTTAAACATACGCTCTAACATATTATGTAATATAATTTAGTGTTTTCTTTTAATTAGATTTAACAAATAAATTAATAGAAAGTAAAACTAACTGCATGCCAACTAAAACTAAACATAAAAAGAATGCAATTTTTATGAAGATGTATTTTATATAATAAATAAAAAGTCAACTGATTAGAATAATTAAAGCATCAACCCCAGATGGTCAGATGCGAAGATGTATCTATCTCATCAAAACAAGTTTTTTTTTTAATAAATTGCGAAAAATTGCGCTTGCAAGGGTGAAAAATTTTACTTCATCCATATCATATGCCGTCATAATTGTTCCTTCAATAATTGAAAACTATATACTATAGATAAAGCTAAACGCAGTCTGTGGATAGAACTTTTATAGTCATTTTTAAAGTCACCATCTTTTTAAGGCACACAATAATGCGAAATAGACTTATCTATGAACTTTTCTAAGGGATATACTTTAGGGTAAGCCTAAACACCTCTGATGCCAATCTGAAAAATCGCAAGTGAAATGAATACTAAATAATTTTATAATTTATGTGCTGACTTAATGAAACAATTTAGATGCATTCTGAATTCTTATTTGCTGCCACTTGCATATAATTTTAATATTTATACGTTGAATAGGTATTAATATGAAATATCCACACTCTTATCAAACTTATTCCATTATAAACCTGTTCTTTTAATGTAATGTTGTAGTAAAATTAGCATAAGAATATAATTTAATCACGGTAACTTAAACCCGAGTTCGCAATTAGCCGTGGACAAAATACGTTAAATTGCTTTCGAACTTCCTCTATGTGCTCAGTATGTTCCGTCGTGCACCAGCATTCCATAAGATTATAAGATACAAAACGACCGCTTTTAAAATAGACGATAGAAGCTCGCGAAATATCTAGACTTTCACAGACCTGCCTACAGTCGAGTTTTATGTACGTACGTTATATTGAAGCAATTTTTCTATGCGTTTTAAACTTTAGATGGATTTTTGTTGTTTCATTTTTTACTGCGCTTTTATTAGTAAAGAAAACTCAACTCAACAAACAGTTGGTCCAACATTTTAAATTTTACTATAATAAATACATTGATTGTGCTAAAATTAAATTCACGTTTGTTTGCTGTGAAATGCCGCCTGAAATGTATTCGTTGTTGTTTTTAGGTACTTTACGATTGGATTCATCATTATCACTGCAGCTCATACACGTCCCGCTGTTGCGCTGGTAAGACTTGTTGGTATAGGGTTTTATTTCAAATATTCCTTTTGTTGTATAGATGTTATTATGTATATTATATCCCTAAGCCATCTTTTACAACACCCGCGGGTATGATAGGGGATGGTGAATTGTTCGAATTCTCACTCCGTCACCACACGGAAAAGTGGATTAATGTTTGCCACATATTCTGTATCATAACATTTAGCTTTTAGTCGTACGTCGATTTTTTTATTGCAAACGAGCAAACAGTACACGTGATGGTAAATGTTGCTGCCGCTCATGGACCTTTGCTAAGCCGCTGCCTACCGTGAAGAAAGTGAAGGCAGTGTGAACGCGTGCATTGAGTTTCGGTGAAACTAAAGGCATCACCAAAACCCACCACATACAAACACCCTCAGAAAGTTTGGCTTTCGGCTCTCTCGCTCACCGAACGAAGCACAGTAACACATTGCTACTACTCAGACGTCGATATTTTGCGACAGTTTGGTACTATTCCGGACGGACCGGCCCACGGCTGACAGACAACTTGTCAACAGTGTGGTCCTACCACTAATAGTAATGTGTAACTATGTAAGTAGCATGCCATTTGGTATGCTCATTCATAGGATAGGCTATTGTCATAATCACCACACATAGCAAGCGGGCTGGCGATAACAGAAAGGTGTTCTACGTTTCTTAGGAGAATGCTGCTGATCACTCTCCTGGTCATCCCTTAGCAGATTATTACGGTACCATGGATAAGTAAACAGTTGCGACAACTATATACTTATTATGTCACCACCCGGAGAGAAATTTTGTTTTAACATAATCACAAATTGAAATACAGACAAGATTACTTGATTCAATGCACTTAGTGGAAGTGGATTCCTAAAATAAAGCGCGCTCCATTTCCATATGGAATGGAATTTAGTTTCAATGTTTTCAGAATAATTTTGGATTTCGAAAAATATTCATGATGTAGTTTTTTATTCCTTGAGCACTTTCTATTAAGTATAAAAAAAAATAAGATGTTAATATACACACTATTTACATCATAAAATTGTGTTAGATATACATATATCAATCATATGACGAACTACCAAACCCATTCAAGGCTTACTAAAGCATGGCGCTCGATAGTTTTTGTTTCATTTTTTTTTTATAACCAACTGTATTGAAGTGAGCTGTTGAACTGGTTGTAGACACGCGTTACTTACAAAAAGTAAATACAACCGACAATTATCTAAAGAGAGTACAATGAGTGTACCGCTACTGAAATGATTGATTGCAGAAACCAAAGTTTGAAATCATTAAGCAATTTGTTATACTTTCAATTTTATATTCCATAATTATTTACCAAGCCTGAAACTTTCTATTTTTCGAGTTTTGATTTCGCCAAGTAATTACGTAATATCAAATTGTAGTGGGTAAACGGTTATCGTTAGTTGAATCGTCTAACTAGAGTTGAATAGTATGGCCTGTACTGCTTATTACTCACTTGAGTTATAATTAATACGGCGTAGAGTTACATTATTTTTTTTTATACAGTCATTTTAACATCGAATAATTTTGTCAATTAACTTTTTGCTCTAATTAAATTCTTTATATCTAAATAGGCCGTTCAACTTTAATAGATATTTAACTGCACTCTGTTCTTTTTTTTCATATTGTTAATTTATTAATGTTTAATCTAGTAACAACTAAAATATTGTTAGTCGTTGAAAGTTTGATTAGGAATCGAAGTGATATATTTATAACTAGCAACCCGCCCTCGCTTCGCTTCAGTTTTAGACGTTTTACCCGCGTAGTTCTCGTTCCCGTAGGAATATCGGGATAAAATATAGCCTAGGTTACTCCCTGATATTATAGCTTTCCATTTGTGAAAGAATTTTTGAAATCGGTCCAGCCGTTTTGAAGATAACCCGGAACAAACAGACAGACACAAAAGTTTTTTAATCTGTATTTTAGGCATAGGTGTCGTGCAAATGACCGTGTGATCATGAAAAAAAGCCTATTATTTTGACATTACAAACAGACACTCCAATTTTATTTATCGGTATAGACTAGCAAACCGCCCTCGCTTCGCTTCGGTATCAGTAGTTCCCGTTCCCGTGGGTATACCGGGATAAAATATAGCCTAGTTTACTCCCTGATATTACAGCTTTCTATGGGTGAAAGAATTTTGAAATCGGTCCAGCCGTTTTGAAGATTACCCGGAACAAACAAACAGACAGACAGACAAAAAAATATAAAGTGTATTTTATGCATATGTATAGTGCAACTAACCATGTGAGCATGAGAAAAGCCTATTATTTGGACATTACAAACAGACACTCCCAATTTTATTTATTGGTATAGATGAAAAAGTTTCCTTTCCTCATTTAATAGTTGGCTAAGTTATTCTATTTGTCTATTCAATTTAGATTATTAGAATCTCAAAACTGATTTGATTATAAGTAATCAACTTTTTACACACGTAAATAAATTAAAAAATATGTATAGGGATATTTTATCCTAAGGATTAATCTGTTGACAGTCAACAGATTAATCCTTAGGATATATGTTTATATATACACATGTTTTATACTATTTTATAGCTTTCATTGTCTCATCTCAGCCTATATTAGTTACATTGTTAGGTTCGGGCCTCCACAACAATGCAAGAGAATTTGACCTACTATACAGCGCTGGTCAGTCTTTTCGGCATTAATTTTACGTCAAGTTTTCCTTCTCTTGCATAAATATTATCTGCATGTCCTATCCCTTAGTCGTCTTTTACGACACTCACGTGTAAGAGACGAATTCATAGCTTTAAATGAGGTAAAAAAGTCGCAAACGTTGCATTACACTATATCGAACGTAACAAAATTTTGTTACAAATACAAATATAAACATGAGAGACTATCTGTGTTAAAATGTGTAATACCACGTTTATTTTTTTCAACAGAATCTTGTACAGTTGCGCACGCGCAACCTTGCTGAGGGCCGTGCGCCGCAAAATATTAGACAATGCCACTGCGCAGTAGGAAGATAATAAAAATTTAAAGAACACGTATTTATTTTGATTTGCCTCATTAGTTATTAGAGTTGAGAGCTTATTATTCTTATAATAGCTCAAATTTATAAAACTAAATATTATGCAGTGCTAGATAGTTTTTTAATGCTGTTGTTATCTTTATAGCTAATATCGAAAAACTTAATGCCCTTAGGGTGCATATAATACATACATAAATGATTTGATTTATTAATTCTATATGTTCATTGTTCTGTATGTTTAAATAATGCTGTTTGGTAATTACTACAAATCCTACCAACCCTTACATTCCTCGTGAATATCGTAAAAGACGACTAAGAGCTTAGATCATAGATTATAGACCATAGATCTGGACCAAATCCATCAACCCTATCTGGTCAACAATATATTCCCAAACTAAGTTGACATCAGGCGACTGATCGTAAAACTATTTTCTAATCTTTTACAGTATGATGTACAATGGGGGAAGAATAAATATTGCGTGAACCCTGAGTAATTGGGATAGGAACAAGATGATGATTATTACCTATAACTATTTTTAAATCCTCGTAAAGGCATTTACAAAACATCAGTAGCTATTGTCTAGTATTGGATGTGAAATAATATAGTTTCTTGTGATTAGCATGATTACTTTCATATATCAACTCATAAGGTTTGTTTTAATACACCGGCACACAAAAAAAAGAAGTGGAATGTACTTTGGACCGGACCTACCTACCGACATGTTTTTCGACCCGCTGAATCTGAATTTCAAGTCCGTTTGGCCCAGTCACCCTCCAGTTTTGAGTAAAATGCAAAAAACCTGAAAAAAAAATTGCAAATTATTGCAGTCACAGCTATGGAAAACTTTTTGTGGACCCGGATCACGTATGATTTTTGTGTATTTCAAATAACTGAATCTAAATCTAAAAGTTAATTACCTCGGTGAGCCGTCTAAATTTGAAAAAAAAAAATTAAAACTCCAAAAAAAAGAAAGAAAAAGTACATTCCACTTATTTTTTTTTGTGTGCCGGTGTAATTATTCAATCAATTACTTGACTCAATCTTTATTATGTTAGGATATATCTTTAAAGTTCTTACTTGCATCTGATTTGTTGATGTTCAACTGCGTATTTCAAATTAATTGATACACCCAGATTAAAAAACCGTTATAGTGATTTATTGCTCATCCTCCTGGAAAGTAAATAGAATGCATCATAAGTGATTTCGATTTGTTATTATTACTCATCATATATTAATGTAAATATCTTATTCAAACGTAAATTAATGCGTCTGATTTTCATCTACTATGAATAATAACGCAATAACAAAATTTGGCATGCCTACATTCGGTATGTATGTGTTCCAGTTCCGTAATTAAGATTATTTGTGTTACTCAGCCTTCTAAAGTGCATTTTTATCTATACCAATAAATAAAATTGGAGTGTCTGTTTGTAATGTCAAAATAATAGGCTTTTTTCATGCTGATACGGTTATTTGCACGACACCTATGCCTAAAACAGCATTTAAAAATTTTTTGTCTGTCTGTCTGTTTGTTCCGGGTAATCTTCAAAACGGCTGGACCGATTTCAAAAATTCTTTCACTAATGGAAAGCTATAATATCAGGGCGTAAACTAGGCTATATTTTATCCCGGTATTCCCACGGGAACGGGAACTACGCGGGTTAAACGACTATAACCGAAGCGAAGCGAGGGCGGGTTGCTATTTGGTAATAAAAATATATATATTGACTACCTGACCCAATAAGCGTTGTTCTGTTCAAATAACCTACCGGGTCCAATTATGAAACTAAACCATTCTCGAATCCCCTTAAACGCACACGAGAAATTTCATCAACCTCGATCTAGCCGTTTAGAAGGAGTTCAATGACATACACACGTACACAAGAAATTTATATATAAAGATTGTAAAGTTCAACGGGAAGCTCTAAGCGGAACGTTATGCTCGTTCGCGATCTAGCAAAGCAATAAGGCATTCTACACATGTATTTTTAAGCTCTTCATGATAAATTATGTTACAATAACGCGTACATTTTAACATTTTACTATTTTCTACCGCAAATGTCTGCCTAATAATGCAAGAGCTTCTGAACCTCACGACCTTCGACCTAGACCGACAACTATAACGTAAGTAGAATTATAATTTCACGAACATTAAGGGTGGCAAGGGGTAGGCACGATGTTTAGTGTGACTTGATTTTTAATAATACCCTGAAGTTAATACCTAAAAACACACTTTATTATTTGAGGAATTTAGAACAGAATTTTACACACCTTCGTTCTTACCTATGTTGGGATCATGCTCTGACAAACCTTCAGCTTTTACAAAATAAGGAAGTTCTGGGGTTCACGGGCTCTTAGTCTATTAGTGATAAACGTCTAAGCAAGAATCTGAAAGTAAAGAAACCTTTTAAACTCAACATTTATCTGAACAGTAACAATAAGGCATTCTGCCCAGGAGAGTCAAAAATGATAATACTCTCGAGGTTCAAATTTTATCCATATTAATTTGCATTTTTTTTTTCATCGATGAACATTTTGTAATTCTCCCCATTCCTTCTTGTTAGTGTGACATAAAATTTTAACCATTCCATTTGATAAATTAATTAATTATACATTCTATTTGGATAAAACCTGTTTATTCTGTAAATATTTTTGATGACCTTGTGAAGGTCGTCCCTATCTATTTGCACTGATTCGGCAATAAAACAGTTGCTCAATGAATTAAACCGATTAAAAATCACCATTGGCTGGATGCCAGTCCCAGACCGTATAAACATTGCGAATTTAAAGAAAATGTCGTTACATAAGATGAACAGATAACAGTTTTGATGTATTTTGCGGTTTCTACGTCATGATACTCTGATATCACTGGCGACTCGTAAACCAAATGTATTTTTAGGCTCAGCATCTTAATAAATTACGTTAAAATTATGTATACACTAGCTTTTGCCCGCGGCTTCGCCCGCGTAAAATTTACTTGAATATTGAACTATTATCGCAAAGAATATTATCGGCATAAAAAGTATTACATTTCTTAATTTAAGAAATACTCTATCTACGTGTCAATTTTCATCCAAATCTGCTCAACAGTTTAAGCGTGATTGAGTAACAAACATCCAAATATCTTCACAAACTTTCACATTTGAATATTACTTCCAGCCTTATAGTTCAGATTCCCGTGGAAATACGATGATAAATATGCCTTTCCTTAGTCTCTGATAACGTAATTTTCCATTGGTGAAAAAAAATTATATCAATCAAACACCTGCAGTTTCATTCACGTAGACCCCATTTTCATGCCAATACCGAGATAAAAAATGCCTATGTTATTCGCTGATATTATAAATTTACATGGGTGAAAAAAAAAATATATAAATCCCAGAAATATCAGAGATAAAAATTGCCTATGTTACTCGCTGATAACATCGGTAGCATTCCATTGGTGAAAGAATTTTAAAAATTGGTCGTCATGCCCCGGTTTAGTTCTCGTTCCCGGCAATACTGGGATGAAAATAGCCTTTATATGGTATTCACTGATAATATAGCTTTTCATTAGTGAATTAATTTTTAAAACCATTAAATTCCCGTGATTTCACCGCCATTGTACCCGATCCCGTAGGAATATCAGGATAAAAATAGCTTAAATATGTTACTGGCTTAAAAATAGCTTTCCATTAGTGAAATAATTTTAAAATCGACCTAATTTTCAAGGTTGCTCCAGCCACACCGGGATAAAATATAGCCTGGGATAAAGTATAGTCTTAAGTTATTCCTTATGTACGCCTGGTAGACCTGATGGTAAAATGTAATCAATATGGGTCCAGCCATTTTGAAGATTAACTGTAACGAATAGACAGACAGACAAAAAAATTTGGACCGTATTATGTGAGCATAAATAAAACCTATTATTTTGATAGACAAACAGACGCTTCAAATTTATTTATTTGCAGACATAGAAATTTGGAATAATATCTTGATTGTAACTTACTGTCTGGTAGTAGTAGTAGTAGGTAGTATTTTTTCGCGATAAAAAGTAGCCTTATATCCTTTCTCAAGCTTTAGTACATATCTGTACCAAATTTAATCAAAATTGGTGAAGTGGTTTCGACGTGAAAGGCTATATGCTTTTCAACCCCTTAAGGGGGTGAATTTCCAAAAATCCTTTGCTAGTGCTCGTGAACCCCAAGAAATACGATGGTGTAAAAAATACGTTTCTAGGCCCAGCGGTTTCGGCTGTATGCTTTTTGGTATTTTAGGGGTTGAATTTCATCCCCATGTAAATGGAATTTCCAAAACGCTTGAGCGAATATTTATTTATTTATTATCAGGTACCTTAATACAAAAATTCGTGGTTCTATCATCGAAAATGACGAATTTCCATACAAAATGTCATCCCCTATTTCAACCCCTTATACCCATTTTTTCGCAATAAAAAGTAGCCTATGTCCTTTCTCAAGCTTTAGTCCATCTCTGTACCAAATTTCATCAAAATCGGTCCAGTGGTTTAGACGTGAAAGCGTAGCAGACAGACAGACAGACAGACAGTCAGGCAGGCAGACAGACAGAGTTACTTTCGCATTTATAATATTAGTAAGGATTTTAACATTTTACAAATTTATATCACAAATGTCTGCACGCCGTAGCAGTAAACGTCTACAACAGAATCCAAAACGCAAACCTATCAAATTCAACATTTATCTGGACGAATATAGTATTTGTTAGAGATATACATATATTGAATATTACCTGTTAATGCCAATAATTAAGAGGCCATAAGAAAACTTTTGTTTTGCATTTAATAAGATTTGATTTTTTTTAATAGATGTTGACTATTATTAACACACGATCTTTAGTGTTAAACATTTGGTAATTACTAAAACATGTTTTCTTGTGACTATGATCATTAAAATATGGCATGTTTTTATAAAGGAAGCGGTTATATCAAACATAGTATCAATATTTTTGCTTCCACACGTATTTTAATATTTATTCAATAAAAAAATACTAAATTACTCCAGCGTGCTGGAATTACATTTAAATATTTAGTGATTACTGGATTAAAGGATCGACCTTTTACGCAAAACTACTAAAGAAAGTCATTAAAGCTTTCATTGATATTTTTACATAGTCGCTACAGGCAGCTGCCATTTCTAGAAACAGATATAATTTATTCGCTACGCCTACGGGAATGTATTAACCGTATAATAAATTTCATCTCGGCTACGACTCATACCATGACTAACTAGTAATATGAAAATTATTATATTACTATCAATCCTCATTTCACACGCATTAAATTTGAATTAAGTCATTTGTAATACAAAAAGTATCTAAATGAAAGTTATTAATACAGTGTTGTCCTTAATGAAGGTAATTCTACATAATGGTTTGTTGTTGACGTCTATGCTCTCTCAGGCATCTTTCCATTGTAACATTCAGTTATCTTTAATCTTTCTCCATATAAATAGGTTAACCTTAAAATATTTCAGATAGGACTGTTGGTTAGCTCGTGAAATTAGACAAAACTAAAATGCATCAGCACCTCTTCCTTTTTTCGGCTGTTGTAAGTAGTTTGCTTTCTCTTTTAACAAACACGAGAAGGTAAACCCGAAAAACTCCTATGGAACTCAGCGTAGGCGGTATAATCGTCCAATTGTCTTCTCATTTTCATCTTGCCTTTAATGTGTCCAACGTTGATACATAAATAAGCTGTAGACGGCAAAGAATTTATTTATTTATTTATTTAAGGAAACATAAAAGCTTACAGTTTAAACCAAAACGCTTATATGCTATACTACACAATCTAAATACATAAAATTATATAATTATACAATAACAAATAAAATAACTTAATAAAGATGAATTAAAATAAAATGAACTAAAATAAAATAACATGAATAATATACAAAGCCAACCTTAATGTAGTATACAATTTAAATATTTATTTATTTGGATTTTAATTGCACATGTTCTATCCGTAAATATATCTACCTCTGGGATCATTTTAATCAATATATTCATTTGAGTGATAGCCCTCCCAGTAGGACTATTACTGGCTTGACAAATCCGCCACGTTGGTGTTCGTGGCAATCCGCCACGTTGTAAAAAGAAGAAGTTATGGTTTTGTAAATCTGTACAATCTAAATAGCATCAATTGTTATGATCTAGGCATGTTATTAAACTGTACTTCTTTTACTTGTGTTTAAATTAACGTTATAAAGGCTTTGGTTCAAAACTTAATTATAAAGTTCTCCAGGCAGGACTAAGCCTCCCTTCCTCCTAAAAGGAACCCTGTGTGTAATAACGAGAAAAATAAAAAGGGTTAAAAAGATAATTAGATATCATTTTCATAGCTAACCAAGTATTATACACAATGAAATAGTGAAGTAAATGTGATGAATTTTAATATCCATGTCTGCAGCCGTTCAAGCGTACAACGCGCTTTGAATTCTCAATGAATTTAAGTACCAAAAAGCCTTTTGTGAAGGCTGTTTCACATGTTGAGACTTGTTTTCGCCATAATTATTATGTATATTTATATTGGTGCCGGAGACAGGTGGCGTCCTGTACTGTACATTGACTTCGCGGCCTTGGCGTCCCTCGATTTAATGGCATGCCATAGCCGCGTCATTGTATATACACGAGTTTTTTTTCTATCAAGGTCAACAGCTTTATATTGGCTTGGTAAGTTTTTTAATCGTAACGTCGAATTAGTGTCTTAGCGTACTATACTTTTAGTTAGCGTTTTAGTAGTTTTTCAGAACTCAATGTAAAATTACACGCTTCACTCTTAAAATATAAAAACAGGCTGCTGAAAACTGCTGATCCGGTTACTTTTATGACGCTCGTTTAAAACATGAAGGGCCTTTTCAATCGCTAGAAAGCGCTCATTTGATATACAGTATCACAAAATCGACGATTTTATAAGTAGATACGAAAAGAATTGCTCAAATATACTTCTATACACAGCTTCTTTTGTTTTAGTTATTAACATTCATAAAGTTATTATATACTATTTTCATAGCATGTTGCGATTATAAAACCAGATATTTCGCGTGGACCTATATACTAAAAATGCACTACCATTTTTTACTTTAATAGAGCAGAATTGTAAAACCTTATAAGGGGAGCCGGTCTGGGCAATCTGCATTCTCCTAAGAAACATATAACCCGTCAAGACTGGCGATTATGGTATTATCTTTCGTGCGTAGGGAGTCTGAACACTGAAAACTGAAACTTGATTAGTTTGCTAATTGATCATTAAGTAATACTCAAATCATTACTTATAATATTATAAATGCGAAAGTAAGTTTGTTTGTTACGCTTTCACGCTTAAACCACCGAACCGATTTCAAACATTCTTTCACCAATGGAAAGCTATAATATCAGGGAGTAAAATAGGCTATATTTTATCCCGGTATCCCCATAGGCACTAAACGGGTAAGGCGACTGAAACCGAAGCGAAGCGAGTGCGGGTTGCTAGTACAAAATATTACAATAAATAGCATAGCAGATCTTAAAATAAGCTTTGAGGCTTTTAGGTTACGTCAACAACTTTGATACCAGTTTGTACAAATTTGTGTCATTAACTATACACATTTTAATAACAAAATCATGAGGTGCCATCTCTATTATTATAATACAATTACAAAGTTGAAAATTTATCTTTAAAACGCTACTATCAAGGATTGCCGGGTGACATCTTTGATTTATTTTTGTCTGTTTATCGATACTGGCAAGGATTATAGCAACGATGTTAATAAACGTATTGTGGTTTCTTCTGCTCATACGCTTCCACTGTTGATTTTCAGACTCGATTTTAATGACATAAACAAGGGTTGCCTATCGAACAAAACGCCATAACGCACCTTTTTTCGAGTTTTCTTTTCACGCAGTAATGTTATTCAGTATCATTCTTTAGACGTAACTTAGGTTAGACTGAAAAGCAAATATAGTAGGTATTCTTAGTACGTGTTTAGATGGACGATCTGAGAGACTTTTGAAACGGCCAAAATTATAATGTTAATTAAAGTAGAATGAACAGCTTATAGTACAGTTAACATTTTGCCATAAAAATGTCTTCGGTGGCATTTATGATAGTTTTTATGCATTAACATTTAAAATACAAGGTAAAAAATTTAAATACAACTCAAAAAGCATTGAATCGGGTTCCGGGTCATATTGTTGTTAATATTTGCCTATTTTCACACGAATTATATTATACAAGTGAACAAAGACAATCACATTCCATCTTGTGACCTTATATTTATTTTAAGCTTATTTAAAGATCACCTGTCAACAATACATATAACTATACATGCTTTTATTATTTTTTGTATCAAAATTGGTTGCAAATAAAGTTAACGAAGGCTGACAAGCCCGTTGCCCCAATTGGCTGATCACGTTGTGACGTCATCTGTGTCTGCGCATCGTCTGCCGCCGCTTCCCGGAACGGTTGGCCGCAGTGCCTTCCTGCTGCTCACGCCCTCATTATCACTATGAATGAACTCTTGTATAGTTCATTGTAACGCTTGGATATCACTATTGTTTCTAAATCGAACACTTGCTCCCAATGTTTCTTGACATCATCTAAGTCTGTTACTTGTCTGTAATGATTCCTAACAGCGGCACTACTGCTCTAGTAATGGTAAAATGATGAATGGGTTTCACTCTCTCGAAGTCATTGAACTTTGATCCACTTTTTTTGTGTGGGTGTTAAAATGACAGCGACGAATTCACTAGCGTTCATCTCGGCTAAGTAAAACTTACACGTGTTGTGTCTTTCTTGGAGATGATTAAATACACATATATTTTCGAGGAATACTAATTTTGCAGTCATTCGTTGAAAAGACTGGTTGATCTTTGTATTTCAGTCAAAATATTTCGCAGAAATGCTAAAGTAGCAACTATTTCTGAATTATTAGATCTGTTAAGGTGTGAATTATAAAATATTAAACTGCAATGAATTTTGTTGCCATTGATTGTTCTTTTGAGGCCACATTTAGTATTCTCCTAATGTGCAATGGCCAGGAAGCGGTATACCGTTTACCTCACATTACATTAGCTTATTGTGTCCACGGTGTATTGTTCAAGCAAGCGATGCTTTGCATTAAAAGTGTGCATGTATTGTCATTCATACTCACTGGTATCACATTTAAACGACTTCAATACGTGGAGTAGGAACACCGAAATGAACCTAATATCGCCCTCATATATGATGTCAAAAAATATCTGGTCTAGACGTCTCGAAAATCAATGTAAAAGTCTGGTGTCGCACTGCAGATGCCTATCTACACGCCCGCTACGCCTTACTAGAGAAAGTTACTCGACCTATTTTCGGGATCTAGTTCCAGACTGGATTTATAGATTCAAGAATAATTTTCATTTACTGAATAATTATTTTTTAACGATGTACTTTATCGTCTGTAGGCTTTAAAAATTGTGAGTATGCTTAGGTGTACTTGTACCTTCAGAGAACCTGCCGTATTACATAAAATAAAATTATCAAGTTGCTTTTTAAGTGGAAATAGATTCGGATGAATTGCAAATTTCCACCCGTGGATATCGTAAAAGACAACCAAGGGGTATTATATGTATACATCTATGTAAGAAAAACTTGAAACAAAACCTTATAACAACACGTCTGACCAGCGTGGTATAGTACATCACTGTTCCTCTCATAGTGGAGTAGACTCGAGCCCAGCAGTGGGACGTATATGAGCTAAGATTATTATGTGTGAGAAAAAAGTGAAATCAGATTTTGAGATATTTTGGTTACATAATACTGGGTCTCGCGTTGCTTTTTTGATAAGCTTTATCTTCCGTGTCGTGACCAAGTAAGGATACAATCACCAACCCCTATTTTCCCCGTGGATGTTCTAAAAGACGACTAAGGGAAGGGATATCAATGCACATAGGTAATATCTTTGCAAAAGAGGGTAAACTCGACATAACACCCTATGTCAATACGTCTGATACGGTGTAGTAGTAGTAGCTGTCAATTAAGTGGATCACCGAAACCCCCTTGACTTCAACAACTCGCCCGTCGGCTTATCTCTACCGACAACTGTCCTTCCACTTACCAGCAATATAGCCCCGAGACGATGTCCTCATGCGATTGTTTTCCCTACGAGTGGCCGACTAGTTTTACCGAATTGCGATTCTGTGGCCACGGACGACCCTGTTATAAATGATCATGACAGTCAGTCCACAATTTAAAGTGCTTTTCAAGACACAAATTTCGCATATTCATCGTAAGCTCCAGTCGCCTTGATTTGAAGGATTATATTTTATCAGTAGGACAAATTCAAAATACCTTATCATATATTAACAATTTACATTATGCATTAAGAGCTTTACCTCGACCTGAACGCACTCCATCTGATGCCGTCTGGTCAACAACTATATTTCCAAGAAGGGCTGACGTCAGGTAGACAGCCGGTCATTAATCTATTGCCAATAACTTTTATAAAGTGTACTATGAAAGAGTATATAAATTACGTAGACCCCAGGTAATGAGGATTAGAGTAGGGTAATGATGATGATAACATTGCTTAATGCAGAGCGATTCACGAAAAGGAACAAATAGATTTCGGTGGTCCGCTCAATATGCTGAAAGGGGAAATGCACTAGGTTACAAAGTGCCACTCTACCATTTCGTCCCGTTGTCGTACCTAGTGTTGCTAGACAATAAATACAGGTGAATGTAACTTTTACTGTAGTAGTATTTACATTATTCAATATTATCTGTCAATGATGTGGCCCCTTGCCCAATACTAAACCTATTTTTACCACTATAATAAATGCGAATGCTTTTTAATCGGTTATACCAGAAGAGCTGAGCGCAATTGAATCAAATTTGACCGTTGTTTTTAGATATAGATTATGGGCTGGAGTAGCTTTTTTAACATTATGCGATTATATTACAATACATTGATGCACATATTTCACAAAATCAACATCAACGCAAGTGAAACCGCAAACATAGCTAGTTTGAATATACAGTTTATTACGCTATTAATTTAAAGGCATACAGAGATTGGATCTCGTCGTCAGCCGGCGGCGATGGGCGCTGTTGTCTTCAATTAACCCAGTTCTGTACCGACCATTGTATACAGTCTACTCGGTGTCTGCTTTCTTCCACCAGCCAGTAATGAGTATAAGTAATGAGAGATTCGTGTCGAAGGCATTGTTTAGGTGTCATTTGAGAACTGTACGCACACAACTGTAAGTAATAGACATTTAGAAGTATTATTTTGTTAACGATAACGACCGCAGTTGTTTAACCATTAAATTGTAATCGCTCGAGGTAAATACAGGCTAAAATTTTGCTTTCTTCTCAAGACAGAATATGATTCACAATATTTTCTATGTTTATTACTGAGTCATATACAGTATTGTCATGGTGTATGTCTATAATGTCTTCGTTCCATTTAATGCAATGTTCGTGTAATATTAATCAATGTAAGCTGATGTAGTATCTTAACATGTAACCTAACCGTACTCTATTTAGTGTCCTTTTATATATAGCAGAGTGAAGGCGGTTGTCTTACATAAATGGTTTAATGTTTTACATAAAAGTTCTTTAATTCATTCTTATAGCTTAATTAAGGAAACTACAAAAATATTTACCTATAGATTCTAGTAGTTCAACTTGCCTTTGAGCGGATTAGGTGAATTATTCTGGTGTACTTTTTCAAGTTTTCTACTCTTTAATTAAAGATCTCTTATTTACATTCATGCGTGTGATTTCATAGGTAACTATACTAATTTACTTTAGTTATTAATATCCAACATTTAAATAATTGCATGTTTTTGTAGTAAGTTCCCCACTAGACATTATTTACTATTTTCATTCACTCTACAGATTTTTTCTCTACACTCACTCTACTGAAATTAAGTGACGTATCATATTCTTTTTTAATATATTCAATAGATTCGATCTTATTGTCAGGCTTTTACCGTATGCATACATTTAAAAAATATGACTGTGTACCTACTTATGAGTTTCTGCAGCAAGGTGGTTAAATATTGACTGAAGCCAAAGTTTGGCGTGCAATGTAAATATCTCTTGAAATCTTAATGTTTTTTTTTTTTTCATAATCTTATAACGAACGTCGACACGACAACGATGCGGTTACTTTCTATACTAAAGATCAATGAACTCTAAGCAATAATTCAACTAAAAGGCTTAGAATGGCAATTGTATATACATTTATGTAATAAAGTTTCAATTGCTATTAATATACGTATTAAGAAGATGTCGGTGCTTTTCCAAGCGGTGGGGCCCTCTCGTTTTACGATTGGACTGCGAAAGCTACCCGAACTAGACCGTACTCCGACATCGTAGTAGTTAACGTCGTACTGTGAAATGATGCAGCAAATCATTTTGATATTAACAATCTAATAAATAATCTTTAGAGAGCTGTTACGTTTAACATGATAGTCGGCAAATTTGACAGTACTGCTATTGTTCTTTTACTTTAAAGTAGCAGTTTTCTTGCAAGCTTGACAATATCTAATTATTACGTTCCGTATGATTGGAGCATACCGTGTGGTGACGGAGTAAGGATACTATTCAACACCGTCTCTTGTCCGTGGTTATCATAAAAGACGACTAAGGCATTAAATATGCATATAACATCTATGCAAGAGGAGGTAAACTCGAAAACAAATCCTTATACCAGCAGGACTGACCAGCGTGGTGTAGTAGGTCAATTTCCCTCCTACAATGAAAGAGGCTCGAGCCCAACAGTGACACGTATATGAGCTGAAATGATGATCGGAGCAAATATCCTGAGATGCTTTATATTAATTCAAAAAATTACCGAAATTATTAAATGTAGGCATTTGAGCAGGAGTCAATTGTTAAAGAAATGTTACCTGTCTGCTATTTTCTTGTTAACGACAGACAGACGTCTGACCCAATTGGCACGCGTAGTTTTTTGTCCTACATACTCGTATAATAATATTCCTTCCTTATTGATTTTTTACGATGCAATTCGCAAAATGCAATGCCAGTATAAAATATGTGTTATATTTTGTCCTAAAAATATTTTTATCTACTTTTCAGCGGCATTTTTAAAATATTTTTACAATCTCACACCCTTATTCCTTCCGCTCCGTGTGGTGACGAAGTAACTAAGAATACAATTCACCACCACCTTTCTTGCCCGTGGATGTCGTAAAAGGAGGAGGCTCGAGCCCAACAGTGGGACTTATATGAGCTGCGATGATAACGGTGTTGACCCTTATTACCTACTTAAGTAGATGTGTAGAGATATCCATGACACTATAGAATTTTTAGTACCACATTATGCTTAGATTAAACTATTACTACTATTACATGACCTATTAATTTGACAATACTGATGAGCTATAAATGCGTACGACCTAATACTATAATATTGCTAGATACAAGTAATGGTTTTGGCAGGCGACATAAGTGTGCCGTCTTAATATAATTACATACCTATGTACAATATTCTATCAAAGCGCTTAAATTTAGCATATAAGCAATAACCTCGTAAAAGTGAAATTTTAATGGAAATTCGTAAAGACGTGTCTTAAACAACGGGCCAACATAAATATGTTGCCTGCGAGAGATCGTGTGAAAATTTTACTAATGTATAATAAAATGTTGGGCGTCGGCTCCTGTGACGTAGAGTCCATTTTACGCGTTCATTAGTATGGCCAAGTGAAAAAACTTGGCAATGTTGCCAATTCGTTTTATCCACTGGCGCTCTGTGTCAGTGGCGTCTCTTACTGGCGCTAGAGTATCATTAACCTACCACTATATTCTATATACCGAAACATATAATGTTTTGTTTTTTTTTTTTTTTTTGCTTGTTGATTAATATATCAATTAGTGTTTTTACTAAAGTATTACATTTGCGCCGTAACTTTTTTTGGTGTTGCATTTGATGATCGATTCGTTATGAATACGCAGTTCTTGTTCTCATTTTTGTGCCAAAATACTTTTTTTTTTTTTTTTTTTGTGTGACTTAGTTGTTAGCCTCAGATGGCTGTGACAACTTTACCCGGACTGGTGGGTGAGCGCTGAGGGCTCTCAACCCGCTTAAAGTTAAGCGACCCATCCCGAGGGCACCCCCTGTGGGGTACGGACCTCGGCTCGGGCGGTCGCTGGCAAAGTGGGCACTCCCACGTTTATGATTTTAACGCGACACGTCTTCCTTCCCCGTCGGCGGGGGCGGTAACGTGGATATTTACTACTATTTGTCAAGGCCGCGCGGGCTGTGTATGCCTCAGTCTGGGCGAGAGTAATAGTGTCGTCGGGTTCGTCGAGTATTAGTCGTGGTTGTTTAATCGCGGACATTTTAGAGGGGATGTAAGAAGCCGCCCTTACCACTAATGGGTTCGGGTGTGTCGCGGCAGAGTCGAAGTAGCGGCGGGAGCACTGTTTCATGTATTTACGTTATTTATTGCTTTCTGACTGACTGAGGCGTGTGCATTTGGTGCTTATTCATTTCTACTTTTTCATATGCTCATTTATATGATTAAATTTTACATGGTAAAATGGTGAGACCTACTACTTACCTGATATTGTCTATATAATATATAAATTGCTATTTAAATTACCTTAGGTGCTATGTAAAATTTAGGTGTCTTTGAAACGACACTGCAACAACAACGTCGTGAAAACTAGTACTAATATTTCTCTCCACGCCCAGAACCTCATCAATCTTGGCATATGCGTGCCACTGCTGCGCTCGAGCCCCTTCACAAAGGGAGAAAAATTTAGTTACTATACCACGCTGGTCAGACGGGTGGTATAGGGTTACATTTCAAACTTTCCTTGTATAGGGTTTCATTTCAAACTTTTCTTCGCATAGATGCCATATGCATCAGTCGTCTCTTACGATAACCATGGACAAGTTAGGGAGTGGCGAATTGTATTCTTTCTCCGTCACCGCACGGAACAGTACCACACAAAACCTAATACATATTTGCAAAATCTCTTGTATTCTAATGATTCAGGTCAATTGAAGCAGTCAAAGCATTTATTAGGTTTGTTTATAATTGCCTATAATAGACTTTAAATATCGCGCTGTATATCACTTCACTACGAGTGGTTTTTATGTTTTAAACATATGGAGATGTTTTCAGTTCTAATATAACTGGAACCAGTTTTGATATATTTGTACATATTTGAAATATCCGCGTGGATACTCTAAAATAATTGTCATCATTACTACAGTAGCCATTAGAATTAATTTTTTTTATATTGACTCAATAGAATACCATACTTTTTTTAAACCAATAATTACCTCGGAAATGTATAACGCACATACAATAATTCTAACGTTAAAATATGATTGATCTATGCTGTGTAAAATGTGCATTTTGGCAAAAGACTTTAAAGAATTTTTATGACTGTTCGTTCGCCTACATAATTTTAAATTGAATATAAGCAATTCGGATTTCTTAGAAGCTAATGCAGAATGTTTTCCGTGTGATGACGTTACAAAAATATATAGTCACTATCCCTTATCAGATGTCGTAAAAGCCGACTAAGCGACGTAAACAAGTAACATCGCTGTAAAAAAGGTAAACCTAAAATAAAACCCTATATGACAAAGACTTTCGTTCAAACTTAAGTGTTGTAAGGCTCTCCCACTGTGGAAGAAGCCCGTGCCCAATAATGGGACATCATGTGATGGAGAAAAATGCTATAATTTAATATTTGTTTGTATTTGATCCAGGCAACTAAGTGATTATACCATTTCCGCCAATATATCATTATACACTCGTTACTTCGGCTCATATATGTCCTACAGTTGAGCTCGAGCGCCTCCATAACAGGAGGGAAATTGACTTTACTATACCATGCTGGTCTAGGTTGGCATAGGGTTTTGCTTCAAGTTTTCCTTTTCTTGTATAGATGTAATATGCGTATTAAATCCCTTAGCCGTCTTTTACGACATCCACGGACAAGATAGGGAGTGATGAATTGTATTCTTATTCCGCCACCATACGGACCTATTATGGCTACAAGACGGAATTATGTACTCAGGTGTGATTTTAGTAAATACATTCCTATCGTTATTGAAGTTCTAATTATCTTCTCCACCAGTGGCAGTCACAGTTCATTTCTATAAAATGGTTTGTGTGACAGTAATTTGGCAAAATTCGTTTATGAGTGTTTAAATCGCCGTTTTTTTTTTGGGGTGGGTTGCGGTCGGCGCGCTCCTCGCACCACTCCGTCCGGGGCGACAGAGGGGCGTAAGCACGCACACCCACATCCCACCCACGGTGCACGTCGCCTTCGTCGTTGGGTCGACCACCGGAGCAGGGTGACTTGACGTCAGTGGTCGGCCCGACGGAATACCCCCTATTTGGGGTACCCTCGGGGAGGACGTCGGTCTTTCCTCACGCGGTCGGCCTCTCGGCGGGTGACGGACTAATCCCCGGTCACGTCACCCGCAGCCTCGGCTAGGGCGGCATGAGGCGCAGGTATTCGCGCCAAATCGCCGTGACCTCATCGCAATCATCGTTGCCGACCGTTACTAAGGCGTCGGTAGCGTCAAAAACGGATGCGGTCACCGCCTTCTGCGAGGCAGTAGTCTTGCGGAAGGAAGCGGCGGATCTTACGTGGAAGAAACTCCTCTACGACGTAACGATGCGTGATGCGTGTGATACCGCCGTAGCCGAAGCCGCGGGTGTCAGCACCGGAGAATAGTCCATCACCGCAAAGACGCCGACCGCGTGAGGGCGACATTCCGGCGGCATTGTTTTTGGAGAGAGAGATGGAGATTAGTACCCGAAAGGGTATCTCGTCAGGCCGGCCACTGATGTCAAGGATTCGTCACCAGTGGGCGGCCGTATGGCTTTGGTGCGTGTTATGAGTTTACTCGTCGGCCTTTCGTCATCCTAGACGGAAAGGACTCCGTACGCATACACCAAAGCCTGCCCCCAAAAAATAAGTTATTCCTTATAACACCCGTGGTTTTCGAATGAACGTCTGGTCAAAATTAGTGAATTCAATAATTTGCAGCAATTAGTGAGAACAAGAATACAGACAAAATTTTAATAATAGATATTCGCTGTAAATATTATAAAAGTAGTTGAGCTTTAAACTGAGAAGATATAACGTACATTTCAATAAAAAAAATATTGCAAGTGAAAGTGATTTATCGCTTCATCCGCACATATACATGTTTTTCAGGAATTATTTCTTAATCTGGTTTTAATAATGTGCAAATCCAAACACGTTGTTGCTTTAATTTCGTAGTCTTGCGTGACAAACAATGATGTTGTCGATCGTACATTGCAAAAATTCCTTCCTTGCATTTAATAATCGGTATTGCAATAATGTGTGTCTAGTTTATGAACTGGCGTAATCATTTATTTTGGACATTCTTCATTGATGAATGAGAAAATTGTTGTTAATTCGTTGAATCATAATTCTAATAAAGATGTATAGATCAAAATATGAATTACGAATTCCTCGCATAGAAAAGAACAATTACTTTGTTCTTCCGTTCGTCCTTAGCTATTTTATGCAATTAGGTTAATTATTATTATTATTTATTTTTCTCCCGAGTGTATTGCCTCGACCTGCAAGTAGTCCCTAATCAGGTGTTTTCCTAATATTCTATACACAAATAAATAAAATTGAAGTGTCTGTTTGTAATGTCAAAATAATGGGCTTTTTCATGCTGATACGGTTATTTGCACGATACCTATGCCTAAAAATCGATTTAATTTCTTTTTGTCTGTCTGTCCGTTTAGACAATACCAAATACGACTGCTCAAATACCGTAGTGGTTTAATTAGCGACCTTCTGTGCAGAATGTCGTAGCTCTGATCCTCATGCAAGACAATATTATGCGTGCGTCCACTTATGATTGTTTTGAATATTGGCGTTATTTGCTTCCGTTAATGATGTATTTAAACAAGAATTTACTCCCTCGTGCGAGATAGTTTGCCTTTAAAAAAACAACAAAAACTTTATCGACTAGTTTGACTTTAATATAAACTTGGCTTTCCACTTTTAGCCCGGGCATTATTTAGTTCACTGTAGGATGGAATGTTAATAAAGTTGAATTGTAGAATATATTAACATATAAATTATATTAAATATAATCTAATATTTTATGAACCACCTTATATAAACTTGAAGTTTGTAATTTAGAAGTTATCTATGGCACTTTGGAACTGATTTTAAAAACTCTTGCACTGTTAAATCAATTCTTTTTCATTACTAATCACTGTCTATAGGAATATTTCTTATCTGAGGAAACCATTCCATTTTTACAGAGCTGGAGAAACCATGTTCACTACCGTTTCTGAAATGGTTAGGACATTTAGAAGCAATTCGAACAACTTTCCTTTTAGAAGTATTCTGCGCGATGTCTATGCAATTGCATAATTTGATTGATACACAAGAAAAGCTCGAAATTGCAAGTTTCTCGAATTAGTGATATATTCGAATCCAAGAAAATAGTCCACTGCATCGCCCATATTAAGTGATTAAAGAAATCATTCTTAACAACTTGCAAATTTAAAGAATTTCCAACAAGTGATCTTTCAACATTCAAAGCTGATTGGCCTTCATTCGTATTCGTCATGTAGGTGCACATACTTATTTAATTTAAGACAAATGAGATATATGTTTCATTCGTTTTAGTACTAGTATATTAATATAAATATGTTACAAAAGGCATACGAATTTCAATATTTCGCGAGTGGCGCCTATAATATTTTTTACCCGAACGTACAAAATATATAAGCAACCAATTTATTAGGTTTAAATTATTTAGAGTGCTGAATGATCTGTATGTTACACTAAGTTAGAAAGGCTATCTCAGCGTGTCATAATGATGACAATCTTTCACAATTATATAATCTGATTTTTAAGTAATTACCTGGATGTTAAGGTATAAACAACTGTATTTAGGTACCTCCCATAACATAGGTCTTAATAATCCTACTTCGACACGCACCGCTGCCAGCGACTTGGGCGGCACAGGCGCGAGTGCCTGTGCCTCATGCCGCCTTAGTCGAAGCCGTGTTTGATTGGACCGGGTAAGTCCGTCACTCGCAGAAAGGTAGACCGCGTGTGGCCGACGCTCTGGAGGACGTCGGGAAGGGACGGTACCCAAAACGGTGAGCCGCCAGACTGGCCACGTACTTCAAGAACTGGTTACCAGTTGTCGGCCAAATGGCGAAGAGAACGGGATACAGTGGATTATGGGGCCGCTCTTTCGTCACCACGGACGGCACCGACAGCGTGCATTAAACCCATCAAACCATGACCATAGCCTGCCCAATAGTAAAATAATTATAATAATTGAATTAGTTAATTGTAGTTCATCTAATGCTTTGATATAATATTAAGAACTGTACCATCATCAATATTTTATGTTAATACGTATAATGTAAATATATATATACTAGCAATCCGCTCTCGCTTCACTTTCAGTCGCCTTACCCGCGTAGTTCCCGTGGGAATACCGGCAGTCTAATCCTTCCTATGATTAGCACAATTCATACGACTTTTACTGTAGTATATCCTTCTTATATGCTTTAGCGAATTTTTAAGGGCAAACTTTTGTGGACCTTTAGTATATATCCAAATTATCATTGCTAAATTTTATATAGCACTGTAATTTCACTAAATGAGTAATTAGATAATGTTGCATTATAATAAGCTACGGTTTACTATATATATGACCATTTGGTCGGTCCTCCTAAAATTGCTTTTGACTCTTTAAAAGCGATCAAGTCAATCCTAATCAACTAACTCCAAATATTGATATTTTTTTTACTTGGTCTGAAAATCGATCATATTGTTTGTCTATTACAAGTACTTCAAAAAAGCTAACTATGGAAAATAAAAACAAAAGAGAGCCCCTACAAACTCTTGTTTCGGTTTTTCTAAATTTCTGTTCTGCCAAACTATCACAATATTGAAGCGAACAATATACCCATATATTCACACGGATCCATTTTCGTCTTTTTAGAAATAATGTAACAGGCAATAAAGCCATAACAAGAATAAAATGAAAGTAATTGTAATTTCAATAGAACCAAGCACCCTATGTTAGTACAAATATAAAGTTATCAGAAAAAAGGTCAAAATGTTCATTTTATATCTGAAGATAAAAGATATTCCGTATTTCGTTGAATTAGTCAGGGGGACGGACGTTTTTGAATAAGGCGACTGATGATTACATCAACGGCTACCACCAAATTAACATTCCTAATGCATAATAAAAATCTTAGTTTTATGGCCACTCGTCCACAAATTATATAATTGTTTGTAAGGTCAATATAATACCCAAGGTCGATCGTCGGTGATATGAAACCCGTTAATGCGGTTAGTCGTTGGGTTTTGTAACTTCCTTCAGCAATTGATGTTCCTGTTATAGTAATTATGGAGGTGATACGGTTCCTGATATGCCAAGGTTTTTTTTTGTAGTAAATACCCAATCTTCCAATTAGTGCCTTAGAACAGGTAGTCTATTCGTCATAAATAAGTAGGTATACACGTGTCTACTGTTTGTATATTTATTATGCTATTTAACCGACTAGTTAAAAAAAATCTATACCAGTTTCGTTTCGATATGTCTAGAATAAAAACTTAATTGCGATTTACTTTAGCTACATATATAACATACAGATATAATAATATATTTTATGTAATTGTTTAAAGAAATACCACGTTATCCGATCTTTAATTACGTTAAGTTTTTTTTTATTAAACAAATAATTTACACATTTCCTTTTTCAACTGATGCTTCTTTTTTCGTAATAGTATAGCCGCTGAAAAAAAAATGCGTTGGATAGCATAAATGATAAAAATTTAAATGGAAACAAATTCTAATGAAATTATATTCTTATTCAAACTTGTAACACCCGTTGTCTAATAGGTACTTATCATTCATCATTCAACCGGGTTGGAGATCGGAGCAAAGTATTTACGTTTCTCAGAAGTTACTGTTCATTCGTTTAGTGATCCCTCGGCCGATTTTACGACTCCCACGTGTAAGAAGGTGGGTGTCGTCAATTGTATTCTTATCCCGTCGCCATGCGGGTAATGTATTCCCTGTACTACATCGGCGAATTTTAAATTAGTTTTCAGATTTATTTTTATTATGTGTTAATCATATAAAATTATGTGAGTATCGGAGTAAGAATACATTTGACCATCCGGCTCTTGCCCGTGGGTGGCGTAAAAGGCGATTAAAGGATATTGTGTGTATTACTTATGTCAATCCGTCTTAGCAACGTGACAAAGGTGAACTTCTTCTATTGTCCGCCGAGGAAGCCCGAGGTTAACAGAGAGACTTATACTCGTATGAACCAAGATGATTGTCAAGTTCCGTTTTACGTTTAAATATAGTTAATTTGTGTTATAGTTCAGAATCAAAATATTTGACATTGTCATTCAGTAGCATGGCGCATAGTTTAGTGAAGCGTGGCCACAGCCGACCAGGAAACCATTTTTTTTTTTTTTTTGTGTGACATAGTTGTTAGCCTCAGATGGCTGTGACAACTTTACCCGGACTGGTGGGTGAGCGCTGAGGGATCTCAACCCGTTTAAAGTTAAGCGACCGATCCCGAGGGCACCCCTGTGGGGTACGGACCTCGGCTCGGGCGGTCGCTGGCAAAGTGGGCACTCCCACGTTTGTGATTTTAACGCGACACGTCTTCCTTCCCCGTCGGCGGGAGCGGTAACGTGGATATTTATTACTATTTGTCAAGGCCGCGCGGGCTGTGTATGCCTCAGTCTGGGCGAGCGTAATAATGTCGTCGGGTTCGTCGAGTATTAGTCGCGGTTGTTTAATCGCGGACATTTTAGAGGGGATGTAAGAAGCCGCCCTTACCACTAATGGGTTCGGGTGTGTCGCGGCAGAGTCGAAGTAGCGGCGGAAGCACTGTTTCATGAATTGCCTGATGGTCGGCAAGCCAAGATCTATGTGAAGATCCACATTGCGCATGTACCACGGTGCTCCCCTCGCTCGGCGCATGAACCTATTCTGTAATCTTTGTAGCCGATGTAGCCTGCGTGGCTTGTGTGAACACTACACTAGCATACGTCATGATAGGACGTATACAAGCGGTGTATAATCTAACTTTACTGCGGAGAGATAGCTTAGACTTGGCGTGTACTAAGCTGTGTAACCATCCTAGCACTAGGGCTGCGCGCGCGCGGACTAGCCCTATGTGAGGACCGAAGGTCAGTCGTCTGTCCAAGGTCACACCCAGATATTTGACCTCCCTTGTCCAGGGGATGGGTTGGCCGAACATCTTTATCTGTGGGTATTCAGCCATTGGGTGGCGGCGATCTATCCCCTTATGGAATATGATCGCCTGGCTTTTGGTGGGGTTTATACCGATTCTCCATTTCCTAGTCCATTTCGCTAGGGCGGTAGCCGCAGTTTGGAGAGCGGTTATCACTGTTGTGGGGGATTGACCTGCATAGAAGATGGCAATGTCGTCAGCGACTAATGCTGTTTTTATTTTACTATGTTGGGGTATGTCGCTGGTGAACAGCGAGAAGAGAATTGGAGAGAGCACCGATCCCTGGGGGACGCCGGCTTCTAGTGGGTGCGGTGCTGATAGAGTACCTTCCACTCTAGCGAAAGCTACGCTCGAGTAGGAAGTCCCTAACTATCATTACTAAGTAGTGGGGGATTTTAAGCTTTATTAACTTGAAAATAAGGCCATTATGCCAGACTTTGTCAAACGCTTTTTCTACATCAAATAGAAGCATACCCGTATATAAACCGCGTTGCAGTTTATAACTTGTATACTCGACTATTCGATGTACTTGCTGAACGCAAGAGTGTTGCGTACGAAAGCCGAACTGAATCGGCGAGATAAGGTTGTTATCCTCAACGTACTTTCTTAGCCTACTAAGTAGTACGCGCTCATAGATTTTACCTAAACTGTTTAATAAACTAATCGGGCGATATGATGACGGTTCGGTACGTCGCTTGCCGGGTTTAGGAATACCTATTACCACGGCTTGTTTCCATTGTTTAGGAAATATGAAATTAACTAATGCGGCGTTAATAATTGCTGTTAATATTAATAATAATGAATGAGGGAAGAGTTTAATAACTCTGTTAGAAATACCGTCCGAACCGGGGGATTTCCTAGGGTGGAGACCTCTAACAATCGACTGTACCTCCTCCACTGTCGCTGTTGGTATAGGCTCTTGTGGCTCAGCGTCTGCGGTACGCGTACGCGATGTACATCGTTCCACTTCGCTGTTAACGGTGTCGGTGTGTCGCGCGTCTGTGTGTTGTGTACTCGACGTACATTGCTGCTCAAGGTCGACCGCCAGACATTCAGACTTTTCATCGTCATCGAACGCCGGCGGTTGATTGGGGCGGTTTAAGAGTGGCATGGTGGACACCGTATCCTTTTTGAAAGAACGGGCTAGCCGCCAGTAAGCCTGGTGCGAAGGCTCCAGTTCTCTTAAGGTGCATCCCATTTATTTTGTCGAAACTCGTTTATAGCCGTTTTGACCGCCCTCTGCATTGACCGCATATGATAGCGATTGTCTTCGCAGGGGAAGCGGTCGTAGGATCTTATGGCTGCGTTCTTACGCCTCAGTAGGTCGCGGACGTCAGCGGGTAAGCGCCCTCTACGATTGCTCGTGTCAGGCACCCTCCGTGAACAATCGTTAACTAACGATTGTACGTGACCGGTGAGGGCGTCGATCGCGGATTCGATGTCCTCTTTGTTATTTAATGTACTACATACACTGTCAAGATGAGCCGACGAGGAGGGAGACTGGAGTTTAGCCTTCAGTCGCTCCCAGTCTGTGCACACTTTTTCAGTGTTGTGAGGCCTGACGGGCCGTATCGGGGGGCGAAGTCAATGACCACCGGGCGGTGATCCGAGTTAAGCTCGTGAATTACCTCTATTAGACATAACCGAAGGTTTATGTTCTTTAATAGGGCTATATCTAATACGTCGGGCCTGTGCCCAACAGTGTGAGGGAAGTGAGTCGGCTCCATTGGGGCTATGATGTCGAACCCGAGCCGATCTGCGTAAGTCTCGAGGGCCGGTCCCCTGCGGTTGGTGGTGTGGCTATTCCACGACTTACTTTTGGCGTTTAGATCGCCTGCGATAATGACGGCGTCGCCGAGATTTAAGAGAGCTTCGAGATCACTCTGAAGCAACTCTTTTGGTGTGTCCCCACTAGGGGGGGAAAGGTAAACTGATGCTATGATCAGTGGCTGGTGACCAATGAGGGCCAGCCGACAGACCGAGGCTTCAATGTACGTCACGGCGGGGGGGTCGAGGGGTGTGCAGTGCAGTGACCTTTTGTAATAAATGAGATTCCCACCTAGGGGAGAGCCGACCCTATCGTTGCGCACTAAATTGTAGTTTGCAATTATAGGGTCTCTTAGATAGGGTTTGAGAAATGTCTCTTGGACTAGTAAAAGGTCAAGCTGCTGATCTTGTAGAAATGTACCTATTTCGCCTCTCTGACGAGAGAGACCGTTCGCGTTAAAAAACCCTACGCGGAGTGATCGTGTTTTGACTCTGCCTGGTGTGTACGTATCCATCATTAAGGCTCTGAAGGAACCGAGGCTCTCAAGGACGGGTGAGAACCTCATGGCGACCTTGAGTAACGCGAGGCTGTTGCCTTCGTTTTTTCGCAGTTCCGCTGCGATTACGCGTATTTCTGATAGGTTTATTATTGACGCGAATCTGGCCACTAGGTCTAGATCCGGGTCTAGACCGCTAGCGGCTGGCGCGTGTGTGTGCATAGTTTTGCCTTGAGGAGGCTTAGGGAGGCCCGCGGGTGGCTGTTTTTGCCCAACGGTTGGCGGTTTATTGTTATTATTATTATTAGCGGCCTTTGCCGACTGTGTCGCGTACGCGGGTGCCGGCGGGGTGGCTAATTTGTTGGGCAGGGGGGGGGGTATTCCGCCCTGCTTTGGGTGTTAACCCACGGGTTTCGTGTTGGGGGTTTTGGTGCCGAGAGGTACCTTTGTGGTGGAGGTGGTGGTGGCCTCCTCATAACTGGCTGTGGTGCGCGTGGGCAGCCACGGTAGTTTGCGGGGTGCCCCACTTGCCCGTAGAGTACACACGATGATGGTGTGGTACTTTTGATCGGGTCATTGGCCTTGGGCCTGGCACAATCCGCCGTTGCGTGGTCCTCTAGGCACTTAACGCACCTAGACCTCGCTTGGCAATTACGCGCCGAGTGGCCGTATAGTTGGCACCGGTGGCATTGCGAGAGCATGCCCTTACGGTGTGGTGGTTCGACCACGATGCCGGAGAGTCCGCACACCGTGGTGGTGTTGAAAATGTCCTTTCCCTCTTTAGAGAGGTCCAGGACGACCATTATAAGGTCGAACGGTTGGCGTGTGTGTTCACGGATCATCCGGTGCACCTCGATCACCGGTAGTCTTTGTTGGGTTAGGTCCTCCTTGACCAGATCGGTACCCAACTCGACTGGAACGTTGCGTATAACTACGCAAAGTTTACGTTTCTCGGGGAGGGTGAAAGTGTGGTAAGGGATGTTTTGGCTACGTAACATAGCCGTTAATTTGCGGTGGTCGTCCGATGTGGACAACTGCACCTTAATACCTTCGGCCGTTGAACGGGCCGTGCGGTATTGTACTCGGTTGGTGTTACACCAAGCCGAGACGGGCATCCACTTGTCCTTGTTTCTAATGACAAGGGGAGGCGGGGTGGGGGGTTTGTAGACCTTAGCCGGGGGCTGCTGTACAGCGGCCTGTGGCTTTGGGGACGGAGTGGGGGGAAGGCGTCATTGGCGGCAGAAGTGCTCGCCTCGCCCAATTTGGTGGCCTTTCGCGCCTTGGAGCGGTTCTTACGTCCCCTTTTACGGGAACTGACCACAGTGTATTCGGAGTCCGCCGAGGTGGACTCTGACTCCGAACCGGCGGACGACGTCGCCGTGTCGGCGTTCTCGTCGTCGGTGGCTGCCTCCGTCTCCATCTCGTTGGACGGGATTGGTTCCTCGTCCGGGGAGGCGGGGGAGTCAAAATGCACCGACCCGGATACGGGCTCGGTGTTCGCGTTTGCGGGACGGTCGAGAATCATATTCCCTAGACACCTTTTTAGGACGGCGTAGATCTCCTCGTCCGCGAGGAGATAACCGGGGTAGACTAGGGCTAGGAAACCACCTATACCTATCTATATATAGGTTAATATTACAGTAACCTTACATATTTGGGATGTTATTTTATAGAGCCCTTTGCAATATTTTACACATTACATAAGCAGAAATAAGTTTAAGTAATGAGAGACAATGCGTTATGCGTCAACTCTGAATGAAGAAATTATTCAATAGTGAACTTATTTGCATACAAGATTTCAATTATTTTTTTTTAATAATTAATGAACTTATCTGAGATAAGGTACATTTTTATCCCTCACTGATAAAATGCAACTATAGCTTGCATTTGTTTGACACTCGCGAATCTATGCTTAAAAGTCAATTAGTCATTTTTTTAGGGGAGACGGGCAAACGGCATCGACAACATTTTGTATACAACTTCTTTGTTGAATGCACACCTGTTTCCTCTCGTCCAAGTTTTTTAAACTCTTAAATAAAAGTAAAGACAAAATATTTAATAACTGAAACGATAAATGTATGATATGAACAGGCCGTAAAAGGTCTTCATCGTGCATCAAGATATCAAGATACGTCATTGCCTATACGATGTCATAACAGATTGGTTTCATAATGATAATAAAAGAACACATTCAAATGTAGACAGACGTTTGAATCGTGCATTGCTTTGTCTACAATTTGATTCATATTGTAATGTTTAATATACATTGTAACGTTCACTATATTATATTCATAATTTGTACTGTTAACGTTACACAATAGTTTACTTACGTGAATGTTATTTGGTGTATTCCTTAGTCAATAAATACACAGGTTACTGAACTACTTTGAAATGAAATTTATAAATAAAAGTAATCCTTTGGTATTAGTTTTAATAATATTTGTACATTTATTTTAAGCTAGTTATCATATTGCTAAGTTATTTTTCGTTTTCTTCCAGCTATATAGGATTTACTGCGGGACACAAGCCTCTTCGATAGTTAGAAGAAAAGAGGCTAAATAGAATGAGTTGTACTCATTGTAAATCCAACTATATATGTATACGGACGGATTATAATACTTTTCTCACTCACCATGGGATGTGCTACCGCAACTCGAGAGGTGACTATCGCTCACCACTTGGTTTGCTGCGGTAACTCGATACGCGGGACTGTTTTCGTTTACTTTGAGTTTGAGACGTTTGAGAAATTATCATCTTAAATATGTAAAGATACATTTAATATTAAAATATAAAAGTTTTATGTGATACTTTATGTGTGTAATCATTTTAAGTTAGAGGTAAGAAATTCACCAAATACGCTACGAAACGCTTCGAGTTGCTGGTGCGCCGCGCGAAAAAGGTCCCGAGTGCAAAGGGTTAAATGTTGACCCACATTTACATTTTATCTTTATTACAAATTTATTGCCAGTATAAGAAAATGATTCTATATGAAAAAATATGTTGTTAATGGATAGGAATTAGATATCAAACATTAAATTTGTTGTAATTATTATGACAATTATTGCACTCATTCTTAATCCAGCAATGTTCCAAATCGAGGTTCGTTCACCACAGAGGATGCATTGGACCCCATTTCTTATAGTTTTTTTCGGGCTGAGGGTCCTAGACCAACCTTCGTAAGGATGAAACTGGCATCTTAGACTAACATTCATATAGTAGAATGAAATAAAAGAAATACAGTTAAATAGATTTTACAGTTTACCTTTACTTGTAGCATTATCATCCACCTATTAGATAACAAGTCTCTTAAAACGCCTGTGGGAAGGCAGAGGAAGTCTCATTTTGTGTTTTTGTTCGTCACTGTATGGGTAATTTACTTGTCAAACAACGTACAATGTTATCCTAAAACCGTTTACCAACGTCTTAAATATCAGCCTAAACAAATATACCTAAAAGCATATTGATTAGTTCTGTCTAACATATAGACATATTTGTTGTAATGAACCGTAGTGTCTGCCTTTCAACCTAGGCTTGGCGCGTCGATGGGCGTGGGCGAAACTAATTTTATTATACGTACTTATTACAACTAGTAATATAATATGATAATTATACTATTGATATCGTTAGAGTACGGTTCATTCACATTACTATCGGGAAACGAAGAGCATTTTGTGTTTAAATGTCAAATAAACTTCATCTTTAATCGTGGTTCAGTGATAGCATACGTAAGTTGTAATTTTTACTAGACAACATGCCACTATATACTTGGATTCATTAGCTTATCAGATGTGTTAATGTTAGATAAATCTTGTTTTAATGTGCTGGAACATTCCTAGACGAAATTAACTCGCGCTGTTTCGAACTATGTTTGGATTTTTTTCTTTTGTCTAGGTGCTACTCCTTAATGGGGAGAATGGTTTAAATATTCAATGTAACATATTTTAACGTTACATTAGAAATATAATAATCTTAATAAAGAAACGTTCGTGGATTTCTGTGTGCTGACGGAGTAAGAATACAAATCACCACCTCGGGAACCTCGAATCCTATACCAACTCGTCTGACCAGTGTGGTATATAGTAAGTCAATTTCCCTCCTATTGTGGAGGAGGCTCAAGCTCAGCAGTGGGGCGTGTGTGAGCTGTGATGATGATGATGACAAACCGCTGGATTCATATATTGAAGCAGCCAGCTTCTTATTTAAATTTCACCTAGTATCATGCCTGAACACGATTTTCTTGGCTTATTAGTTACTATAATAATAGATGTCCTAGTCGAGAATCCATTTTAGCATCCGCCTTATGCATGTGACATCCTTGTCAAAGAATGTGTGTAGTGGCATAATTTATTCTGGATCTGTTATAGTGGATATAAAAATTAAATGTCCGTATTATTTCTTCAAAAAAAAAAATACAATATGCCTCTTTAATAAGCACTGCTGTTTATGTGATAAAAATTAATTGCAACAATACAGAATAAAGACCAGACATAGTATATAATAATTTTTGATACAAAATTAACAGCCATTGCAGACTAACCATACTTCTTACTCCTTCGAAGAAGCAAGGGATGACTAAAAATAAACATATGTTACCATCCTTGTATCCGTATTTCGTAAGAGAATCATGTCCGTTGTTTAACATGGTTCTCTTATAACGAGAACGGGTGATGAACGAATGATATGAAAAGCAGAATATTTGTTTCATTTTATTGCTCATAAATATAAAACTGCAATGGAATGTGGCTGGCCGTTGCAATTACATTCACTAGAGAGTACAAAAGCCTGTTTGTAGTCAATTTGCAACAATGTATGTAATGAAAGCTATTCCGTTAAAATGTCTCGAGATAAGAACAAACTAAGCATTGAACAAATTGATCTTAAAATAATAAATCAATAAGTCTGTTTTTGTTGCGTTTTCAGACTTAAAGATCTTTACCTCCTCAAGTAAAGTTAGAGTTCGATATAGTTATAAGTTATTCCGTGTGGCGACGAAATAAGAATATAATTTAGCACCCTAATCTTGGCCGTTAGTGTCATAAAAGACAACTAAGGTATGTAATATGCTAGAGTAGGAAAACTCGAAATATAACGTTAGACCAATTAGTCTAACCAGCGTGGTCAAATGCCATCCTATTGTGAAGAAGACTCAAACCCAGGACGTACCTATATGAACTATAGTAATGATGATTCTGTACAAATAGTTCGAGCGCCACCCTCAAAATTCATCATATCTAAATTATTGAAATTTAGAATAACGGATTAGATTTAGATTCATAAGTCTAAATCTTATTTCAATCATCCATCATGGACGTTCACTGTTAGACCCAAGCCTCCGTGCGAGGGATCCAATAATCCTCACACTGCCGCTGAGTAAACTGATTACCTATCGCATATACTATTGTAAGCTATTGCTTATCGGTGTTATAATTTTCCAGAAAAATGCTACTGTAAAATCTACCGTTTGAGACTTCACGATTGCCGCAGAAAAGTAATGATATCGTATTATATTCTACACTCCTGATCACATTTAGTATAACTGTTATTTTTAAATTACAGTGACTTCAATTTTATTTATTTGTGTAGATAAAAGTTCCTTTTTCCAGATTAAATGTAGGTACGTTTGATCTGTAGTTTGGTCAATGTTAATCGTTTTTATAGATCAATGTAGCTGTAGTGTATAGACATCTGTAACAGATTATGCGGGTTTCGTTTCAGTTCTAGCTTACATTTTGCACATTTTTAACCCGTGTTCCATTGACCTGATACTTTGCATACATATGTTAATCCGCTGACAATATAACGGGCCACGCCTCTATTCCGTTTATCGAAGATATATTACTTTATACCACTTTTCGCACCTAAAAGTACTTAGTATGTTATTCAAGTGTTAAACATACCTGTTAAGTACGTACTATGGGGCTATTTTGCACGTAGTCTTAAGGATACAAAATTCATACGTTAGACTTTTCTTTAACAACTACCTATGATGACGATCGCAGTATCTGTGTGTTCATGTAGATTTTGATTATAGATGTTTCCCTGCATCGGGGACATCTTTTTTGTATGAATGAAGAGTCGCGAAGAGAGCGTTGCTGTATTACCGTAAAACGTGTGTAGCCATTTCAAGACGATTGGATCAGTAGTTAAGGAGTGAAAAAACTCCTTGTTGTATTAGCCCATCCTGGCCGCTCGAGATTGCACAGATGGCGTAGTGGATACCGACCTACCGTGCCAGTGTCATGGGGAATCCCATGCAGGACAACACTTTGTGCGATCCACAAATTGTTTTTCTAAGTTTGAATATTATTTGTGTCCGTTAATTATGTGTTTGTAAAATCTTTCGCTATACAAGGATTATGTCCTTAATGCAGGGTGTTGACTTTTAAAAAAAAAAATAAGCGCAGCTGCATGGATCTTCATTATCAGCTGTAAGCCTGCTTTTTTCGCTTTTTAACGGGCTATTGATGAAAGCGGCTGGTCATAAAACTATTGCTAATAACTTTTGCAATATGCATTATGAAAAAAGAGTAGGTACATATTGAGTCCTGTCTGATGACGCAGTAAGAATACTATTCACCGTTCTCTATCATGTCCATAAGTGTCGTGAAATAGGTACATTTAAGGGATATATACATATAACATCTGTGCAAGAGAAAGATAATTTGAAATAATCTCAGCCTATATATGTCCCACTGTTGGGTTCAGGCCTCCTCCATAATGGGAGGGGAATTGACCTACTATTCCACGCTGGTTAGACGTGTTAGAATAGGATATGGTTTCGAGATTTTCTTCTCTTGCGCAGGTGTTATATGCATATTATACCCCTTAGTCGTCTTTTACGACATCCACGGGCAGGATAGGGAGTGTTGAATTGTATTCTTACTCAGTCACCACACGAAACAAGTTGAGAGTTTAAACTGAAAGAAAATTAATGGCTTTCGCTTATAACTAAACTTAATGCGAGTATTTAACTCGGACTTTCAACTCATAATTTAGTCTATTAACCCGAAGTAGAGTTTATTATTAATTTTTTGTTCTATTTAGATTCGTTCTTTTTAGTATAAATTTAAATCTACTATATGTATAAATCACATCGGTCAACGAACCGACAACCGCTGGGGAAGAAAAATTCTCGAGTGGCTAACACTTATCAGACGACGCCCAACTAGGTGGACCGACTTTACGATGAAAGTTGCTGGGCGTTGTTGGCTGCAGGCGGCACAAAACCGCACGTGGCGGAATGTGAGGGCGACCCATGTCCAGCAGTGTACGGCAATAAGCTGAATGATGATGATATGGATAAAAAATAAAAAAAATAATAAATTAATTTACATAATGTACATTAGAAATAAGGCCAAACTGATTAGCCATACTACTAGAGATTACAAACCGGGCCCGGTGCCCTTTTAGGCGCCCACCGGGCCCGGCCATTCTTACCGTGCCCGGCCATTCTTACCGTGCCCGGTCACCGGACCCGGTAAGAATGACCAACTTTTTAAAATCAGTCTTTCAGACTGAAAAATAATTGTTTTGCCTTACAGAAAGTATATTCTAACTTGCATAGTTAGAATATACTTTTTGTTTTGTTATAATATATGTACTTATAAAGCCTACGTAACGTAACCAATTTTACGTTACATTTTGTTAGTTAAGACTATACATTTATACAAGTTTGGTTGTTTACAGTTACAATACAGCCTAGCCTATGAGATTTCGCTATTTGATCAATTAGTAATACATAGTAACATTCACTAGTCTTAATAACCAAAGTAAACGAAATAACATAATACTTTACTTTTAGCAGATAAGAATTTGTTTTGTTTATACCAAAGCTACCAAAGTTTATCTATCTATGATAATCTAAGTTGTTATGACACGTTTAGTACTTTTAGCTGCGTTATTAGTCTCTTATAGGTAGACACTATAAGGAGTAAAGAGAAAGACCTGCTTGTTTAAACTTATAAAACAGAATAATTACTAATACTAATGTTACTTTGCCGTCCATAAGTAAAAGTAATCAATTATGTATTAAGTGTGATTTTGAGACTTGAGTGAGACTGATTATTGTGATAACTGTTTATAAGCCAGTTCGAAATAAATATTAACCTTGACTCATTGTCTTTTTCCATTCATATACAGAAAATTTTCATAAAATCCTTTAAAGGTTTCATCGCTAATACAGCCCGGCCGGGCCCGGCGGATCCGGCCGGGTTGGCGACGAATGCAACCGGGCCCGGCTGGGTTGAGAAACATACCGGGTTGCAATCTCTACATACTACTCGCGTCCAAATAATTAGTAGATCTTTCATGGGGCAACTTCTGCACGATTTTACAATAAACTGCGTAAAGATATCCGAGATATGGCAGTAAATTAAAGGCTATCAAGAATAGACATTGTAAAAATAGCTACCTTTTAAAGATACCTACCTATCTAGATGATGATATAAAATGGTTATGAGCAACTCCTCATTCAACAAATTATTTTATTCTAATTGTTAAAGCAGTTTTTTTTAATTGTACAGCGTAACGCGTATTGCCTAACGAATTTAGGTCTTTATTTTTTTTTAATTATCACAGTTCATGGTTTATGGGTTGGTTATACGTACTGAAAAGTTTCTGCTTGCGGTAGCGACGTGGAGCGGGTCACTCCCTTCCTTTCAATGTGCTTGAGGGGAGTGGTCGCTGCTCTAGTAGTTGATTATTTGTATTATATTTATTAGGTATTTGTTTTATTTAAAAAAAAATGTATCCTGTTGTGAAGAGCTTGCATACCATTTCATTTCAAAGAAAGTATTTAAAAAATGATAGCCCGCTGGGTTTATTACCAGATCTTTATAGCTTGTGGCGGCGTTCCGATGCGATGGTAGATTATTAGATAATTTTCAAACGACATGTAAGTTTCACACTACGTAAGTGCACTTAAGGGGTTTATACAGAATAAATATTTTGATTTATAATATACACTAGCAACCCGCCCTGGCTTCGCTTATAGTCGTTTTACCCGCGTAGTTCCCGTGGGAATACCGGGATAAAATATAGCCTAGTTTACGCCCTGATATTATAGCTTTCCATTGGTGAAAGAATTTTTGAAATCGGTTCAGCCGTTTTGAAGATTACCCGGAACAAACAGACAGACAGACAAAAATTTTTAATCGCTATTTTAGGCATAGGTGTCGTGCAAATAATCGTGTGAGTATGAAAAAAGCCTATTATTTTGACATTACAAACAGACACTCCAATTTTATTTATTGGTATAGATAACAACAATTTGCATAATATGTAAAAACTGAAATTTTAATGTTACACATATATTAGCTGTCTTTCGTAAAGACACTGCGCTGATTTGCGAACAGTCAGTCAGTGTACGTGTGGTTAGTTTGCCGAAATTGCGCAGTAGTCTGAACACTGAACCGTGTCGAGGGTCATGGTTTTTTTTTGAGTGAATACATCAATAGACACATTTGGATGGGGTAGTAAATTTATATAAGTCGTGATTGACATAGTGACGTGAAGGGTTAACGCTAACACTATATCTGTAGCCTGTAGCTATGTCAATGTATGTACTATGCCTGTATCGATAGATGTCAGAACCATATAGATGTAAAAGTTTAAAATTACAAATTTTTATTTAATATCACACAACCCGCCCTCGCTTCGGTTTCTGTCGCCTTATCTCCATAGTTCCCGTTCCCGTGGGAATACCGGGATAAAATATAGCGTAGTTTACTCCCTGATATTATAGCTTACCATTGGTGAAAGAATTTTTTAAATCGGTCCAGCCGTTTTGAAGATTATCCGGAACAAACAGACAGACAAACAAAAAAATATACAGTGATTTTTAGGCATATGTATAGTGCAAATAACCGTGTGAGCATGAAAAAGGCCTTTTATTTTGACATTACAAACAGACACTCCAATTTTATTTATTGGTATAGATTTGCCGTGTGGTGTTGGTGACGGATTAAGAATTCACCACTCTCTAGCTTGCCCTTGGATGTCGTAAAAGACGACTATGTGATATAATATGCACATATGTGCAAGAAAAGGAAAACTCGAAATGAAATCCTATACCAACATGTCTGACCAGCATGGTATAGTATGTCAAATTCCCTCCTATTGTGGAGGAGGCCCGAGCCCAACAGTGGGACGTATGTGGGCTGCGATAATGATGATGATGATTTAATATAAAATAAATTGAATATCCAAAATTAACAACTGTTTTTTCATAGTTTTAAGTTTTCACTTCAGCCGGCAGTCCTCGTGATTGCTTTGTGTTCTATTTTTTGCAAGATAGTTGTTCATTTGATATCTTTATCAGGGCTATATCAATAATAATAAACAATCGTCATTATTTAATAGAAACTTTGACCTTTACCTATTATATAATGCATATAACTTCTTTATTATCATATCAATAAAATATTAAATTAATATAATTTTTACTCGATAATCATTCTTGATGTCTTCATAAAATACTCTGTAAGACTCTCTCACTTTAACTCTAAGACTTTTATTCTAAGGCAGTAGTAATATTTTCGTTTTGGGGGTAAGGTAAGGTTTATAAGAACTAATCATAATCATCTTAGCTCATATATATGCCATTGCTGAGCTCGAGCCTCCTCCACAATAGTGTATTATTGTAATTTGGTATAGTGTTTTCAAGTTTTCCTCTTGTCTTGCATGGGTTTGATTGGCATATTTTATCTTTTAATCTTCTTTTACGGCCCCCACAGGGATTGGTGAATTATATTATTACTTATCACACAGCAAAAACGAATTTTAAAAAGTTGTTAACAATTCATTTTAATAGGCTATGTTATGAGACCTCATTTTTTAATCAATGCGAAAGTCATCTATCGTATAGGCCTTTGCCATATTAATAGATAAATTAGTGATATAGTTATATAATGATGTGGTTATCCGTGTGGTAAAATTTCAGCTCATACTTGTCCCACTCCTAAGCTCGAGCGTCCTCAAATGAGACGGTTTCTGCTTTACCAAGCTGGTCAGACATGTTAGCATAGGGTTTTATCTGCCGGCCATTTTCGGGTGGGTTGCGGGAGTTGCGTGCTTAAGCCCCTCTGTCGCCCCGGACGGAGTGGTGCGGAGGCGCGCCGACCGCAGCCCACCCACAAAAAAAATAAAAAAGGCATAGGGTTTTATTTAGAGTTTTCCTTATTTTACTGGTTCCGTGTGGTGACGGAGTAAGAATAAAATTCACCACTTCCTATTTTGCTCGTGGATGTCGTAAAAGACGACTATGGGATATAGTATGCACATAACATCTGTCTCTCTCATCTGCAAGAGAAGGAAAAATCGAAATGAAAACCTATACCAACCCTATACTCTGACCAGCATGGTATAATAGGTCAAATTCCCTCCCAGTGCGGAGGAGGCCCGAGCGCAACAGTGGGACGTATGTGGGCTGCGATAATGATGAATAATTATTTTACTAGATGTTATCTTCATACCATATATCACAGTCGTCTTTTGCGACACCCACGGGTAAGATATGGGTTGGTGAACTCGCGATCAAATGTGTAGCATGGAGCTTAGCTCGATACTACACATCACGCTATGGGGTCACCGTTCCTTTTAATCCAGCAGGTATCGTAAAATACGATTTAAAGAAGGGATATAAGCAAATAATGCACTGCAAGAAAGTAAAATGTAATTGCCAATTTGACTGATACGTCATTCGATTTCCCTCTCATTTCGGAAGCGGCTCGTGTCCGATAATACATATGGCCTGAAAGCAAAAAATAATATACCATGCTAAAAGCCATCACTCAGTATAATATAAAGTATTAAATTCGAGTTATCTTATTCTCTGCAAAGCGTTATATTGTTGACTGTTACGACAATCGTGAAGCAAATTTGTTGCTGACACCATACATCCTGCGTCTGTTGTTACACAGACCATCCGAAATATAATATAGGAACGTATAAATTTTATTTAAGCTGAGATTGCTTTAAAAATATATTCGTTTAGACCCTACTAAATATGTAAGTTATCTATTTTTGTTGTGATTACTGAGTGAGTAGTAGTATAATACAATTCGCCACCCTTTCTTTTTCTATGAGTGTCGTTAACGTAAAAATATTACTAATGGCAAATAACAACACAATTTGTCGTGCGGTGACGGAATAATTATACAATTCACCACCCTCTTTCTTTCCCCTGAGTGCAGTAAAAGACGACTCAGTAAAAAAGACTCAGGAATATAATCCACTCAAGAGAAGAAAAATTCGAAATAAATACTTAACCTATTGGTTCCTTCGTCTGACCAAAATGGTATAATAGTAGGTCAACTTTACTCCTATTGTGAGGGACTCCAGCTCAACAGTGGGGCGTATATAAGCTGAGATGATGATAATGATACAACACAAAAGAAAGAACACGCGTACAATTCCCTATATTAGGACGTCTGGCCAACGAGAATTAATTTTTTTTTTTCATAGAATGAGACCGTTGATAGATGTAGGTAGATATATGGGTTGAAAGAAATACGTAAGTTCCAAGAGACAAGCATTTTCGAATTGATTTATTTATATAAATTGGTTTTCTTCATTTAATTTTAAATCTTAGTTACCTCGTGGTTGATGGTCAACGACACGAGCCGCAACCGCGTCACATGAACTTAGTAATAACAACTGACCAACTTTCCGTTTGTTGCAGGTACTATGACTGTCTGCGCTGAACACCGAGACCGTGAGTCATCCGCTGATAAATGACGCCTGATGACGTATCGCGTAAAACGTGCGACACTATTACAAATCAGAATAAAAGAGAAATAATTGATTGTCTGAAATAAATAAATTAATGCCGAGTTTTAGATTGCCGCACCAAAAAGTTACGTTGTTTGCAATAGCTAATATCAATATTGTTCGCTATAGCCTGTTTCGTATGAAACATATTTCTTGATCTATCTTTGCACACATATTTATATTTTTAATTAGAATATCTACCGCTCAAACGCGGCTAGTTTTATTTTAGCCTAATTAAATCAGTAGTCGCGGTGACGTCAGTTTTGAGCGATCCGTCATTTTTCAAGGCGCTTTTTTATGACAATCAAATTTGTAGAACTTACTTTCCTATTTTCCATCCTTATTTAAGGTCACTTTCCTTTTCGTCTTCATTGGCCTTGTAAGTTGGTACGTATTAATATAAATATAAAATCAATGAGAATCCCAGACATATTATTAGCCAGTAGAAAAAAAATATCACAAACCCAACCTAGAAATATTCATGTACAAATATTACTTCTTTTATGTAAGCTACTTAGAAAAAGGTATGATATACATTGGCCATAAATATTATGATTAAAAAGGCCTCTAATATTCAGAAAACTTCTGAAATTCATTACTAATATACGTACAAAAGAATTCATATAGATACGAAACGTCTATATTCGGCTCTTATTCAAACATTGAATAAAAATGTTTTGTTCAATGACAGTACCTCCCATTTATTATATATACACTGCTTTCATAACAATACCAATTATTCGGCAATTTTATATAAAAAAGGCAAATAGTGGACAAAGGTATATTATCTTACATAGACTATTTTGTCAAATAAAGATAATTTACTAGGAAATACTACTATTTAAACACTCTTTACGTGACCAGACGTCTCAAATCTTTATCATTGTAAGCTACATATTTAATTAAATCCATTTTTATGATGTTTGCCTTAAACTAATTAATAGTTTTAAGGTTTTTGACACACGGAGTCGGTGTTAAATTTTTCATGGCGAGCGTTTTTGTAGTGTATTTATGAAAAATTCTATAAACTAAAACAAAAAAGTAAAACTTATTCCACTTTGTATTTAAAAATAACCGTTTTGATTATGCCCGTTATATGAATTGTTTAGAGAGTACGCGGTTGTAAGTTTTGCTTTTTTCATGCAATTATAATTATTTTGAATGCAACAAATCAGGGTTAAATATATACCCAAAGTGTTAGTTATTGTTTATGACAACTCATAACGCCATTCACTAGGGTAAGTGTGGGTATTACCGTGGGTGCAAGTATTACCGCGGATTTTTTTCATTACATTACAAACTAATTACACACAATTGTTTGTAATTTCAAAAAAATTCAGCAATAAATATATTAATTCTAAAATGTAATTAACAAACGACCCGGTATGAAATTTAATTATTTAGTTTGTTATAAATGATTGAAAACTGATTGATCGTTTGAAAAGAAAATGTCATCTTTTTTTTGCAGTTAGTGTGCAATTGTAGGTTCGATTAAAATGTGTTTTTCTATAAATTAATGTTTTGAGATCTATATTTATTACATCTCAGAGTAAGATTATACTTTTTAATGCTCAAAAAATCTAGCAAATATTGAATTTTAATTGATTATCACTTTTAATTTACTGCCGCGGTAATTGTCACGGACTTTTGAAGCATGTCAGTATTACCGCGGTTTTCGTACTTTACTGAATATTAATCAATTTATATTTATATTAATCAATTTTTTTGAATATTAATCAATTTGTATGTATATTAATCCATTTTTTTTAATATTAATCAATTTTTTTCTGCCGCGATAATAATCTAGATCATTAATTGGTGTGTTTGAACATCAACTGATAGAATTTAAGAAATTTATAAATCATGTTTCAAATAAAAAAAAAAATAATTACGAATTATACAGGCTGTTTTATGATTCATATATAATAATATTTTTAATGAAAAATTTTCAGGATATGTCAAAAGATGATGAGACTATGGAAAAAGATAACGTTGATTTGTTATTGGGATTGACGTTTGATATGAATGGAAATCTGATTCAGGATTTAAATGCAACAGAGCAATTGACTGCGAATTTCCTGACCCCAGAATTACCAGTTGTGATTGACTCTGACCAATCTACGGACATTCTTTCCTCAACACCAGTCCCCGAAGATTCTGTCCTCTCCAATCAAGAAACGCCAAGCATTTCACTAATACCACCAGAACCACGACTTTTGGTGATTGAAGAAACTCCAAATATCGCTTCAGACGCTACGGAGATAGAAGTACCTGAATCAGGAGAAGTTATTCCTGAAAAGTCACTAGTCATAAGACCAAACGTTCTAGAATTAGAAATTCCTAGTTTTGATGAAGCTCTAGCAACGTCTGAAAATTTTGACAGGGAAAAAATTCTCCCACTTGAAGATGTCTCTAATAATTGTGACCTAGAAGTTGGAAAATTCTCTGATCCATTTCAAAAACTGTTACATTGGCCAAGGTGTGATCTTTCAACAAAAAATAAAAAACGTGCAACTAATTCGATGAAAATTCCATCTGTGCTGACCAGCACTCAATGGCAATCGATTAAAAAAGCCAAAGAAAACGAAATACAGTCAAAGAAAGAAGCAATAGTTTTAAGAAGAAAAATTAAAATTGAAAAACAAGAGATTATGAAAGAAGAAAAAGAAAAAAAGCGTGTTCGAAAAGAAGAAGAAATACTTAGAAAGGAGCAAATAAAACTCGAGAAAGAGAAACAAAAAATCATAAAACAAGAACAAAAGATAAAAGAAATTGAAATTAAAAACAAAATAAAAGAAGAGTCATTATTGAAAAAAAAAGAAGCAGCTGAATTGAAAAGACAAATCGCTGAACTTCAAAAAAAAGAAGCTGAAATGAAAAATAATGATATTGACTGAATTAAATATTTTTATATATCTAATAGTTTTAATTGTATTAGTCAGCTATACCAAAATTGAAACATGCTGTGCCTTATTAAAGTTAATTTTTTATAAAAAAAACTATTGTTTTTACTAAACGTTTGTCCTTATAATTTATTCTATTAATTTTTTTTCTATCTGATTCCGCGGTAATTGTCACACGGTAATTGTAACATCCACGGTAATTGTAGCGCGGTAATTGTCACAAGTCATTTTAAGGTCCACGGTAATACTAGCACTTACAATTTCTTTTCAAATGTTAATTATTTAATGAATTCAACATAAAATCATACTCTTAATTTTTTTCAAAGTTTAAAATAAGTTGATTATCGATAAGAAAAAAAAATTAAGACGATATTTTATAGTAAATCTTTAAAATATGCTTTTAAAGTTAGACGTTCACATCTAGCTGCGGTAATACCCACACTTACCCTAGTCTGTTTGTTTTAAGTAAAAAGAAACACTTTCAACATCCTACAATTCTATAGCTTCATTGCAAACACCCGTTTGCATTTTTGGTCTCCTTGTTTGAACAGCGGAATGAGTGGCGTTATGATTTTTAGACTTTTTAGTGCTATCTTGTAAACCGGTGCCCCGCCAAGAGAAGCCACCGTGAGCAGGTCATCCTCAGTGGTTGAAGTCCTACATGGTTTGTTGGCAAGGTTATCATAAGATTTTTATTTTTTTTTTCATTAATATTTTTTACTTTCACGCGTTCATTCTCACGAATTTTTATTTATAAATATTTTTCTTAACTAATTCTATAACTAAATTGCAAGTGTAAATAAAAACGCAATGTCTGGACTAATTTGATAAACCAATTTTTATCATAATTATATTGATTTCGTAAATATTATTACTTACACCGCCATCTAGTGTCCAATAGCGAGACACTTTGCTTTTACATTCATCTACAAATTATATTTATCTTGTTGGAGCCAATGGATAATGATTTATTTTTTAAAGACAATTTACTAAATAATAGATTTTATTAAGATAATTCCTGTTCCCTTCATATGTAAAATATATCATTAAATCGGTAAAAGGCGAGAGCTTTGAAATATTCAGACCCTCGTAATACGACCCTCGAGTACTATTTATCGGGCGATTTAATTTTATCGTTCTATTTTGAGTAGTTTTATTTCACAGAATATTTTCTGAGATAAATAATGTAGTGTTGAAATTCAATTGTAGGAATTATCCCTCCCCTTCCAAGATTAATACAAACACTTGTTTTTGTCAATTCGAAAAATTGTAAGAGCTGAACCGATATAATAAGTCCGAACATGTTTTATAGCTCTCTCTGCATGAGCCCGGATAGCTCAGTCGGTAGAGCATTGGACTTTTAATCCAAGGGTCCAGGGTTCAAGTCCCTGTTCGGGCGGCTTTCTTTTTGCAATTTATGATAAACCATAAATTACTTTTATAATTGTAATCCTCATTAATTACTTATTTTACTATTAATATACGTATTTTTAAATTTCATTTTAAAAACAAATAGATTTTTTTTATAGAGGTATAAATGTTAGCCCCCAAATGCTATAAATTTTAAAGTGCCACCCGATCTTTGTAATCTGATCCTAGTCATAAAGTGAATAATGAAAAGTACAGACAAACTAATATTGATGCCGAAAATAAGAAAACAGTTATATATACATTCTATTGTACAACGCCATCTAACGGTCAACAGTAATACTTGTAAGGAGAGACAATGGGTTTTTTAGTATGAAGCTATCGTAGCTTAGGGAGTGTTTTGGAAGCTTAACACTAGATGGCGCTATAATGTTTTTACTAGTTTACGCTAATTACTCAAAGAGGGCGGTAGTTGTATATTCAAAATAATAAAAATGTACTTCCGTATGTTTATTGACAACATCCAAATTATATTTCTTATTCCATCCATTGTTCGACGTCTATTGTTGGGCGTAAACCTCCCCGAGAAGAGGGATAATTTCATAATCATGTGTTACGTTGCCCAAGAGAGCGCTGCTGCTCATTCGCCTGATATTCCCCCAGTCGGATTTTACGACTCCCACGAATATATTGCATTATCAACCCGTCACACTGAAAGTCTTTCGTGCATTTAGCCTATTTTATGATTCCCACGAGAATGCAAAGTTACGTTCTATTTTTTAACTGATAGTCACAAGAGTTAATAATAATTACATAATGGTAATTAACTAAAATAATATAATAATAAATTCATATTTAAAACGTTATGTGAAGTCAGCTACCAATATTACCAATCTTTTGGCCATGGGTGCCGTAAAAGAGGACTAATAGCTTTATATCGATCGGAGTCAACTCCATTTAACTAGTCAACAAATACATTACCTAGGAAGTTTGACGTCATGCAGGCGATTGGTCATAAAACAATTACCAAAACTTATCATCATCGTAAAGAGTAAGTTCTAAGAACTTGAAACTCTTACCTTACTATCTTAGAACTTACCTTAGGACTCGGAAGTAACTCTAAAAAGCCATCCGAGTATATTTGGATTGCGTGAGGAAATATTTTGCAGTCCAGATCTTAAAGATTTCCAAATCTCGATGCGCATCTCGCTATTTGGGACTTCTCTAGACCTTAGGTTTGGGGCGGACCACTACATTCAAATCTTATAACAGAATATTTGAAGATATTAACTACCTACAATCAACTAACTTGTTTGACTGCTTAGATGGCGTGTAGTGGTTTAGATATCAACCTATCCTTTCAGCTGTCACGGGTTCTATTCCCATGCAAGACAATACTTTGTGGGATTTATAAATTTTTGCTCCGAATCTGTATGAAATTTTGTCGGGTAATTATATGTTGGTATGAGACTTTCTCCAATATAACAATCATTTCCTTACAATTAGTGTGGATGATGTCTTTTTTATCAAACTTTTAAACGTTAAAATGTAAACAAAACATAACATCTACATATATTATATGTACAGAATCATTTCAATACTGCTAATGTAATTCTTACCAAATTAAGTATCAAGGTAACCTTGCCACCATTAAATAATAATAAACGATAAAATTGCTAAGCAAAATTACATAATATTATACAGTCGTTATTTGTATAAGGTAATTTATACATACATACATACATACGTGACTGTAAAAACTTGCAAGATAGCTTAGGTAACCTAGATATTAATTAGCTAGTATATTCTACGATTAAGACATCATACGTGTAGCAGAGGTATAGTGTTATTTATGACTTAATGTGAACTCATATAAGTCATACTACTGGGCTCCAGTCTTCTCCACAATAGAAGGCAAATTGACCTACTTATAACACTGTGGTCGGACGGGTACCTATAGGAATTTATTTCGAGTATTTCTTCTTTTCTATAGATGTTATACATATTGTCCATGCGGTGACGGAGTAAGAATACAATTCACCACTCCCTATCTTGCCCGTGGATGTCGTAAAAGACAACTAAGGGATATAATACGTATATAACATCTATGCAAGAGAAGGAAAACTCGCAATAAAACCCTATACCAGCTTGTCTGACCAACATGATGGTATAGTAAGGTCAATTTCCCTCCTATTGTGGAGGAGGCTCGAGCCCAACAGTGGGAAGTATATGGGCTGTAGTGATGATGAATGATGATATACACATATCCATTAGTCATCTTTTACGATCCCTGCGGGCAAGATAAGGGTTTGTATTCTTACTCCACGACACGGATTTTTTTCGTGACTTGGAGACAAGATATTGCGTATAAGTTGTTACCTTGATATACGTAATCACCAAAATGTTGTTTTTTCTTATCCCATCATTACGCCTATCGCTTATGTTATCGTGTAAAATGTACAACGAAGGAATTGTTTACCTTGAATTTAAAGGAGTTTAAGTTAGCCACGCATAGACAAGAAAAAAAAAAATAACCGAGGTTATGGCATATGTATATTAATCGCATTCGTGATGTTATCGATAAATATTATGTTAGGTATATAGAATGTGACCATATTTTTTACGTCAAAACGAGACGCTAGTATAATGGTTACATTTTTTTTTGCCAGAACGGGACATTTGTAGAAATACCTAGTTGACAATGTGAAAAAAAAAACAAAGACACATGACATGTTTTGCAGAAATAGATTAAAATATGAAATTAAAACCTAAAAAAAAATAAGAACACGTCTGTTTGTAAAAACTGGTCATTTTTGTTATGGCTCTGGGGACAACGGGACTAGCTCGAGACGTATGATCACAATAGGTATATATATATATATAGTATATCTAGAAGTAGGGATATTTCCCGTCGTTGTGCTCGAGCTTGCTCGAAAATAGGAGGAAAATAGACCTACTCTACCACGCTGCTTGATATAGCGTTTTATTTCAAGTTTTTTTTCTCTTGCATAGATGTAATCTCCATTTTAATCACTTAGTTGATGCCTGCAGGCAAAAGGGTGGTGGTGAATTTTATTCTTTTCTCTATCTATATTCTTATTCACCACATGAAGATGAAACGGTCAGAAATAATATTCTCTGTTAATTTTAAACGTCTATATATAAAATTGATTAATTCCTTGAACGCCTTGGTCTACAATTTTGAATAGGTCACTTTTAAAAGTCGTTATATGAAGGTCAGCGACTATATGCTAGTTGTTACTATGCTTTGGTGCAAATAGATAAAAGTGCTAATCACAGCCGGAAAAGGTAAAGTCGTACCTTATCTCTATAGAGTTATCTTCTTAAAAGATAGCCATCGCCTATTATGTTATTAGCACCCTTGAGGTTTAACTAGATTATCTACAAAACCTTCAATAAAGAAGATTTCCTTAATTCAAAATGACCTTTAACGTCAAAAAAGGAATTACGCTGTGATGTCGTTCACATTAAAATAATAATGAAATTCGTAATAGAAATTATAAAACATTTTTACTATGTTGTAGAGCGGTTACGATTACTATCAACCCTTACCATGCTCGTGGGTGTTGACCTGGACCAACTCCATTTGACGTCCTGTCAACAGTAACTTTCCCAAGCATGATGGACACCAGGGCCTGCCTGACCGGTCATAAAACTAATACTACTTGGCGAAATAACCAGCCTAACCTAAGTCTACCGTTTTGTATATAATAAAAAGGCAGCTTAAGCTTACCTGGGCCTTCTATACTATGCAGGTCAGACAGATTGTTATAGAGCTTTATTTTGAGTTTTCCTCCTCTTGTATAGATGGTATATTCTTATTATATCCCTTAGTCGTCTTTTACGACATCCACGGGCAAGATAGGGAGTGGTAAAAGATTGGAGGCATCATATTAGGCTTCATTTTATCTTCTTTGCATTGCGTTCGGGTTGAGTGTCTTCAGCGCTCACCCAACGGTCCGGGTAAAGTTATGGTAGCCATCTACGGCTAACAAGAACAGTCACACACGCAAAATAAAATTCATTACATTGAGTGATTTAACACAAGTTCCTATTCAATTGTTCGTAGGTAACAAACAATTATAAATAGGAACTTAATTTGTAAACGCTTAAAGATTATATTACGCCACAATTTGTTTCATAGTTATTATTATCTTTATAATTAAATATTACGTAGTGACTAGATAAATTTAGAGTTATACTGTATAAAACCCATATTACTGTTTTTCAAGAAGCTCAACTAATTATTTTGCTTACAATAACACATCTAGTGTATTATAAAATCATTTATGCTAGTTTTTTTAGAACGAAATTACATTTACAAGTTCCTTATTATTTTATTTATTTAAAATACATCATTTTCCGTGTGGTGACGGAATAAGAATACAATTCACCACAGCCTCTCTTGACAGTAGGTGTTGTAAAATACGACTAAGGGATTAAAGTATGCATATAACATCTATGTAATAGATAACTCAAAATAAAATCCTATGGCAACGCGTCTAACCAGCGTGGTATAGTAGGTCAATTTCACTCCTATTATGGAGGAGGCTCGAGCCTAATAGTGGGGCATTTATGAGCTAAAATGATGGTGATGAAAATACACCAATCCATAGAAAAGAATGAAAACTTGTGTAGCTAGAGGCTTTTACATATATAAAAATTCATAGGCTCCGAATTACATTCAGGCTCATAAATAACAACCATGCCATTGAAGACAAGGACTCTGTACCTACTGGTGACCCGACCCATATGGACATAGAGACGTAGTGGACGGTAGGTTGTGGGGTAGCAGATTCCTTCTGTTATCTCGAATGGTTTGGAAAAAGGGGCTCATAACAACCGCGTATCGTCCCAATAATTAATCTTGTTAATTAAACCCGCAACATTTCCATGTAATACTGTTACAATTTACAGTTTTTGTGCACTTTAAAGTTAATGTAAATTCTCAATAAAAATGACAACATTGTTTGCAGCGTTGATATCGCACGATGCTATTTTTAGCCGTGACAAATACTTTACATTTTTATCACTAAATAAATTGAGATCGAATGAGGGATACCGGTTGTACAGCTTTTTGTGAATACTTAATCGCCTCTATTTATTTTAGATTACCAAGCATTAAAATCGTAAATGATAACTTTACTTGACGGTAATCAAATTTAAATCGCCTCATTATTTATGGCGGTTTTGTCCAATAACTTGTATAAATGTAATGTTTGAAGCAATAACTAGCAAAATAACCTTGCGTATCCTTTCCTGGCATGTCTATAGACATCGAAAGGAGGCAAATGCTGCTATGTTTAATATATATAACTATTGAGAGTATATCTTTGTTTGTTTACTTCGATGATCTGTACGCATTATTTTATAATTTTTAAATAATTTATCTCAAAATGATATCTGAATGGTGGTTTAGAGTGATCTCACTCTAATCGAAACGAAATCTCACTCTAAACGAATCTTCGTTTAGCCGTTCCCCATCCACTGCTGTATGCGTAAGTCTCCTCTACAGAGTCATAAGACACGGTACTGTGTCACGTTTGTTAAAACCCTCGGGCCCATAACCCACCCGTACCCACGTCGTCTTCGTCGTTGGGCCGACCACCAGTGCCGAGTTCCTTGTCCTCAGTGGTCGGCCCACTCATATGAAGGGATAGAACTCTCCAATCTTTGACAGCCCTTGTATTACTACCCCGTTGCCACACAGGAGCGTAAAATACAACTTGCTATTCTTACTCTATCAACACATGTATAATATGTATATTAGGATTTAGGTAGATAAGTAAATTATTTAAGCATTTTAATATTCTCCGTGTGGTGACAAAATAAGAATACAATTCATAATCGGGAGATTGATATTCAAATAACATCGATGCCAGAGAAGGAAAATTCGGAATAAAATCCTATGCCAACACGTCTGATCAGCGTGGTATAGTAGGTGAAATTCCCTCCCGCAATGGAGAAGGCTGCGAGAGTGGAACGTAAATGGACTGAGATGATGATGATGATGAATATTCTCATTGATCCAGAGGCTATATTCTGGAAGGGCATATATTAAATTTCGAGAATGCATTCGAACTGCGATAAAACGCTAGTGTTTAATATTAAATTTACAAAATCTTCTAGTTTTACAAGTTTACATGGTATATACCTTCGAGACTGAAATGTGCTCAAAAATGTCATCCATAATTAATACTTAGCGATCCTATGAAGGCAGACCGTGCACACCTAGTCTTTAAATAGCTCTCGGTTTATAACAAACTGTATTGCGCGATATTTCATAAACAAAATTTCATTTGGAATTGTATCAACTATTTGAAGACGAATCAAACATACGTAAGGGCTCTAAGCAAAATGATCTAAGCAAAATGATGATGAATCTTACGTAAACGTGTTGGATTGTTATTGTAAAAAGAAAAAAAAAATTGCTTCGTGCTTTTATTTACGACTAGTTAAGACTAGTAATCAATATTGCTGAGAGTTTAGTTACAAGTGTAATAAAAATTTAACAATATTTTTGTTTCAATCAGAAAAAAAATTGCGTGATATTTGCCGAGACCCCCCGTCTCTCCAACGTAAGATTAGATGAGATTTGACTCGACCCCCTCCCCCCCTTAAACATCTCACGTATTTTATGAACGCCCCCTTATAATATATATTATAAAGCCACGTAACGCAACCAATTTTTCGTTACATTTTGTTAGTTACAAGTTTGATTACTATACAAGTTTGATTGTTTACAGTTACAATACAGCCTAGCCTATAAGATTTCGCTATTTGCTCAATCAGTAATAGTAACACTCACTAGTCTTAATAACCAAAGTTTAAGAAAAAACATAATACTTTTAGCAGAATTTGTTTTGTTTGTACCAAAGCTACCATAGTTTATCTATGGTAGCTTTGGTACAAACAAAGTTATTATGACACGTACACGACACGAGTACTAAACTTTAAGCTGCGTTATTAGTGTCTTATTTTAATACTATGTTTTCAAATAGACACTATAAAGAGTACCTGGCCGGGTTGGCGACGAATGCAACTGGGCTCGGCCGGGTTGAGAATCGTACCGGGTTGCAATCTCTACTCAGTAGCTATCCATAATATTTTTTTTTTTTTTTAATATTACGACGTAATTTAGTTTGATATTGGCTGAACTGTCGAGTAATATAAGCAGAAAAAATAATTGCATGAGAAGTAAACCAAAACTAAATATACCCTGTGCCTATTCCATTCGTATGGACAACGTGATACCTATTGTAGTCTCATCTTCTTCACGTGGAAGATGTGCTCAACAGTGGAACGTTTATGGCCCGAAAAAAAGAAATTACATATAATGAATAACAAAAGAAAGAACAATATTTATTATCCAAGAAGCTTAAATAGAAAGAGCACAGCGAACAGCTGACATACGGTGTTTCATTCATACTTAACATATTCGTGACCAAGTTAATTCGCCGTCGTGCGCGTAAACGAAAAGCGTTACGATAAACAATTGTGTCCCAAGTTTAGCATTTGTCGTATTCCAACCTTCGTAGTGTTATCTTCATTTGAACCATTGACAAGACAGTCAACATGTTTAAGCCTTAACGTACTTCGTTTTATCATCCGATTGTAATGTTAACTGTTAATGTAGATAGGAAGTACCGGTTCTGTTTACAATTTTTATTATTCTTTCATCAAAACAAGCGCTTTGGTTAATAATCTAATTTATATTCATACGCTCAGAATAGAATTTAATTAATGGACATGCTAATGCATGGTAAAGGCATTTAGGTGCGTTTCGTTTAATTATTTTAAGCTTTATATTTTTGCTCGTTTCCATGATTGATGAGGTTTTACCTGGGGCGTAAATGTGTTTTTTTTTTTGTTTGATGTCTCATTTATTTTTATTAAATTCAGTACTTACCGAGAACCAGTTAGTTGAAAGATAATAACAATGGAAAATTTGTGCGGAAGCGATAATAGGCATTATATACTTACGTCGTAGTAAGTGATATGAAACTAAAGTTATTCAGAGACGTGTCTGGCAAACTAAGTTTCTGGCAATTAACCAATTTCATATAAATAATTAAATAGGTTGATACCTCATATTTCTTAGGGTTCTAATTTTGACGTCCCATAATTGTGTCTAATTTATTAACATCAAACGTGAAAAAACTTAGCGTGTACTCAATGCTCATTACTGACGCTACCTTTGTACAATGAAAAGTATTCACGTATTACAACGTAAAATAATGTATTGCTTTCGAATTAAAATTAACAGAATTTTTAAATTAATAAATTATAAAATAAATAAAATCATATTTTTTTTTATTTCCAATAAAGTACCACGAGAATATTATCTCTTGTGGGACAGGTTTATTTTTTGGATCATATATTCCAAGTCCAAGATTTCTTTAATTGTTTCATGAGAAGTACGCTATGTAATTACATATAGGTATAGAACAGATGTTCATTAGACAAATCTGTAACCCATACTAGATTTAAGTATCAATCATGCCGACAAGTAAAATTATTGTATAAACATTTTTGAAGTGAAACTTCTTTAGAATCGTTGTGATTTCAAACTCGATGAAACGAAAAAACGAGTCCATAGAGACAAACACGTACATAAACGTGTAGAGGATAAAGGAGTTTCACTTCTGATATGCGTACTTTGTACACACACTTTTTTTTTCCATAAAGGGATTTATGTAAATGTTAAAAAGCTGATTTTACCAAACATTCGTACTAGTCTTACCACGAAAACCGTTCAATAGTTTCACAAAATTCGTAGTTACTGCTGTATAACCTACTACGCAACGCTAGTCAGACGGGTTGGTATAGGGTATTATTTCGAGTTTTCCTTCTCTTGCATAGACGTTATATCACACAGTCGTCATCCACGGGTAAGTTAGGGAATGGTAGGGTGCTTAAAAAAAGATCACGTGATTAATGGGCGGGCCCCATATAGAAATCAGTAAAAGTTTTCAGGTTCAGCCCCTACACAATGTAAGTTAGGGGGCGTCCATAAATTACGTGAGGTGTTTTTTTTAAATTTTCTGATGCTCCCTCTCCCCCTGGTGAGATGTCGTGAGATTTTATTCAACCCCCTCCCCCCATGCTCCTATCTCACGTGAGATTTTTCAAAATGTAGGTTTCTTACATAAACGCATTGGATTGTTATTGTAAAAAGAAATTGCTTCGTGCTTTTATTTACGACTAGTTAAGACTAGTAATCAATATTGCTGAGAGTTTAATTATAAGTGTAATAAAGCTGTGAAATGTAATAATGCTTAAGATTAAATCTTAAGCGTGTACAATCTGGATTAAATGGACCAAAATAGTATAATTTTTTATTGTTTCAATCAGAAAAAAAATTGCGTGATATTTGCCTAGACCCCCCCCTCTCTCCAACGTAAGATTATATGAGATTTGACTAGACCCTCTCCCCCCCCTTAAACATATCACGTATTTTATGAACGCCCCCTTAATAACATTGGAATTTAATGATAATGTAATTTCTTTAATATGTGATCTGCAAAGATACCGCTGTATTTATAGTCTTAAATCGATATAATTTAACTGATTAAGTAAGGTTTCGCATGTAGGTTGACGATCCACTCTGAAGTTCATCGCTTACACCGTAAGCCTCTCAGGTCATTGTCTTGTTATAATCAATTGGACGTTTTTGGTAAGTTCTTGGTCTCAAGAACAATATTAATGTATTGTAATTTGAGAGATTGTCGAATAATGAAAGAGTTGCTTCTTTTTGTCATTTTTGGCAATTTGTATGGATGTATCAGCTTGCGCGGATACAGCGACGTCCCGCCCTCTGGCGGCGAACTGTAGTATGCACTGTGGTCGGGAGCGGAAGTTCAACCACCGCCGATACCAGTTTTAACTTGCTGTATTGCATTTCGATATTTTTCGTTCTGTGGAAGAATAAAATAATACTAGCACCATGTAATTGTGAATTTTTGGATCACGCCGAAACATGACTGGCGCTATTCGGCTTGGTAGCTTAATAAGGTGGTAGTTAATCCACGGCCAACAAGTCTGGCCATGCACGGTAAACAGATAAATATACACGAAGTCGAATATTTTCTCATTAGTGTAAATGGTTCACCCGCAATGTCAATCGCGTTAGGGTGACGCTCCAACCAAAATTGAGGATTCAGTTCCTTTCACCACACTGGCAGTATTCAAATAAAGTATTAATATTAACTCGAGCATCAAAGTGTTATGTAAGAGAAATGGATTGTTCGATGTTATTGTGAACATATGTAATTCAGTAATGAATTGTTGTCGGCTGATTGATGGTAGAACGATTAAGTAATATATTTCTAGTGTAAATTATGCGTAGACTGGTTCCGGGCGCAAATTTCGATTTCGCGTAACATTTCAGTCACTTAGCTGTCATATTTGATAAATAAATGTGTTTAACACAGATATAATATGACATCAACTTGAAGTCGGTGTAAAAATTAACTTCTTGAATCAACGTTCAAGAACTGTTAATGCATTGAGGTGTGAAAGTAGTGTAAATAAAGTAACCCACTTTCCAATTTATTAGTTTGCGTAAACTGGTCCATTTCATTACGTTTCAATCGCAATTTGATGTGATAATAACTAAGCAGATAGATAATACTAGCGTATGAAAGGGAGAACTCAAAACAACGATACATTAATAAATCGACACTAACAATTTATACTACGCTAACTCAAATTTTAAGAAAAGTCGTTTTTTATGCCAAATATAATGTGGTTTCTTTTATGTCATAAAAAAATCGTGAAGAAATACACAAAAATAACAAAGTTACAAATCTCATACAACGCAAATAAATATCTTAATTAATATAAAGTTATCACGTTTTTGTCTATATAAACCTCTACTGTAACGTACACTTTTATGACTTGGCGTAGTATAAGTTGTTGGTGTCGAAATAATGTAATGATAAGATTTAGAAATTGATGAGGACAATTTTATGTGGAAGGATCTTCAGCTGATAGCGGTGGACGCCGCCTTGCGTGTATTCTACAATCTTCTTTTATATAGATAGGCATCGTTTGTTCACAGTTCTGGTACATTTTTTTACTCAATACAGGGCACGTTCATGTTTATATCATCTCCATCGCTATCCTATTCCTATCTCAATTACTGGGGGTCAACGCAATATGTAATCTTCCGCTGCACTTCCATCGAATTTATTGTAAAAAGTTTTGACAAGCCATATTTATATACACACATGTATGTCGAGTATGAGCACTTTTATACCGAACTGTGTGCCTACTCTTGAAATCAATTCTAATTTCGAATCCGATCCAATTCAAATCTCACCAAACTTATATTTGGTACTCTTGAACAAAATCAAGAATGAATTCTTCGCTTTTGCCGTTGTTATTTTCACCAAATATGTCGTATTTTCTTACTTTAAATTAATAACGTTATCGAACTCGATCACCACAAAGACGCTTTCTTGAAATTGTGCAACATTAACGATTTTAAACTACGTCAAAATCACGTCGGAGTAGCAAATATTTGATCTAATCGAGGCGAGTCGAATTCATTTAGTTCAAAACTATTCCACCGAATTTGATTCCAATCGTGCGCTAGTATCGCTTTCAAGAGTACCAAATTTGCTCAAATTCGAGCTGCGATTGGATTTAGGATTGAAATCGAGATTCAAGAGTAGGCACACTGGACCAATTCCACCCAATTTTGAGTTTTTGCACTTGCGCTCTCAAGGTGATGTGATGTTAAGCAAGTGACGGGTCTTAAATTTACTCGCAACCCTGTGTATCATGTTTCTATAGTTTTCCCTATCCACCCATATTGATAAACGATCTTATGCGGTACAACCGATATGTCAAAAATCATTCGTTCTGTGCGAGATAAAAGTTGACGGTTTTCCCATTCATTTTGCTGATGTATAACATAGATTCAGGTTGTTTATGTCTTGATTATTACGTAGATTCATGATTGATGGGCATTTACCCGGCCTGTCGCTATCTAAAGAAATCCAAAATTTTATTTATAACTGCTATTCGAGTATAGTTTATACCTATTTACACGTAATAATATATACATAACTATATTGTATTTCAATAATTATAATAATGTTGTAATTTATTACCTATATTAGGTAATTTAGATATGATTTCTTATTTTAAGAATATTCATAAGTATAAAATGTAATTACATATTTGTTAATCACTTAACATAATTAGAGATATTACTCAGCCATTGCAAATCAGTGTCTAATGAAATCGGCGAAATCGGCTTGCCCAAAAATTAGTGAATGCTACTTTTCAATTTCTAACTCCTACATAGTAGCTACATTAGCAGTTACCTACTGCATTTGTTCCATGCATATTATAAGATATTATTACGTAAAAGACTTACAATCATATCAGCCTTTATAATCTCGGATGATATTAGAGTCTACTTTTTCAAGATATACTTTACCGTGTGGTGATGGAGTAAGAATACTAGTCACCATTCCTTATCGTGCCCGTGGATGTCGTAAAAGACCACTAAGGATTATAATACGAATATAACATCAATGCAAGAGAAGGAAAATTCAAAATAAAACCCTATACAAACCTGTCTGACCAGCAGTATAGTCAATTACCCTCCTATTGTGGAGGAGGCTCGAGTCCAACAGTGGGACGTATATGAGCTGAAATGATAATGACCTTCAAGAATGAAATCTTCAACATCTTTTCCTGTCTTTCAAGGCATTGCTTTCACGCTTATTAAATTAATTACATCCTGCTTTTCAATATTACTTTATTTTTCCACACTATAACGATGACGACGCTTAACTACTTTATTGTTATCCTCTAATCTGCAATTACTGTCTTGTAAGCCATTACACCGAAACTACAAAATAAAAACATAAATACCAACTAACAATATATTCTCAGAATCAATTTTAACGAAAACAAGCTATTCTATGAAGTAGAAAGCTGTTAACAACCGAAACGCTCAATTTGCCGTTTTAACTAACCAGGCATACTTACAATCACAAACACGTTAGGTAAATATAATTGTGCTAGTTATAGATATTAACATAGCTTATCATATTTTTCTTCTAAATTTCTTGAAGAGTATCTCCCAAAATGAACGCGACACTAGGAGGAAGGCCAGTAGTGGCACTCTCCTGATTAACACCAATTACAATCGCCAATCCGACCTCCAATCGTTGCGATTATGATATTGTAGTCCCTTGGGGGCCCTTCCGTGTGGTACGGAGAGAGAATACAATTTACCACCCTCTTCCTTACCAGTGAATGTCGTAACAGACGACCAAGGGATATAATATGCATATAACATCTATGCGAGAGGAGGAATATCTTGAAATAAAACTATACGAACCAGTTTGACCAATGTAGTATACAATAGCAGGTTAATTTCCCTTCTATTGTTGAGGTGGCTTGAGCCCAGCAGTGGGGCGTAGATAAAACTTATATTGGTTTGTGCCTAATTCCAATTCTCCGAAACTCTTTAACTAATAACTTCAATTGTGTGACAGCGTCGTAGGGTTGACTTTATATATTTTTAAATAGACTTACGTTTTTGTTTTTTTTATGATACCATCCCAAACTAAGGAACAAATTCTTGTGTCGCAGAGTACTTCACAGACATAAAGTTAACATGCATAATATACCCAGACTCACAACAATGATTTGTTATTGGCACATGGATCGATACTCATGCCCCTACGCCATCGGCGCAACCATTTAATAAAGGTTTACAATATTAACTCAACGTATTTCAACTGAGCTACGACAATACGTGGCCAGGGCTGGCATGATATGTATCTATATATGAACAGACTTTACGCAAATAAGCGTAAACTATACGCTTCGATGAAATAATGCGATATGCATATCTATACATCTATACACGGCTTTATATATTGGGCGTTATGTGTAGGTTACACAGTTAGATAGTTTCATAACAATAATGCGTAATGTCGTAGATAAATAGGTGATTGCAATTTATATGCGTGTGAAATCAGAGCGGTGCTAGTGGAGCGCATCGTACCACTGATGTTGCCAGTGAAGTTGTTATTAACGAGTTATCAGTGAGGTACTATCCGAATAGCTTGCTTGGTGACCACTTACACTGTTTACACCGCACCTTACGTTCCCGTTGACTACTGGCTGAGACTCAGAACAATTTAGAGATGACTGTTGGCAGCAACATTCCCCTGGGACTGAACATGAAATGCGATCACTAAATAGCCTCCCTAATGTAGCGATTATTGCATTATCTCACTTAGCGTCGATATTTTTATTTATTACTGTTGGTGTTAAATAAGCAAACTGAACACATGATGTTGCCGCTCATGGACCTTTGCTAAGCCGCTACCTACCGTGAAGAAAGTGGGAGTGAGATTTGATAATACGAAAGGCATCACCAAAACGCTCCACACGCAAACGCCCTTAAAAAGTTAGGGTTTTTGAACATCGACGGTCTGATAGAGAGCACTCTACGAGACCTCTACGTTTGTCCTAATAATGCAATACGAATAAATGTTACTTACCTAAAAAAATTAAAGATCCACTTGCTGCCAGAAGTGTTTTGCTTTGTTTCTTCTTTTTTTTTTATTTAGGCGTGTAGCTATTAACATATTATTACCTGTCTCGATTAGATATATGTATGTAATATATACAATCATATATATACAAAATAATGTAATATGTACAATCGATGGTGCTATTATGTGTCAGGTCATTGTCAGTAAGTCAAATCGATTTTAATAATGACGATGACTATGCTAAAGTTTTCCGTGTAACGATGTCGAAGGAAAAAAGTGAGGACTTTTTTTCTTGTTATAGGGATAGAGATAGGATAAGGGCTGTTTCAGCAATATAATTTCAGATTGACTACGTGTTTTTCTGTCTTAAAATTTATAAAATGTTACGAAAATTTGGACTCGCAGCTTCAATCACAGAATCTGTATCAAGGATACCATCATACCACACTAAGACTCCTTTCCTTTTTCTCAACCCAGCACTACATGAAAAGGGTAAAACATTTCCATGTTTTTTTATTGCAAACGGTGGTAAACGATCAAACAGATTACACCTGATGGTAAGTGTTGCTGCCGCTCATGGACCTTTGCAAGGCTGCCTACCGTGAAGTAAGTGAGGTTCGGTGATATAAAAGCATCACTAAAACCTACCACACGTAAACACCTTTTGAAAGTTGGGCTTTTTAAATCGCTGATAAGGCGACAAAGTCTTACGAGGTTCTCTTTGAGTGCTGAAAGCATGGAATCGTATAATAAAACTAATTTTCGCGCTTATAGTATTAGAAAAATACTCAAAAAATATCGAATATAAGACTGTCACATGGCATTTTCATATTCAATCTAAAATTCAAAGGGCGATTAATCTTATTACAATGTACATTTCGATTAACTGTTTTACCTGTTGTCAAGTAAACAAGAATCACCCTGTACTATTTAATAGTTATTTTCTGAGCTCAATTTAGATCCGAACTCGAGACATATGTGTAACATCAGGTCATCCCACTGTGTTTTTCGCTGCTGTAGCTAAGAATAAAGACAAAATAATTATGTGCACATAAATTATAGTTTCAAAAAATAATTATTTTTAGATGTTTCATGTGGCTTAAATATGGCTGTATGCAGACATGACTAATGTTATATGGTGCCGAAAATAATGCGAGAAAAGATCAAGCAGCATGAAAACAGAAAGAACATTCTCATATCCCTTTGAAACAGTGTTCTCCATAAATGGAACAAAAGGATCCAAGAACTTCCCGTGACAACACCCGTAGGAACGGTTAATGTGTTTCTAACTTCTTTAACGTTTGAAATTTGGACTATTTTAGTATCTTGTGTAAACGAATGGTTTACGTTATCTTCTAAAGTAATGACGTTATTAGATGTACTTTTGCGAAGGAGAAATCTTCAAGAATTTCTCATGAAAGATATTTACATTTCGCAATAGGATTTCCATGAGTGGTTTTTGTTAAAATATAAAAAGCTTAAAAAAAGCCCAATCGTTACAAAGAAACGTCTCATTATCAAAATGTATGTGTTATCCTTCTATGAAAAAAGACTGAGTAAAACTTATGAGTAATAACTGTGTAGATCCATCCATCCATCAGATTTTAACATGTTTATGTTATTGTGTTCTAACTTCTAGCCGATGTTTACATACAGATTTCGTCCGTAAAACGATGGCTTAAATTGTATCCTAGTTTATGAAAAATACTTATATACACAACTATAAGGAGAAATTGAACATGTCTACTACTACATTTCAGCTAATGTACGTCCCACATTTCCGTGTGGTGACGGAATAAGAATAAAATTCACCACCCTCTCTTGCCCGTGGGTGTCGTAAAAGACGACTAAGGGATATTATATGCATTTAACATCAATGCAAGAGAAGGAAAATTCGAAACAAAACCCTATGCCAACACGTCTGACCAGCGTAGTATACCTAGTAGGTCAATTTCCCTGCGATAATGGAGGAGGCTCGAGCCCAACAGTGGGACATATATGTGCTGAGATGATAATGATGACGTCCCACTGCCGTGCTCGAGCTTCCTCCATAATAGGAGGGATATTGACCTTTTATTGAACAAATATTAAGAATTAGCCAGCCAAATAGCCATAAATAATATTATGAAAAAGCCAATTCTGATTCAATGAACATATATTTTTTTCTTCTACGTTTTTTCATTTGTACAGTAAAGAAAAAAAAAAGAAACTAGAGCTCGAGAGAATAGTGATAAAAACCATTTGTATTTTCGAAGATCCCTTCTTAAATATCTCATCATTTCAGCTCATATAAGTCCCTCTGGTGGGCTTGGTCCTCCTCCACAATGGAAGGAAAATTGACCCACTATTTCGCGCTGTTCAGACATGTTGGCATAAGGTTTTGACGAGTTTTCCTTCTCTTGCATAGATATTATCTGCATATCATATCCCTTAGTCGCCTTTTACGATACCCACGACTAAGAGAAGGGGTTGGTGAACTGTATCCTTATTCCGTCATCACACGGAAAGTTTTAATAAAGTATGCTTATATTTGCCCTTGAGTAAAGTGAAAGGAAAATATGTTTATGTCAACAAAATTGTTTAAACAAGCTATTTGAATACAACTCCCGGGTGAAGAGTGAAAGTAAATTGAATTCGTATCGCTATCGCCACCTTGCTGACAATTTTGTTGTTTTCTCTCAGTGTTTTTTTTTATTTGACTAATTAACAATTTGTTTGATTAAGTTTTTAAAACGACTATGTAACCATCTACTTCTGTCGTAACAACTGAATTCTGATATACCACCAAGCTATTGCAAAATTGATTCAATTCGCTACTAAGTAATTTTTACGTCAAAACAAACCCAACAAGCAGAACGTTACCTATAATAATGATACGTATTCTCCATAATATAGTGGTAGTAATACTTTACATAACAAATTGCAATACACTTAGTACTGGGGGCCGGCCACTGTCGTCCTGCGCACGCGCAATTACTGTGATTTACATCGACACTTATACGCTGACGGCTTTGAGACCAACTTTATATTCACTCTTGTGTTATTTGCTAACATTATTTTTGATAAACAACCGTTGAAATTTTTAAGTTATAAATTACCAATTAAAGCATTGAATGCTTTTTCGTGACTTTTTTATTGACAATTTATTGCCAATTAATTTTTGTCCTTGTATGTAAAATGTTAGTTTGCCTTCGTCCTTATAATCATCATCATCATCTCAGCCCATATACGCCTCACTGTTGGGCTCAGATCTCCTTCATTATGGGAGGGAAATTGACCTGCTATACAACGCTGGTCAGACGTGTTGGCATAAATAGGGTTTGGTTTCGAAGTTTCCTTCTCTTGCATAGATGTTATTATGCATATTATATCCTTTAGTCATATTTTTATCCTTAACAGACTCATAAATATTTGATGATACAAATTTTACACTTAATGTTTGTTAAGAGTTTTGACTGACACTATTTAATTAGGTTTTGTGTCTTCTCAAAGATATAACCTTATTATTATATAGTCTATACCAATAAATAAAATTGAAGTGTCTGTTTGTAATGTCAAAATAATAGGCTGTTTTCATGCTCACACGGTTATTTACACTATACACATGCCTAAAAATCATTTTATATTTTTTTGTCTGTCTGTTTGTTCCGGGTAATCTTCAAAACGGCTGGACATATTTCAAAACTTCTTTCACCAATGGAAAGCTATAATATCAGCGCGTAAACTAGGCTATATTTTATCCCGGTATTCCCACGGTAACGGGCGCTACGCGGGTAAAACGACCAAAACCGAAGCGAAGCGAGGGCGGGTTGCTATTATATAACTATAATCCAGTTTTTTTAACATCAAATAATGTGTCAATAATTTGACGTTGATTTTGACCGACTTAACTCTAGTCTATTGGAGACTCATTATTAGATATCATTTGTATATAAAATAAGCAATAACCCAAAATGAAAGTGGATTATTCATCAACACTACACTTCCTGTAAATACAAAGGGCATTGTTAATTAAAAATCAGTTATGACGCGTTAATCTTTGTATTAAAGTACTAGCAACCCGCTCTCGCTTCGCTTCGGTTATAGGTTATAGTCGTTTTACCCGCGTAGTTCCCGTTCCCGTGGGAATACCGGGATAAAATTTAGCCTAGTTTACGCCCTGATATTATAGCTTTCCATTGGTGAAAGAATTTTTGAAATCGGTCCAGCCATTTTGAAGATTACCCGGAACAAACAGACAGACAGAAAAAAAAAATTTAATTGCTATTTTAGGCATAGGTGTCGTGTAAATAACCATGTGAGCATGAAAAAAGCCTATTATTTTGACATTACAAACAGACACTCCAATTTTATTTATTGGTATAGATGTATACGTAGATCATTTGATTTATAATCGTGAAATGGATATAGAATGTAAGTGGTTTTGAAATATATAATGGGAACAATACAGCAGTTGCGCAAACAACCTATGTCCTTCCAATACGTGTCACAACCGACCCATTCCATCCATTCCAAGTTTAATAATATACAGTTACTTATACAACTAATTATATTCTTTGTTATATTACCGTATAAATATACGTGTGTTAGCAATTGCTGTAAAAGGCAATTTACGAAGGGCCCACATCTAGTTTATTGCGTATCCATGGCATTTGTAATGGAAATAGTGATTGTTGGAAAATGTAATATGTGTTTATCAATATTACAATCTAATATACATAATAAGTTACATAATCATTGTTAGTCACCCCGCTCGCCCCTGACTCGTAAATGCGGTACAATCACAAGGTCTCGGATTTTTTTTAATAAATATGTACTTCGAGGTATAATATGGATAAAAATAACCCTAAAAGACAATTCTAAACTTTCATAAACCAATATAAATAATTACTATACTGTTATTAAATTATTAATAATATTATTTGGAGGCTTTTTTTTTTTTTTTTTTTTTTTTTTTTTTTTTTGGGTGGGTCGCGGTCAGCGCGCCTCCGCACCACTCCGTCCGGGGCGACAGAGGGGCTTAAGCACGCAACTCCCGCAACCCACCCGAAAACCACCTCGCCTTCGTCATTGGGCCGACCACCGGAGCAGGTTTACTTGTCGTCAGTGGTCGGCCCGACGGAATACCCCCTACGCGGGGTACCCTCCCATCGACCGACGTCCCCCCCTCGAGGAGGACGTCGGTCTTTCCTCACGCGGTTGGCCTCTCGGCGGGTGACGGACTAATCCCCGGTCACGTCACCCGCGGCCTCGGCTAGGGCGGCATGAGGCGCAGATAGTTGCGCCTGCGCCGCCCCAGTCGCCGGCGGCGGATCTCCTCATCGAGGCTGCGCTCCACGCGCAGACGATCCGCCGCCTCCTTCTGCGAGATCACAGTCTCGCAGAAGGCTGCGACCGCGTCCCAGTTCCTGACGCTGTCGACCATCGCCCTAGCGATGGCCGGCAGCGTCAGGTCGGCACCGATGATTGCGACGAGTTCACGGCGCTGCACTGCCCAAGCCGCGCAGGCCTCGAGCGTGTGGCGCGCCGTGTCCTCGTCGCAATCGCAGTGGTGGCAGGACGGTGTACTCTCCCTCCTCACGACCCTGTGCAGGTATTTGGCGAAGCTCCCGTGCCCCGTCAACACCTGCACTAGTCGGAAGGAGAGCACCCCGTGCCGCCTCTCCAACCACTGCATCAGCACCGGCCGGAAGGCCTCCACGGTTCGCACCCCGAACCGAGGCCTCTCCAGCCGGACTGCCCAACGGGCAATGACGTCTCGGCGGGCGTCGACGCGCCAGGCGGTGAGATCCCTTAACGAGATCACACCGCCCTCCCCGCGCACCCCCGACACCCGCCGATACAACTCGGCGAGCATTTCCGCCTCCAGGTCCCACGGGGGAGTCCCGGCCAATAGGCACGCTGCCTCCGTCGCAACCGTGCGGTATCCGCGGATGGCCCTGACCGCCATGACCCTCTGTGGTCGCCACAGAAGGGCCCTAAGTCGGACGGTCAAGGACCCCGCCCACACCGGTGCGCCGTACAGCGCCATCGACCGGATGACCCCCGTGTACAGCCGTCGGCACGTAGCGCTCGGTCCGCCCACGTTCGGCATTAGCCACGATAGGACGGACGCCGCGCCGACGAGCCGCGGAGCGAGCCTGCGGAAATGCTCCCGGAACCACCATTGCCCGTCGAGCACCAGGCCCAAGTACCTCATATGGGCCCGGATGCTGATGTCAACCGATCGGACGGTGATCGAGACGCCGATGGGAGGGCTCATAAGGCGCCCATGGAACAAGAGGGCCTCCGTCTTGTCCAGGGCGACCCTCAACCCCAGCGCCTCGATCCGCCTGACGACCTCTTCGGTGCCATAGGTCGCCAGGCTTACCGCCTCTTCTAGCGTCCCACCGCGGGCTGTGACGAGCGTGTCGTCGGCGTAACAAATCACGCCCAGCCCGGGCGGGAGGCTCCCCCGCAACGCCCAGTCGTAGCCGATGTTCCACAGGGTGGGTCCGAGGACCGACCCCTGTGGGACACCGCACGTCATGGGCGTTCGCACAACGTCCCCTGCTCGGTTGGTACAGAGGACGCTGCGCCCCACCAAATAGTCTGCCACTAGCCGCCTCAGGTAAGCTGGCACTCCGTGATACCGGAGCGCCTCCCTGATGCAGCTGAATGGCAGACTATTGAATGCGTTGGCGATGTCTAGGGACACCGCCAACAGCACTCCCCCACCGGTGACGGCCTCAGTCGCCACGGCTCTCAGGCGCAACAGAGCCGCGATCGTCGAACGACCCCTCCTAAACCCAAACTGGGCGTCCGACAGATCGGGCCCCGTGCCGACGAGGTGCCGCTCGATGCGGGCAGCTACCACCCTCTCCAGTAGTTTGCCCGTGTCATCGAGCAGCACGATAGGCCTGTAGGCCGAAGGCGACCCCGGAGACCGTCCCGGCTTCGGCAGGAGCACCAGCCTTCCCTCCTTCCAGCACCCAGGGAACCGTCCGGACGCTAAACACGCGTCGAACAGCTCCCTGAGGCGGGGACCCAGGTGGTCGAGGACCAGGCCCAACACGCGGTTTGGAACACCGTCGGGCCCGGGGGCGGTGGACTTTGCGCACATGCGCGCCACCGCCACTCCCATTTCGGGCTCCGTGATGGGCGGAACACTGTCGTCGTCGGCCTCCCGGTCAGTGTCTGGCGGAGCCATGACCGGGGGCGTGTGTTCCGCCCGCCGCGGGAACAGGTCCTCGACGACCCGGGTGAGAAGGCTGGGCTGGAGAGTCTCGGTGAGGGGAAGGCCCCGCGCGCGGAGCTTATTCAGCACCGCGCGATAGGGGCGTCCCCAGGGGTCACGATCGAGACCGTCCAGCATCTCCTGCCGACTGACGTCCTTGGCGGAGCGGACGGCCAGCCTGAAGGCCGACCGCGCATTGCGGTAGCCCTCATACAGCAAGGCCTCCCGCTCCGCGTCGCGTTGCCGCCGCCGGCTGCGGGTGTAGGCCCTCCGGGCGCGAATGCACGCGGCCCGGAGATCCGCCAGCTCCCGGGACCACCAGTGGACCGCCCTCCTCGGGGGCGGACGCCGTACCCGGGGCATGGCCGCATCGCAGATCTGCGTCAACGCTCTGCGGATGCGGCCAGCCTCGGCGTCCACCCCGTCCGACTGGTTGGCAGAGGACAGCCACGAGTAAACGATGGCTGTCTCCGCCAGCTGGTCCCGGTCTAAGCGACCCACAGCCCATCGCGGGAACGCAGGACGTCCATCCGCCCCGTGACCCCTGCTGGGCGTCGGGATTACCGGGGAGACCTCCATCCGGATATACCGGTGGTCCGACAAGGTCTCCACCTCCTCCACGACGCGCCAGCTCCCCACGCGTGCGGCGACCTCGGGGCTAGCGAACGAAAGGTCCACTATCGACCCGCCCCGTTGTCGCACGCACGTATGCACCGAGCCCCTGTTCAGCAAACAGAGGCCCAGTGCCGCCGCCCACTCCTCGATCGCCCGTCCTCGGTCGTTCGTCCGGGGAGACCCCCACGCCACGGACTTGGCGTTGAAGTCCCCCAAGACGAAGACCTGGCGCGATGCCATTCGCCGTAACGAGGCCTCCATGATGGTGAGGGAGGCCTCGAAATCGGTCACACTCCAGTTAGGGGAGAGATAGACTCCGAGGAACGTAATCTCCCCCCAGTCCGCCGCGACGTATCCGACGCCCCTGTCCCTAAGGGTCAGAGGCGACGAAGGCCACGACGTGGAGGCGACGATTGCCACGGTGCCATCGGTGCTACCCAACCAGTTAGGCCGGTCGGGCACCACGTACGGCTCCGCGGCTACGGCTACTCCTATCAACCACTCCGCCATGGCTTGCAGGAACACGTCCTGCGCACCGGCGGTGTGGTTGAGGTTGGCCTGGAGGAGACGAATGGATACGGGGTCCATTAACGGTCCGTATCCATCGTCACCTCCTCCGCGCTGACGGGCGATCGGGCCGCGCTCGGAGCGGGGACTGGCCCGGTCGATGGGCCGTCCCGCCCCTTCGGGGCCGATGCCGGGGGTCTGCAGTCCCCAGAGCCCATGCGGTGTTTGGCAGGCCTATTGCCTGCCGCACACGCGGGGCAGTGGGGCACCGCAGAGCACGATGCCGCCTGGTGTCCGGTCTGACCGCAACGGAAACATAGCCCGCTGCAGTCAAAGCAGTTTTTGCATGTCGGTCGGGTATGCCCGACCGCCATGCATTTGTAACACCTCGCGGGCCGGGGCTCTAGCACGGTTACCCGCGCCGAGCTCCAGCCCACGAGGAGCCTGCCTGAGTCGGCCAATTGCTTGACCGACTCCACCGGACACTGCACCCAGGCAGCACCGACGCCGCCCGGACCAGTGCGGATGGTGCCAATCCGGACGGTGTCCGAGGCACATCCGGTACGCGCCATAATGGCCTCCCGGACGTCCTCCACCGTCACGGAATCGTCCAAGCCCGTCAGGCGCATCTCTGCGCACTTGACAGGCCTGGCGATTCGGACACCATCCTCCGGCCCGAACAGCCCCCTCAATATCGTGGCCAAACTATCGGCCGTCTTCGCGCCCTCGGCCCCAGGGAACTCGAGTATTCGAGCCCCTGTCCGGGCCTTGCGGGTCCTCGCCTCGACGCCCCCGATACCGGAGACGTCCAGCTCCCGCCGGGCGCGTTTTAGGACGGCCTCATAGTTGAGGCCCCTCTCAGCCGCCTCAGGCAGCACGGTGATGACCACCGCGGCCGTCTTCGGCGACTTGAGGCCCCTGCGCGACCTTTTCTTCCCCTTTCTGCCGGCTCCCGCCTGGGGAGCGGCAGCCACGGCGGCACTCTTGGCCGCCGCTCTCCGCTTCTGGCCGCGTGCCTTCCTGCTCCGCTCAGCCACCTGCCAGCCCTGTTCGAGCCTGGCAGCAGCGCTGAGCGCAGCAGGAGCGGTCGCGGGTGCGCTGGCCGGCGCCTGCGGTGCAGCCGCTGGTGCCGGCCGCGGCCCGGCCTTGGCGGGAGCCGGCACCTTGCCGGCTTTCTTGGCCCCCTTGGGCCCGGCCGCGGCCGCAGCGTAGCTCACCACGCGGCCACCCTGACAGGGCAGCGGGGTGGGAGCTGACGCTTGCGGCCGCCTCGCCTTGTCCGCGGCGAGCGGCGGTCGGAGGGGCGGCTCAGGCGGGAGCCTGGCCGCTACGGCGGCGATACGCGCATCCACCATCACCCCTACTCGGGCTAGGATGACGCGTACCGCCGACTCCGACACGCCGTGCACCTCGTCGGGCGGCGGCTCCTCCCCCTTCCGCGGTCTCCCGCGGCCACGAGGCGGCGGAGGGACCACGACGAGGGGTGGAAGCGCCGAGGCCGCGACGGGCGCAGCCGGCGCAGCAGCCGCGATGGGCGCAGCCGGCGCAGCAGCCGCGACGGGCGCAGCCGGCGCAGCAGCCGCGACGGGCGCAGCCGGCACCACGGACGCCGACGACGCGCCCGCCCTCCCCGGCGCAGCCCGCCTCGGTGGCGAGGCCGGCACCGGTGACGTGGTCGGCGCCAGGCGCGCGAACTGGGCCCGCAGGTCGGCCATCTCCTTGGCCAACCCGCGGTTCTCCCGTCGCACCGCCGATAGCTCCGTCTCCAGCTTGCGGTTGCGTTCCCGCAAGCCGGAGACCTCCTCGCTAAGGCGGGCGTTCGCGGCCTGTAGGGCCGCCACCTCGCCACCGTGGCCGGCCGGGCCGAGGGTCCCCGGCCTCGCCGCCACCGCCGATCCGCGACCTCTGCGCCCACGGGGCATGGTCGGGACCTTGGGAGGAGGCATGGTGGTACTCCCCTCCGAGTCGGTGTTCGAGCTGTCCCCCTTGAGGGGGCGCTTCCGGACGCTCGGGGGGAGGGCCTCCTCCCTCTCCTTCCTGGCACCCACCGGTGTTGTGGTCCTCTCCGCAGCCTGCATCCTCGACGACGACGGCCTATCCGCGAGCTCCTCAACTGACGGCCCGCCTATCGTCCCTATCCTACTCCTAGCGGACGGACCTGCGGCGCATCCCCCGCCCTCGTCCCTGCTCTGGCCGACCTGCATCCGGTCGGTGCAACTTTCGTCGGCGGACGGCTCTGTGGCATTGCCGCCCTCGTCCGCCGACATCTCCGAGGCCATGAACGCCTCCTCCTCCGACGGCCCTGCAGCACTGCCGCCCTCGTCTCGCGACGGCTCTGCAGCAGTGCTACCCTCGTCGCTCAACAGCTTCGATTCCGAGCTGTACCGGTCGGAGTCGCTCCACTCTTCGGAGTCGCTCCCTCCGCCTTGTCTCACCGTGGACGGTCCTGCGGCCTCGCCGCCCTCGTCCTGCGACGGCTCTGCAGCAGCAGTGCTGCCACCCTCGTCGCCCTCAGCCATACCGGCCGCCTTCTGCCGCTCCCGCCACGCCTTCGACCTTGCAGCCAGAATGCGGGCTCGCGCCTGGGCGGTACGCTTCGGCTTCCTCTTCCCCTTCTTCTGCTTAGCCTTTTTCTTCTCCACCTCTTCTCTCCCTTTCACCTCCTCTTTCCCCTCCCCCCGGTGAGCCTCAGGATGTTGTGCCGGGCTCTCGGCAGTAAGGGCAGTAGTTGTCCCCCACCCATACGACTGGGGACTGACTGTGCCGGGACTTGGGCGCGACTCCAAGTGGACGTCGCGCGCAAGCACCGGCACAGCAAGGGATTCCCCGGCTTGGCCGGGACCCTCTGGTGAAGTCATACTCGTATACACTTCTGCCATATTGTTGGACGTTTTTAAGTCTTGCCTTGACTACCACTCTAACGGCTGGACGCTCGCGCGCTTTTTAACCCACCAACCATTCATCCCCTCGCCGAGTGGCCAAACTTAGGATTAGGGGTAATTTTTTATAGGGGTTTTCTTCCCCGCGGTCCGAAGACCCCCGGTCCTGACCCCCCTGCTCAGGATTACGGTTTGGGCCTTCCGGGTCTGGCCGCTCGCGAGCGACCGACCCGTCACGCCCCCGGGCCGTGACGCAACCGTCCCTGGCGACGGAGTGCCATGAGGCACATCCGCCCCATTGGCCCCGGGTCAGATCCGCCGTGCTCTGCCACCAGAGCCGCACGCGGAGACCCCCACCTGCCGGAATCTTGGCCGTCCAAATGGACGTATGACGTCCAAATGGACGTTACCAGGGAGCACCACGAGGAGGTGCTCCGGCCGCGCCCCCCATTATTTGGAGGCTGCGAATCACTGTGTGACAACGGCTACGAATACTATCAACCCTTACATTGTTCATGGGTGTCGTAAATACCGACCTGGACCATCCACATCCGATGTCGAATGGTCAATAATTACATTCCCAAGGAACATTGACGTCAGGCAAAGCGACCGCTCATAAAACTATTACCAAAACTTTTTACAATACCTATGTTTGTATGATGTAGAGAGTACATATTGTGTTTATCCCAAGTAATTGTTATAAGAACAGGTTGATAATATTGATTTGTTATCGACTGCATAGTTGGGCTAGCGACGCAAAGGTATGATGACCTCAAAATTTCGTGTATGAAATGTCATTGGATTTTTCTCTTTAGTGATTCTGATTAAGCACAAAATCTTGAATGTACCTACCCTGCAGATGTTAACAGTAAGATTTAGTAATACATACACATAATATCCAATTATTTTGTGCTTTCTGGTATATACTTACAAACTGTTGTGTATACCAAGGAATACTTACAAATTGTTGGAATTTTTTGTGTAAGTAATAAAAAATAGCATGTAAGCTGACGATGCTGTGTCGAAGACTATCTGTGGTAATGTTTTCGCTTTGTATAAAAACTAAAATGGATTGTGAAGATTGTATTTTATATGTATTATTGCCAATGGTGCTAATTACTCTAATGAGCTCGTATTTAAATACTGAAAAAAAATAAGTTGACATAAAACAAGAGGAAAATAAATTTAATTACTTGCACTAAATGCGATGTCCTCAAATATTTACATTAGCCTTGACTAAAGGTGTTTATTTTAATTTAATTGACTGCATTTTTTAAAATGTAAACATTATTGTCTACATATGATATATGTGTAAGTTATTGTCGATCACTTTAAACACGTGATGAAAATTGGGCCATTATTATAATCATTCTCTTGAAACATTATTAGCTCAACACATTTCAGTGTAACTATTATCATCTAATCTTGTTTAAACACGCATAGTGTCAAATGAGATAAAAAATTATATATTACCGTAATTACCTGTCTCATATTGCCCTACATACCTGAAAAAACATCCGGAAAATGACTCATTGCATGCGTTATATATATTAAATATACGCAATAAATGCATTTTTTTTTGTTGTTAAAGACAGCCCAGTCATTTCAAGCATTAGGTAAAATATATTTTGGTTTTAATACTCACGCCGACAGTTGTTCTCTTAAAAGGCGCAAAGCTAATGCACAGCGGGTTACAGGGTCAAAGGGTTGTCTGTTCTGGACGTACTTAATACTTGTTAAGTTCGTCCAGATCAGACAAGCGTGCTAAAGATAATAGAATGATTAAGTCATGAAGACGGCTTATGTCATTTAGCGCCAGCGTGTTCTTAACGTTGCTGCAACCATTACAAAATTAGTTAAATACTGGATTATGGAAAAGTGATGCATGAGATATGCCTACCAATTGCCGAGGCCAATATGCGTAAAAATAGGTTTAGTGGCCGTATACAATAAAAACTTGCTCAAATTTTGTATATCAAAAGTTAAATGAGATAATTTAGCTTATTTCTCTGATGACGCCAATATACGAAGTAATGAAGGCGGGTTGGGTAATTTATAATCCTTTGTTTTGATGGCTCTACACACGCCATACGCGTATTAGCAAACTGCCGACATGGATTAATACGAGTCGTATTTTATTTTGAGCATGCCTTAGCTGAATATTACGTCAGTACCATGTTTGTTACAAACTTATGGTGTCATGGAATACTATGGTCTAACCAAATTAACATAGTAATACAAGTATGCCTCCTATTTACGTGAATATCCTGAAATAGTAGAAATGATGTTATTTTTTATACTTTCCTTCAAAGACTACCCACCCACCTTGATTTAGTGGCATAACGGCATGCGGTTGGGAATCATGGAATCATAGGTTCTTATTCTGGATCATGCAAAGTATTATTGGCCTTTATTGTTCTTAAGAAATTCTTAATAGCTAACACAAAACCTTCTAAAATAGCATGCATGTCATGTCAATAGATAACATAAGAAAATCCTCGCAGTACATATAGCTTTATAGGCTAATAGTTTCCGCCAGACTTAAATTCAAGTCTGCGTTGTCTTGTCATTTATATTATACCTTATATGAATCTATTCATACGATTTTATATGAGTTTTTAAGGGCATAAGATTGATAATTAATAGTTGTAGTTAATTAGTACATATCAAACTTTATTATGTGTGTTGGTCATGGAGTAAGAATGCAATTTATCATGCCAACAGGATAAGAATATAATTGTTTATTACCCCATTTGTCCGTAACAGTCATAAATATAATCTGGTATCACCACAAAATGGACAGAAGAGCACTCCTGGAAAATATGTAACACACGACTGTGATCGCCAACCCGCTTGTCACGCGTGGCGATTGTAGCAATGGCTCACCAAAACACGACTGCACCATATGTGATTTTATGAGGGAAATCAACGTCCAGTAGTGGACCGATTAAATGATAATGACACTATTTCTTATCCCATGGTTGTCGTAAGCGACGATTAATGAGTATAATATGCAGATAACATGAATGCAAGGGAAGGCAATCTCGTCATGCCCTATAAACTCCAAAACTAAGAAGGCTGTTACAATATATTGTTTGTAAAAGATTACATATCCAATCTGTCGACCAATTATGTAAATGCCCTGTAAAATCAGCAGCTACAGCGATACGGCAAATGCACTTTACATATTTTTTTTATCTTCAAACACAATTCGTAGCAATGTTATCATTGAACAACTGACTTGCTAATTTTAACATAAACAGTATTAGTGTGGCATGTTTAACAGCTTAACCGTTGTAATATTTTGCAAGCATCTGCTAAATTCGACGAACGTTAATCGTTTTATTTGCGGATTCTGCATTCGTGTTTCGTACTAGAAAACAACATTGCACACCATAAGCAATTATGTATTAGAAAAGATCCGAGTGTCCATAAAATGCGAAATAACTGTGTGCCAATCGTCATAGAGTGAATTGAAACGAGTTTCTCAGTCGATTTTAATTTGCAGTCGTTAACTTACGGAATTGGCAATCAAGGTCGACCATGGTTCTAGTTAACCATAAACGAGATTTGAAATAAATTTTTTGCAATAACATTTTTGGTTGATATGTATTTGAATAAACTTGAGCGATTGGAACGATATGTTTGCCTAATGTATTGACATGAGAACGATTGTTTAATGAACAGTCTTGGCGCCACTAATATTGTTTTATTATTTCAAGTTCAATATTATGTTAGTGCGACATTATGAGGACAAATATTTTATATTAAATTCAAGTAGAGGTGATTTGTTTAAGTAAATATAGTTTTGAGAGTTTTTGTTTAATAGTAAAGTAAGAATAAGACTCTACTTTTTCTCTAGTGTAAATTTTAAACAAAATTTTGTGCCATCTCCTCTGATCGTCGTGGGATATAATCATTGTCCTACCCTTATTCTAATGATCGTCGCAGCATGTTTTTTTCCACAAATTACTATCACTCGTTAGATATAACGATTTAAGTGCAATGAATATTGGTTACTATTATAAAAAATTAAAAAAAAAACTCCATACCGTTTTCAATCTCCTTTTTAATTCCTATATATCTATCGTTTCAATGACCCAAGATCCTATTTCCATCCTTCTTTTTTATAAAAAGTTTACACAAACTGAGACTTAGTTTAAACACAGATGATACCTATTTGTGTTTGTCAAATCCTAGTAATAGATCATAGAGATTAAATCCGTTTATAATTTAAAAATAGCTCATTATATACACCTGTTCATCATGCATTATTGATTAAGCCAAAAATCCTCTATTGCTTATCAGTCAGTAAATTCATTTCGTTATAAGAAACAATTAATTAACGTTTGCCATATGAAAAGGGCACAGAATTAAAAACAACATCATCCTATTTCAATAGATGACATCGCATTGTAGCGAAAATTTATTAAATAGATTTTAAACAGAATGTGTTTTTTTTAGGTAACCAGCGTCATTAAAGTGTGAAATAAATTTAAGCACGTTAGAGACCCTTGTTCCTCTGAAACACTTTGTTAACGCATCGATGACATCGTTGAGCTATTTTAGGGTGTGTTATATTGTAAAGTAACGGTCTACTGCGCGGATTGATGTGAACACGAGCATAATTATTATAGAACTACATATATCTATGGCCTATCCAATGTCACCAGGGCCCATGGGGAAGTTCAATGCACGCATTAATAACTGTATATGGTGAGTACACAGTACAAGATGTACTCTGCTATTGTACTGTCAAGATCGATATGTAATTGATTCAAAATAACACAAGTTATGAAGGCGAATTTCTTGAAATACTTAGAATTGAGATGCAACGCTGGTTAGGCGGGTTGGTATAGGTTTTATTTCTAGGTTACCTTCTCTTACATAGTTTTTACACAAGATATCCCTTAGTAGAGGGGGTGATAAATTAGTTCAATTTCAAATTTATATGATAATCGAACAAACGGTATTTAGTATATAGTTCTTTAAAAAATTACATTTGTTGTGACTAGAAAAGTGTTTTTTCCTATAAGGCAACGCCCTGCACTAAGGAAATAATCGTCGTATTGCGGGGGACTTTACAAACATATATTTAACGGACACAAATTACATAGAACAACAAATTGTGGATCGCACAAAGTATTGTCCAGCGTGGGACTCGAACTCACGACACTGGCACGGTAAGTCGGTGTCATAACCATTACTCCATCTGTGCATTCAAAAAATATTTAGAGTACGGGCACAATATAACTTTCTTTGTATAGTTTTATATTTAAATATTACGTTAAACTCGTTCAGTGTTTAATTATGTTATCGCGTATATTTCTGCCCTGGTTACTAAATTTACATGTCAAACTATCGCGAATCGAGGTGAATCACTTTCAGGATGCGTCTTATCTCTAGGAAAATTATTGTTGTATTAATGTGTCATCCATCACTTTACATTAGCTACTATGTAATAACATGCTACTATGTAATAATTTGTCATTTGACTGTTTAAATTAAGATTTATGTGAACATTGTAGTATTACTTATTTTATATGCATAGGCGCCCCTTTACTTCCAAAAGCGCAGAGCAAGCCTGCTCATGGAACACTAGTGCATGGAACACTATCCATGTCTAATCATTTTACTTGTAACTGTTATTATGGCTTTAGAATTTCCAACTTTGCAGTTTGCTATTAAGAATTCAAAAAGAAAATGCTTTTTTTTTTGTTTAATGAAGAAAATGTACAGTAAACACCATAGAGCAATAATTTGATCGATGCAAAACATACTTATTACACTAAATCAACAAGGGAATTACAACCGCTGTACCTATTATATACACTTAAACTAGGCGTTCACATCAATTTATTATTTTACAATGAACTTACGCCACAAGTCTCTGCAAAAAAACCTCTAATTTAAAAATGATTTCTGCAAAAACATTAAATCGCTAAGAAAACCATATATGTATGTTATCATTATAGCAATATAAATACTAAGTCGCTTCATCATTATGTTGGTCGTTGAACCATAACAACCGGCCCCCCTGCTACTGTTGTTAACTTGGTAACGTATCCATCAATCATGTATTTTGTCACCCGGAAGTTGTCCACGTTGAGTTCGATCAACGACCTTTACACGCGACCTTGGTGTCAAATTGCGCCCAACCTTTATGTTGATTCCCTTTATAGTTTACAGTTCAGGCAACCCTGTAATCAAAAGCTTGCGTGTTATTATTTGGCATTATCCTATCTGCCAAACATAGGTACAGAGTGGCCACTCCTTACTTCCGCATGGAATCGTAAAACCGGAAAAATGGGCACCAGCATTCTCATCCTCTTGAGGCGACCACAGAGGGTCATGGCGATCAGGGCCATACGTGGTTACGGCGACTGACGTCCCAGGACGTCGAGACGTGAGGTTACCCGAAAGGGTATTCCGTCGGGCCGACCACTGACAAAAAGTCACATCTGCTCCGGTGGTCGGCCCAACAACGAGGTGACGTGGGTACGGGTGGGTTATGGGCCCGCGCGCCGTCCTTTCATCGCCCCGGACGGACAGGACCGCGCGTGCGCTTACCATAGCCTACCCATAAAAAAAAAAACAGCATTCTCATGGGAAACTTTTAACTTGTCTGCGGCCACCTACCCGCCTGCTAGACGTAATGAATGTGGTACTATCCCCTCGTGGGAAGGATTATGTCTAGCAGTGGATTTTGATGGCTTTTTTCTGGCAGGCTATGGTCTGGAGTCAACCCGCCGAATCAGTTTGAGGCGGCGTGCGGACCCATAATCAACAGCATTTTACGTCTTCATCGCCACGGGACTGTCCGTTGGTACTTTGACCTCGGTGGCCAGCCTGGCGTATTTCACATCCGGGCACCGTACCACGTCGGCGTCCGGGGTATTTATCTAGGCAGGACAAATATTAATGCGATCTACAATTTATTGTTTTGAGTGGGTGTACTTTATGTAGTATCTAACTAAAAAAAGAAGGAAGGAATAGATTACTTAGTGCGGCGTGTTATTACTAAAAAATGCCAGCTTAGCCCTCAATTCAATTTAATAAATGGCCTCCTTAAATCTGTTATCGTTAACTGTATTACGATGGGTTTTTTGTTCTAACAGATTCACAGATAATCTATTTACACGGAGCAACTGCTGGAAAGGCTTTCCGCCCTTAGATTACTTAGGTTATACGCCTACTCTTGGCATAATATTATTATTATGTAAACTCGGCAACCGTTTTTCCTTGATACTGAATTCGAACTTGCTATCTAATAATCAGTAGACAAACTCTTGTGCTACTACATCAACATACCAGTAATTTTTTTCTTAATTTTTGTGCATTTAATGGAAATTATTGAATAAGAAAATAATTCACAGTTTGTTTCTTGCATATCGATAATTCATTTTGTTTTTTTGTGCTCACTTAGGCTGTCTTTGCACTAACTTCGCTGTATAATATTTACTAACCGTAATATCTTTATAGAAACTAACCCCTAGAGTTGGCGTCATCGGTCATTACCCTCTGCGATACTCGGGCTTACATTACTCAAGTGACTGTTCAAGGTTCACCACACGACCTTCGTGGCTTGTCAGGGTGTCACTTTACTAATGTCATTAGCGTTGTCAAGTTACATAGCAAGCTAATCCTGATTATGCGCAGTCACTACTTTGTAACATTACTTTTTATGTTCTTTGATTTCACATTTTGTTTTGATAATTAAGTCTATTTCACTTCCAATTTCTGTTTTCCGAGTACAACAGTATTCTTCTTTCGATTTATTTGTGAATCTTGGCAGCTATCTCCATTTAATTAATGTTCGCAACTTGTCGGCATTCTGCTACAGAATCTTAATTTTATCAACAAACATCCCGTTCATCACTATGCTAATTAACTGTATATAACGATCATTGTTCTTGTTAAATCATTTATTTATTCATCGTGTCAACTAACGTCATGTTTCGCTAATTTTGTTATCTTTTGTTGTCTCTACATCAGAAACGTCGTTAATCGTACACGTCTCGTCGGTCTCGTAACACTTGGATTCGTCATTTGTCTAATTTTGTTAACCGTGGGTGGCGGCCGCCGATCTTTACAATCGTCACGAAATTAAAACTAACCACTTTATGTATCGTTGCATTACATACATATTTTCTGTCATAAGTTTGAAATAAATGTCCTTTGCTATATAGAAAACACCAATTTGTGGTTTAAATATTTATGCGTCACGGCATGATTATTTAATTTGTTGTTATTGTATAAATAATTGCATGCTGAGATCTCTAATTTAGAGAGAGTTCTATATATTCATTTGGTACCTTACAATAGCTCTGTCGCATATTTATTTGACACTAATGCATTAAAGACTTGATAGGATTTTAGAGTTAAAATTCCAACCGTACTGAAGCAAAATAATCTAATTTTATCATAACAATATATCACAATTTTTAATTATTCTAATTTTAATGCTAATTACTTCAAGGCTACGGCTTGATATACATATATAGAGCTCCAAACTTGGCGTTAATTTGGTTTCACGCCTTTCATTAACAAAGAATATGCGCATACTTAATTATTCTTAGAACGCAACATTATTTCATATAATGACCGTACACAGCAAACGTTCTCCCAAAATGACGTATTTAAATTTGATAAACAAAATTATTTAAACGCTAATCTTTTTCCTACATCGGCGTACTGAAATTAAAGTTTTTAACAATTGATCAATTTCGACCTACGCATCAAATGATACCGAACGTTTTACGTTAATCCCATCGATCGGCGTGTGGCGGCATGCATGCTTGAAAGTTCAACAAACATAGACAACCATTCGACCTTCGTACACTAACCTTTCTTTTTGCCATTTTCGTCGCAACAGTCTCGATTATTGCAAAACAAAACCGACAGCGCATGATGATGAAAGCAGAACAAGACTTAATAAATTCATCACAATTTTACAAAAGTTATTAATTATAGTTTGCTTTTTAGATGACTTTTTGTATAAATATCTATAGTGCAAAAATATTTTTAATAATAAATTAAACCTTTTATATCTGTATATTACTATCGTGATACTTGTGTTGCCAATAAAATTAATTGATATTAAATGTTATTTGGAATTGCGTTTAGCCTGTTGTATATTTATGATACATGTTTATTTTTATTTTAGATAGACTTGGCAATTAAAATAGATTTTATAGTTATAACGCCGCTGCTGCGTTGTGAAGTTAATATATTAAATTTATTTACCAATTAATAAATTTTCTAAATGAAAATATCGAGCGACTTAAATAGGGAATTGTTGAGATTTAGGCATCAATTTAGATTCGGAACATCGGAAACATAGTTGGCAATGCTCAACTCGGATATCTTTACAAGAGATATTTTTATTAAGATATAATAATAGTGCGGGATCTGGAATTGTGCCTGCTAGCCGCTTCACAGTTTTTACATGACAAAAAGCGAATTTAATATCTTGCATATTTACTTACTCCTGTGGCGATAAGAAATATTTCAATAAAGTACAGCATTTAAATGTCACAATACACTTAGTTATAACTTCGTGTTTAACAAAGAAGACCTTGCAGGGAACAATTACGGCAACAAATAAACAAGTTGCATTTCCCTATAAAAGCGTTTAAGCGACAGCTCAAGCTTGCCTGATATGTTTCATCGTTGAACTTGGGTCAAGGTGACAGCGGCGCCAACCCGGAGCCGAGACTAAAAATACAGAAATACTGAAACATAAATAATTCGTGTATCTGCAAACTATCAAAATACACCCACTTGAAAAGGTGACTCCTAGAGGACACGTGTTTTAATATTGCATCCAGAGATAGCGTGGACAAAAGGTGCAATCACTTTTGGAACCGTTACATTTCATTCATCGGTCTAGGTAACGAACTAGTAGCAAAAACTGGTTTCTTCGTTTTTAAACCGCGCAAAATTTTCTAGAAATAGAATCACGAAGATCTAAAAACGAACTACTTGTCTGAAACAACCGCCGATATAATTCAACCGTAACATATGAATATTAAACGTGTTAAGTTCGTTTCTGTCATCCATAATGTTCATTTAAATAATTTTTTATAGTCATAAAATTACTAAAATAATTTTTGAGTTCACGTTCAAATTTAAACTGAAAGATGGTCGGGGATCGATGTCAGACAACTTGACTATGAAATTGCTTATCTTATATCTTTAAACGAGCAATTCTTGTATATATATATATATATATATACAAGAATTTATATATTCAGGATCTCGGAAACGGCTCCAACGATTTTGTTGAAACTTGGCATACTAGAGGATTCGGGTCCAAAAAATCGATCTAGCTAGGTTTTATTTATAGAAAATGTTCTTTTGTCGGTGTTTTTAGCATAACAATAAATGACATTAAATTTTAAAAGAATATGAATTTAAATTTCGTTGTAAATGTCAAGAGTTCCGGTAGCTCAGTTGGGGGACGGCCGGTTTTAATTTTGAGTTTTGTAGCATCCAAACAGCGTCGGTTCGAATCTCGGTGTTATTATTATTCTCTTTTTGTAATTTTTTTTATATAATTTTTAGTTTTTATTAATATATCTAAATAAATTCTATAAAAATATTCCGGTCAACCTGATATTTTTAAAAATAGACGCTATTTTCCCTTTCAAAAGTAATAGCACTTAACACACCTCACACACACACAGAATATTGTGGGTTCGATTCTTATGCAGACCTAGGGTAGGTCTGCATAAGAATCGAATCCACAATATTCCTGGGAGGGTCCACATTTACACTACTATGCCATGATTAGTCATATATTATTTAGATTCCATACCATGTGGTGCAGTGTTAAATTTGAAAAAAAAAACTGTAAGTAAAAACCGATGCTTTACACGGATCTGAGTTAAATCCACATAGCACATGCTGATCCACGACTAGTTCTACATCTTCATTCTTAGAGAGAGGGAAGATTTACTATCGTTCAAAATAGCAGCGTCTTAGTAGTAAATAATCTTAGTACATTGCTATAAGCACATGAGAATGTTCCACCCATTGGGTGGTTGACGTCTAATTTTAGAAACAGGACAATTTTTTATGCGATTCGGCAATGAGTAACTTCGTGTAAGTCTATGAAAGCATTCACTAAAAAAAGATTTATTTAATAAAACACTAAAATAATAAACGCCTACGATATTTAGACACGATTTTTGTCAAGCATTGAATGAAACCCAAAACGTTCGAAACTGTAGATCGTTTATGATATTTTGCTAAACATATTATTTGGGTAAATAAACAAAAGATGTATTACATATTTTAAGATTAATACGATTTAATTAATATGGCTGAGCATATGGTGTTCTAAGTTTCTAGAAACTAAATAATAAATTGGTCATAATAATAATATTAATTATCGCGCTTTTTTTTTTTGGGGTGGGCGGTGGTCGTCGCGCCTCTGCACCACTCCATCCGGGGCGACAGAGGGGCTTAAGCACGCAACACCCGCAACCCACCCGAACACCACGTCGCCTTCGTCGTTGGGTCGACCACTGGAGCAGGGTTACTTGTCATCAGTGGTCGGCCCGACGGAATACCCCCTACCCGGGGTACCCTCCCATCGACCGACGTCCCCCCCTCGGGGAGGACGTCGGTCTTTCCTCACGCGGTCGGCCTCTCGGCGGGTGACGGACTAATCCCCGGTCATGTCACCGGCATGGCACGCAGGTAGTCGCGCCTGCGCCGCCCTAGTCGCCGGCAGCGGGTCGCATCGTCGAGGCTGTGCTCCTCAAGCTCGCGACCCGCCGTCTCCTTCTGCGAGATAACTGCCTCGCAGAAGGCTGCGACCGCGTCCCAATTCCTGATGCTGCCGAGCATCTCCCTAGCGATGGTCGGCAGCGTCAGGTCGTCACTGATGATTGCGACGAGTACACGACGCGGCTCTGCCCAAGCGGCACAGACCTCAAGCGTATGCTGCGCCGTGTCCTCGTCGCAACAATCGTGACCTCTTATATTATAGAAAGTAATAGTTGTGCATGTTATTTCTACTGGTCATTAAAGATAGCTCATTATTTCGTAAATTTGATGGCGTAATTATATATGGATAGAACACAGATAACCTGAATAATTGCTAGACTAATATCCATAGTCACATATTTCGTGCATGCATAAAACTTAAATGTCAAGTGCGATGAAAAAAGAGAACCTTGGTAAGTTCTTCCTCATTCTATGCACAGTAAGAACATTATTTGTTAAAACGCTCATTATAGATAGATTGAATTGTTTATGTTAATCAGTCAAATTTTTAATATGATGAATTAGTCATATGCAGTTAGCTATGTCTTGCCGTAAACGTTCGCTTGTATGATTTATAATGTGCTCTACTGAAAGGTATCATTGTTAGTTTAACAGCTTCGACAACGATTACACAATCGCACCGGTTGACGCCTATCGAAGGTTATCACTTAATATATATACCAACCTATGTAATTTGCCGTGCGCTACTCAGACGATCTCTATTTATATGTATAAACTTTGGCTGCTGCTATTTCACGATTGTGATCTTTTTGCCGCAACTACATTTGATAATTTGCTTTGGAAATCATAGCCTTTGAGATTACGAACTGAAACTAAAACTAGAAAAGCGTAATCTGAGCCGTGTTCATAACTTAGTTAGTCGTCCACTATTCCTATTGCCACAGATGCTGTAAAACTCGATTGAGAGTTTTAAGCAGATGACGTTATATCAAGAGAAGGAGCACCTTAAAAGCCTATATCAAGTCGTCTGACCAGCGTATGTCGTTCTCAATTCTACTTTGGAGGAGATCCATACCAAATAGGAAGTGTATGAACTGCAAAGAAGAAGAAAGGAATGTGAAATAGATGGGTGTATTATACCAGATGTGTCTATTTTACCTTTCCGTGTAGTGACGGAGTACGGATACAATTCACCACCTCTTGTCTGTAGATGTCGTAAAAGATGACTAAAAGATATAATATACAGATAACATCGATGCAAGAAAAGGAAAATTCGAAATGAAACCCTTTGCCAACGCATCTGACCAGTGTGGTATAGTAGGTCAGGGACGTATATGGGCTGAGATGTTGATTAACAAATGGGCTAGACTGGTTGGCGTATTTATTATGTTTTTTATGGGTTACAAGAGTAAATAGAATTAGAAATAGATTCAAATTATTTATAACGCTTTGGACTAGTTTATGAAGGCAATAACCATTTGCCATTAATTACCAATTATTTCAATTAGCGTAATATGGATGCGTGATTCATAGATTTGATAATACACTAAATTATAACCATTTTACATTCTAACACATTTACTAATTTAATGTTACATTAATATCGGTATTAATGTATTTGCGCAGTTACTATTTATGCAATGTACACGAATATAGCGACGACAGCTTAAGTGCTGTATACATTTCATAACTGCTCCCGAGATTTATCATCAAATTACTCAGTTTTTGCGCAGTATTAAGCGAAATCATAAATATAGCGGTCTAAAGTATTTATGATCTTGTATCGTTTAAAAAGATGAAAAACGTTTAAAAATGGAAATCCATTATGTTTTTGAGAATAAGATATGATAGGAACGAAACTTGACAACATTTCTACTCTTGATTCTTTACACTTCTTTTATATAAAGAATAGTTTGAAAATTATGTTCTTGGATTTTGAAAGTGGTTCTTTTGTAAATAAATTTTATTTCCTTGGTATTTTCCTTTCTAACTTATAAGAAAGTGGTAGGATTTCTTCTTGGCCAAATTCATTCCTTAAAAAAATATCTGAATGAGGTTTAAGAATTAGTGTTATAAGAGGCCTATCAACGATAGGGACACAATGTACTTACATATAAATCTCAGAGTACAATCGATCGAGTTCATTCTCTGTTCTCTCTCTCTCTGTTCCGTTTTCGCCAGAATAATATTTTTACGAGGTTACTGCCTTAACTCTAAAGGGATAACAATATTTTAGGATTGCACCACTGGTCTGAATATTTGAGGATACTGCTCTAACTTACCGATTGTTATAAATATTCACGAGTGCCGAAACCGATGACTTGACCAACTATCTGAGGCGTAGATTTCATGCAAATAAAAAAAAATTTGGGACGCTTATGCACGTTTCCATACGATGTTTTACTTCCATAATTTCAGCTCATATATGTTCTACTACTGGGCTAAAGCCCCCTCCAAAATGGGAGTGAAATTGCCCGGCTATACGACGTTGGTCAGATGTCTTGATATTTTTTTTTTATGGGTGGGCTATGGTAAGCGCACGCGCGGTCCAGTCCGTCCGGGGCGATGAAAGGACGGCGCGTGGGCCTATAACCCACCCGTACCCACGTCACCTCGTTGTTGGGCCGACCACCGGAGCAGAGGTGACTTGTCATCAGTGGTCGGCCCGACGGAATACCCTTTCGGGTACCCTCACCTCTCGACGTCCTGGGACGTCGGTCGCCGTCGCGCGGTCAGCCTCTCTGCGGGTGACGGACAATTCCCCGGTCCGATCACCCGCGGCCTCGGCTAGGGCGGCATTAGGCGCAGATATTCGCGCCTGCGCCGGCCGAGTCACCGGCGGCAGAACGTGTCGCCGAATAGGAGCTCTACTCGCACACGATCCGCCGCCACCTTCCGTGAGATTACGGCCTCGTAGCAACTGCAGTGGTGGCAGGATGGTGTGCTCTCCCTCCTGACAATCTTGTGCAGGTACTTCGCGAAGCAACCGTGCCCCGTCAGCACCTGCACCAGTCGGAAGGAAAGCACCCCGTGCGTCTGCTCCAACCACTCCATCAGCACGGGCCGGAAGGCCTCGACGGTCCCGACACCGTACTGAGGACTCTCCAGCCGGACTGCCTCACGGGCAATGCCCGCCGAGTATACGGTATGATTTCTTTGATGGAGACCATACCGCCGCGGGCGCGTGTCTCCGACACCCGCCGGTAAATTCCGGCGAGCATCTCCGCCTCCAAGTCCCACTGGGGAGTTCCGGCCGGGAGGCACGCTGCCTCCGTCCCCACCGTGCGGTAACCGCGTATGGCCCTGATCGCCATGACCCTCTGTGGTCGCCACAAGAGGGTCAGACGGACGGTCAGGGACTCCGCCCACACCGGTGCGCCGTACAGGGCCATCGACCGGTTCACCCCCGCGTACAGCTGTCGGCACGTAGCGCTGGGTCCGCCCACATTCGGCATCAACCACGAAAGGGCGGACGCCGCGCCGACAAGCCGTGGAACAAGTCGATGGAAATGCTCCCGGAACCAAAAATGCCCGTCGAGCACCAGGCCCAAGTACTTCATGTGGGCCTGGATGCTGATGGTAGCCGACATCACGGTGATCGAAGCGCTGCCAGAAGGCCCTGGAACAAAAGGGCCTGTGTCTTTTCCAGGGCTACTCTCAACCCCAGCGCTTCGATCCGCCTGACAATCTCCTCGGTGCCGAGAGTTGCCAGGCGTGCCGCCACCTCTAGCGTCCCACCCCGGGCTGTGACGAGTGTATCGTGGTCGTAGCAAATTACGCCCAGCCCGGGTGGGAGGCCTCCTCTCAATGCCCAGTCGTAGCCGATGTTCCACAGGGTCGGACCCAGAACCGACCCCTGTGGGACACCGCACGTCAAGGGCGTTCGCACAACGTCCCCTACTCGGTTAACGTAGAGGACGCTGCGCCCCTCCAAGTAGTCTGCCACCAGCCGCCTAAGGTACACGGGCACCCCGTGATACCTCAGCCCCTCCCTGATGCAGCTGAATGGCAGACTGTTGAAGGCGTTGGCGATGTCAGATGTCTTGGTATAGGGTTTTATTTCAAGTTTTCCTTCTCTTGCGTAGATGTTACCTGCATATTACATATATACTTTAGTCGTTTTTTACGACACCCACGGACAAAAAAAGGGTGGTGCATTGTATTCTTACTCTGTTACTACACAGAGATATTTGGTGATGTTTTACATTACCGTTAATGTATCTGCAGTATAATTTAATGTATGTACTGGTGCCGTAATCAAAATGATTATGATAATGCATTGTTGTGTAGCATGTGACACGGTTGCTCTATGACTCACTACAAACACTATGTTAATTACTTATTGTATATGCACGAGGTTATGACATTAAAGTATTTACGATTTAGTTTTTGTAAAAGTCAAACTCTGCGCTAATGAATCAGTATTATCGCGTAAAGAAAATGCTAGTACATAATTCACAAAAATTACATACAGACTTATAATTTTGTGGTAAAATTAACTTATACGAGTTAAGAGACTCGTACTAAGACGCGCATGGGTAGTCCATAACACTATCCATCCATCAGCCCGTAGACATCCATAGTTAGAGATAGCCCTCCCCAAGAGAATGCCACTCGGAACGGTCCTACATCACTTGCATCCAACGGTTCCCTGCAACTTTCAAGATGTTAATCCACCTAGTAGAGGGTCGTCCTACGTAGCGTTGCCCGATTCGTGGTCGCCACTCGACACATACACATAACACTATGCCACTATACAATTTTATAGCAGATAAAAATAAATGAAATTTTATAATACTAAAAAGCTTGTGCTGACAATTGTATCTATATAAAATCATCACCGTATCACAAACACTCACCATCTCATTAAGTAGCAAAAAACGCTCATAAACTTTTCAAAAGTTACATTATCATTTATTTTATAAACAACTAGCTGACCCGGCGAACTTCGTACCGCCATAATTTTTTTAATAAATATATTTTCAAAATTTCCGAATATAAGTATGATTCAAAGAGAATATAAATTACTGATTATTGATTTTCTCAAAATTATAATAATCAAATTTTAACTATAGACAAAATTACGTTGTCATTTGCGTTTTGTTATTACATATCAAATGCGTTTTTGTTATCCTACGTTTCATAGTGACTTGTATTCTCTTTAACATGAGTTTCGGCGCGAATATGGAAATAGCATGTTAACCTCTTGTATTATATTCATTTTTTTAGTGTTTTATAGTGTTATATTGAATAATTTTGTTGATATTTTACGTAATATAATATAGTTCAAGACGCTGAAGTCTATTGAAAGTGATATAAGAGTCGTTTACGTGTATTTTCATATTCTACCGAAATTCCCAGAGAAATGATTGAATTAGGTTTTCAGCGCCTAATTAATGGTAACGACTTGACTTAGTGACGGACGTGACTATAAATAAGCTATTCTGTATAAAGAAATGTTAAATATTATGAAGAAAATTGTATCAGACTTGGCTGTATGCGCTTTGATCCCTTTGCCGGTCCGAATGGACAAACAGAAACAAAAAAAACTATTTCACATTTTATGTCACGTCACACGGGAACGCGATCGAACGGGATAAAAAGTAGCTCATTGCTATTAAGAAGAAGAAGAACGGGATAAAAAGTATCCTATGTCCGTCTTCGGGTTCTAAGCTACCTCCCCACCAATTTTCAGCCAAATCTGTACAGCCGTTCTTGAGTTATAAATAGTGTAACTAACACGACTTTCTTTTGTATATATATAGATTGTTAAAACATTGTTTTTTTTTTGTCTTTCATTCCAAAAATGAACGTGTGGCCGTGTAATTATGATGGTTCGAATTCGTGATCTCATATTGAAAAACCGTATTGTGATTTTAAACAATGTAGGTACCTAAACACTCCAAAAGAATATATTTTTAAAGCCCTTTAGGAAAAGTTTAATTATACAAAACCACTATATATAAAGATACTGATGTTATTTATCTGAATAGGAAATTAAAACTTGTTCATGTTACGTGTTGTTAAGCTCTGATAATATGATTTGTAACCTTAGTGTATCGGCCTTGGCGCCAATGGATAGTGAAATGCAACTGCCATGATGCAATAACGCTGCAGAACAAATATTATAACATTCTACAGATATATTTTTGCACTCCGAAGAAAATACAATTCAATGGCGATTGTAACAAAAATAAAAGTATACGAAGTGTTATTTATTACAATTAGATACGGTATCGTGTGGTCTTGGCCTCAAATATAGCTATAGGATTAGTTAACGTGTATATTGCGTAACACATCACACAATATCTCGGCAACACTACATTAATCGTTGCTTTACAGAACATTTTGATGATATGCATTCATAAAAAAATTCTTTCCGTCTTAAACCATGTCGTTGGAAGTCGGTTTTGTGTCGGATCTCACGCTATTATCTATATTTTGTTGCCAACATCTCTCGTATCTACATAAATTATATATTATTAAGTCGGCGTAATTCTTCTATGTGTATATTTATTTTACGTATTTCGGGTCCTCGTAATTTGGATCCAGTTTTGTATTTAGAAATAATTTTAATTTTTAATTATAATATGAGTATATATAATACTCCTAAAAATACCTGATATTTGTTTATTTATTGTGTTCAAAGAAACTTAAAGTATTATCAGCTAATTTACAAGGAAAATAAATTAATAACACAGTCACCATTGAAGTTTCCAATATACATTAAGAATTAAATAATAATGATAATAAATTAATTTTAACTAATAATAAATTAATTTTCAATATACCATGTCGACTGGACAGATGGCGTAGTGGTTAGGATACGGACGTAACGTGCCAGGCGTAGCGGGTTAGCGGGTTCGATACCCACAAGCACGACAATACTCAAAACGGTCAACAAATCGCTGCTCTGAGTCGGTGTAATTGATACCCATTAATTGTGTTTGTGACATCTTCTATAATACAAGGATTATTTCCATAATGCTGGGTCTTTCCTTAAAAAATATTATCTATAGGCGGCTTTGTCTATTATCTACACCTTTTCAGAGATCCACTAGTGGTCCTACGTATTTAGGTTGACCAACTTGTTTGTCAAGCGAAAAAAAAAGTCATCCGTTCTATAACGTAGTAAAACGTGTTTCATAAAGACGAGAATGTGAACGGAAAAAATTAATCATTATACGTACGCTCCACAGTAGTTTAATTGGTAAAATAATTGGAAACTATTTCTAATATATGGGAGAAGTCCACCCGGTTATTTATTTTTCTTGTCTTTTTTTTACAAATGAATTTTATGAACAGCTCAGCGTGCCCAATGTTAAATTTATAAAGAGTTATCAAATAACAAATGAAACAAATATATCATAATAATTTTATTAGTCTTCGAGTGTGCATAAAGATTTCTGTCATTTTAGTGAACAGAGGTTTTTCACTCTGTAGATCTGATTTGTTATGTATGTTTATTGTATTTCATCATAATCGTCCCAGCTTATATACGTTCCACTGCCAGGCTCGAACCTCCTCCACAATGGGAGGGAAAATGACCTACTACACTGGTCAGGTGGGTTGGTATCGGCTTTTCTTTCGCGTTTTCCTTCTCTTGCATAGTTTTTACATGCAAATACATCCCTTAGTCGGCTTTTACGCCCACGGATAAGATAGGGGATGGTGAATTGTATTCTTACTCCGTCACTACACAGTTGATTATATTTATTTAGCAATATTTATAATGCCATTAGTTGCTCCAAAATGCAACTAGTTATAAGTGGTGATCGCCGAAGGTTATAGTAATATAGAGAAGCCGTTATCTGGGAAAAATGCTTTTCAAATCGGTTATGTTACCCACAGACTGAAGCTCACCGAATCGCTTCACGGCTATTTAAAACGGACATTTTTGTGCTATTATATACGTTAATGGTTACCCATAAATAAGAATTTTCATTCATTAACGAACCCGAGTACGCTTCCGTTTTAATTTTATAAAAACAATTCTAAATTATCATTATTACAGCAGTAAGTACGTAATGAATAAAACTTGGTCTGGCCCTTGAAATGTTCGAGAAATTTTATGTTATAAAACACATAATACTTTGCATGCATAGTAACACCGAGGTCACGTGCATAACAATGGGCGATATTATAAAAATATAAAAACGTAATAACGTTATGTTGTTGCTAGGAAATCTAGTTACAAATTGCATTTAGATTCGTTTGATTTCGGCCACCAGATAAGAAATTAGTGTGAATTTTAAATGGGTACATTAGAAATTCAATGTTATCGGCAATTTATTTAAAATAGTTCTTCTCAACCATTTGGAGGTACGAGCTCACTAGATCAGGGCCTGTCCGATAGATTGACCTAGATAGAAGCAATTTTCTATGATGCCTATGACAATCCGAAGTCGGCTTTTTGTGGCTCATTTTTGACACAGATGGAAGAAAAGCAAAAATATGTTGCACAGGGTTTTTGGCCAAGTTTTATGAGCGGCCAATTGCCTGACGACAAACCTCTTTGAGAAAGTAATTGTTAGTTTACCAGCACAACCAGGTGGTACTGTCACATGACAAACAGTAATCTAAGCGAACTTTTACGATACTCTCGAGCAATGTTTAGATACGACCATGAATAAGGCGAAAATATACGATCGTTGTTTTTTTTTACTTAACTGTGTAGCAACTTGGCTACATGGAAATTTCACAGTTACACTAGCTAGTGTTTTTTGCTTGGATAACTATCGAAACAGATGACTTTAAATATACTAAAGAGGGTTTAGAGAAACAATTTCAGCTGCCAAAATAATATTGATGAAATGTAATGATTTTTTTTTATTGTTGCTGTAATTGCTTTTCTCACCATTAAACTGTATTAGAGTTCCGAAAACTTTTGCTATCTACAGTGTCATACATATCATAGTAATGAAATCAGTGTTTTGCCAGAAACTTTTTTCGATAGATCGATTGGTAATCTTATATTTATTCTCAATCTCTATCTATAAAGTAGATTCTAAAACTCTTTATTAGCAGAAGTTAATAAAGTTGAGTAAAGCAGAAGCTAAGTCGTTATTAAGCGAAGTAAAAAGGCAATAAAATGAGCTTGATTGATTAATTGCAATTCATCATCATCATTGCAGCCCACATACGTCCCACTGTTGGGCTCGAGCCTCCTCCACAATGGGAGGGAATTTGACCAACTATACCATGCTGGTCAGACATGTTGGTATAGGCTTTCATTTCGAGTTTTCCTTCCCTTGTACAGATCTTATGTGCATATTATATCCCTTAGTCGTCTTTTACGACATCCACGGGCAAGATGAAGTATATTTTTACTCCGTCACCAGACAGAAATTGGTTATTACAATTAGTTAAGGTTAAGTTTAATACTAAATTTTCTATTTGAGATAACAGATTCTTTTTTTGTAGATATAAAACAAATATCTGTTTGAAATAAGTAGATCAAATATAATCGATAAATAACATAGTAAATAACGCAGTCCCATGTGGCGTATGCATTGATTGCTACGCGGTTGATTATTACAAATCTAATAGCGTTCTTGAATAATAATTAATCCTTGGCCCTTGCTCTAGCTTGAAGCTTTTGGTTAACATTTGTAATTATTTAGTTATTTTTTAACTTTAGTTTTTGTAATTGTGTGGTTCACCTTATGATAAGAAGCTATTTTGGTTGTATGGTTTGTCTTATAATAAATATTGATTATTTATATTAATTTATTTAAATCAGTGACAATTTTTTTGTGTTGCTGCCGCTCATGGACCTTTACAAGGCCGTTGCCTACCGCGAAGAAAGCGAAGGGAGTGTGAATGCGTGCATTGAGGCTTGGTGATACCAAGGGCACCACCAAAACCCTCCACACGCAATCACCCTCAGAAAGTTGGGCTTCCGGCTCTCTCGCTCACCGAACGAAGCGCAGTAACAAATTGCTACTACTCAGACGTCGATTTTCTGCGAGACCATGGTACTGCCCCGGACGGACCGGCCCGCGGCTGTAGACAGATAACTGTCGACAGTGTGGTCCTACCACTCCTTTGATGAGTGACTCGTAAAGTATAATCTAATGTACCTATAATTTAGTGAAAGGGTAAACTTTATAAAGCCTGCCGTACTGTATGGAATGCAAAATGGATGAATGAGCTGGATCTAGCGGAGGTAGGATTCTGCGACGGACTTGTGGCGGTGGTGACTGGTGTGAGGAAAATGTATACAATAATGAATTACCGTACTACAGGCAATTTTAAAGTTGCGCTAGTGACGGAAATTTCAAAGAATGAATGCTTGGCGTGGTATGGATATGCGATATGAGATGAACGAAAGTTAAGTTGTGGGGAAAGTTTTAAGTATGACAGAAAAAAAAATGGATTGTTTGAGAGGCCTGTATGGTATGGAAGAAGGGTACATATTGCATTGACTCCCAGTAATTGGTATAAGAACAGGATGATGATGATGATGATGAGTAAATAAAACTATTTTATTTAATAAAAATATTTTACGGATTTTGTCGCGTTTGTATTTGATTTTTGATGGCCCGCTGTTTCGAATACTTTACGGCGTTCATGGTCACGGGTGCATTCTGTTTACAATCTGTAATACTCGCGTTAACATCAGAACACATTATGACGATGATGAATTTAGTAAACTAAACTGTGCATCAAGTACACATGACAATTTTTATTGTTATTCGTGTCAGACTCAAAATGTCTCAATATGCTTTTATGATATGAGATAGGTACGCAATGAAATAATCCTTGAGTCGGGATGACCAACATTAATATTCTCAACTATAATTCCTGTTTTGTTTTGAATATCTCATAGATTTTCTTCAGATTTAAATATAATAATTTTCGTACAGGATGTGTAGACCGCAATGATATAACTTCACAGAAGAGTATCTATAGGCTCTAACTTGGATCATTTCGTACATTTTAGACACGCATCTAATTTCCTCTTATAACAAGAGCGACTTTATTAATTAGTGATTATTAATTTACATCCTCAAATATACATAGGTACATATTTCTTCTTATTTGTGGTAGGACCACACTGTAGACAGTCTTTTGTCTGCAGTCGCGGGCCGGTCCGTCCGGGGCAGTACCACACTCTCGCAGAAGATCGACGTTTGAGTAGTAGCAATTTGCTGCTGCACTTCGTTCGGTGAGCGAGAGAGCCGGGAGCCCAACTTTCTGGGTGTGTTTGTGTGTGGCGGGTTTTGGTGAGGCCTGAAACCTGCGTTGGTCGGGGTATTGAGCGTGAGGGGCTGGCATGGTGTACAGGGAGACCCGATGGGAATGGTCACCGCCGGCCACCTGCCGGTCAGCAGGGGACCCGAACCCAGGATCATCCTCCCTGGGAGGCTGTCCCACCAACCGGCGAAAATCCCGTTGGGTAGTCGTCGTGCCGGTGTGGGAAACCGGAGTGGACCTCGGCGGCTACGCACGGGGGGGCATCGGGGGCCCTTCCGTGCTTCGTGTCAGCTCCTCACAAAACTCACTCCTCGACCATGCACTATGCCCTGCCTTTTTTTTTTTTGGTATCACCGAACTCCGTTATACACATTCACATTCCCTTCCTCCTCTTCTTAAATTAAAAAATCATGGCCAAGAAAGTTAAAAAGAGACGATTTTCCACGGCGGTCCCCTTATCCACATTTGATGTGGATTTTTGCAATATCAGGGGTTTACATAGCAATCTCGACGCCGTCCACCATCACCTCGAGACGGCGCGGCCTGCCTTACTCTTTTTAACGGAGACGCAGATAGGTGCTCCGGATGATATTTCGTACCTAAATTACCCCGGCTACGAGTTGGAGCATACCTTCCGTCGTAAAGCCGGGGTGTGCGTATTCATCCGAGGTGATATCTGCTGTCGTCGCCTTCGGGCCCTCGAACATGGTGACTTGTCAATCCTGTGGCTACGCGTAGACTATGGAGGGCTTACCCGCATCTACGCATGCCTCTACAGGTCCCATGGCAGTGATCCGGGGTCAATTCAATTATTTGAGAACGTCCAATGGGGGATTGACGAAATATTGGAGCAGTGTCCATCAGCGGAGGTGGTGGTTCTTGGAGACTTCAACGCTCATCATAAAGAGTGGCTGGGGTCCCGAACCACTGACCTCCAGGGTCGACATCTCTTCAATATGGTCTCGGCCTATGGTCTCTCACAACTGGTGACACAGCCCACCCGTATCCCAGATATTGAGAGCCATGAGTCTTCTTTACTGGATCTTCTGCTGACTACACACCAGCACGGATATCAGGTAGTGGTTGAAGCCCCTCTTGGGTCTTCTGACCACTGCTTGGTTCGTAGCAGTACCCCTGTTGTAAGGCCTAGTCGTTCTAAGGCGACTGGGACTCGCAGTGTCTGGCAATATAAGTCAGCAGATTGGGATGGACTCTGCGAGTTTTACGCATTCTACCCATGGAAGCAGCTTTGCTTCGCCTCTGGGGACCCTGGCGTCTGTGCGGACTGCGTTACCGAAACGGTTATTACGGGGATGGAATTATTCATCCCCAACACCAAAATACCCGTCGGTGGCCGCAGCCGACCCTGGTTTAACAAAACCTGCAGGACGGCTGCATGCCAGAAACAGTCCGCATATCAAGCCTGGAATAGGGCCAAAAAATGCCAGGACCCGAACGCCAAAGAGGTGAAGCGGAAATTTAACGCCGCTTCTAGATCTAGTAAGAAGGCTATTGCCAGAGCCAAGGCGGAACATGTTGCCAGAATTGGCGAGCGATTGCAAAGCTATCCCGCTGGGAGTCGTGCATTCTGGTCGTTCGCCAAGGCTGCCCAAGACAACTTCTGCCAGCCCAATCTCCCACCACTGCAGAAAGACGATGGTAGTCTGGCCCACAGCGCAAAGGAGAAGGCCGATCTTCTAGGTCAATTCTTTGCCTGTAACTCGACTTTGGATGCCGGAGCTGCCACACCACCTACCATCCCACGGTGTGAAAGCTCACTGCCCAAAATCCGCATCACGCAGCGAGCGGTTAGGTGGGAGCTGCGGCTTTTAGACGTCCATAAGTCGAGTGGACCGGATGGCATCCCTGCAGTGGTACAAAAGACGTGCGCCCCTGAATTGACTCCCATCCTCACGCGCCTATACCGACTTTCCTACGCTACTAATAGGGTTCCGTCTTCGTGGAAGGTAGCCCATGTCCACCCGATCCCTAAAAAGGGAGACCGGTCTGACCCATCGAATTACAGGCCAATTGCGATAACATCCTTGCTCTCCAAGATAATGGAGAAGGTTATAAACCGCCAGCTTCTGCAGTACCTTGAGGATCGCCAGCTTATCAGTGATCGCCAATACGGCTTTCGTCATGGTCGGTCGGCTGGTGATCTTCTTGTGTACCTCATACACCGTTGGGCAGAGGCCTTGGAGGGCAAGGGTGAGGCGCTGGCGTTCAGCCTAGATATCGCAAAGGCGTTCGATAGGGTCTGGCACAGGGCACTTCTATCGAAGCTACCATCTTATGGAATCCCCGAGGGACTCTGTAATTGGATTGCCAGCTTTTTGGATGGTCGGAGTATAAAAGTCGTCGTAGATGGCTCCTGCTCCGATACCATGACCATTAATGCTAGTGTACCACAAGGCTCGGTGCTCTCCCCGACGTTGTTTATCCTGCATATCAATGACATGCTCTCTATCGAGAGTATGCGTTGCTATGCGGATGACAGTACGGGTGATGAGCGGTACACTGAGCAACGGAACATCCCTCGGAGTACTCAGGAAAGAAGGGTTCAACTTGTGTCTGAAGTCGAGTGCTCTCTGGGGCGGGCCTCGGAATGGGGTGAACGGAACCTAGTCCAGTTCAACCCCACAAAGATACAAGTTTGCGCGTTCACTGCAAAGAAGGACCCGTTTGTCATGGCGCCTCAGTTCCAAGGAGTAACTCTCCCAATTTCTGAGAGTATTGGGATTCTCGGCGTCCAACTATCGAGCAAAGTCCAGTTTGGGAGTCATTTGGAGGACAAAGCCAAATTGGCAAGCAAAAAGTTGCGCGTCCTGAACAGAGCCAGGCGGTACTTCACACCGAGACAGCGTCTTGTGCTATACAAAGCACAAGTTCGTCCTCATGTCGAGTACTGCTCACATCTCTGGGCAGATGCGCCCAAATATCAGCTGGACCCACTTGACTCCCTGCAAAGACGGGCTGTTCGAATCGTCGGGGATCCCAATCTTACGGACAGATTGGAGTCGCTGGAGCAGCGGAGAGACTTTGGGTCACTCTGTGTACTCTACCGACTCTTTCACGGGGAGTGCTCCGAGGAATTGTTTGACTTGGTACCACCGTCAACATTCTACCAACGTATCACTCGACATCGCAGCAGGGTTCATCCATTTCACCTGGAAACGTTATGGTCTTCAACTGTACGTTTCCAGCGATCATTTCTCCCACGTACGTGCAAGCTCTGGAATGAACTACCTGCTGCTGTGTTTCCCAAGCGCTATGACATGTCCTTCTTTAAACGAGGTTTAAGAAGAGTATTTCCTTCACGGTAGGCAGCGGCCTGGCTGTGCCCCTGGTATTGCAAAGGTCCATGTGCAACAGTTTCACTTACCATCAGGTATGCTGCTTGCTCGTTTGCCACCGTTGGCTATAAAAAAAAAAATTATTTATGTAGTACATATCTATAAAAGTATACTGCAAAACACTAATGCAACGATTTAGATATGACAGTAATCACCTTAGTTTTATATAAAATCATAAACGTGGGAGTGCCCACTTTGCCAGCGACCGCCCGAGCCGAGGTCCGTACCCCACAGGGGGTGCCCTCGGGATGGGTCGCTTAACTTTAAACGGGTTGAGAGCCCTCAGCGCTCACCCACCAGTCCGGGTAAAGTTGTCACAGCCATCTGAGGCTAACAACTAAGTCACACACAAAAAAAAAAATTAGTTTTATACGCCCCAGTCGAGCCAGAGCTTCCTTCGCAATAGGAGTGAATTGATCTACACCATGTTGGTGAGACGGGTTGGTATAGGGTTTTATTTCGAGTTTGCCCTCGATTCTATGCAAGAGTATGTGTCATATGTATATGCATAATAAATCCCTTAGTAGCCTTTTATGAAACTACGGGCAAGTTGGAGGTGAGTAAATGGTATTCTTACTCCGTTACTACTCGGAAAATTATCACAATTAAAAATACCACATACATTATTACACGACATTGTTAGTTTTGTTATACGGTGTAAGTGCCAAACTAGTTACAAAATGAATTGCGTAGTTTCAATTTAAACTTATTATGCTCCGAACATCTAGAAATTTGGAGATTCATTTATGAATTCTCTAGAGTTCCATAAAATGTTAGCTTCCATAGAAAGGTTCAGTGTCAGGCTTAGCGACTTAGTTAAGCCTCGGCGATATTTAGGCTGAAAACTAGCGCCCCACCCTTGCCTTTCAAGGTCTCTGCCCAACAATGTGTAAGATGAAGAAAGTATTCTTGGGCGATCACTGATAAACTGATGATCTTCAAAGTACTGTGGAAGCTAATGGCTTATTATTTACTATTACTGTAGAGATTAGAACGCTAGTTTTACAATGGAAACAATACTTTAGGTACGAAATAACATCTAAGGCATATATCTCGATCCTCGATAAATAGAGCAGGACCGGCCACGCTATCTCGAGATGTTGGTAGACTTTGTCGATGTTGCCATGTATACCCATGCTATTGCAAAATTCCTAATCAAATGCAATCCACATTTGATGAGGACTTTTGCGACTTAGTGACTCATATGTAATTGAATTGACGTCAATACTAAATTACATATATACAAAAAATAATCACTAATCATGTTATATTCATTTTAACATTGTCATTATGACTTGAAAAGCTGTTCAAAGAAACATTTTTGGTTAATAACTACAGTTATTGCACACCTGAAAGTGACCTTTAAACTTATGTGGGCGGCAATATCGCGTTTCTATTTGTCTTTACATGTTAGCTCTACATGGTTAGTGCTTATTTGATGCTTAATGCCAACGTGTGAAATATCTTTTTTAAAGATTTTTCACGTTCATATTTAATTTTTACTTTCTCGAAGTATCAATCACTTCAGGTTTTATGGTTAAGCAAGGACTAATGGTCACGTCAAAAATCAGAATTCATAGTAATTCTTAACTAGTCCACTTATTTAGTCTATTTGCACGAGAATTCATGGCACTGTAATTAATAATACGCCTAATTCTAAGGTGTTAATTTTATAATGATATCTGATGTTTACGCGAGCACTACACATTGTAAATAAAACTACTTTTACGGATTATATCGCGTTTGTATTTGATTTATGATTGCCCGACGTTTCGAACACTTTGCAGCATTCATGGTCACGGGCGGACTAAGGTGTCTCACGTCCAACAAGTAATCGTTATTACAGACATTTACAATTATCTACCCGATACAGAAAATAGTTATAAATTTATTAAATTTTTACCCACATTTTAGTACAAATTTATTGCCAGTGTACCTCCCACTAATTATGTATAGATCGCACAGCGAATTGTCCTGCATTGGGATCGAAACCAGGGTCATCCCTCAGCAGGAGATTCGGTATTAAAACATTCCGCCATCTGTGCACTCTTTATTTTTAAACATTATTTACTAAAATTTGGTTCTGTTTATTTTACGAGTAAATTCAGCGAAAATACTTAACAAGGTTTTCCGTTGCATATCCAAAGCGCCAGTTTTTCCAGCAGATGTTAACAATAACAATTTACGTTTACTGTTAACTTCCGCCAAATGTGACCCGTGTACATGGCGGGCGACCTTCACATTTATAATCATGTAAATATGACAATTTACGGAAATTAAATTTGTTTATCGCGAAGGTGTTTTCATACAATTTTATTATAACGCACTTTGTAAGGAAATGTATTAAATCGTTGTTTGTTCAGGAAACTGATATTAACTTTGACTTAATCTCTTTTCAGTTATTATTGTTAATTATTTATACCTTATTATAATGGCATAAATGTCAAGTACTCGTCAATAAAAATACGCTATTTTGCACTGTTAAACATGTTGCTTTATGCGGCATTTAAAATAATTACATGGCTGTGTCGATGTAGGTTGTAATCATTAACTAGTATTATACGTACAATGGTTTCCATTGAAATACTGATTGAGTTTTAGTCACGACAACAGTTAACCCCATTCTCTTTACTCTCCTAATCTAGAGGAATATGGTTTTTAAATTATATTCCGTGAAATTTTCTCTGTAGCACCTGAATGTGTTTTAACTTTATTGCCAAGTCCATCACGCAAACTGTTCATTATCGTGTTCGTATAAATAAAAATTTGGCATTCATTTTTTATATTGAAAATATTAAATAAAGTTCTAGCTTCCTTACTATTCTAAAAAATAAACGTTCAACAACCTCTTGGAATGATTTCAAAAGGCATATCTCATGTTGTTAACTAAATTTGTGACAAAGGCTTTTTCTTAGAAATACAGTTCATACAAATATAAATTTACAGTCAATAGACGTTAAATACATAATAATAAAAATAATTTCAGCTCACATTAACGTTACAATGCTCAACCTTGAGAAAGGCGACCATTTGGCTGCTTTGTCACAAGTCGGACTACGCACTCATCCCATTCATAATTTAAATGCGTGTTTCTTCACTAATGTACAGTAAAGAATATTCTTCACTGCTGACGTGTTCGACGCAGCTAATTACATGTTCTCGCCCACTCCTTTGCTTCGTGACTGATTCTTCGACTATTTCCTCCCGACCCTTATCTTCCTCGGCTCCATGATTGGCATTACAATCGTAACTATTATCAACTTCAGCCATTATTAAAGCACGGCTGATTTATTTCACTGTTATATAGTTAGCCGTCTAGATGAATCTTTGTTCTTGAAATCGAGATACATTAATTAAATTCGATTGCAATAAATGGACACTGTCCAAATTGTATTGAATTTTATACGTTTATTGTTTTATCTTGATAGATGGATATTGGTCTATGATTTATATTGCTATAACATTATCCTCTCATCGAAGATGGTGGATGCATCTCTAACAGATTGCGTGCGAAATGCTTGCTTGCCAGAATATGCCTTTATTATGACTGACACTCCTGTTGCCTTGCCACTAACTAACAAAATATCACCGCTTATGTATCTTCACCCCGCTGAGAATGCTCTGCTTCGCTCGGCTGTTTGTAGTCTAATAACAACTATACAAACAACGAAGTTACGAAAGGTATCAAAACAGTAACAAAATGTTGCGAAATTAAACTTGGCGGGTTATCATTATAGGTTTTATAGTGATTAATTGATTATGAATATATATATATATATATATAGAGAATATTATATCGTGAAATTTCAATGTCAGTGTGAAAATTAGCTTTGGCTTATCTGCTCCAAAGTTTCGCTGATTGTTCTAACATTGGTTAAGTATTCATGTTATGTGTGTTTGCGTCGTATAAATAAAAACAGAAGGGAAGGTTGGAGCAGCTAGGTCTGTTTACTAAGGGCGTTGGACGCTAGGGCTCTGGTGACGTGGTCATGTGTCGGCAGCATCAGCGGGCTGGCGTTGGCGCTGGGTGGAAGCAGCGCCGGTAGTCCTGTAACGGCGGCTGACTCGCGGGACCAGACGACAACCTCTTCACGCGCGCCCTCTCCACCACCCTCCGAGAGGCAGCAACACACCAGGTAGATGCGCTCCACGCTCGGAACGTTTGGCTTTACTGGCTGTGGCTGTTTTTTTGTTCAATATGGTTTACTAGTGCGGTCGAGTAAAACTCGGATATGTAATAGTAATGTCGCAATTTAATATCATAATCAACTATTACTCCACCGATGCTAGTGCTCCACTTGTAAAAGGTGTTGGTTACATTTTTTTTTTTTTTATATTGTTATGTGTATCATGGTCATTGCAAAATTTTAATGTGCTATTAGAACGCCATACAACGTTCCTAGTATGTGTGCATGCTTACCTGCCTGAGTGTTCATTTTGTTTTGGTGGTAGAAGGTTTATTTTCTGTTAAATGTTTCATGGTTATCTGTATATTTGAAAATTCTGTATATCTTTCTTTCAGTTGTACGCCTTTTAAGTTTGGTCAATCTATTTATTTTCCTTCAAACGGCGTATAATATAATACAAACATGTCTTAAAATATAAAAATTTATAAATAACTAGCAACCCGCCCTCGCTTCGCTTCGGTTTCAGTCGCTTAAACCCGCGTAGTTCCCGTTCCTGTGGGAATACCGGGATAAAATATAGCCTATGTTACTCCCTGATATTATAGCTTTCCATTGGTGAAAGAATTTTTGAAATCGGTTCGGTGCTTTAAGCGTGAAAGCGTTACAAACAAACAAACATCCTTATTTTCGCATTTATAATATTAGTATGGATTCAAGAAGGAAATTAATGTTCGTTCTAAACAGTGCAATGTCAAAGTCAATGTATATTTTATACGTTTTCCTGTGACGGGATGACGTCAGGATTAAATAAAACAAAAGTTCTTGTTATTGCCATCATTTATACATTATGCGCGATCATTTAAATAAAATCAACTTGTGTGATACGAACATATGATTAATGAGCGGAAACTAAATTGACCAACGTGATGTATTTCTAAGTAGCGTTTACAAATAATGCTTACAATTGTTTGGGGACGGTGATGGGCCAAGATTATAATGTTTCACTATATCTACCGTACTGTTGGGTGCTGTAAAAGATGATTAAGGGACATAGAGATCCTGATAATTGCCAAAGAAGCAAGACCCGAAACGTATCCCTCTACCCTGCTTTTACCAGTGCTAGACGTAAATAGAAAAATGAAATCTAAAATTATTTCGTTTTATATTCAATAATTTAAGAGTAAATAAAGTATCTTAATTTTATACGGCATTAATATATTTTGTACATCCAGACTCAGAACAGCAATTATTTCACACAAAGAACCGTCTTGCGTGGAATTCAAATTCATAACAATCTGGATAATAGAATTTACACACTTAGACACACTTAAAAATCTTAATTGAGATTCATTACCGCTTGCATCTAGATCTTTAGTTCAGATTTTTACCAGAACGGATGGCCGTTAAAAATTTACTTGTAATCAATTCGTCATCAACGACTTGTTAATTTACAAATAACGAAAATATAACATGGATGTACTTATAGTAGCTGTGATAGCAACTTCGCTTGCGGGGATTAGGTATTTATTGTTTTTATATTATTTGAACACCCACATCGTCCCGTGACATTAATAATGTCAACATTAATAACAGACACAATATATCAATCATTGTTATCTCAGTAGTTGCTATGCAACGTCGACTGCGCAGAACGCTTGATGCGCGATGTTCCATTGTTATAGAATTTAGACCGATTTGTTAATATTCATAGGTACTTATCATCTCGGCTTATATACGGCCCACTACTGGCCTCGAGCTTCCTCCGTAATAAGAGGGCAATTGACCTCACTATACCATGCTAGTCAGACAGATTGGTATAGGGTTCCTTCTCCTGCATAGATGTCACATGCTTACTATACCAAGGGGTATATAATAGTCATCTTTTACGACATCCACGGGTAAGGCAGAGAGTGGTAAATTGTATTCTTATTTCGTCACCATACGGAATTTCATAGGCACTGCTTCCTTCCTATTTATCATAGCGCTGTGTTATACCGTAAAACCTTTGTCGAAATAATAAAATATTTTTCCTAAATCAAGTTTTTGTTATCTTAGATTATTCAAACTTCAGTTTTATCATATTACACACATATATTCAGAAACTGAGGGGAAACATTAACTATTTCTTGAACATGATCTCATCGGCTGCAAATACTATAAAAATATTGATTTGTATATCATCATCATCATCATCTTGCTCTTATCCCAATTACTTACTTGGGGTCGACGCAATATGTCATCTGTTTTGATCTGTTTTTTGTATATACAATTTATATTTAGTACTTGATCCAGGAAAACAGTTGTTTAGAAGAATAAGTATAATAAGCTATGCATATGGTATGAGTAGTATCATCTGGTTGAATTTACAATATTTAAGGGAATTTATATTGTAAAAAAATGGTACATGTGATGATGTATATTATCAAAGGATGGTTTTATAAATCAACTGGCTAGGAAAAAATAAGTATATGCAATTAAAAGAGAAAAATGTTGACCTCTACAGATTAACAAGAAAAGTTTTTTACTAAAAAAAGGAAAACCTATTTTGACCAAAATAAGAATTTTATTAATCCATCTATATACCATGAAATTATGCCTGAATATACGTATCACAAGGCAGTGATGTGTGGTAGTGGATATGAATACTACCAACCTTTACATTAGAGCTCGCGGGTGTCCGAAAAAGATGACTAATAATAGCTTTACATTGACCTGGGCCAACTCTATCGGATGTCGTCTGGTCAACAATTACATTCCCAAGGAGAGCTGACCTCGGGCAATAACTTTGCAATATTGTACATATTGGAAAAGGGCGATTTGTGCATCTTCTCCTTTTATGAAACAGGTTCAAAGAATCGAATAATATGAGATACAAATTAAGGCACTAATTGCCATAATCGTCCAATTGAGCATACATGATTCTTTTGATATTTGATCAATTACTTTGTCCCGCGTAAGACGGCTTAAGTTTGCAATGTGTTGTTACTTGCTCGTAGAAATCGTAAAAACTGGCTAAAGGAGCACCACAGAAATAGGAAGCGGCGCTGTCATAAGAAACTTATAAAACAAACTGATCACCCAGCCAAGCGTAGCAATTACGTTGCTCTCTTCTTGTGAATACTCTTGTCGTATACTGGACGTCAGCTTATATATTCAGTATCGACGGTTGGTTGATCGTTATATATAATGTTTTTCACTGTTGCTGCTGAATTTGATAAAGTCATAATTCAGTTCAAATTGAAATATCGTTTATCAAAATTGAATTAATATAGCATTCACTGCTACACACACACACACACGCTACATACGACAAGTTTAACAATTTTGAGTTGGCATGTTTGCTTTTGACTTTTGCGAGGTTAAAATAACAATAATTACTTGATCATAAAAGACATACAATAATTTCGAATCCTTCGTGTTATTATTTTTTAACGGCGCGACGTTGAATAATTACAATAAATACCCATGCCACAGCATCCATCGTACAAACAATATGTGCTGATCATCTTGTAATTTAACTTCATAATTCTCTGCTTCGGCCGAGGCTTACGTCATGTACCCAAAATAGTGCCGGCTTTCAGTGTGTAGTTATTGTAGATTTTTTGCCGTCAGGTTATTGACTTCAATATTTAGATGTCACGGCAAGGGTACCAGAGACGCACCGTCTACTGTTACACCGAAACGAAACTTCGTACAAATTATACAAACAGAATTCGCTCGTACGGTGTCGTAAAACTTTTTATTGCTTTTCTTGTACTTGTATTAATTACAGTAGTCGTAACTATTGTTGTTGAGTTAATTTATTGTTTTAACTTCGTATTGAGCTTCATTTTATTTGCCGTTAATTCGTTTAATTTCAAGATTGATTATGGATATTTGGTTGAGATGCTATCTACAATCACAATTAAATAATATCTATACTATCTAAAATGATAATATAATAAAACCTAAGAAATTGTTTGTATGAGCGGGATGATCTCGGGTATTAGGGGGTGGATTTGATATTATTTTTTCCTAGACAGCCTATTTATCTAAACGAAAATATACTTCTGCAATAAATAAAAACCACGCTGTCATCATAAATGACAGTAACTGGGTAAAATAGTAATAACGCGATATGTTCAAGGTTGCTGGATAAACATTGTTGTCACAACAACCCTTGTAATAACGGGTTTACATTATCAGATATATTATATATTGTTTATTTTCTCTCTTCTCTCTAGTTCATTCAAAACCATCGAAGAAGATGGATGGACATGATTTCAAAACAATTGACATTAATTTTAGATAAAGATGTGGCTGCTCAATATATCAAATACTTCACAGAGAGGGATTTATAATTTTCTGAAATAAAGCTGTTGCCTCTTCACCTGTCATTTCCTCACACGATTTTTACGACTCCCGTGGGAAAGTAAGGGTTGATGACACACGTGGGTGTTGTATTCTTGACTCGTCATCACACAAGTAAAATAATAATTGCCGGATAATGACAGTCACGAATTCCATGTTGGTATCGTAATTGCCGATTAACAACCCGAGTTTGCATATATGAGGAAGAAAACTGCTTCTGTAATAGAATTATCGATGATTTCAACCATCACATTTTCACAAAATATGATGGTGGCTAATCTGTGTCGTAAAGGAGTAAAAATACGGGTCACCGCCGCTTATCTTACCCGTTGATATATACGCACATATGCAAGAGAAGGAAAACTCGGAATAAAACCCTATGTCAACACGTCTAACCAGTTTTGTATACTAGGTCAGCTTCTCTCCTATTGTAAAGGAGACTTGACCCCAGCAATATAAATGAGCTGAGACGATGATGATTTTAATAGAATGTGTTCAGAATGAGTAACATTACACGGCAAAATGTATGAAATTCCCTACTGTAATTCTATTCTTGCGTCGCCGCTACCCAGTCTAGCGTTAGTTACAGACATGTAAATATATAGTATAATATTTTTTCAATATTTTAAAAAAAGCGTAAAAGAGTACCTAATACAACTCCATCTAATAACGTGTGGTCGAATTATTGCGGTCCCAAAAAAGTTACCCGTCAGACAGGCGATTGGTCTTTAAACTTACCCAAAACTCTAAGCAACACGTTATAATGTTCTTCCAACTGTGACAATGAAGACACATTACGGCCTTTCAATATAAATTCGGATAAGAAACGGATTATTAATCGGATTAATTTAGTTTATAAATGGATTAGATTTTGCAACATGTCTACATATTTTATCGACGAGAAGTAACAGTTACAATAATTTTATCACAATTTTATATAATATCACAATTTATTTATAAATACATAAAAAGTAGATAATTTCTTATATTCAAAGTTTAGCATTGTGCTTAATTATAAATTATGCATATGCTTAAACATGAGACGTGGTATATTATGTATACCTATAACGTTTTTTCACAACATGCGGATGCATTTTAGTTTTTTTAATTAAATTGAATTTTAAAGTAAATAGAATGTTGATTGTTGTAATTGAATATTTTTATTGCTTTGCATGTTATGAGCGTTCTGTGTGACGAGGGAATAAAAATACAGTATCATCTTTCTTGCTCGTGATTAGTCCTTAAAGACTAAGAAATGTAAGCAAATATCTCTGTAAGAGAGGATAACTCGAAATAAATTCCTATACCAACCTATCTGACCAGCGCGCGTAGTATAGTAGGTTAACTTTCCTACCAGTGTTGAGCAAGTTGGCACCCGATACTGGAACGTATATGAGTTGTGGTTATTATAGCAATGAGGGACCTCAAGAGTTTTATTTAAAAAATTACCTACGCCTAAAAAATCCATTTGTCGTCAGGTGATTTACAAATACAAATTACTCCCGAACTGGACTAATCATTTGTGTATTCCAGAAAAAATAGACCAATGTGGGAATCAAACGACAATTATCATGATCAAATACTACGCTGGGACACGTTGTGATCAAATAATAGTCTGCCCAAAACAGTTAAAGCACACTAAATTTGAATTTACCTAGTGTCATTAAGAAGCTACATATATGTATATTACCAGAATTACGACCGTATTCAAATTATTGCTCAGAAAATACATCATTCGGAATTGTAATATTCATTGATATACTCATTCTATTGAAAGTGTAGTGTTTTAATATGTTAAACGTTTTATAACATCATATTCCTATATCCTATATACTTACATCTCAATTATATCTTTATTCCCAAAATAATTTCTAACTTTCATTAAAATCTAGTAATTCCTTTAGTGAATTTTCAAGTTGAATTTCACGGATCTCACAAAAAACACAATTCGTGTAAAAATACAGTCGCAAAGTTAATTAGATGTGGAGTTAAATTAGACAATTGTTCTAAACGCTTTTTGTTAAGCTTAATGACCGCATATAACACGCTGGCAGTGGAATAATATCTCCTTTGTCGTGTATGGCTCACGCTTGAAACGATTGATGAAGCACAGGCTTGCGGATCAAACACATTTCTTCTCGCGAAACAAAATATTATAACAATCAAAATGTGTTGTGGCAGTCAAATTAGCCCAGTTAGTATTTTTATCTGAAACAAAGAACAAACACAATTTGGAATGCTTAATTTAAACTGTAGGTAATAATTCATTAAGCAAGATAATAAAACAGTGTCATAAAAATTCGGCATACTTGCTATATGAAAGCAATGCAATTTTTTTATTAATGAACATATGCAATAATAATAGAATTTGATTAAAAATCTAAGTTTTATTATTATATTTTAAGTATTACTAATTGCACAAAACACACCCTAATTACCGTTGGATTCGTAAAAAACAGTAGAGGGATAACTTCGGCAACTGCACTCTTCTGGAAAACTTATAACATCAACTGCAGAGATCAAACCGTTCGACAATCGTAGCGGTTATGGTCCTTTATCCCTTGAGAATGACTTAAGTGCAGCAGAGGACAGATCGATGTATGGATGGTGGTAATTCAACGTCTATAAAAAATTTAGAATACATTCTCTCTCACTCGCTCGCTCATATAATAATAATAATGTTTTTATTAAACAATTCTCTCGTTGGTAAATTTTTCGTTCTAGATGGCCCTTTTATTTGGCGATGAGGGGTTCAATAGGTTATATGCTGCCCTTCCGTCGTACCAAATTATCTATCTCTCTAGTAAACAAGTATCTCTCTCAATCCTTTATATTCATATCGCGTAATATGTTTTACAAATTATTAGAAAATACCGTACTACAATAGAATGCGGGCATTATTTGCAAGTATTTCTATTACATACTAGCATTCATATGTAATTAATATAACAACGGCTCGATATGAGAAGAAAATGCAGAAAAAACAATAGCAATGCCGTGCACACATGTTTGATACACGTGCTCAGTGATCCGCATATCAATTAGTATTGCGTCATGGAGTATAATACTACCGTGAGGTTATGCACAATAGCTTACAATGAATGAAGTTAGACAGTATCTAGACATACCTACAGGTAGCACGATGTGCAATATAACTCGTTACTTTTACCATGAAACTCTCCGAATTCTTTTATAAATATGGCTCGTTACACGTTCGTTTATTATATAAAGAGTTCCTCGAGTAATTCATCATTCAAGCAGTCATTAGTCACCATCATCTGCGCTCATATATACCTCATTGCTGAGCTCGAACCTCCTCCACAATAAGGAGGATGTTAACCTACTATAACACACTGGTCAGACACGTTACTGTAATGTGTTATTTCGCGTATTCCTTCGCTTGTATATTAGTCCATTGAAATGTTACATTTTTTAGGCCTTACCTTGCGTTTTTTAGAGGACGCAATTTTATTTTTTAGATGTGTAGGGGGGGTCAGTGTAAAGCTAAAACCAAGTTTGTGGGGTCGCCACCCTTGTACCACGGCCGCCATCTTGAAAATAGGGGTTGAAATGGTTTTTACGATATATCTCTTAAACTATTAATCTGATAAAAAAAATTGTTAACATTTTTTGTTGAAAATTAAATTCTCTACAACTTTGCTTCAGTAACTTTTTGTCGTAGAACTATAAATAAAAAAGTTATAAGCGCAAATGTTCAGAAATTAGAAAAAAAGATTATATTGTTCGATATAACTTTTTTTTATCATTTTACGAAAAAATGATATCAGACCATTGTTGTAGATTGTTTTTTAAGGAACAACTTTTATAGGTAACATTTTTTCATTAAGTCAATAGCTAAGGTTTTACAGCGCTCCGAAGTGAGTACTATTTTTCAGTACTCTTAACTATTAATACTACTTGTGTACTAATAATCATCAGTTTTTGTATTATTTTTGTTATTATAATTTTTTTAATTATTATTTTGCAATATTATTAATAATTAATTATTGACTCTTCCCCACCACCCACGAGGTAGAGCTTTGCAAATTCAAAGGAAACTGTGGAGCGATATGTGGATGTCGAAAAGCAGACCTGAAATGTTCTGCAGTGTGCTTCCATTGTTCTAGAGAGACTTGCAGCAACGTAATGGAGCTGTCAGAATTAATAAATGAAAATGACTTTGATGATGAACCCCCGACATTAACACCTGAAGGGGTGTTCTCCAGTTCTCCCACCGATATTTAATTCAAAAAGCCGATCAGATGCTGGGCCACAGCTTGGTCCATCGAAAAGACTGAGGACGGAGTAGTTCAAATTACAAAATCACCGTGGATTATGCCTCTTGGGGATACCACGTAAAAGAAAACGCGCCTCCAGTACTCACTTCGGAGCGCTGTAAAACCTTAGGACTTAATGAAAAAATGTTGCTTACAAAAGTTGTTCCTTAAAAACGATCTACAAAAATGGTATGATATCATTTTTTCGTAGAATGATAAATAAAAAGATATATCGAAAAATATAAATTTATTTCTCGAATTTCTGAACATTTTCGCTTATAACTTTTTTATTTATAGTTCTACGACAAAAAGTTACTGAAGCAAAGTTGTAGAGAATTTAATTTGCAACAAATAATGTTAACAATTTTTTTTTATCAGATAAATAGTTTAGGAGATATATTGTAAAAACCATTTCAACACCTATTTTCAAGATGGCGGCCATGGGACAAGGGTGGCGATCCCACAAACTTGGTTTTAGCTTTACACTGACCCCCCCTACACATCAAAAAAATAAAATTGCGTCCTCTAAAAAACGCAACCCCAAATGTAACTTTTCAATGGACTATATATGTATAATTGTATATGCATGCTAGCCTTTAATCGTCCACGTCACCCACGGGCAAGTAAAGTGATGAATGATATTCTTACTCCGTCGGCCTACAGAAGATTTTTGGATATTGAACATAGTCATAACTCGTCATAACTTCATGCTTGCACTTATTGGTGCATCATTATCGCAGTTATTCGTACATGCCAAACGGAATTGCGGAATACCGTTGACCAAAAACTGTTAACAAATATGTCTGTGTGAAGAACACTGTTCAATTTTTAATAATAATGTAAATCTATACCAATAAATAAAATTGGAGTGTCTGTTTGTAATGTCAAAATAATAGGCTTTTTTCATGCCTAAAATAGCGATTAAAAATTTTTTGTCTGTCTGTCTGTTTGTTCCGGGTAATCTTCAAAACGGCTGGCCCGATTTCAAAAATTCTTTCACCAATGGAAAGCTATAATATTAGGGCGTAAACTAGGCTATATTTTATCCCGTTATTCCCACGGGAACGGGAACTACGCGGGTAAAACGACTATAACCGAAGCGAAGCGAGGGCGGGTTGCTAGTTTATACATATATTTCTTAGTTTATCAACTCTTGTACATAGGTCCCCAGACAAAGGTACAAAATGATCACCGTATTTGATGTTATAAGTTTCCAAAGAGAGTACTGCTGTTCACTCTCTTAGTTCTTTATTAGCCAGTTATTACGCCCGCGGGCAGGTACGACTAAACATTGTGGTCTTAATCCCGTCAACATACGGTGAGATATATTAATAAATAAAATCAAACATTCATTTTATTAAATTTCGTTAAACTAAATTTTCCATAATCGTGAAACTCCATTTAGCAATTATGTAGATAGTCATCATTAAATTATAACCTTATACCTTGTACTTATTTTTTTTCTATTTCAAATAATTGCCAGGCCATAAATACTGTTCTAATTTCCACGTGATTTTTATAATTTGTTGTGTTGGTACCACCCGAAGAGGTACTATTATGTGCCCCGTTATATTCTACCCAGTAACAACTAGTGAATAGAGAGAGTTCGATGGCCGACGAAAGTAGTGACCTCATGGATTCGCTATTCGCAATTCATCCTATCGAACACGCTGTCTCTCAAACCATAATAATTGTCCGATCTATGACCGTATTTGCCTTCTAGTAAATCTGTTTATAACTTAGATAATAGACAATTTTGGAAACAATATTGTTACTTTAATTGACATCACATAACTTTAGAATGAGAGAAGGAAACTCTGTATAAAACCCTACACTAATCCATCTGACTAGCGTAGTATAAATAGCTTAGGGTTAAGAGAATCTGTACTCGTGAGTACGAAGGACATTTTAGTCAGGTCGCGTGCGCATCAGATCCAGGTAAATTTTCGAATTGTTCGTGAAGTTAATAGGTTTACGCTCCTAAATTCCAATATTCGTCATCATCATCACAGCTCCGCAGATATTCGTCCCACTGCTGGGCTCGAGCCTCCTCTACAATAGGAGGAAAACTGACTTAATATAAACGCTGGTCAAACGCGGTAGTATGGGGTATTATTTCAAGATTTCTTTTTTTGTATAGATAAATATAATCCCTTAGTCTTCTTTTACGTCACCCACGGGTAAGAAAGGGGAATGGTGAATGGTACTTTTACTCCATCATCATTAAAAAAATATGCAAATAGCTACATATTATATTCGTCACGGTGGCTAAGTTTCAGCTTCAATGAAGCTAGTCTAACAAACATATTTTACACAATATTAAACTCTTGTTGGCTTATATTCTAATCTTGTTTTATGACAAAAGTCTTAGCGACAACGCATTAAGTTAGCGTCGTCTCATATGGCATTGAAAACTATCCCGAGTGGTTGTAACCGCAGCCAAGGGATACGCCGGCTCACCCAGCCGTACAAGGTCTCAATATAGCGTCATTCCTAACAATAGTATTACGCACGCGGCATCGCATCTTTCAGTTCAACCACAGGGTCTTCTTTTTCGCTTCTTTCAACTTTACATAGTAACTCTATATTACTTTAGCAATGATAGCATTTTGTTGCAAGATAAACCATCTATCTGTGTGGTGACCGATTGAAAATACAAAGGTCCTTCCCTCTTCCAAAGCTATCGTTAAAGTCGGTTATTAAAATGGCCTAGTGATATAATACATCAATGTGATTTATATAGATTTATCTTTTCATCTTCTCCGGACGAAGTATGAATAGGGTTCGTCATAACTTCCTGCTCGTAATAGACAACTAAGGGATCTTAGAAGATAATATTGCAAGACAAGTAAATCACGGCATAAAACTTTATAACAATTCGTCTAACCCGCGTGGCTTTACACGTTCCGCTATTGACTTATTATAAACTAGCAACCCGCCTTCGCTTCGCTTCGGTTTTAGTCGTTTTACCCGCGTAGTTCCCGTTCCCGTGGGAATACCGGGATAAAATATAGCCTAGTTTACTCCCTGATATTATAGCTTTCCATTCGTGAAAGAATTTTTGAAATCGGTCCTGCCGTTTTGAAGATTACCTGGAACAAACAGACAGACAGACAAAAAATTTTAAATCGCTGTTTTAGGCATAGGTGTCGTGCAAATAAGCGTGTGAGCATGAAAAAAGCCTATTATTTTGACATTACAAACAGACTCTCCAATTTTATTTATTGGTATAGATAAGTTAATAGCGGCACGTGTAAAGCAGACTAAGAAGATTATTATTATCTAAAGTGGGAAACACTTGTGTTGTGGTAACAACCCTTACATTGTTCGTAGGTGTCGTAAAAGAGGACTAAGAGCTTTACATGAGCCTGTGCTAACTCCACCCGATGCCTGGTTATTACAAAGGAGGGTTGAGGTCAGACAGGTGACCGGTTATAATACTATTGCCGATATGTACGATGCAAGAGAAGTATATATTGAGTCGATCGTCGTAATTGTGATAAGAAAAGGATGATGATGATAATGGTAAAGACCGAAACATTTTTACTTGTGATCAAAGTTCAAAAATTTTGGCCACATTCACTTCGTATAAAGCAGTGACATCACTGTTTGCTAGTTATTGCCGTCAGACACGAATTATGTGGCTCACATGTTATACAACTGATTTAAGGCAATAGATTAGCTTGTCACTTGTCTATTGTGCTGACACTTTCTAGTCGGAGTTCGTAGTTTAAAAATAATTTTATATGTTACACAGTTGCGAACAAGAACAATAATGGTATTTTTATTCATCGAATCTACCAATACCTATATATACATATGTATATATATTTTTATGCCTTTCTATTCATGAAATATAAGGCGAAAGCTTCGCTTAAGTCAGTAAGTCTGCCAAGCATCACAGAATTTGTATTGCCTGTTGATATGTTCTGGATAGGAAAATCACAACATTTTCTTTCAAAGTTGGATTTAGTGATCTTACAATCTACCTCTATAATGCTGTAGGGTGAGTGATACCGACATATTAATTGTAAGTATGAAGTAGAACGACGTTGGTGACACCTTCCCGTTACTAAAGACACCTAAATTTGATGTAACACCTAAGGCGATTTAAACAACAATATTACATTTTGGTAGACACATAACATTAACCAAACATGATGATGAACTTAAGTGTTATTTGAAGTTGAGTTGTCATTAAGTGAAAAGGAGCGTAATTATATTAACGTAACACTCGGGTTATTATTACTATGATTACTTAAGTCTTTCATAAATGCTAAAGGGGTAAATCAAATTTTAATTAGGAATTCAGTCACGGAATTGAATCACTATTAAACTCGGTTACTGTTTAAATTTATAGAGCCCTAGATTGACCTGGACCAACTTCATCTGGTACCATTTGGGTTAACGATTACATTCCCTAGGAGGGTTGACGTCAGACAGGCGGCCGGTCATTAAAGTCATTGCCGAAACTTTTTGCAATATGTCAAAACAGATGACATATTGCGTCGACCCCAAGTAATTGGGATAAGAGCAAGATGATGATGACTGTTTAAATTTATAGAAAATTAAAGAATTTCGTATAGATTTGCTTATCATGCCCAGTTTTTACAGCTGACCTCAAAATGGTATTAATAAAACCAGATTTGAATCTTGGCTGTCGAATTCGTGATTAAATAACCTTCTTGACCCATATTATCATCCGGCCATTTCTGGTTTTCTAGGCAATCGTCCCTAGTGTAATGTAAAACTGTATAATGCATAAAGTTAAAACTGTATAGTGCATAAAGTTTTTCATATAGAGAATATAATGTACAAAATTCGATTCGTCTTTCATTCATATCGTAAATTCTGTAGTAATTAGCACTTGTAATTTTTATTGCAAAAAGTATTATATTTATTGAAATGTAAATCCTTTTGGAAACCAGTAATGAATATATATCACAGTTTCTTACGACGCACGTTTTTTTTAAACTGAGAATATACTCATCAGCCCTTTAAATCGACAATTATGGAGTATAGGCTTCCTGAAAAGAACATAGCATCAAGTTTCAAGTTCAGTTCAAAAGCAAGTTAATAAGCCAGACGAACTGACTGCGTGTGGATCTTCTCAGTGGTGATATAATTGACTTCGATAATGACAACGTAACTGACGTAATATACGAATATCGCTATATTGCAAATGTAATAAACAAAATACGTAATATGTATCAGACGAGCATTTTTCGTATCAAATATTTATACTAGACTGGGCTATGACTATTTTAAAGTCGAATAACTTTGAGAGGAGTGAATTTGATAAAAAAATGTTAAGAGACCTTTTTTGTAGAGCATGAAATTTTACTTAAGAATAATTATTTGCTATATTAAAAATACTGATATTTATAGTGGTTAAAAAAATCCAAATTAAAAAATTAAAAAAATATATCAATGTTTAAGGCTTGATTACAAGGGAACGGCTCGTCCAACGTTAATTTATTAAGAGAGCTTTTTTGTAGGGAATTTAATTTCCGTCAAAGATATGAAATGGAAAAGTTTTTAAAATTCATGATGTCCGAATTTTGTGTGAAAAATTCAGTAGCTGTTCAAAAATCGATAATCATAATGATGCACCTCTTAATATTAATGGCTCAAGTTTTCAGAATAATTTTCTTTTGTCATCATGAACAATATTTTCACAGTACCGTTAATAAAAAAAGTTTGGCCCAGTCTAATTTATACCAAATGTTTTTATTGCAGCAAACTAACCTTCATCATCTAGACACGCGGCAGCGTGTTAAGTCAAGTTCAAGCAAAGAAACTGGCTAGCCAGCGTCGAGTGTAATATTACACGAACCACTTGGTGCCACTTTTGAACCTTCTATAACTCAAAACCTCTTTAACATACACACATAAAACTACGTGTGTTTAATTATATCCATAATCTAGAAGCCCAAATTTCATGAAGCTAGCTCAAACGGTTATAAAGATATGAAGGTCAAAAAGTCGTAAATTTTAGCACTGACTGACTGACTAACATATAGTACCTAAATCTAACCTACTTCCAGATGACCTAGAAGGATGAAATTTGGAATCCAGCTCGGTAATTGTGTGTAAGCGCAGGAAAAATCTAAATATAGAAAAGTTAAGAAATAGGGAGGGTCCCCATACCTTTTTTTTTATTGTAGCTTTGGAACCGTTACAACAGTTCAGTTGTCAATACGCCCAATTTATCTTCAGCTACTATGATTACGAGATTACGGAAAATGTTTTATGGTTATTACTATGTACATATTATGGCTTTTGGGTCCTAGGTTAATAGATCAATGAATGTATTTAAGTACAATGAGGACTGATTGAAATGAGTCCATCTTAGATACCATTACACGCGAAATGGGAGCGTGACTTTGTTGGCGGTGCCAAAGACTCGCGTCTTATTGCCAAGTATTCACCGCACTATTTGCCTTACATCTGAACGTTGCATGTGACCCTATATAGAAATACCTATTAAATATTTTGTTCGTAATTTATTTATATTGTGACGAAGGTTCGTTTTTTTGTTGAAAGAGCTTAATAATCGATTAGATGACATAAGCAAATAACATAAAAAAATATTAAGAAATAAGACTAATATGCTGGGCATATTAGTCTTATTTCTTAATATCTTTTTTATGGGCTACGGTCGGTGCACTTCTCGCACCACTCCGTCCGGGGGCGACAGAGGGGCGTAAGCACGTACACCCGTGACACCACGTCGCCTTATCTGCTGGGGGCTGTAGTCAACAATGGGCTGGTGCTAAGAAGGGGAAAATTTAAATTTAGTCAATAATTATTTTGTCAATTTTATTCAATACGTCAAAGCATTTAAAATAAAGTAAGAGCATAAAATAATATACCTATAATTATGTGTGATACTCTTAGCGCATTGACGCTTTTAAACGTTTATGTTAACTAAACTGAACTAGTCAACCACAACGCTGTGTTGGTCTAATTTCCACGTGACCATTATAATTAACTAGCTATGACAGCAGATTCAGTTGTATGTATTTCCATCCATCAGCCAATAGACGTCCACTGCTGGACATAGGCCTCCCCACGAGAATGCCACTCGAAACGGTCCTGCGCCACTTGCATCCAACGGTTCCCTGCTACTTTGAGAATGTCGCCAGTCCATCTGGTGGGGGGTCGTCCTACGCTGCGCCGTCCAATTCGTGGTCCACATTCAAGAACCTTTCTTCCCCAACGGTTGTCAGTTCGACGAGCGATGTGGCCTGACCATTGCCATTTCAACGTGCTAATTCTGCGGACTATGTCGGTTACACCCGTTCTTCTACGGATTTCCGTGTTCCAAATTTTATCACGTAGAAAAATACCGAGCATAGCCCTCTCCATAGCACGCTGAGCGACTTTGAGCTTTTTTATGAGGCCGACATTTAGAGACCACGTTTCAGTGTCGTAAGTCATCGCTGGTAACACACACTGGTTATAAACCTTTGTTTTCAGACACTGCGGAATATTGGACGAGAAGATCCTCTTAAGTTTCCCGAACGCTGCCCAGCCGAGTTGGATTCGTCGGCTGACCTCTTTCTCGAAATTGGATCTACCTAACTGGACTGCTTGTCCTAGGTAAACATAATGATCCACAACTTCGAGAATCGCATTCCTAACTAGCACCGGTACAGGAATGACATGGGCATTAGACATGACTTTCGTCTTGTCCATGTTCATTTGTAGACCCACTAGTTGAGATACCCTGCTGAGGTCATTGAGCATAGTGCCAAGGTCCTCCATGGATTCTGCCATGACTGTATGTATTTAGGAGCTAGGTATTTAATGTTATTATTTCCTTTGAACACCCTCGTCTAGTGGCATTAATAATAATACCGACCTTTATAACATCCACAATACCTCAATCGTCATTTTCATTATGTCAACAGTGACCATGCAAGGTCAATTTCATAGAAAACTTGATGCGCGATATCCCATTCAAATCTTTCTCGATAAATAGGCTATCTTATTTATTAAAATCACTCTTGAGCTTTATAATACTGTACGGATTATATATTTCAACAATAATTACCACACTAGAATATAGGTATTCTACACTACACACACTACACCTTCCAACAACTTGTTTCATATATAATATTCATAACGAAACTCTACTTCTTTATATATTTTAAAATAATAAAACACATGCTTAGATCAATCAGATTAGACGGTAGAGACGCATTTTGCAATGAAGAATTATAAAATCTGTAGCCGAATTTAATAATATTTCGTGTCTTTGCTAATGTTCATACGAAAAAGAATTAATTAGCACATATTGCTATGATTAATATTTACCTAATGTAACTTTCATATCATTGAAATTTCACGAAGCAGGCATCATCTTGATGACGCATTTGCAATATAAATATTTGCAAACTTCTTAAAACTAAATGTTATTCTTTCAGCTGTGAAATGTTGGTTTAATTTAATATCCATTTAAGATAGCAAGGATGACTTGTGCTCTTATTTGTGTAAAAATGTTTTGTCTGTAAACTTTTATCAGCTATTAAAATGATACCTGAGATTGGTACCTACATTAACTTGTTTTTACGAGTTTATTAACTTATCTCTCGTAGGTCGTGCCAGCAAAGAAAAACAAACAACGGAGACTTATTTTATATATCTTATCTAGAGCATAACAACACATTTTACTACAGTTCATATCAGCATATAATGCCTAATTTGCGCAAAAACGTATAATGATTATTATTTATTTGTATTTAGGCGTAATAATGACGTTAACATTCTCGATCTGTCGTTGCTTAAATTTGTCGAAGTAAACAACTTCAACGTATTCGATGGCTGTCTCCGAGAATCTGATTCCAATCGTATCTTTTTGAATACGCCCGGAATCCGGCTGGAGTTTGCTCTAAGATTTATATTGAGTTGATATATAACAACAATAATAAATTACTATTGATTCTAATGCGCAAACAGAATGTTACCAATTTTGGAGATAGCTTTAATATCATCATCATCATCTCAACTCATATATGTCCCACCGTTGGGATCAGGCCTCCTCTATAATGGGAGGGGAATTGACCTACTATTCGTCGCTGGTCAGACGAGTTGGAATAGGGTTTTTTTCGAGTTTTCCTTCTCTTGCACAGTTGTTATATGCTTATCATATCCCTAAGTCGTCTTTTACGACACCCACAGGCAAGAAAGAGGTTGGTGAATTGTATTCTTACTCCATCATCACGCTGCAATTCATCTATACCTTTTTTAAAAATGGAATGAAGAATACTAAATCTCTAAGTTTTGTACATATGTAGATAGTGTAAGTGCAAAGTGCTTTTGATATGTATATAGGAATTTGCCGCGGAAAGATAAACACTATCATGATAATCAACAGATTAAACATTTATTCCAATTGTAACACGTAACACTATATATTAGATAGAAAATGTTAATTACTAACATATATTTGATATTCTGCACCTACATATATCTTGAACTTATAAATGTAAAAATATCCAGAAGGGATTTCAACCCACGATCTGTCGGGGTGTCGTCCCAAGCTTCAACAGCTCACATGGCATTGCTTTTACTTAGAGTAGTGAATTATCTACGGGTTGTTACTTCAAAGGGGGATATTTTACGTCACTTAACGAATATTTATATTTTTGCAGTCTAAGAGAAAGTAACTTTCGGTATGGTAACGGAGTCAGAATACAATTCACACTTTTAGCCGTAGGTCTCGAAAAAGATGATTAAGGATATAATATGCATATAACATCTATGCAAGGGAAGGCAAACTCGAAACACAACCCTATGCTAACACATCTGACCAGCGGTAGTATATAGTAAGTTAATTTCTTTCGCATAATGGAAGGGGCCCGAGCCCAAGAGTGGCACGTATATGGGTTGAGATGAAATGAAAGATGAAGAGAAACTGACACTACCTACAATAAAATAAATTGAGACAAAAATCCAGTTTTAATAAAAATCATGGTATCTATTCTGGATTGTTTTTTCTTTTTATCAATTTTAGTGAAAGAGTAACATATTCTAACGAATAGCCACAGATAAATTAAATATTATTTTCTGAGTAACTCATCATCATCATCGTAGCCCACGTACGTCCCACTGTTAGGCTTGGGCCTTCTCTACAATGGGAGGGCATTTGACCTCCTATAACATGCTGGTCAAACATGTTGATATAGGGTTTCATTTCGAGTTTTCTTCTCTTACACGGATGTTATGTGCATATTATATCCCATAATCGTCTTTTACGACATCCACGGGCAAGATAGGGTGTGGTGAATTGTATTCTTATTCCTACACCACACGGAATAATAATACCTACTTTATAATAATCAGTAAATTTCCTCGAGTGTATAGTTATTAATTAAATTTGAATTGAGATAGACAGCCCTGTACATGCGGCACTATTTAACTGTTTCAATTAACCGTATGCTAACATTGACCCGGCCTGCAAATAGATTGCACGCGCCATCGACATGAGCGCGAGGTAATATTATTTTGAAGCAAGTTTTTGCTATCTCTATTACTTATAATAAAGTCGAATTATGTGTTTGTTTAATCGTAAAATATTCTGTACTAATTTTACTTTTTTAACCTTTAAATATGACCATGATAATTATAAATTTTAGACAACTTAAAAGTTAGTGTAACTACTAAATTGGAGTATTATTAATGCGTTATTTGGTAATTGGCGTTATCATAACGAAATTATTTATGAATATGTAACACATTTTGAAATTATTTATTAATTTGTAAACACATTACATTCAATATTATTCTAGAACAGGAGAAAAATAATTTGAATCATAAATGTGGGTGCTTAAATTTATAAGTAAGTAAGCTACTCTGCGACGCTGCGGGGACACCAATATATGATAATAATAAACCAGTAGAGGGACAAAATCTACAAATTAAATATCTTTGAGAAAATGGATTAAAATCATTGAGGGAACAAATGCCGATAAGTTTTCGAATTTTTGTGTGTCTATTAACTTGTTCGCGAAACCTTTAAAAAACTACGCCAGCGATTTTTTTGAAATTCTCTATGATAATAGGTTATACTCTACAGCAACTTAAATATAAAATACGCCTCGGGCATAGTCTGGGGCATAAGCTAGTCTATAGAATGTTATCTACTATGATTTTAAGTATATATTTAACGTATCGATTATCGCTATGATAATAGGATATATATATGTACATTGTCACGGCAAAATCCCATCCATAAATAGACGTTGACGATAAGTATTTTACGAATTATGATAAAAAATTGTATATATAAATCCTACAGCAATACAAGATCAAATATTCTAATGTAGAAGACTTGTATTTAGCAATATATTATTCCACCCACTCACGTTCGTATTTTTTACACGCTATTTGCATGCCCATATAAGTTGGATACAATTAAATACACAAAAGAGTTTACAATGTACGTATGTATGTATGTAGATTAAAATTCTCCTCCTACTCTGAATAAATACTAAAACTTGTTTGATTCGAACAAGTAGGAAATGAGTTTATAGGTACGTGAATGACTGCATAACTTCGATATAAAATAGTAAGCGTAGACTAGATACAGGACCGGATTAACCCTATCAAGAGCCCTTAAGCAATGCAATTCTCGGAGCCCCTAAGCAATTCAATTCTCGAGGCCCCTTTCCTTTACCCTTTTCTTACTTTTTAAAATATATATATTTTCTAATACAAAAGTTGCGTATGGCAACAACATACCTTATCACCTGGACTTGGTGCTATAACATCACCTCACATGCCGGACTCATTTCTTTTTAATTTTATTGAAATTATCTTATGAATGGGTTATAGTTGTAGTTAAATGATGATCCAAGTCTCGTGATGGAGTAGGCGAGAGAAATAAGAATTTTCAAAAAAAATGTTCAATGAAATGGATTGAATTTTTTTCTAGGTGCTTGCTCGAGGCCGCTAGTCGATGCGGGGCCCCACAACTGTGATTGCCAACCCGCCTGCCAGCACGCTTGGCAGGCGGTTTGGCAGTCACAGTTGTGTTTTACGTTTCCCAGGAGAGAGATGATGCTCAATCTGCCGGTGACAACCTTAGTTTATTTTTATGACGCCCATAGGCAAGTAACGTGTGGCCACTATTGTATTCTCATCCCATCGCCACATCTGAAAAATATAATTATTACCATTTCAAAGATTAATTTAGTTATGTACGAAGCCTATTTTTTGTATGTTTTGTATTCTTCCATGTAACAGGGATATCTTACTAGTTGAAAGTTAAATGATTTGCTGCCTACATTTGTTTTATTTATTACGGAAGAAGACCATAACATTCCAAATTGGACCTTACTTGAATTTTGAGTTTTTTTAGTTACAAAATATTCAATTGTCACGTAGCGCCTTATCATACATGTGTCCTCGATCTTGTATGTCCTTTTTTTTTTTTTTTGTGTGACTTAGTTGTTAGCCTCAGATGGCTGTGACAACTTTACCCGGACTGGTGGGTGAGCGCTGAGGGCTCTCAACCCGCTTAAAGTTAAGCGACCAATCCCGAGGGCACCCCCTGTGGGGTACGGACCTCGGCTCGGGCGGTCGCTGGCAAAGTGGGCACTCCCACGTTTATGACTTTAACGCGACACGTTTTCCTTCCCCGTCGGCGGGGGCGGTAACGTGGATATTTTTTATTACTATTTGTCAAGGCCGCGCGGGCTGTGTATGCCTCAGTCTGGGCGAGCGTAATAATGTCGTCGGGCTCTTCGAGTATTAGTCGCGGTTGTTTGATCGCGGACATTTTAGAGGGAATGTAAGAAGCCGCCCTTACCACTAATGGGTTCGGGTGTGTCACGGCAGAGTCGAAGTAGCGGCGGGAGCACTGTTTCATGAATTGCCTGATGGTCGGCAAGCCAAGATCTATGTGAAGATCCACATTGCGCATGAACCACGGTGCTCCCGTCGCTCGGCGCATGAACCTATTCTGTAATGCCTGTAGCCGATGTAGCCTGCGTGGCTTCGCTTGTGTAAACACTACACTTGCATACGTCATGATAGGACGTATACAAGCGGTGTATAATCTAACTTTATTACGGAGAGATAGCTTAGACTTGGCGTGTACTAAGCTGTGTAACCATCCTAGCACTAGGGCTGCGCGCGCGCGGACTCGCCCTATGTGAGGACCGAAGGTCAGTCGTCTGTCCAAGGTCACACCCAGATATTTGACCTCCCTTGTCCAGGGGATGGGTTGGTCGAACATCTTTATCTGTTTGTATTCAGCCATTGGGTAGCGGCGATCTATCCCCTTATGGAATATGATCGCCTGGCTTTTGGTGGGGTTTATACCGATTCTCCATTTCCTAGTCCATTTCGCTAGGGCGGTAGCCGCAGTTTGGAGAGCGGTTATCACTGTTGGGGGGGATTGACCTGCATAAAAGATGGCAGTGTCGTCAGCGAATAATGCTGTTTGAATTCTACTATGTTGGGGTATGTCGCTGGTGAACAGCGAGAAGAGTATTGGAGAGAGCACCGATCCCTGGGGAACGCCGGCTTCTAGTTTGTGCGGTGCTGATAGAGTACCTTCCACTCTGTAGCGAAAGCTACGCTCGAGTAGAAAGTCCCTAACTATCATAACTAAGTAGTGGGGGATTTTGAGCTTTATTAACTTGAAAATAAGGCCGTTATGCCAGACTTTGTCAAACGCTTTTTCTACATCAAATAGAAGCATACCCGTATATAAACCGCGTTGCAGTTTATAACTTGTATACTCGACTATTCGATGTACTTGCTGAACGCAAGAGTGTTGCGTGCGAAAGCCGAACTGAATCGGCGGGATGAGGTTGTTATCCTCAGCGCACTTTCTTAGCCTACTAAGTAGTACGCGCTCATATATTTTACCTAAACTGTTGAGTAAACTAATCGGGCGATATGATGACGGTTCGGTACGTCGCTTGCCGGGTTTAGGTATACCTATTACCACGGCTTTTTTCCATTGTTTAGGAAATATGTGATTGACTAATGCGGCGTTAATAATTGCTGTTAATATTAATAATAATGAATGAGAGAAGAGTTTAATAACTCTATTAGAAATACCGTCCGAACCGGGGGATTTCCTAGGGTGGAGACCTCTAACAATCGACTGAACCTCCTCCACTGTCGCTGTTGGTATAGGCTCTTGTGGCTCAGCGTCTGCGGTACGCGTACGCGATGTACATCGTTCCACTTCGCTGTTAACGGTGTCGGTGTGTCGCGCGTCTGTGTGTTGTGTACTCGTCGTACATTGCTGCTCAAGGTCGGCCGCCAGACATTCAGACTTTTCATCGTCATCGAACGCCGGCGGTTGATTGGGGCGGTTCAAGGGTGGCATGGTGGACACCGTATCCTTTTTGAAAGAACGGGCAAGCCGCCAGTAAGCCTGGTGCGAAGGCTCCAGTTCGCTTAAGGTGGCGTCCCATTCGTTTTGTCGAAACTCATTTATAGCCGTTTTAACCGCCCTCTGCATTGACCGCATGTGATAGCGGTTATCTTCGCAGGGGAAGCGGTCGTAGGCTCTTATGGCTGCGTTCTTACGTCTCAGTAGGTCGCGGACGTCAGCGGGTAAGCGCCCTCTACGATTGCTCGTGTCAGGCACTCTCCGTGAACAATCGTTAACTAACGATTGTACGTGACCGGTGAGGGCGTCGATCGCGGATTCGATGTCCTCTTTGTTATTTAATGTGCTACATACACTGTCAAGATGAGCGGACGAGGAGGGGGACTGGAGTTTTACCTTCAGTCGCTCCCAGTCTGTGCACACTTTCTCAGTGGGGGGGGTGAGGCCTGAGGGGCCGTATCGGGGGGCGAAGTCTACGACCACCGGGCGGTGATCCGAGTTAAGCTCGTGAATTACCTCTATTAGACATAAACGTAGGTTTATGTTCTTTAATAGGGCTATATCTAATACGTCGGGCCTGTGCTCGACTGTGTAAGGGAAGTGAGTCGGCTCCATTGGGGCTATGATGTCGAACCCGAGCCGATCTGCGTAAGTCTCGAGGGCCAGTCCCCTGCGGTTGTTGGTGTGGCTATTCCACGACTTACTTTTGGCGTTTAAATCGCCTGCGATGATGACGGCGTCGCCGAGTTTTAAGAGGGCTTGGAGATCACTCTCAAGCAACTCTTTTGGTGGGTCCCCATTAGGAGGGGAGAGGTATACTGATGCTATGATCAGTGGCTGGTGACCGGTAAGGGCCAACCGACAGACCGAGGCTTCAATGTACGTCATGGCGGGGGGATCTAGGGGTGTGCAGTGCAGTGACCTTTTATAATAAATGAGAGTCCCGCCTAGGGGAGAGCCGACCCTATCGTTGCGCACTAGATTGTAGTTTGCAATTTTAGGGTCTCTTGAATAGGGTTTGAGAAAAGTCTCTTGGACTAGTAAAAGGTCAAGCTGCTGGTCTTGTAGAAATGTACCTACTTCGTCTCTCTGGCGAGCGAGACCGTTCGCGTTGAAAAACCCTACGCGGAGTGATCGTGTTTTGACTCTGCCTGGTGTGTACCTATCCATTATTTAGGCTCTGAAGGAACCGAGGCTCTCTAGGACGGGTGAGAACCTCATGGCGACGTTAAGTAACGCGAGGCTATTGCCTTCATTTTTTCGCAGTTCCGCTGCGATTACGCGTATTTCAGCAATGTTTATTATTTGCGCGAATCTGGCCACTAGGTCTAGATCCGGGTCTAGACCGCTAGTGGCTGGCGCGTGTGTGTGCACTTGTTTGCCTTGAGGAGGCTTAGGAAGGCCCGCGGGTGGCAGTTTTTGCCCAACGGTTGGCGGTTTGTATAAATTATTATTAGTATTAGTTCCGGCCTTTGCCGTCGGTGTCGCGATCGCGGGTACCGGCGGGGTGGCTAGTTTGGTGGGCAGGGGGGGGTATTCCGCCCTGCTTTGCGAATTAACCCACGGGTTGCGTGTGGGTTTAGGTGCCGGAAGGTACCTTTGTGGTGGGGGTGGTGGTGGCCTCCTCATAACTGGCCGTGGTGCGCGTGGGCAGCCACGGTAGTTTGCGGGGTGCCCCACTTGCCCGCATAGTACACACCGTTTAACTTGAATTAAAGCTAGACGGTGAAATGTGATTGTGAAACAATCTCTCATCGAATATAACAAAAAAAAAACTTACATCATCTCGTCATAATAACTGGGGCCGGTGACTTATAATTCGCTAAAACTGCGTAGGTTTAAGTTTTTGCGAGTAGTCACTCATCTAGAGGTTAGCTTGTGTCAATGAGACTTGCCATAATTATAATAAGTATTTTGTTGATACTTTATTCAGGACTATTTCAATTCCTAATTATATTTACGATAATTTATAGTGCCGGTGGTGATGGGTCGAAGTTTAAACCATAACAGTTTATCACAATATTTCTCACCCTAAACTAGGCACCAAAACAGGTCACTATATTGTTTTACACCCCTTTCAGTAGGGTAAAGATATTTATTTATCATGCGATTTTTACAGACTTCAAATTATTTATATATACGTTTTGTTTTTCATACTCACGCGGTTACTTACACTATATCTATGCCTAAAATCCAGTTTTTAATATTTGTTGTCTTTCTGTCTATTTATTTGTGCCGGGTAATCTTAAAATCGGGTAGACCGATTATGATAATAATTTCCTACCAGGTAGCTATCTGTATAAGGATTAACTTAGGCTATTTTCCACATAGAAAAGCTCTATAAAATTTTGTCCGACCCAGGCCTTGAACCCAAGGAAGCCTTTGAGGAATATCTTAAGAGATACTGCCGATTTAAAATGCGGCGGCACAGCGGCTGAAACGGAAGCGAAACCATGACAAATCGCTTGTAAAAAATATAACAAGGATGGTAATCTATGTCAGAATATATATAATATTTGGCGTTCCAAAACTTGAAACTTAACGCATTATAAGTTTGACACGATGTAAGCTTATTACTTTTTACCATCAAATTAAAAAAAGAAATATTTCAGGCCGTATAAATATTAAATCGAAGTCCATTGACATGCCCGCAGAACTAACACTATTAGATAAATACGTCTATATGACTTGTCTTATGTCGTGATACATAATGTAGAATATTGAATAACGTTGAGTGTATAAATGATGGTATACCGCATAAGAAATGTTGTCTGTTACCGTTATCATCTGTCAGTAGCTTTTAAGTCTGATGGATGGTGCTAGTCGTGTAACGGTGTATCTTGTACTCAATGAGGCCTCGATTACCCAGGGGTGGGTAAGCGATTGATGTCGTCTGGTGCTCTGATAACCGTTGCTTAAGAAAGACTTTCGAATGGCAGCTACGATTAAGCGGGTTCAATGTAGACACATTCATACTGTAGGACGTTATTGTAAAAGTGGCAGGAAGCCGCTCGATGCAGGCGTAGCATGATTATTCCAGGTGGAATTTTTGCAGAAAGGTCAATATCTAACAAGGGATGTCGAATGGCTGATGGATGCCATATTAAGGATGAGGATGTATTTTGTGTGATTATCTCATCCCTCCTTACTACCATTGTAACTTCTGTAAGATATACGTATAAACTGTGTTGATCCTCGGACAGTCCCGGGAAAGGATTTTAATTATCTTGAAGCCCAAGATAAGCTTAATCAGAAAAGTTAAGTAGCAGTTAGAAAACATTTCAATATAATGTGGACGAACATTACGACATGGAACAAAATTGACTGGTCATCCAATAATGAAGAGAATGTACAGCTATGATAAGTGAAGCTGTACATCACTACGGATACAACACAACACTACCTGAACGTACAAGAATTCAAAGATCTTTAGCAGTCTACATTAGAAGAATGCGACAAATAAAATCCAGAGATTTCTTACAAATTATCCCACGTAAGACAAATTGGTCGTTGTTAGTCTAGTAACATAAGAATGCGACTGCTGATATTGAGTTGGAGTACTGGTGCGGTCAAGTGTTATTGTGTCTGAACGTCAAGAAACTAAATGGCAAGTAATAGGTTTGCCCTTTATATTACGTGAGACTAAAAAAATTGTTGCAAAATATTACACCTACACTTATTGCTTCACAAAGAGAGGCGCGAGGCAATCAAACTAAATTTTATACCTTTTAAGGTATTGTAATTGATGTTGTGAAAACATGTTTTTAGAATTCAGACTTTCTCTGTTTTAGCTGTTCCTTCCATTTATTTTGAACATAGTTGTTATTAAATTCAACTGAACCTATTCACACGGGTTTCATACCTTAAATCTTACTCGTACTTCCTAGAAGATGAACAGTGTCAGGAATCAATATGTATGTATAAGCGAATATATTAACATAGATTTCCACTATAATATATTGGCTTTATTAAAACTTGCAATGAAACCCGCATTATTTAAATAATATGCTTACAAAAGTTTACGATTACATCGATGAAATAATAAAGAAACATGGAAGAACTGTACAAGATTTTCCAAAACTGAATGGAATGGATTACGAGTTGTTCATGCTCCAGTTACCACGCTTAAAAGCCGTGCTCAATGCACGATGATAGAATTGTAACAACCAACGTTTAGATTCCTATAAGTAATGGTTAAATACTTGTATCAGTTACAGCCTTACATAACTATTCTGAATAACTCGATGCTATTGTTATGATATTATAGCACGGACATCGATATTTTTAAATTAATGATGTTTATTTAGGACAATACTGGCACGTACTGAATGCCACTTGATTTTCATATAAAAATAATTTACATGTCAATTGAGCAAGGCTTGATTCGAACAGGATGTGTATTAGTTATATAAGCAATGAAATGGTCACTGAAGTATGTATTTTTATGCAACAGTTTAGGCAATACTGTACTAAAAATACTAAACTCATTTTATTCGAAATAACAACGGGTTTTCCTGTAGTGTAGAAACTAGAATATTTTCTAAACATTATGTATTAAATTTAAAATGTATTGCTAATTAAATAATATGCGATTGTAATTGAAAAGTATTGTACGTTTAATGGCTCGTTAGTAGGTATGGTTTATGTAACCGGCACTCAACAAAACGTTATTTATTGTACATTAATGATACTCGTTAAATGCTTCAACATATAAGAGATCGCACTACATCCTCGTAGATGCGCGTGCACACGCGGTACAACGTGATTTATTGCATTACTAATCGTACATTTACTACTTTGTTCGACCCCATAGCAGTAATGTAGCTACGCATGATAGACTAGCGGCGAAACCGAAAACCCTGGAATGATGGCGTAGGATTATAATCATCACTCCTCTTTTTTGCATATGCGTGCCGTAAAAAACGATTAAGGCATATATATGATAAGCAGATAGCATTCCATTCCAACCCGTCAAAACGACGTGTTCTAAGCATAGGTCAATTTCCCTCTTGTTATAGAGGAACGCGAGTTCAATAGTGGTACATGTTTGGGTTCAGAAGAAGACATCGAGTTCAATCCCCTTTTTAACTTGAATTTTAAGTTATAATAATTACCCAAAATTCATGCTTATTAGTTTGTTGAATTTACCACTTCATTTCTGTATCGTGAGGCACCTGAAGCCATAGAGCCTGCATTCTGTTCTTCTCTGGTCGTGGCCAATTGTCATCCCATAAAATTGAGTATTAGTGCACTCATGCCTGTGTAGACATTTATGCATTACAATATATTTCACCGCAATTGGCTATTGTCTTATTATAGTGGCTACCGTAGTCGAATTGCGGTCAAAACGACATCATCATTATTTAACCATGCATAGCTGTCATTGTATCCAAGTAATGCGAGTGTGAAACATTATAACAAATACGCTCTATATAAAGTCTAGCAAATTGTCGCGATTTCACCCTCGTAGCTCCCGTTGCCGTGGGAATACGGGAATAAAATATGGCCTGTATTACTTGCTGATAATGTAGTTTTCCATCCGTGAAAGAACTTTATGTATTCCTAGCAAATTCGTTCGGTTTCACTCGTGTCGTTGCCGTTCCCGTGGGAATACGGGTATGAAATGTAGCCGATGTTGCTAGCTGATAATATAGGTTTTCGTGTGTGAAAGAATTTTTAAAATTGGTTAAGTAGTTTAGGCGTGTAAGCGTAACAAACTGACTTTTGCATTTATAATATTAGTTAGGCTTTGTATGCATTATCTTGCAAGTATATACGCATGTGAGGTTCAATGTTACTTGGTAAATACGTGTGATATTTTGTAACGACTGTAATGTTACACCTATACGCTAGACTTGTTCTTATATTCAAGGTTTTATTTGCCTTTGTAGAGTGATCTTTTAGCTTTTGTTTGCTAATATGTTACATGCCTTTATTTATTTTGGTATTAGTTGTACCAAATATAGATATGTTATACCAAATGTACTTATATAAACAGGTTTAGATAATAAAAAGTGTACTGAATTTTGCGTGCGTGTTTTTTGTTTAATAACAAATCACGACATTATATGCAAATTAAACTAATCGAAATTCATTATTTCGGCCTGTCAAGGGTCTAGTTGTAAAGTGGACTTATAACCATATTTATTTAATGAATCAAACTCAGTTGTTTTAGCATTTGATTTTATTAACTGTATTGTTTTTGTTTTTATATGCCTGTGATCTAAATTAATATGTAATTTTCAATATCATTTATTGGTCTGTTAAGGAGAAATCCAACTGCAATGTGTGGGTACTATTATTAAAAAAGGTAGCTGTGCCTTCTCATTTATAGACACATTTTGCCTATAACATTAATATCCATAATATATCAATCACTATTTTTGTTATCTCAGTTGTTATCATGACAACAGAGACTGCTCAGAATGCTTGACGGCCATACTTACTACATTTTGCCCGATTTGCTAACATTTAACGATACTTCTCTGCTCCTATTTGTGGCAGGGTTATGCATGATAGCCTATAACCTTTCTCGATAAACAAGCCATCTCATATAATAAAATTTTTTGGATTGATTGCTCTTGAGATATTTTATTTTTTTTATTTCTTTTTATTTATGATCAAATAAATAAACTCCTCAATTTTATTATAGTATAATGTAGATAAAAACATCGTTTGTTTAAAATCTCAGAAATTAGTGATTCGTCTTCTATTAATTATTTTTGCATTGGATACTCTGATCTTGCTTTTTAAATACGAAAGTTTGAATGAATGAATCTTTGTTTCATAGTTACGGCACAACGGTTGGATGTCTGGATAATATTGGGCACAGATTTTCTAGAATAGTATTTATGCTTTTTATACCAAAAATGTACGATTGCAGTGAGATAGATTTTATTGACATATGTTACGGCAGATTAGGGTATGGACACACGGCATCCGTTCCGTCCGGGGTGACAAAAGGATGACGTGTGGCCCCGTAACCCACCGTATTGTCTTCTCATCGCTATACGGTCGAGCACTGGTACCGAATCCTTGACACTCGTGACTATCCCGGCAGGTTAGCTTTTCCGATACCATTGCCGCAACGGCCCAGTGGCAATGGTACCGTCCTCGCGCTTTACCTCTATGCGGTTGACTGATTATTCCCCAGTCACTCACAGCATTGACTATAGCTACAAGAGTATCTAACGCGTGCGAAGCTGCGGCCATATCTAGCATATTATAAAAGGCGATCTGTAAATTATATTCAACAAATTATTGCTTATTTTTTTTTAAGAATTATCACCTTAATACGTGTATATTCGAGACGTGAATGGCAAACGCAGATACATATCAAAAATTGTAACAGTTATGAGAATCTTACTTTTAATTTTTTATGGTTGTTGTTTATATATACTTTTTATGAGTAGGTATTACACGTGTGAAATAAAAATATTTTTACGAATTTGTCGCCTTTTTGTTTGATCTTTAAAACAGCAGGACTGTCCTAACAGATTTGCCGTGACAATGTAAAAATAGTTTTAACCTTACCATTTATTCCAAATCCCTACTTTGATTTGGAAAAGATTATAATCATTTGAAATTAATTGCAATAGTGGTTTAATTAGTAAAAAGTTTAAAAAGACAATTCTAATCTTTCATCTATTTCTGTTTCAGGTAAGGCAATGTCTTCTAAACGGGTGACATCTTTTTCCAGAAGGAGGTAAGTACGTACAACATCTGTGGTAATAAATCACAATATGTCTACAAGAAGCTCGCACCCTTCAAGAAAAGTCGACCAGGCCAACGTCCTACATTCGGCTAATGTTGCTAACAAATGTGAATATGTCACCATATTTGTATTTAATCTGTTTTTTTTTGTGTGAAGAGCCTGCCCTCTGCGTACACGGCAAACAAGACGGTCATCAACCCCGGCAATGGTTACTTGATGCCCAACTATTAGTCATACAGTTTAAAACAAATGTTTGTATAGTTGACGTGTACCGCGATCGTATGATCATTCTAAAACCGCAGAACACTGTGTATTCCACACTCCAATTATTGAAACAATTAGTCATATGCTTGCATCTCTTACATCATGATTTTGGTCAAATGTTGAGATACGAAGGCTGAATGCGATGCGTGCAATTTTATGATGACGCCACTATCGGTTACGTCACTTACGTAACGACACGATGATGCCAATACTTAAAAGGATTAAATTGCTGTAATAAACATGACTATATAAAAAATACTGGATATCCGTGCGACTAGTTCTCACCATTACCAGAAGATTTATTTTACATATACATATAACTAATCTAGCAATCTTTTGATAAATCTACCTCAAAGATTGATACACGTGAGAGGATCAATACATATTTTGAATGAGAAATTACTTTTATTCAATTTAATTCTTTTTCGCCGTTAAATGGGAAACTACTCTTGAAAATGGCGTATCACTCATTAAAATTTATAGTGTTATGGAAGATATTTTATAATGACCAAAGAACACTTTTGAAAAGTTATAGATAGAGTTTACTGACAAGGCAAATGAGAAGAATCCTGTTAAAATATAACAGCCCGATTTAAGTCGCAGATCTGAAATAGATTGTTTACGCCATGTCCGGGCGCTATGCCAACGGTCACCTGAAAGCCGTACAATAAAATTTGGCACGTAATTAAATTTTTATCAACTAGTCTGGCGATTGGCTCAGTTTTGAGTATCATTCCATTTGTGATTTAATAATTAAGATGATAGCGCACTTTGTGGCATGCCGAGTTTAATAAATGTGCTCTCCCGTAAAATCGATTAGGGGCTCATCTGACTCTTTATTTATTGATCTGCTTGAAGATCTAAAAATACAGGGAATGTTTTATTAGCTTTTTGAATTATTACGCAGTTATCACAGACGGGTATTCAGGTCATTTTATTGTTTATAAGAAATAACAATAAATACTATTGTTTGTTTCCAATTATTCAAATTATCCTGGTTTAGTTACCTATTACCTTCATAGGCCATTTTTATTTTTTTCCGTGTGCTGACGGAATAAGAATACAATTCACCACTCCCTGTCGTGCCCGTGGATGTCGTAAAAGACGACTGTGGGATATACTATATGGCATATATATGCACATAAAATCTGTACAAGAGAAGGAAAAGTCGATATGATACCCTATATCAACATGTCTGACCAGCATGGTATAGTAGGTCAAATTCCCTCCCATTGTGGACGAGGTCCGAGCTCAACAGTGGGACGTATGTGGGCTGCGATGATGATGATGATGAGGTCACTTTTATATAAACTCATTTATGAAACGAAAAAGTCCAGCCCTGCTAGCGATCTCTAATCCTATTTTCATATCCCCCGCGGACAGGTAAGGGGTGACGATCACATTTATATTATCGTGCCTCCTCTACAGCAGGAAAAGAAAAATGGTTTATTATAGCATACTTATCAAACGGTTTGGTATAATCTTTACTTCGAATTTTCCTTCTTTTATAGTGTTGATGTCATCTGCTTACATCCCTTATGCCTGTTTTCATTAACTACCCTAAAGAGGTAACACCTAAAGCAATATTAATAACATATAACATTGATATTATATATTAGGAAACGTATTCATACTATAGGCCTCATTTTTTATAATTTTAATCCCCTCCACTCTTGGTGATACTCGCAGTAAACGGCGAGGGTCTAATTTTGTTCAAGCATAGTATTTTTAAGGACCAACTCTGAATAGGTGACGACGTATGGGTAAAATTTTAATATAAATTAACATCACCTCCTCCACAATGGGAGGGAAACTGATACACTTTAACCCGTTGGTCAGACATATTAAGATTGTATTTCAAGATTCCCTTCTCTTGCATTGATTTTATTTACATATTATATCACCTAGTCGTTTTATATGACTTCCATGGGCAAGAAATAAGGTGGTGAACTGTATTCTTACTGCCTCACCACACGGAATATATTAACATGAATATTATTCGTCCCTTCCGTGTGGTGACGGAGTAAGAATACAATTGACCACCCCCTATCTTACCCGTGGGTGATCGTACGAGACAACTAAGGGATATAAAACGCATATAACATCTATGCGAGAGAAGGAAAACTCGAAATAAAACCCTATACCAACACGTCTGACCAGCGTGGTATAGTAGGTCAATTACCCATCCATTATGGAGGAGGCACGAGCCCAACAGTGGGACGTATATGGGCTGAGATGATGATGAATATTATTCGTCTGTTATTTTGTCTTAGGTGTTAAGCTAAAATTTCATCCTTTACATTCACCCACGCGAAAAGAAGGAGTGTCGACTATTGTATTCTAATTCTGTCACCACAACACAGATAGGAAACCACGTTACCCATACGAAAAGAAAGATCAACACAATTAACAAATAACAGTAATAATGTTTCATAATGATATTCATTGTACAGTGTGAATGACACGCGACAATAGTCGATTATGATGTTATCGGCGTGTTGCTTCATTACAGTCGCTATCATGATATGGACGATCTCTTACAACGATAGTAACCACGGTGGCTTGATCGATATCTATATCTTTTGTCTTCGCTCATTCGTGATATGAATTGTTATCTATTTAGAGTTGATGTTATACAATTTATCAGCGCTGCAATAATTTAATTTGGCAACATACAGCAATTGTTTCTTTTTTATTATTCTGTTATTAATTTGATCTGTGTATGTGTTTGATATTGCGTGCGGTGTGGTCACGGAGTAAGAATACAATTTATTACACGTTTTCTTGCCCGTGGTTATCCTAAAAGACTAAGGCATATTATTTGTAGATACACATGAGTAAAAAACTCGAAATGAAACTATATCAACTCGTTTGACCAGCGTAGTACAGTAGATCAATTACTGTCCCATTGTGGAGGAGGCCCGCGCCCTACAGTGATACCTCTATGAGCTAAAATTATAATAATGAACGTTTCAATGTAACAGTATTTTCGAATTCGTTGTTTAAGTTGTCTGATCATAATTTACTTTTGATTGCGTTAAGATGATAATCTATCGTCCACTTTTGGATTTAGGCATCTCCACGAAGGGAAATAGTCCGATAATCGTCACGCTTGGTTGGCTTCGATTGACGATCGCAGTTTTTTTTATTTTTTTTCATCTTCATTATTGAAAAGGGGTTTAGTCACTCAGTGACTATGTCACCCCCGTATATATATATATATACAAACAAAATAGTGCATCTATATCTATTACATTGTAACTTATTTAAATATACCTAAGTTAGATGTTTAACATTTTTAGCTCGTTTTAGTATACAATTTTACCAGTGTATTACATTCTTCAGAATGTGGGTCTGATAGAATGGCGTTGCAGATACCCACATTTTGGTTACATGAATCTCTTGACGATCGCAGTTGGTGTTAAAATTTTCCCAGGCGAGTTGCTGCATACTGCTGTCCAACAGGGTTCTAATTGGTTTTGCGAAGCACACGTCACACGTGCTTCGCAAAACCGTCCATAGAACATTATTATTATAACGTTCATCTACTACTGTCATTTTGGCACCTGTTTTAATTTTTTACAGTTATGCTTTTAGGTATAGGTGTCGCTACAGCTTACCACATGGTACTGTAGTCGTAGATAATTTTAAGGGTGGACAGTCATGCCCGTGACCATGAACGCTGCAAAGTCTACGAAATCGGGCAATCAAAATCAAATACAAACGCGATAAAATCCGTAAAGTAGTTTTATTTAAAATGTGTAATACTCGCGTAAACAGAAATCCTTACGTAGATAATTTTGTTTCGACACCCTTAAATGATATTTGTATTGAGGTGTACCAAAGAGCAAGTTATCAAAATTTTCAATAAGGTTTTTGTCGAGTGATAAGTTTGCTGATACTATTGTATCTAAGCTCGATTTGTTTTGAATTGACGATCTCTATAATATGGACACATAACAAATATTTGTGTTTTTACATAAATGAAGTTTATTTTTGTTTTCAAATCAACTGAGAAATACATCGTTTTACATTTTATTCTCGTTTATATGTCAACGCACCTATTAAATACATATGCGCTATTAATAAAAATGCAAATAGAGTATAAATATTAGCGAAATACGTTTTAAAATAACACATTAAAATTTTTCATTGTCTCATTTATTATGAGGTAGAAGGAAAATATTTATTTAAAATCGTTATGTTAGTTATGATTAGTATCGTAACAAATTTAAAGAATATGTACTTACTGAACGGAGAAAAAACTTACAGCTTTATACACAATTGTGTTGAATTACTACAGGAGCAGACCTTGGTCCAGACCGCCCAAAAATAGTGATCATTTGTTACTTCAGCGTCAGGAAAAGAGACGCGGTTGCCGACGAAAGAGTGTCCGGAAAGAATTCCTCTACCACGACACGCTTCTCGGTCGGCGCGTTGAGTGGCGGAGGCGCGTGTACCTGCGCCTGATGGCGCACTAGCTGAGGTCCCGGGTGGACGGATAGGGGATTAGTCCACCACCCATCGCCCAGACCATCGCTTAACATCCAAAAAATAAAAACGGTTCAACATATAATAATGTTTTACATAGTGACTACTAGCGTCTGAACCAAAACGAATAATCGAGATTATAATACAAGACTATATGTCAGGGCATTGCAAGTATTTGCAAGATACTAATAGGTAGCTTACATCTACCATCATTGATATTCACGACAGCAATATCTACCGGTTTAGTATTCTCTGTGACAGGGGATCACACATCTCCCAGAAGTGTTTATATAAAAATGTTTCAAGACAAACTACACATAGATATTTTAGGACGTTAGAAATTTCACGATAGCAATAAATCAGTCTAATTTGCATACTACCGCAACCATGTTCTTTGAATCAATTTCTAAAACTCTTTAAAGAATAATATTAGAATAAGTAAACATGCGTGTTGTACATATTTGACATAAAACTATTTTACAAGCTTTATCACATTTCTATTTGATTGTAATAAAATTGTACATTTCTACATAAATGTCAAAATTTAATAACTTATACTATAGCAGGTAAATCTCTGTAATGCTATTTTTGTTATAACTGTGACTGATAGGACTCAGGATATGATAAGGTGTCTACCGTAGTCCTATGATCATGAATGCTGAAAGTGTTCGAGACGTCGGCAAATAAAAACTGAAGTTCATACCGTATAAAATACGTTAAAGTAGTATAATTTAAAACGTTGTGATGGATTTAACATACTATTACCAGATACAATACACCCTTTTTTAACCAGTTATGATTCAACTCTACCGCGCTGTACTGTCTGGAGCAACGGAAGGGTGGCATAAGTCTATGAAACCACCCGTATATATCCTCTACATCTATTGAGTCATCGGAACCGAGTCGCAGACATCAATGTACCTTGCATTTTTGTCGTGCCACGAAATGATTGTCGTTTTTGCGTCCATACCATACAATATACATACATTCAGAATAACTGTCTGCTGATCTTAAACGTATGACACTAGTAGTCACTGGGGAGTGAACATATAAACCACTGCGCCATCTGTATAATGTATGTTTATGTAAGATAACTGTTTATCAATGTTTGCTGATGTCGTGTTTACATTTGCACGTTTGCTTCGTGATAACGGTAATGATGTACAAGATTTACTTCAATCTTAATGTCTGGGAACGAGATATGGCTCGTAGTTATGTCTCGTCGTTGCGCGATATTTATGTTATTGTGTTATATATACATCTTTTATAATATAATATGTCCTACTAACCGTGATATCTGTCACGGCAGCCACTTTAACGGAAACTATTCATCTCCTGTATTTCTTAATGCTGAAACTAAAACTGACATGTTCGTTGGTTTGAATTTACTCACAAGTACTACCAGTTCCATAAAGACTTATTTTGTAATATAGTCTGTTTATAAAGAAAAGTAGGCTATAATAAATAACGCTGCGCTAATTAGACGCGGAACAGTGTCTATAAATATTAGCAAATGGGCTAAAGTTTACTAATAATGAGACAACGCGCATTAAGGGTTCTGCTCAATTGCTATCGCATGGCAACTATCGAAGAAAGAAAAATGTTGATTGATTTATTGTGATATGATGGTTGTTTATAAATATTAATACCATTAAAAAGATCCTAATTAGTACGCTACTGACTGGCACAGCTAGTTAATACTAAACCTTTTACCAGTGCTTTGTACTATCACTCCGATAGAATCAAAGCTCCCTCTAGTGCTCTCTATTTGCCGCAGAACTGAAAGTTAATACTAACATACATCATCATTGCTTTTTACACACTCTCATTCCGTTATAATTGAAGTTTCCTGTAGTGCTATCCATATGCGGCAGAACCGAAGACTTTGTGTATATGTTATCCTAACAAGTTTCCTAATGATTATAAGAAGTCCTAATAAATCGTTGAATACTTACCTAATTTTTGAAGTTGATGCCAAGTGGAAGTTAGGCTTGTTAATATCATCGTTTTACACAGTAACACAAATATTCGGTATGTAATTTTTCATCTTCAGATCATTTCTGAACAAGCCTATTCATAATAGGAACTTGACTTGCGATATCACGCTGCCCTGGGTTTTGAATTTTCCTTGTTGTGATATTATTTTCTTATATTGTTTACGATACCCGTGGGAGAGAAATAGTCGTTGACACATTATTCATTTACGTAACGATATAAAACATATTTATTTTAATACTTAGAGAATCTCTTGTGGGTTTCACATTATTATAGTTATGATTCAATTCAAATACAATGATCGTGCGTTGTTACTACAAAAAAGCAAACATTATATTTTGATAGACAAACAAAAACAATAGAGATGCCATCAAGGATAAAAAATACGCACGACATATGACATTTGAATTGAATTATTTTATGATAGCAATCAAGACCTAATTTGTTTCTTTTTTATTTCTATTCATCGGTCGAGTTAAAGCTTTTGAAATTCATGTTATTTTATAATGAAATTGCTTTCTCGGATTATTTTTGCGTTTGTATTTATTTTTAATATCCCGACGTTTCGAGTACTTTTCGATAGCCTTTCTGTGTAACCTATGTAATATTCGCGTATATATCGAAAACCATCTGAAATACTAAAAATTATACCTAACCAGATTATACTTTTGTAGAATTATTTTGATCAGTTTCACAATGTATAGGTACCGGTCTAACGTTCTATTTTCTCTTTGTGGGACAAATAACTTTCACATCAATCACCTTATTGTGATATGTTACTTCATCTCAGCTCATATTAGTCCCCTTGCTTGGTTCGAACCTCCTCCAGATTAGGAGGCAAATTAATCTTAATATACGATGCTGATCAGGCATGTTGGTATAGGGTTTGTTTCGAGTTTTCTTCTCTTGTGTTTTTATAACCCTTAGTCGGTCGTCTTTTACGACATCCACGGGCAAGATAGGGAGTGGTGTATTTTTATTCTGTCATCACACAAACATGTTACTTATGCCACGCATTTCTCAAATTTGCCATCTGCCAAGAATAATGGAAAGAGAAACCGAATATTTATTTATGCCATTTACGTCATGTTGTATTTTAATATTCAGTTAATTTTATAACATCAATATCTTTTTAAAAGTCCTGCTCGTTGGTGTGTTTTGAAATTGTATGTTACGTAAATGTTTTACTTGAAATGTTTTAAACACTGTCGAGTGCAGCTCGTTTTGAATTAAAAGTACGCATTATGCAGTTGGCCTAGTTAGTCTGGCAGTAACGTTTTATGTTAATTAATGTCGTTAGCTCTAGGTTCCGGGTCAAATATGCATTTCTTGAAAGATCCTTATAGACTTCAGTTATAATATAAACCTATGTTATAAGAAAATTGGAGTAAACGTTTTTATTCGTGTAGAGATACTTAAGCACAGCTGTAATATAACCACATTTCACCTTAAAAACTTAGTTCTACGACTTTTAAATAAAGAGGAAACCTGTTACCATTTAACAGGCAATAGGCCCGGAATTCTTACTTGACACTTATATTCAGTACCTCATGCTGCCAAGCTAAAAGTTGCATTTGATTGGCAAAAGCGCGAAACCAAAGCATCTGTATTTATAATTAACATTCGTTTATGTATTTATTGCCTAATTAAACAATTACCTATTCATTTATTAATCATGAGATAGGTACAGATTTTTTTTAAAGGCAACACACTAAGGTAATAATCCTTGTATTTGACTTTTACAAACATATAAGTAACGAGGCCACAAATCACATCCAGACTCAAAAATTGGGATTCGAACCCGCGCCACTGGCACTGTAGTTCGGTATCTTAAAACTTCATCTGTACGCTACAGCTTGATCTACATTGTATAAAAAATCATCCTATCCATGATTATAGATGAATCTGTCAATTGAAATTCAGAGCACGTCATATATGCATAACACCAGATGCTCTTCGGATTTAATTCACGAAAACAGGAAACCAAAGCCACATTTACTGTCTTCTCGGCAGAAAATAGATGTAGAAATTTCTACGAATTTTTAACATATATACTAGTGAGCTAATCGTAAGACAACTTGATATCTCCATTGTATGCAATTCATACTATCATTGAATGTAGGGCATTCTATCAATAAGAATCTTCAGCAAGTCACGTGTGTGCAGTACAAGTTAGCCTGGCCTGATACTATTTGAGTAAGTCGTGTTCACTATAGGTACTTTTTAATAAAAAATACTAAATTTTGGCAGTCTTACCGAGATAATAAAGTCAATATGTTGCCGCCCTTCGGTAGTCGTAAAATCCTGAATGAGTACTCGGGGGAAGTGACCAACGGCGGTATCCTGGGAATCAACACCGAGTGTGATCACCATTTCGTCCGCTAAGTGGGGTGATTGTAGCATTATTCCACTAAAGGGAGCCCTATGTCTAGCAGTGGACGTCAATAACCTTATGAATATTGCTAATCTATAATATAAATTCTACAAATATCAAGTCCTACAATTAGTTTCAACGAACCTAGACCTGATTATTTGAACAAATAAACTTATTAATAATAATAAATTCACAATAATAACATTATCATTTAAGGTCATAGTTAATATGTATTCAAGACGTACCTAGTTGTCGACTCCGCCAAGATACAAACTCGAATTAATCTTTTTATTATCCTTAAGGTTTCTATCAATAACATGAAAAGCGATCAGCGTAGTAGAGCATATATGGTTATATGACCCCGTGCAATTTCGGGTACTGTCTGCGGTGATGAGTCCAAAAATTTTTTTTTTTTTTTGTTGTAATCGGTGGCAAACGAGCAAACAGTACACCTGATGATAAGTGTTGCTGCCGCTCATGGACCTTTACAAGGCCGTTGCCTACCGCGAAGGGAGTGTGAATGCGTGCATTGAGGCTCGGTAATACCAAGGACACCATCAAAACCCTCCACACGCAATCACCCTCAGAAAGTTGGGCTTCCGGCTCTCTCGCTCACCGAACGAAGCGCAGTAACAAATTGCTACTACTCAGACGTCGATTTTCTGCGAGAGCATGGTACTGCCCCGGACGGACTGGCCCGCGGCTGTAGACAGATAACTGTCGACAGTGTGGTCCTACCACTCCTAATTCGACGTGTTTTTACTCCTTTTTTTAAAGATCGGTTGAGAAATGTCTAGGGGTAACTGTAAAGCGGGTCGACCACGGAAAACAAGTAACTCGATACCGGTGGTCGGCCCAACGACCAAGGTGACGAGCTGGGGCCACGCGCCACCCCTGTTGTACCGGACGGAAACGGGCGGCGGGTGCGCTGACCATAGCCCACCCCAAAAAAAGGGAGCAACTGCAAAAGCACTCCCCTGCGAAGTTTGTAAAACCAATTCCAATTGCTAACCCCCAAATGTACAGATTATGATTAGGGAAGCCTATAATTAGACTTCGAAGGCGAATGAATGAAAAAATAAATTGCGTATATTTTAATTTCGCCGCTTGATGTTCACCGCCCTTCATGTCGAATTACAAGACGTATCGCTAGTGACTGTCTTGGTGTCAAAGCGTAGCGATGCGGATGTAGGTACTAAGCAACGGGTCTTAGGTCACCTAACAGCACGTGTCCTATTCGCGTCAATCAACACATATCGCACTAACTTTCTAGATACGCATTTAGAACTAAACCTATTGAACACTTAACGCCTTTTATATTATAACTCATACATAAAAGCCAGTTGAGTTTTGTTCTCGTAGTGGTGTTGGTTTGATTCCTATAAAGAAGAATAAAATACACTTTGGAAGATAGTCTATAACATATTGGCCATTTCCATATATCTATTACATATAGCATTTATTGGTCATTTCCACACAGATAACGGTTGCAAATAAATACAATATTATTGTTTAAGTTATCGTTAAATTTAATTACGGATGTAGAGTCTATTTAGAGTACTTGATTGCGAAGAATCAATATCGGCAAGTTCATCAACATGTTTAACAACCAAATCGCTAATGAATACGTCCCCCATCGCAATCAAAATATTCGGGCGCGTACTGATAACCTACATCCCGTGTAGGCCACGAGTTGTTTACGCTACATCACCTAATTGTTCAAATTAGATTACTTCACTGTTCGCTAGACCGCTGTCCATACCTATTATTGTCCCAAACATATTTGTCGTTCGGCTCTCAATTAAGTATGTTATTTATTGCAAAACAAATTGCTTGCCAGATTTATCTGTTATTTTGTAATTTGTTTTGTCACGTTGTACTTTTACACAAAAGATGTCAGCAATATTACAAATAGAGAAAAAATATTTGTGAGCCCTTATGTTAACTTTGCTAACAACTTTGTTTACACGTTTCTAAACTTGAATAACACATGTTAATTGTCACCGCCCTTCAACATTACTAGAGCGAATGGTCTTAGTATTTGTTATACTGTTAGGTAATATTTCGCTCAACAAAATATATTTTAATGGAATCTTAAAAGATAAGTTATGAATATTGATATTAAAGTTTTATATTAAAATTGCTTATGTTGTATTCTGTACACTAAGTAAATATTATGTAAAGTTTGCATAAGTGTAAGATAGTGTTGTTGATTTCTGTCCAGATGTCAGTTTAAAGTGACACATACTGCGTAGTAAAAAGGTCTAGCTTTTAGGTCGTTGTCGCATTACATAATAAAGTTGCCAAGATTAAATTTACGTGCTCATAAGCCAACGAAAATGTGGTAGTCTCTCTTTATATATAACAAACTGACGACCCCGATTCTTTGCAAATAATTCAAAGGATTTATTACGCTATTTCATTTGATAAATCTAAAAAGTAAACCGAATGGTTCTTTTTTTGTATGTTATAAAAACATCTTGCGCGGTCTTTATATAAGTGTTCTAAAAACCGCGCGTAGGCAGAATGTCATTCTATTAAACCAGTTCCAGTTTATTTTTATGTATTCATTTCCTTACGTTAAAATTTATGTAGCGAAATTTAGTCACGTATATTTCAATATTAACTTTATAATATCTGGTTGACCGAGCTTTGCTCGGTATATTTTTGTTGTATTTTTGCCGAATTTATTTAGATATATATTAATAAAAATTAAATAATGAAAAAAAAAATACAAAAAGAATATGATTAACACCGAGATTCGCTCCCACGCTGTTTGAATGCCAAAATAAAACAAAAAGAACTGGAGAACTTCCCAACTGAGCTATCGCCACTCTTGACGTTGACGTCGACATTTAAATCCATATTCTATTGACATTTTATGTCATTGTATTGATTAGCTAAAAACACCGACAAAACAACATTTTCTATAAATAAAACATAACTAGATCGATTTTTTGGCCCCAAAACCTCTATTATGCCAAATTTCATCACAATCGTTGTAGCCGTTTCCGAGATCCTGAAGATATATAAAAGTATATATATACAAGAATTGCTCGTTTAAAGATATAAGATATTCTAATGGAAAACGTATACAGATCGGATTAAAGGTTTAAAGCGCACTTAACCTACTTGAAAATATGTTTTATTGTAAGACTTCCACGCCTTTACCTCCTACACCAATAACTTAGGTACAATAAACATTTGCTTCATGCTATTTTATCTGTACACAAAAGCATATATGATAACACCCAATGAAAGTTGCTATACAGCATCATGATTCTGCTCTTATCTTCTCTCTTATATATGTACTAAGTTTGGGCAATAGTTTTATGACCGGCCATTATTAATTCTTCCGTCCTTAGGAATATAATTATCACAAGAAGGCATTAGATGCGGTTGGCCTAGGTGAATATAAAACTCTTTTAAGTCGTCTGTTACGACACCCACAACGAATGTAAGGGATTCTAGTGTTCTTAGTTGTCAATACACAGCAATATAGAATGCCGCTGTAAAATAAACCAACGAATTCTTGGAAAAATTGATCTACTTTTCCGGGCTCATCGCTGGACGTGTTGCAATAGGGTTTTATGTCGCGTTTTCTTTATCCATTATCTCTCATAAAATAACTTGCACTTGCCGTAAATGGTCATTGCACTCCCGCCTTGTTGGCTGTTTTAAATGATGTCATTACAATGATGTCATCGTAACGTCATTCACTGCGGCTAACTGCATTTTGTTGATAGTAACCTGGCAACAGGTTTCATACGGACAATATAATATTTAAGTTGACATTCCAATACCGCCCTTTATTTTGCTTCAGGTGATGTCACTATAATGATATCATCATAAACGGTAACGTCATCATTCGCTACGGCTACCTAAAGAATGCCGACACTAAATCACCGAAAACGGCATACTTTTCATCATAATCAAATTGTAAAAGTACTTATGTGTATTTAAAAAGATATATTATTAAATTTAGTTTTCTCTTTTGTTTGATTTTGGGATTATCACTTAGCATGGACTAATTAATAAATATAAATTAATTATTTGAGATATTTTTTGTATATTGATTAGCTTTATTGATAGCAAGGTTAATTTTAAATAGTTTGCTATCTATACAAATAAATATGAAGTGTCTGTTTGTAATGTCAAAATACTCGGCTTTATCACGTTCACTCGGCTATTTGCAAAACACCTATGCATAAACACAAGGTTAATTTTTTTGTCTGTCCATCTCTCTGTCTGTTTGTTTGAGAAAATATTTAAAACAGTTGCGTTGATTTTGATAATATTTCACTACCAGGTGTAGGGTAAGGCAACTAAAACCGAAGCAAAGCGAGCGCGGGTTGGTAGTTGCAAATAAGACTTAAAATATATTACCGAATATACTTCTTTCTCGGAGGGTCTAGCTAGTATATACTCTTATTATTTTAAATTTGATTTTATTATTACGTTTCAGTTTAGTTAATTATATGCATTAGTTGAAGGTTTTAAGAGGCTTAGTATTTTTTTTTATCGCCAACGGTGGCAAACGAGCAAGCAGCACACTTGATGGTAAGTGAAACTGCTGCACATGTACCTTTGCAATACCAGGGGCACAGCCAGGCCGCTGCCTACCGTGAAGGAAATACTCTTCTCAAACCTCGTTTAAAGAAGGACATGTCATAGCGCTCGGGAAACACAGCAGCAGGTAGTTCATTCCAGAGCTTGCACGTACGTGAGAGAAATGATCGCTGGAAACGTACAGTTGAAGACCATAACGTTTCCAGGTGAAATGGATGAACCCTGCTACGATGTCGAGTGGTACGTTGGTAGAATGGTGACGGTGGTACCAAGTCAAACAGTTCCTCGGAGCACTCCCATTTATTTAAAATAATGATACTTTTATCAATTGAACTCTAATAATGTACATACCTATAGGCAGATTAATAAATGTAATCACTAATAATCGTCATTATTATTTTAATTAAAATGGTTTCGTATTCATTTGTTAATGTTTTCAATAATAGTATTTTATTAAAAATAGACAATAGATATCAAAAATGCGAATCGTACATAGCAGTAAAATGACTAGCATTTTTGCGGTAAAATATATACATAATAATAACTAATATTTCAAAGAATATATTACGGTTGAATTGTGTACATCATTTTGATATTAAAACTATTGAAGTAACCGCAAGTCATTTAAAAGCTCAAGCTATTGAAATTACATCATTAGTGAATCACAATATCGACACCGCTCCTATTGGTGATGTCATTTGTCATTATGAATATGAATATACTAGCTGACCCGGCGAACTTCGTAACGCCATAATTTTTTTCGTAAATATATTTTCTAAATTTGTCGCAAATATAGTCTCTAATGGAAGAACCATTACAGCTTTTATTGGGCAAGATTCGATAGTTTTGGTCGCGACATTGTTAATGACGATTCAAAGAGAATACAAATTACTCATTATTGATTTCTGACAAAATTATAATTATCAAATTTTCAACCATACTTAACCATAGACAAAATTTCATTTAGATGTCATTTGCATTTTGTTATTACATATCAAATGTGTTTTTTTATACTAGGTTTCATAGTGACTTGTTTTCTGTTTGACATTTTGTGTCACGTCACACGGGAACGCGATCGAACGGGATACAAGAGTTATTGGCGAAATCTTGTAAGCACCATTAAAAAAAGAAACGATAAAAATATCCTATGTCCGTCTCCTGGTTCTAAGCTACTTCCCCACCAATTTTCAGTCAAATCCGTACAGCCGTTCTTAAGTTATAAATGTAGTAACTAACACGACTTTCTTTTATATATATAGATATGTACCTCATTTCTATATTCATATTATAGAAATCATTTGCGGATGTTTCTTGAACGAAGAGTAATGAGAAATAACGGTGCAAACAGAGAGTTTCCGATATAATAGCAACAGGAAAATATATGGACAGTTGCAGATTTATTTCTTTATTACTTTCTATATTTTATAGAAAAAAAGTAATAAGCAAGGTAGTGGTAAATATATATTGTGTCTTCGTTGGACTTAGAACTTTTTTTTATTTAATATTCTTCCACAGACCTTTGTCCGTGCCTTTTTATGGTAAGTATATTTTATTTTGATTTTATATAATAATATGTTTCTTCAAGTGGTGTTATTACATGTATGATGGTTTATGTAATTTGTTGCGCTTTGTCATGTGCCCTTGATGATGTGTGACTGCATGTCTACCGGCGTTTTCTACTCTGTACTAGTAATTGATGTTAATGGTGAAAACCCCTATATTGTTAGTCTTCGTCTCTCCTCTTGATTTGATTTATTTTGTGTCTATAATTGATGTTGGCTCATGATTTATGGATGCTGAATGATTGAGATATATTTGTTACTTTAATGGTGGTTAACTCCATGTGCATACATTTTCTTGTCCTTTACTGAGATGATGATAGTCTGAGCTCTTTCATTACCTTTTTGTCTCTATGTTTTATTGCCATCTTCTTGATATATTCCAGTATGGTACCAGAGTCCTGATCCATGGACTTCCTCATGAGTTTCCAAATGGCGTCTGCACGGGTGTATTAAGAAAATAATAATCCTTGTATTGCAGGAAACTTTACAAACATATAATTAACATCCTTACTAATATTATAAATGCGAAAGTAAGTTTGTTTATTTGTTTGTTTGTTATGCTTTCACGCTGAAACCACTGAACCGATTTCAAAAATTCTTTCACCAATGGAAAGCTATAATATCAGGGAGTAACATAGGCTATATTTTATTCCGGTATTCCCACGGGAACACGTGGGTAAAGCTACTGAAAGCGAAGCGAGGGCGGGTCGCTATTATATTATAATCACCCAATAAGCTCGCGTATATTAAGCGCTGCGCCATATGTGCAGTCAGCGTATTCAAGTTGGAATTAAAAACGATAACCGTGAGATATTCCTATCGGTCATATGTCCCTTACTTCCACGTATCGTGGAGTTTATTTATTTTGTAACACCACAGTCACTGGGCCCCTAACATGTTTGTAACTGCAATATCACTATAGTGGTGACGCAGCGCCCGGTTATCATTATTCGTAAGTTAATTTGCCGGCGTATGAACCGAGGATTGTGTCATTGGCCTCAAACTTTAATCAACTTGCCAGTCCAGGTGTACATGGGAGTAACTATTTTTGTACTCTTACTGTAAAAGAAAATAAATAAGGATAATAAGAAACAGAAAATAATGGAAGAGGTCCTAAACCTGCTATTATTTATTACATTTATATTAGTTACTAGCTTTTGCTCGCGACTTCGTCCGCGTTGAGATCATGTGTAGCGGAGGTAATCACAGATAATTGTGTAGTGTGTTCAGAGGTCTACAGGTCCAGCCTGTTGCTGGATGATGTGCGCAAGCTAGTGTGGAGAATCCTAACTGCTCACATCACCCAACACCTTAGAGAGGTTGTCCCGTTCTGACCAATGCTCAATTCGATTTTCGGCAGGGGCCTTCTATGCTTTGTCCACGCCAAAGCCAGGTAAAAGAAAAGGGTGTTCGAGTTACCCTGCACAGCCTTCTATTTCCATTCATTCTGCAAACTATGTATTTCGCGAAAATATTAGAGAATACTGTCCTCCGTTGGAATTGAACCCGTGACACTGCCATGTTAGCTTGCTATCTTAACCACTATGCCATCTGTGCAGTGAATTAATCATTGGCGAAGTAGCTTGTGTACTAAACCGTTACTCGTTTTTTAACTCTTTTATTTTCGGTTATTAAAAGTATCCTAAATGTTGACCGAGGACCTAAGGGCTACCGTGTAAAATTTCATTTAACTCGATCACGCAATAGTTTTGGCGATTATGCCGTACAAACAAACAAATAGATAGAGAAACAAAAAAAAAATGGATGTGTTTTATTTCACTTCTTACAGACCCCTGACTCGGTTTTAGCGATTTTTTTTCTATATACAGACATTCGACCTCTACAGTTTTATTATATGTATAGATGACATTTAACAGAAAAAAAAATGTTTTATTAAAATAACTTTGGTTTGTCACACAATTATCATAACTACTGTATATAATGTAATTAAGCAATTAAGAATATTATAAATATTAAGTGACTATAAATACATATATGTAGCCAAACTACCTTACATATGGTCATCAACTTTCAATTTGCCAATATCACCTACGCTTGCTTTCTATTTATTCTTATTCCTCGTCAGTGAATACGTTTCTTACGACACCACGTTTAGCATGCACTAGCCGACGTGACTGTAGTTGCCGTCCGGTATCATAAGATATCGCATAAGCAAGCCACTGCATAAACGCACTTAAACGATTTCACATCCCTAGTCACTTGTACGATTATATTATGAGATAATCCTTATGTTAACCTCCATATCTTAGTTTCTGCAAAGTCATCAGCAAATAAATTAAGAGCATGCAAGTAAGTGCATTCAGTATAATTTAGAATTATCTTTACTAAGAAGCATGTTATTGCAATCTGTACAAAACTGATATAAAGCAAATAGTTGTTCTTGTCATTTAACTATGATTAGTGACATTAAATTGAATCCTTGTAGGAGTACCGTCATGTGATACAGATCGCACGCGAGACCTCTGCGCAGAAGGCAATTTGTCTTCCACTCAGCTATCGCTGCTTGTAATATACTTTACTAATAGAATGAAAAAGAATACACTAAGTTCTTTAGACATTTTGGTGTTACATAGCCGTTTTATCAAAATTTATTATTAGGTTTATAGAACATGCGGTTATCCATAAGAGCCAAGCAGTGATAATAAATGAACCGGGTAAAAGCATTTTCAGCTAGAAGATACCCTGGGAGAATGCATTAAAGCAATAAACTCGAAACTAGATACGATCAATTCAAATAATAATTTGCAAGTTTAATTAAATTTTACTGTTCACAATGATTAAAAAACTTTGCTAGCTTGAATTAATTAAGTACCGAAGTATCTACTTGCCTGAGGTCCTTGTAATTATTTGTCACATAATATTTGACGGTCATTCTAATTTGTATACAAAAAGCCCAAGGCGTTTTAAATATTACATTAAAATGTCATTGGGAATGCCGTCTTTTATACGAGCACAGCTTATTTATTAGTTTAGAAAAATGTCTCATAATTCGAGAATATAATAGTGACTTGTAGGCCTACTCTTGAAATCAATTCTAATTTCGAATCCGATTCGATTCCAATCTCACCAAACTTATATTTGGTACTCTTGAACAAAATCGAGAATGAATTTTACGCGTTCGTCGTTGTTATTTTCACCAAATGTGCCATGTTTTCTTACTTTAAATTAATAACGTTATCGAAATCGATCACCACAAAGACGCTTTCTTAAAATTGTGTAACATTAATGATTTTAAACTGCGTCAAAATCCCGTCGGGAGTAGCAACTATTTGACTTAATCGACGAGAGTCGAATTCATTTAGTTTAGAAAAGTTCCACCTAATTTGATTCCAATCGGGCGCTAGTGTCGCTTTCAAGAGTACCAAATTTGCTCAAATTCGAGCTGCGATTGGATTTAGGATTGGAATCTAGATTTAAGAGTAGGCACACTGATATGTATGAATTCATTACTGTTTGTATTTTAACATTTTAATAGATTTGAGTGAAACTTGATGGAGATAACAAAATCTTACAATGTGTTAGCATTCTTGCACTTTTCTGGGGTAGAAGTGCAAACCACCTAAAAATCAACAAGATATAGGGATGGCAATGCTCCTGGGAGCCATGTTGGTCACCTGCGTCGCCTGTCGATTCTTTAGAGCTGAATATTGGCTTTTAAATAATCTATTATTATTACATCTCTTTACATATGAAGCTGATTGACTGAGTCATTTACCCCAAACTGAAACTGGAATTGCAAAATTTTGACGTCTTTTTGTGACGTTGAGACTCCCTTTTTTTTTGGGGAGGTGGGCCATGGTCAGCGCACCCGCCGCCCGGCGCCGTCCGGGGCGACAGAGGGGTGGCGCGCGGCCCATGACCCACCCGTAACACGTCGTTTTCGTCGTTGGACCGACCACCGGTGCCGAATTCCTTGTCGTCAATGATCGGCCCGACGGGATATCCCTGCGGCGTACTCTCTCCTCGCCGTAGAGACTCCCTAAGTAATACTTGTGTCAGCATTTATCAACTTTCATGCTTTTTGAGCTAATAATTTTATTTAATTTCTTATTGACTTAAAAAATGCATTAATAAATATTGCAGGGCTTTTGCGATGTATAGACTCACTAAAAAGGAATATTCTGAAAATCAGCCAATCAAAGGATATATAGATATATTCTCTAAAAGGATGTATAATTGTATATATATAACGTAGATGATTTTTATATGATTTTCATCCACGCGGATGAAGTTGCGGGAATATATTTATCGTGTGGTAACGGAGTAAGAATACAATTCACCACCCTCTATCTTAAGATCTATCTATACAAGAGATGGAAAACTCGAAATGAAATCCTATACTAATACGTCTGACCAGCGAGGTATAGTAGGTTAATTTCACTCCTATTGTGGAGTAGGCTCGAGGGCAGCAGTAGGACATAAATGAGCTGTAATTATGATGAAGATGAAGTCGCGGGTAAAAGCTAATCTGTCTGTCTTTCAACCATAAAATATTGTTGTATTTTTATTTAATACTTTAGTTGTTGCCAAGCGGTGTTCGTGACTGCTGTATCAGTTAGCTAGAGCTAGTAACTAAGCTGAGAATTACAGTATAATATCAAGATCTTAATATATATATTATTTTTCATTACGTGTTTTTCTCACCTCCTAAACGGTTCCACCGATTTCCATAAAGTTTTGTGTGTGTACTTCAATGGGTTATTAGATGGTTTGAAAACATTAGAACCCGGTAGTGGCTCTGTTGTTGGTATGTCACCAAATTTGATTTGCTGAACAATATTATTTGAATACAATTGGTCGCCACCCCCTCATTTGGCTGGTCGGCAGAGGGTCTTATAAGAAGAGTGGGCAGTGGCAGGGGCTTACAGCACCTCATTGCGATTGCTACGCAATCGGGTTGGCGATCACGGTACTATCCCCTCACCTCTGGGGTAGCCCTACGTACAGTGGACGGCGAAAGGCTGAAAGATGGTGATGATGATAATAAATTACATCGTCGCCACTCTCCGTAATGGCTGCACCGATTTTGCCAAGACTTTCACTGTTAGATTATGTTTTAAGTAGTTAGGCTATTATTTCAGAAATAAACGGGCTTCCGCAAATCAAAATTGATGTCCATAAAATTGTAAACAATTCATATTCAAGTAGTTTACATTGTCTGTGAATTTTAAGTAGTTTTCAATTTCTTAGAATTGTAGTAGTATTAGGCTACTATATAAGGTTGGGCGGTGCAGGCGCGAGTACCTGCGCCTGATGCCGTCCTAGCCGAGGTTGCGGGTGGACGGACCGAGGATTAGCCCGCCACCCGCAGAGGTCGACTGCGTTAGGGCGACGCCCCGGGAACACTCCTTTGTTCCCGTTTTACGTAGGACAAACTTTTCGTGCCATTCGATTGTGATTATTCAGAATGTGGCTTGTAATTTTTATAGGTTGTATCTGTATGTTTGTAATGTTCACCGTGACACAAAGATTTATTCTTTAGTGCGAACGTGTTATCTTAAAAAAAAATTGTTTACTTTCTCACAATTACATAATTATGAACAGCTTTATCCTGTAAAGGCAAGGGCAAATCTCATCCTATTTTTGAATCCCACGTAACAGGGGATGAGTCTATTTTGTTCTACCGGGCACATTTCCAGATACCGTGCTGTACTAGTCATTTAAAGTGAATGGCATTAGCACCTGTTTACATTTTAGCATGTTTGCGTCCACCTCGCAGAAATTGTGTAATTTCTTAACAGTATACAATTCAACTTCCAAGTTCTTCTCCTCCTTTTAAGTCCGTAATCCATATGCGTCTAATTATTAGGGTTAGAATTTCTTCTTAAATTATAGTGTGTGTGTGTGTAGTGTAGATTGTAATGTTTTTTTCGAGATTCCCTTCTCTTGTTCCTTATTGAGGGATAAAAACATTGTACGTGAACAATACCGCACCATTGACTAATTATTTTTAGACAATCAAACGGTTACAAATTTCATCTAGACTCGATACGGCCATTTGGAGATCGCATAAAGAAATAATATCTGGTTGACCGAGCTTCGCTCGGCATATTTTTATCTAATTTATTTAGATATATATTACTAAAAAATAAATAATGAAAAATATATAAAAAATTACATAAAGAGAATAATAACAACACCGAAATTCGAACCGACGCTGTTTGATTGAGTAAATACCAAAATTAAAACCTGTCACCTTTCCATCTGAGCTATCGTAACTCATGACGTTGTTGATATTCTTTTAAAATTTAATGTCATTGTTTATTTTGCTAAAAACACGGACAAAACAACTTTTTCTATAAATAAAACCTAGCTAGATCGATTTTTTAGACCCGAATCCTCTAGTATGCCAAGTTTCAACAAAATCGTTGGAGCCGTTTCCGAGATCCTGAATATATATATACAAGAATTGCTCGTTTAAAGATATAAGATTCAGCTTGGGAATAAAACCCATGACAGTTGCACGGAAGTCGATACTTAGCGCACTGTATTATTATTGATATTCTGTCATCCAAGTCTTGTGCGGTTCGACATCGTATGTTTGATAATTGTTTGACGGTATAACACATGTCGTCAAAGTTTAGCAAATATATCATCACCTTTTGCTGTCCTGATGATAATAGTCGTCCAGACGATCATTAATCATGCTCTGAATTGCTAATCGAATTACGATGTCGCTGAAAATACTAAGATTCATCATAACTATAAATAATAAAATTGTGTTTTATACTTGAGCGTATTGCGTCACCCGCTTCATAACACACATATATCCACGCCATGGTCGACAACCCGTCTCTTTTACTCCGGTTGTTTATCTGTATTTATCTGTCTTACTTTAACGCTGGCGGCGACAAGCAGTCTGGTTCTTTCTAGCGGACACCGCAAAGTAAACAAAACCCTAGGTCATGGGCAGTCGACACATTTTCATATAAATTTTAATCTTAATACATTTTTGTGTAGAATAAACTTACACAGTTGTATTCACCTTGTTTGGATTGTGTATCATTTAAACAGAATAACTAAGCTAAGCTGAACTCTAGTTAACATGGGTATTTTATTCCCATTAAGATTGCCTTTGTCTTATGTAGTATTTTAGTAGAAAATTAATAACTTACCTTTTTACCCTAATGGCATGCAATGCCAATTGTGGGCTTCAATTCTTGTATAGGGCAAAAAAATTAAAGCTTTCTGAAAATTTTCTCTTGTATTTTCTCAAGTATTGTTAATAGGAGGCTAGAGGTTTGGAAATCTATTCGTAATAATATGAATAGACTCGTCCCCTATTACGTTGGTAATCTTCTTGTGGTTGGTAACAGGTTAAAAATTACGTGTCACCAACTCTTACTTTGACCGCTAGAGTAATAAAAATCGAGTAAGGTAACAGTGGCCATTAGCATCTTCTGGAGTACATAACACCAACTGCGATCACCACTAGCCTGTCAGTGGCCAATCAAACGGCATTATTCCTCTTCCTATAGCCTATGACGAGTGACGTAGCCCCATAATCCGACATCTATTCCATCACCGCCTGTTGCGCGGGCCATCGACGCTGCCATGAATCTGCATATGTATTTACATCCCAAAGTTTTTATATTAGATTACGATTTTATATGTACCTAAATATATTTTAACTACCACAATATTTTAGTAACATTTTTAGTAAAAGTCACGGTTTCGCTTTTCAAATACACGGCCAAGGTTAGCTCAAGGTTCAAAGGTGTTTTTGAAATAAACGCGGACAGCGTGAAGACTACCGGGAACAATGAATACTGACGTTACTTACTCATTGTTATTATTAATACAGAAATCTGATAGGCCAAAATCCTGACAAAGGTGCGTGCCAACTAATACATTAGCATCTCATTTGATTGGAGATAGCATCGTGCCAAAAACTGAGGCACGCGGGCCTCAGTTTTTGGAGTGACAAATGAAGAGTCTAAAATTTCAAGTCACAGAAAGTAATGTCTGTGATTTCTATTCATGACATCATCGGCTTGTGTGTAATGCAAAAAAAATAATGATATTCTAATAAGAATAATCAATAGATTTGTGATTTCTATCAGTCGCATAATCAATCAAAGACCAGTTACAAATCTGGTTTCGTTCAATTAGTCTTATCTCTTAAGATTATATAATCAGGCAATATTCAAATGAATCTGGTTGTTAATAAGGAAATATCCTGCTGTCAAACAATCATTGCGGTTATGGTTTTTAAATTAATGATTTAAAATTTTTTAATTAGAAACTGTAATTTTCTTCTATCGCCTTTATTGGTCTCTTTTTTACCCCTATGATATATTATACGATCTTAACCAAATGTTTCGAGTTCAGTATAATTTTTTTTGTATGTATTTTTTACACCAACATATTTTTATCTTCACAAGAAGATGATTATATAAATAATTAGTAATTAGTACGTTCTGATCTATATAGAGCCACGTTTGAGAGTTGTCGCAGTTGGTTTTATGGATTTACCAATATAGTGCTCTTTCTTATGACGATACCTTGGCCGGTTTTTATAGCTCCCAAGGGAAAAGTAAGTAATGCTGACGCATTGTACGTCTAACCTATCCACCATACTTTGATAAAAATACACCATACTTTAATAAAAATAAAAAACAATTGAAATCTGCCTTTTCGAAGTGTGCTTTTACATTAGAATATAAGCGTGCCAACGAACCACTTAATATTATTCATAATCCAAATTTAAGACTGTAAAAGATGTGGCGGATTAAAAATTTGAAGATACTATATCAAAATCCCGTTATACGAACAACAAATATTTTTAGTATGAGCAACCACCGCGTTGTTTGTCGAATGTACTGTACTGACATTGCGGTGGTCTTCGTTGTTTGTTATTACACTTTTTATGTATTCCCTTAAATAACGAACAACTCACACAGGTGGTTTTACGGTCGTCCATTTTATGAGCATTTTATTACTATTGATGTCTATCGCTTACAGTGATTGATACGATCTCATGCCGCCTAGCAATGTATTATTTGTACATTTTAAGTTCGGTGAAAAGATTGCATTTATATTGTAACAAAATCGCTTTTCCTGTCATCTATCACTTGAGTGGACAGTGGCTTCAGACACGTGGCTTAAACCCATTCTCAGAATGAGACTAGCGTCAGTGATGCCCATGTTGACTGACAGATGTCTTCCTGCCACAAAGTCAGCATGACCATCAATGTAATATCAACCTTAACTCATAGCAATAAGTTACATTCGATTGTATCTATAAATTATGTAGCGGCACTTTTCACGGCTGCGATCGATTTGGCCTCAAACGGAGTGTAGGTGTCGCCGAAGAGCCAAAACCGATCATCGACTCTATGATTGCTATTAATAACTAAATGTTATACTGTAAAACACTTCACATCTGTTTTCGTTTAAACCGTGTTTACTATTTGCACTTTGAGATTTGGCTCGTACGTCGTATCGGTTTCATCGATAATAGTCGTGATGATTTTGGGCATTTTTAGTTTTTTATGTCAATTATTTTCTTAAGAAAACAAAAACATTCCACCTTAAGCTTCGTAATTAAACTTATCACTAACCCAAGTCAAAGTAAAAACAACTTTTTCGCTTATTGCTGCTGTTTTTTGTGTGACTGTAGATATTAGCCACAAATGGCTGTGACCCAGACTGTTGGGTGAGCGCTGAGGGCTCCCAGCCCGAGCTCATTGCTGCGATTTGAACATGCTCTTTTAATTATATCTAGAACTATTTGTATTCATCTCAGCTCATTTACGACTCACTGCTGGGTTCCCTTCCTCAATAATAAGAGGAAAATTGACCTAACAACGATGGTCAGACAGGTTGTTATAGGGTTTTAATTCGAGTTTTCTTTCTCTTGAACTGGTCTTATCCTTTTATTCGTTTTTTATGGTAACAATGACCAAGATTAATGCGGAGTATTATATTCTTACCCCGTAATCATACAGAAAAGGATATATGTATTTGTATTGCACTACTCGACAATAAGCCATTCGTACCATGGATTTTTCATGAACCTCTTTTACAGTCGATATGGACTTAATATTTTTGTGATGGAGTAATAATGTAAGGTTCTGCAGCCCTTTCCCTCCTGTGGTTAATTATAAGCACGTCTAAGGTACGCAAGCCGATAACATCACTGCAAGAGAAGGAAATATCTGTACCAATCCGATCGGCAGTACGTAATATCGTCAATTCAATTGCCGTTGCAGAGTTGGCTCGAACATAAGCTCGAGCCAACTCTGTCCTACTAAGTCCTACTGATAACAGTACAGTTACTGATAACAGTAGGACTTATTTAAGCCGAGATGATCATAGTCCTTGTATTCGGTACGTACTCGCTCTGACTTTAGAATAGGTTTTCCCTCGAGGTTGCGATGGTCAAATCAATGACTGTTACTTTGTGGAAAAACTGATATTCTATGAAATTAGTTTAGACTTGAAGGCTGACCGCAAGATAATTAGAAATAATAGATTCTAAAAGGACGATGGAGGTAGGACGATTAGTTGTAATTTCTGTTAGATGACATGCACCTACGGACTTTAATTATATAGTAATTCTAAATAATTTGTAATATTTTTTTCTAAGTAAATGTTGATGTATAATTTTCCTCTTTATCAATTTAAGAGTTGGCTGTATTTTAAATGAGTATATTTTATACATTTGAACCCTACACATTATATATACATAGTGGTATATACCATACTTACATGTTATTTAAATGCAAACGAACCATTGTAAGCACACCATCATCTGTCGAGCGCTAACAAAAAGCAATTCATCTCATATTTAACATTAAGTACTCACTATGTGGCCGCAAAAAATTATGACATCACTCTTTAGTTTGTTTCAAGAGTGTTGCCGTGTTCTAAAGCGGCCAATAATCACCACCGCTTAGCAACAACATAGGTAAGTACTTAGCTATCGATTTATTTTTTGTTCAATGTGCTAGTACTTATAAACAAAGGAAACGTAGTCTTACAGGCAAGTCTATTCCGTGTTCGCAAGTTTTTTTTTTTATTTGATTGTATTTTTTAGAAGAAGAAGTACCAAATAATACAGTATTTTGCCAAGGGGTACTTAAAAAAAAACAATTAATGGATACGAACAACATCCAGGCTCAGAATAATCATTTATGGATTGTACAAAAAATATCCAGATTCATATTATTTATTATGCATAAACCCAACTTTGCATATTGACACTTTTTACATTTTACCTTAAATTACTACCGGATTGGAACGCGACCGCACAGAAAAGATTCGGCTAGAAACTCAGTTGTCTAATTTTCTTTTCATTACTAATTTCTTTTAAGTAAATTACATACAAAATATGTACGTTAATAGCTCCAGTGTGATGCCTTTCGAATCATGATATAATCCGTGAAAATCGAATCCAGGGCTAGGTACGAGATATGGATATTTATATTTTAGACCACTTCCATCTGCGAAGTCGTTGGGTATTTGGTTTTCATTCAGCTTACACTGTATTCTCTTATAAGCATATTGTTTAAAGATAGAAGTGGTATAAATCATCATAATCGTCATCATCACAGATCATATACGTGCCACTACTGGGCTAGAGGCGCCTCCACAATGGGAGAGAGATTGACTTACTATACCACACTGGTCAGGCGGATTGTTGCAGGGTTTTATTTCGGGTTTTCCTTCTTTTGCATATATGTTGTATGCATATTATAATCTCTTAGTCACCTTTTACGACATCTACGAACAAGAAAGGGGGTCGTGAATTGTATACTTACTCCGTCACCACACGGAAGTGGTATAAATTGCCTTACGCTATTAATGCTTTTCTAGTTTTGGCAAAACTACCATACGTACCACAAGGCTCGGTGCTCTCCCCGACGTTGTTTATCCTGCATATCAATGACATGCTCTCTATCGAGAGTTGGATACCAGCTTAGGGCACACCCTAGTGTCAAGCACATCCTCCCGACCTACCCCGGTTGGGAGGGAACACACCTCACACACCCCCGGGTTCTCCCCCCGGGGTGTTAGGTTGCTAGGAGACCGCGATATAGCGAGTGTTTTTTCGAGTTTTTCGAGTTTTTATTAGTTTAATAATGTCAAGAGTAGGGCTTGAGGACCTACTCAAGGACGAGGAAATCTGGACGCTTATCGTCCGGAAATTCCGCGACAGGGCACCAGAGCGCACACCATCGCGCCCGCAATCGCCCACCGCCACGATCACCCCAGAGAGTGGGGATGAAAGTGAGCGCACCACCACCACCAACTCGGAGATGGAGTACGACTCCGCTCCGACCTCCACCTCCTCTGAGGAGGAAGACTCCCCCAACGAGGGGTATAGCGAGGCCAAGTCCCGCAAGCGCAGCCGCAAGGCGCGCAAAAATAAGGCCGCAAAGGCACCCAAGGTCGCTCCCGTAGTGGAGTCGAACTCGCCCACCCCGACACCATCACCCGCTGCTCCCCTCCAGGAGCAAGGTGCCCCCACCCCCTCCACAAGTGGGGTCATGACCGCCACGGCCAACAAGGCCCCCACGGTCAGAACTACCACGGCGGCGACATCATCAGCCGCCAGAAAACTAACACCCCCTCCTCTGTACATACGCGACAAGGAAAGGTGGTTCGCCATCTCCGCGTGGTGCAATTCGCACCGCGTGGCGTACAAAAGCGCCAGATCCACCGCACAGGGGATCAAGGTCGAGGTCAGTACGACCGACGACCACAGGGCGCTCTCCAAAATGTTAGGGGAGCAACGCATCCCCTACCATACGTACACAATGCCCGAGGACAAACTCCTACGGGCCGTCATTAAAAATGTCCCTCGTGAATTCGCCAAAGAGGAGATTCTCGAGTCTCTCAAGGCTCAAAACCTTCCCGTGAGGGAGGTTCACCGTATGGTGCGCGGCAAAGCACGCGCACCTATGAATATGGTATTAATATGCCTAGATAACACCCCCGAGGGGAAACAGGTTTTCCGTATCACACATGTGTGCGGACTTATGGGCGTCAAAGTAGAGCCCCCATATAAAACCGGCATAATGGCGCAGTGCCACAAATGCCAGATGTATGGCCATACATCAAACAACTGCTATGCCCACCCAAGGTGCGTTAAGTGCCTGGGTAATCACCACACCAGCGAGTGTGAGAGGCCCAAAGACCTGTCGCTCTGCACAGAGCCGCCATCGTGCGTGCTTTGCGGGGAGATGGGCCACCCGGCCAACTTCCGCGGCTGTCCACGGGCGCCCAAAAGGACAATTCGTCCAACGGGCCCAGCCCGCTATTATAATAAGGCCTTCGTGCCCGCCCCCCTCCCGACTCACAATGCGTGGTCTCGCCCCCTCACTCAAGGCAGGGAGGCGTTCCCCGCATTACCGCGCACGCAAGCGCCCCCCCCCACCCCCCTTCACGCACCCACCAAGACCCCAACCGCCAACCGTTGGGCATAAAACGCCCGCCGGGGGCCAACCTAAGCCCCTTATGGGCACACCAGTCGCCAAACCCGCACCAGTTAGGGTAGCATCACACGCGCTCCCTAAGACCCCACAAGGCCTAGACCCGGATCTAGCCCTTGTGGCTAATTTCGCCTCACTCATCGACTTCGCGGAAATCCGCGAGGTCGCCGCAGAGCTAAGGAGGAACGAGGGTAATAACCTCGCCCTCCTTAACATTGCCATTAAATTCTCGCCCCTACTCGAACGTCTGGGGTCCCTTAGTTTTAAATAAAATGGATAAACACACTCCCGGCAGAGTCAAACCACGACACCTAAAGTTAGGGACATATAACGCGAATAGCCTCTGCTCACAGAGGGACGAGTTAGGTACATTTCTTAGGGAACAACAGCTCGACATTCTTATGGTACAAGAGACGTTTCTCAAACCTTTCCAAAGGACCCTAGAATTGCGAATTATAATATAGTTCGCAACGATAGGGTCACTTCGCAAGGAGGGGGAACGCTCATCTACTATAGGAGGTCGTTGCACTGCACGCCTGTGGATCCGCCACCTCTGGCGTACATTGAAGCGTCAGTATGCAGATTAGCGCTCACCGGCCATCAGCCAATTACATTTGTCTCGGCTTACCTGTCACCCGAAAGAAGGGACGGTAAACACTTAGTGGAGAGCGATCTCAAGGCATTGCTTGACTTGGGCGGCGCCGTCATCATTGGCGGTGACCTTAACGCCAAGAACACCTCGTGGAACTGTCATAGTTCGAACAAGAGGGGCAAAGTCTTAGAGTTATACGCTGACAGATTAGGTTGTGACGTCATAGCGCCATTAGAGCCGACTCACTACCCTAACATTGTCGACCACAGGCCAGACATATTAGATATAGTACTTCTCAAAAATATAAACCTACGTTTATGTTTAATAGAAGTACAACACGAACTAGATTCAGATCACCGTCCGGTGACTCTGGAATTCGCCCCCCGCTTACCCGGCCCCTCAGGCCACAATAACGTAACAACAAGGTTGACCACCGACTGGGCACGGCTCGGGAGAAATCTCAAGGCCACCTCATCGGCATACCTTGATAAGATTCCTAAGGACATAAAGTCCGAGGAAGAAACCTCCCTGGCGATCGATTTACTCACGGGTCACGTGCAGTCGGTAATTGACGACTGCTCGCGGCGGGTGCCGGATACGAGCGATCGTAGATGGCAACTGCCGAGTGACGTACGCGACCTACTGAGAAGAAAGAACGCCGCAACCCGCGCATACGACCGATACCCCACGGAGGAGAACCGCAAACGCCTGCGGGCCCTCCAAAGGGAGGTCAAAACCGAAATTAACAATATGAGACAGAGCAGATGGGACGCCACTTTAGAAGAGCTGAAGCCCACGCACACAGCCTTCTGGCAGCTTTCCCGCTCACTCAAAAAAGATGTAGTGTCCACACTCCCTCCCCTCAGTAGAATAAATCAACCGCCGGCATTCATGGACGACGAAAAGTCTGAATGTCTGGCAGAGAGCCTAGAGCTTCAGTGTACGCCGAGTACATTATACGAACAAGAAGCGACTCACTACAACACTATTAATTCGGAAGTGGCCAGTCGTACCACTTTATCGCGGTCGAATATAAACAACGACAAGAATATGCCTATCCCAACAGTGAGCACCGACGAAGTCGAGTCGCTTATTAGGGGTCTCCACGCTAGGAAAGCCCCGGGTTCGGACGGTATTACGAATAGAGTAATTAAATTATTCCCAGCCCATTTAATAATATTACTGTGTTGTATTTTTAATGCAGCCCTCAAATATAACATCTTTCCTTCACAGTGGAAAGAGGCCGTGGTAATCGGAATCCACAAACCCGGCAAAAAACGTACCGAACCCAATAGTTATCGACCTATTAGCCTACTGAGAAGTTTAGGTAAATTATACGAACGATTAGTACACAGTAGGCTACGCTCATACGCAGAGTTAAATAATCTTATACCGGACGCGCAATTTGGTTTTCGTGCTAAACACAGCTGTGTTCAGCAAGTACATAGACTAGTAGAATACACCAGTAGTCAGTTCATGAGGGGACGGCACACTGGTGTACTATTTCTAGATGTAGCGAAAGCTTTCGATAAAGTTTGGCATGAGGGCTTAATTTACAAATTATATTTATTAAAAATCCCCGAATATTTAATTCTAATAATACATGACTATTTGAGTCATCGCAGCTTTCGCTATAGGGTGGAAGGGACGTTGTCGACCTCCCATCCTCTCAAGGCCGGTGTTCCACAGGGCTCGGTCCTCGCCCCATTTTTGTTTACACTGTATACAAGTGATTTACCCAAGTTCACTCGTGTGCACACGGCGCTTTACGCCGACGATACCGCACTCTATTGTGCAGGTATGTCCCCGACAACCGTAGTCAATACACTCCAAAAAGCGGTTACCGCCCTTGCCAATTGGTATAGGAAATGGAGAATAGAAATTAATCCCGAGAAGAGCCAAGCGGTCATGTTCACTAAACGAACTGCCCGTCTGTGCTCTCCGGACAGCATCCCTCCTCTCACTCTCTTCGGCCGACCTGTCTCATGGAGCAGAGAGGCCAAGTACTTAGGTGTGACCCTTGATAGCCGACTCACTTTCCTGTCCCACTTGAAGCGGGTCCGCGCGCGCGCCGCCTTCGTGATGGGACGCCTTCACTGCTTATTAAACGCAAAGTCCAAACTATCACTCAAAAATAAAGTCCGATTATACACTTCCTGCATACGCCCGATCATGACGTATGCCAGTGTAGTGTTCGCGCACGTTAGGCCAAACAGGATCCACAGGTTACAAACACTACAAAATAGATTCATGCGACGGGCAACGGGAGCACCGTGGTTTGTTCGTAATGTCGATCTACACATCGACCTCGAATTGCCGACCATCAGGCAGTATATGAAGCGTTGCTCCCAGCGCTATTTTGACTCTGCCACGACTCACCCCAATCCACTAGTGGTTGGGGCGGTAAACTACGTCCCATCAAAAATATCCGCGGTCCGACGACCCCGTCATCTCCTTGAAGAAGGGGATGATGCCATCACGATCGCCCAAGAAAGGGCCTACACAGCTCGCGCAGCGATAACACATAAAACTGCGCGGTATCGGCCTCGCCGACGAGGTCGAAAACCGCGCCGCGTAAAAATCATTAACCTAAACGTGGCCACGCCCACTTTGCTTTCAGCGACGCCCCGAGCCGAGGTCCGTTCCCCACAGGGGGAGCCCTCGGGCGATGTTCGCTTAACTTACTTACCGGGTTGAGAGCCTTCCGCTCGCCCATTGCCCGCGTTAAGCTGTCAAGGTCATCTGCGACCAACAGCTAAATACACACAAAAAACAAAATATCGAGAGTTTGCGTTGCTATGCGGATGACAGTACGGGGGATGAGCGGTACACTGAGCAACGGAATATCCCTCGGAGTACTCAGGAAAGAAGGGTTCAACTTGTGTCTGAAGTCGAGCGCTCTCTGGGGCGGGCCTCGGAATGGGGTGAATGGAACCTAGTCCAGTTCAACCCCACAAAGACACAAGTTTGCGCGTTCACTGCAAAGAAGGACCCGTTTGTCATGGCGCCACAGTTCCAAGGAGTAACTCTCCCAATTTCTGAGAGTATTGGGATTCTCGGCGTTAAAATATCGAGCAAAGTCCAGTTTGGGAGTCATTTGGAGGACAAAGCCAAATTGGCAAGCAAAAAGTTGGGCGTCCTGAACAGAGTCAGGCGGTACTTCACACCGAGACAGCGTCTTGTGCTATACAAAGCACAAGTTCGTCCTCATGTGGAGTACTGCTCACATCTCTGGGCAGGTGCGCCCAAATATCAGCTTGACCCACTTGACTCCCTGCAAAGACGGGCTGTTCGAATCGTCGGGGATCCCAATTTTACGGACAAATTGGAGTCGCTGGAGCAGCGTAGAGACTTTGGGTCACTCTGTGTACTCTACCGACTCTTTCACGGGGAATGCTCCGAGGAACTGTTTGACTTGGTACCACCGTCAGCATTCTACCAACGTACCACTCGACATCGCAGCAGGGTTCATCCATTTCACCTGGAAACGTTATGCTCTTCAACTGTACGTTTCCAGCGATCATTTCTCCCACGTACGTGCAAGCTCGAATGAACTACCTGCTGCTGTGTTTCCCGAGCGCTATGACATGTCCTTCTTTAAACGAGGTTTAAGAAGAGTATTTCCTTCACGGTAGGCAGCGGCCTGGCTGTGCCCCTGGTATTGCAAAGGTCCATTGTGCAGCAGTTTCACTTACCATCAGATGTGCTGCTTGCTCGTTTGCCACCGTTGGCAATAAAAAAAAAAACGTGAAGGCACAAGTTAAACACTTATCAAATAAAATATATATATTTCAGTAAGATCTTTGTACTATTTGCTGTTGAGAGGTAATCCGCCTGCACCTCGGGAGTGCCATTGGCTTACAGTGTTTTACGCTGCACCTACATTATAAGATGACATTGGAGTGTATGCAGATGTATAGCAGTGAGGTTTCCTGCTGTCTTTTAATCGTGTATAACTCATATATCAAAATTCTTTAATACAACACGATAAAAAATATATTGGATATATTTGTGTGATATTGCATTGCCACATGACATTTTTACGTACCCTCCAAAACTTCAGCTATCGATAAATCTGAATAACCTTGCAGTTATTTACGACATGGAAACTTAACAAGGACAACAAATGGGACTCGCATTAATTACAACCGAAATTGTATCATTCAAATAAATATAAACGGATATTTGTTTTATATCTATTTGCTAATTGTATCTATTTTAATTAATGTCTAAGACAATGGGCTATTTGTGTTGCTGGTATTATATAGAACGATTGCACTAAACGTATTTGAAATATAGCTTATACACTAGTAGGTAATTAGTATTTCGTGTATTATATTTTTGCGCCTTAAATATTATTTTTAATGAATAAACAAAAACAACACTAATTTCTCCGCGTGAGAGTTTCACTAAGAGATATTATATGTAAATAACAGTTATGCAAGAGAAGGAGGCTTGAACCCAGTAAGGAGATCTAGGAGTAGCAATGATGATGACAATTATCTGTCTATTAAAAAGTATTTTGTATTTTCGTTTTAATTACAATATTTGCAATTATATGTATATCATCATTTGAATTCATATACGTCCCATTGTAGGGCTCGAGTCTCCTCCATAATAGGAAGGAAATTGACCTACTATAACGCTGGACAGAAGTTTTGCCACAGGGTTTTATTTCAGGTTTTCCTTCTCTTGCATAGATGTTATATGCATGTATTATCCTGTAGTCGTCTTTTACGACACCCACAGGCAAGAGAGAGGGTGACGAATTGTATTCTTACTCCATCACCACACGTAATGTGTATGTCATTATTAAAAAAAAAATATATAGTAAAATTAGACCGTGCCTTGCTTCCTTCTAATCGTGATCTAATCATTCACTGATAATTGATAATATTTCTTTGTGCGATGGTTGTTCAGTCTGGGTGTAATTTGTTAATTGTAAAAGCCCCGCGTGAGATGTGGATTTATTATGGAGTACTATAATATTTTATGTTGCTGTTAAAATGAATAGTTTCAACTTAAGAAAACTAAATTGCATTATATTATGTACTAGAGAAAAACAAATCGAGTAATTATCGTTCACGAGTTCGCCAATGCGAGCGACTTATTTCTGCGAATTATTATGCCAAGTTTTTTCGTTGAGTTTCGCACAAGAGTAGAATGAAACAAAATAAACAGGCCTATTTTTGTTCGCAATTTTTCATGGTGAAGAATCGGTTTTAAGCTTATGTCACGGTATGATGGAAGCGCTCAAAATTACTGCCGAAAGGCTTACGTTTTTTAACAACATCTACATACTCTTTGGTTGTATTATTATACTAAAATGAAAACCGTAAATATAGTTAAGGTTACTAACTACATTCACGCGATAGGCAACCATTGGATATAGATGGTGTGAAGGGGGGCATATATCTAATAAACGGCATAATCTATTCCATTTATAACGACTTATAGATTGAATAGATCATATAATTTATAAGATGGTAAAGTTTAAAGACAGTTTCATAACGCAGAAGACTTTTTATCCATAATCTGATAATAATATTGATTCTTTTATATGAATTCGTTAAACTCTGACCGACCGATCATTAATTAATTACCCAACTTGACACATGTATATTCATAAAGGTTTTTATGCATACAGCTTTTTAGGCATACAGCTTTTTATCGTAGTGTTGATATTTATTTGTCCGTATGGTGGCGGTTTAAGAATACAATTCACCACCCTCTTTCTTGCCCGTGGGTGTCGTAAAAGACGACTAAGGGATGTAATATGCATATCACAAGGACACGTTTGACCAACATGATATAAGTACGTCAATTTCCCTCCCATTGTGGAGGAGGTACGAACCCAACAGCGGGACGTATATGAGGTGTGATGATGATGATGATACTTAGTAATCATGCAAAAGTGTCTTATGCCTCCTCTACACGTCCGCGGACGCGTCCGTCGATGACATCTGCGGACGCATCCGCTGACGTGTATAGGAGGCATTAGATATAATTAGCAACCCGCCCTCGCTTCGCTTCGGTTTCAATCGCTTTACCCGCATAGTTGCCGTTCCCGTGGGGATACCGGGATAAAATATAGCCTAAGTTAGTCCTTATATAGACAGCTACCTAGTAGTAAAATATTATCAAAATCGGTCCAGCCGTTTTGAAGATTACCTCAAACAAACAGCCAAAAAAATTTTAAACTGGTTTTTAGGAAAAAATGTCGCGGAAGTAAACGTGCGAGCATGAAAAAAGCACAGTATTATGACATTAAAAACAGACACTTCAATTTTATTTATTTGTATAGATTACGATTATCAAACAATGTTACTATAGTACGTAAATAAAGACAAGACAATCGTCTTTATTGTTTTGTAAATATACATATAAATACTGCTTTGTGTTTTATGCTAATATCGTCTAATTTTGTCATGGTTATATTTAGTGATATTTACATGGTTATTAGTTTTTGTTTTGTTTACGGAATAAGTGTGCTTGGCTTTAATAAGCGTTACTGTCGATATGCATAATGATCGAGGCTTCATGTATGAAGTCTCTATTAAGTGGCACTTAGCTGTCGTGCAGTAAAATTTGACAAGTGCCGTAATAGGCGCTCATGCCGGGTGACGTGCATTCGATTTCCACATATTTTATGAGATCTACAAATTGTTTCGATTTTCTATATTTTATTGAATTTAGGTCCGTTATTAGAGGAGATACAGTTCGGCATATATTATTTGTTTTATAGAACAATCCCAGAGTAACGAACCTATTGCGGATAATTACTTTCTGCTAATTCGTTCGGAAACATCTGCAGATAACTCGATAACATTTCTTGCCTGAATTAGGATTCTATCCGGGTACCCCGCAGTCAGCAGTCCTTTACACCTGAATCAAAGAGATATTTCATACCTTAAATTAATCTATACATAAATTTTACATTTTGGGGTAAATTTAACGGTTATAACCCTTTATTGAAACGGTTAATAATTCCATGGCGTTGTTAATTTTATTTCAACAAAGACTTTATACCGGCAGGCAAGAGAGGTGGTGATGTATTGTATTCTTACTCCGTCATCATACGGAAGTATGCCAAGCATCAATTTACGACAGTTGAGTAAATGACGCTACGTGAATAAGAAGCTTTAAAACCGAGAGAAATATAATAGTAATTATCATACAGAGCAATTTCTGGACGTTTCGATGCCAAATATGTCATCTAGGAGTCGCTAATTATATAAAAATTAAGTCACTAATCACTTAAAAAAAATATCTGTATTTGTTAATATGTATATCTATTCAATCTACCACGTATGATTCTATGTATGGTTCATTTAACAGTATAATGTACGTGCCAAATTTGATAGCAACAAAATAAATGAACCAGCAAATTGTTTCGTGTAACCCGACGCCCGTGGCATTGAACTTAGTAGTCATCGTCGAATAACTAATAGTACAAACTTAATTCGTGTTAACACTTTATTTTTAATATTCACAACCGTTACCGATAAACCATCTCCTTTCGCCGTTGTATTGCTCGGCATAACAACAATGGCCGGCCACTTCTATCTTTGGCGATGATGTCAGCTTTCCTTTAATGACCGCTCAGTTGGCCTGCAGCATTTCACGAGCGTAAACATCACGATTTTTCTCTTTTAAATAAATTCGTACTACCTGTACCATCAAGCGTCGAAGAAAATAACGAGCTTGTGATAAAATTTTTAATTGGCCTCCTTTAGTTTACGTTTCGTTGTTCAAAGTGCACATGATTCTACAGTAACTAGTATTGTTTACATAAATAAATAACTTAATGTGTATCTGGTAACAGAACCGGTTGTTTTGTTGTTGCTTACGTTTGAGCTATTGCTCTCATAACACGTACAGCCCTTGAATGCACGTGAGCTTAATTAAAAAAAAAACAAATAATTAAAATAATTGATTACTAAAACTGATGTTTTTTTAAAAATATTTTAAAAGGAAATTGAGTACATATTAATTTAATACACCCAAAAACAAGACTTGTAAAAAAAAGCCAAGCCTCGCAACTAAATTCTTCTACCATAAAAATTTGTGAGATCCATGTTATATCAAGTCGGTTACTCATTCAGTCCCTGCTTAAGGCACCTTTCTTCTTAAGTTATTACGTAAATAGCTAACCTAACAACTTCTTATAGTGACTATATCAATATTAAAGATCTTTTGTTTTAAATAAACAGAATGACTTGGCAATCGCATGAAAACACACCTCACAAGTAATACATATTATATTAAATTGTACTAAACATAGTGCGATTGCCAAATCAATCTATTTATTTAAAACATAAATGATCTTTAATATTGATATAGTCACTATAAGAAGTTGTTAGGTTAGCTATTTACGTAATAACTTAAGAAGAAAGGTGCCTTAAGCAGGGACTGAATGAGTAACCGACTTGATATAACATGGATCTCATAAATTTTTATGGTAGAAGAATTCAGTTGCGAGGCTTGGCTTTTTTTACAAGTCTTGTTTTTGAGTGTATCTCATTTCTTTTTGTAGATAGACCTACTTTTCGGTACGTTCCACTTCTTTGTTGGTAACAAAGGATTTTCTTAGAGCACACTCTCTCAAAAATGAGACATCTCGCCTTTCCGCTTGAGTCAATTCTATCTAAACTAAGCGAAGAGATGTGGAAATAAAGAAATTTGATTGGTTTTTCGAAACACATCTCCTCTAATCTCCTCTCCGCTTTGATGACAATCGAGCCTAATAATGGCGTTCTTTCTTTCAGATAAATTTGAGGCAATTTAGTTTGCTTAATACTTTGGGAGATTTTGGTACAATTTCATAAGACACGTCCCATTGTTGCTTTTTCATTAAGTTGGTTGACCATTTTACAAGTTATCTTTGAACATAATTATGTCTAGGTATCTGTTTACACCTATTATGCCAATCATCATTCAGCCTATCGCCGTCCACTGTGGAACATAGACCCCCCTCATGCTTCACCATAAAGTGCGGTACTGTGGCACCTGCGTCCAACGATGCTAAAGGGTTGCCATGACTAGAGCTCATTTTTCTTCGCCTTATGAGGAATAATGACGTAGTCGCCACGTTTGGTAGGCGGGTTGGTTTCGCAGTGAGATTTCATACATTTCCCCGGTGAGAGCTGGTGCCCACTCTTCTTCCTGTTGAATCTTTTTTTTCTAATGACAACGCCTTGCACTAAGGAAATAATAATCCTTATATTGTGGGGGACTTTACAAACATATAATTCAACATCGCATCATCATCGCAGCCCTCATATGTCCCACTGTTGGGCTCGGGCCTCCTCCACAATGGGAGGACATTTAACCCACTATACCATGCTGGTCAGACATGTTGATATAGGGTTTCATTTCGAGTTTGCCTTCTCTTGCACAGATGGTAAGGCATATTATATCCCATAGTCGTCTTATACGATATCCACGGGCAAGATAGAGAGTGGTGAATTGCGGAAAGAACATATAATTAACCGACACAAATTACATTCAGATTCAGAACAACAATTTGTAGCTCGTACAAAGTGTTGTCTTGCATGGGATTCGAACCCGCGACATGGTACGTTGGTGTCTTAACCACTACGTCATCTGTGCAGTCTTTAGCCGCTTGTTACGATTCCCATATAGAAGCAATGATGGCGACAAATGTATTCTTATTTTTTACAAAGTTACATTTCATTAACTGCAAATGTAACTTTGCAATCCTATATATTTATATGAGTTTACAAAATTATTTATGTAGTTAGTGTATCTCGGAAACTGGATGATAATTATAATGTTTCATAATTTTTCCTTCATTTATACACTAAACACTAATTGTATTCTAAATTGGAAGCTTCTATGTCGGCTAGAAATGCCACTTTAATATTGATGATCGGTCAGTCAGTCAGTGAGTGACAAAATTACGAAATTTTGACTAGTTATAATTCTGAAACTATTGGTTCAAATTGAATGAAATTTAAAATACACAATGTGTATACAAGGCCTGCTAGGTTACTAAAAATTCAGGTTTCTAGTTTTATTAACAACGAAGTTATAGGGGGTCGAAAATGGCCTGAATGGCTTCGAGAAAAGTATGTTACGGCAGTTTTGCGTTTTGTCCGACTTTTTTTTTGTTCGACTTGGCGGGGGCACTGCCGTGCCCCCAGATTTTAACCATCGTAACTTTGTGTCGACCTGGGCTAACTCCATCTGACGCCGTCTGGTCAACAATTATATTCCCAGAGATGGGTGACGTCAGCCAGACGACCGGTCACTGAATACTGTTGCCAATAAATAACTTTTACAATATGTACAATGGAAGAGGAGTACATATTGCGTCGACCCCAAGTAATTGGGATAACAGCAAGATGATAATGATGGTAATCATCGTATTCTCGAAAATATATACTTTCTGTAAGATATGATGATATGCCTTAGTATAGATTGAATGGCTTTTATAGATAGCATATTTTATGTTAAGGTTGGTTAAAAATTTATTAATAATTGTATACTAACTAAATAATCAGTAGTAGCTTTATAAATTTGTTATAATTATCTCTAGAAAACCTAAATACATTTAACAAGATATGCATTATGATCGTAAACGAAGTATAAACTTTGCTTTATTTGAAGAATTGTAATCCACCGCGCTGGAAATTACAAACCATTTAATAATAAAACTGTTTCCAATTGAATAATAATTACAGTTTGCGCATACACCGTTTACAATCCACAAATTGTAGGTTTGCTGTTGAGGAGTTCGCGCAGCGGGGCGATGAAACTCACGATGGTGATTTTTCAACACAAAATATTCAAATGCAAATGCTCGCACTTGATCGTAATGTTATTCCTAGTAACGGGGTCACGAAGAATGTTCTAGAAATAAACTTTTTTCTCTCTCTCGGAGTTCAAGAGAACAAGATAAGCGTATCGATACCAGACAATACAACATCGGGCGAACGACATTGATTTCTCAAATGAAAGTTGTTGCACACCACGCGAGCCACGTTAAAAGTAATTAAATTCATAGTTCATAAGATCCTAATAAAGAGCGAAGGTCACCGAATCAATTTTTGAGAATGATTTGCAATTTTTGATTTTAAATTACATGTTACGGTCCCGTTAATATCTTGTCGCATTTTTGAACACAATATACCTACATAGGTGCATGTTAAATTGACCACTTAGCAAATGTCAGGTACTTGTAAATTAATATAAATCATAATCTGCTTCGTTTTGTTCTTCAAGCTCATATCTATCCGTTCCGCTATTGGCAACGGAACTTCTTCAAAAATTAAAGGCAATATTGACCTACCCTATAATCCTATTTAGTCAAGCGAGTTAACATAGGGTTTTATGAGGAGATTACCTTCTTGCAATGTTGTTTTCTGCTTTACATCGCTTTATAATTTCTTACGACACACCGTGAAAAGAATAGGTTCATGAATTGTAGAATACAATTCATTTTTCTGTCACCTGTACGTAGATATTCTATATATTTTTCGTGTGGTGTGGTGACGGAGTAAGAATACAATTCACCACCCCTTCTCTTGCCAGTGGGTGTCGTAAAAGACGACTGAGGTATTAAATCTACATATAATATCTAGGGAAGGGAAGGAAAACTTGAAATGATCATAGGACAATTTCCCTCCTATTGCGAAGGTAGCTCGAGGCCAACAGTGAAACGTGTATGAGCTGTTATGATGAAATAATTCCATATCTTTATGTAAGCAATACCTTCATTTTTATATTCTTCATGCCCTCTGTACAAAATTCATCATTTTACGTAGCAAAAATAATCTGCAACATTGTTGGCTAGTCACAAAAGCTTTAAGTATAGCTTCTTCCTTATTATTGTTATTTATGTTAATCCATTTGGATACTGTTCCTTTAGATTTATAGATATATTTTGCATTTAATTAACCCTTTAAATTACTATTACATTATTAATGATTCGCATTTATATTTTCCTGTTATGTTTAAACTAGTATGATGCATTTTATACTTCATCTGAATTGTCTTTACTACAAAAAAAACTGTCGCATGTTTTCCAAGAATTTTTTTGTTTTGCATATAGGTTGCTCTTTATATCTAAAAGTACAATACGCAGAACAAAACTAATTACATGATTTCATCTTCTATTCATATATCAAAAACTGCAATCTATTCAAAACTTAGACGAATTATTGATGTGAAACATTTATAGGCGAGGGTAAACCTGACCGTTGGCGTGGCATTAACGCCACGCTTGGATATGTACATTTGTGTAACATAACCTGTTTTAGAATTTTGTACAACACCATCCGATGAGCTCAAAATAAATTATTAACCTAAACATACCTACCTACCTATAGTGTATACTAATGAAAATAAATGTTTATTGAATAAAAATCATAATTTTCTGGGAAAAATCCTAATATTTTATTAATACTTTATGCCAAATTTGTTCCTGTCGTAATATATTCTTTTATGCATAAATACTTGTACAAAATAATTTCAATGTTTCATATTTGCCAGGCGTCCAGAGCAACGACTCCCTTTTTATGTTTTATTATCATCGTCATCTTGCTCTTATTTCTTACTTAAGGTCGACGCAATATGTACTTCACTTCCGTCGTACACATCGCAAAAGTTGTTGTTAATAGTTTAATGACCGGTCGCCTGCTTGATGTCAACCCTCTTTAAGAATGTAATTGTTGAATAGACGGCCTCAAATAGAGTGCGCCCGGGTCGGTGTTAAGCTCTTAGTCGTCTTTTACGACACCCATGAGCTATATAAGGGTTGGTAGTATTTGTAGCCACACAGGATTGTTTTGTTTATTATTATTTTTTATTCATCATCATCATCATTATTGCAGCCCATATACGTCCCACTGTTGGGCTCAGGCCTCCTCCATGCCGGTCAGACATGTTAGTATAGACCGCAGCCCACCCCAAGAAAAAAAAAGACTTGTTAGTATAGGGTTTTATTTCAAGTTTTCCTTCTCTTACACAGATGTTATGTACATATTATATCTCATAGTCGTCTTTTACGACATCCACTGGCAAGATAGGGAGTGGTGGTATTGTATTCTTACTCCGTCACCACAAGGAAGTATTTTTTATTACGTATTTGAAAAAAAATAATTAAGCGTTGATCACGTTAAATCTTTTGATGTGTTGTTGCCAACATAACACTAATAGTAAAATTACTGAAAATGTGTTATTTAAAAATACAAAGCGAATTATTTTACATTGACAACAGGTATGTGCAATGTTTATTTGTTCCAAGTAATATAAAATACAGTCGCTTTCTGCTGTCACAAGGTAACCAACTATTTTTACATCATTCATTTTAACTTTAACGCTGTAATTAAACACGGTTATATAGATCATTAAACTAACAGCAATTTAATACGTATTCTTTGTCATGAAGTGTCATTTGACTATGACTTGCATACAACGACAACTTATATAAAGATCGTGTTTTACTGGCTTTTTTTATGAGTGGGCTATGGTAAGCGCACATGCGGTCCATTCCATCCGGGGCGACGAAAGGACGGTGCGCAGGCCCATAACCCACCCGTACCCACGTCGCCTTCGTCGTTGGGCCGACCTCCAGTGCCGTGTTCCTTGTCCTCAGTGGTCGGCCCGACGGAATACCCTTTCGGGTACCCCCACCTCTCGAGTCTCGACGTCCCTATCCCGGGACGTCGGTGTGTTTTACTGGCTACAGTAACATTCTGGTTTCATATAATTGAAGCAGCTTCCTCTAGCTTTGAAGATGCAAACTCCATAGACGATGTGACACATTTTTAACGCTATGATTTTCTTAGAAAATTACAAAGTTGCTTCCTTTTAATCACGTGTTAATAACCTGTTCGATAGAAATAGCGTAGAAGTAATTTTAGCGACGAAAATGGCCCTCATATTGCATGTCGTACGTTGATCAAAGAGTTTTGAATGAGAAGCAGTAACAAAGTGACACTTATACTAATTAGTCGGATTACAGAGACGATTTTGTTGCACGATAGAGACACTGCGAATACTCATTTGTGTTACCCTCGATATATTTGTTCCTTATTGAATTACCGATTGTCAGGTGGTTTCGGACTGATCATACAATGTGTCTTCTGTTGCATCTTTATAATATGAAACGAATAAGGGACGTAAACAGAAAACTTGTTTTTTTTTCCTATTGTCTATAGTGGCAAATAAGCTAGCAGATCTGATATTTATACTATCGCACATGGATCTTAGCAATACCAGGGATATACAAACAAACCGCTGCATACCCTAAAGGAAGTTCTCTTCTTAAATTTTGTTTAAAAAGACGTATAATAACGCTCAGGTAACACCGCAGCAAATTGTCTTTTATAAAGCCTGTACATCATCATCATCATCAGCTTATATACGTTCCACTGTTGGGCTCGGGCCTCTTCCACCATGGGATATTGACCTACTATACCACGCTAGTCAGACGTGTTGCTATAGGGTTTTATTTCGAGTTTCCCTTCTCTTGCATCGATATTGTAAGCATATTATATCCCTTAGTCGTCTTTTACGACACCCACGGGCAAGAGAGGGGTGGTGATTTGTATTCTTTTTCGTCACTACACTGAAGCCTGTGTACATACATAAGAGAAATTAGCACTGGAAATGTACAGTTGAGGATGATATAATTTATAGTTGGAGTACATGAACCTTGATACAGCGCCGAATGAACCGGTGACTTCAAAAGAGCATATAGATAAACTCTAAGTAGAACCTTATATCAACCTGATTGCTCAGATGGCAGAGCCATTTCTATGAGATTGTGGAGGAGGCTAATGCTCAATAGCGTTTGTTGGTTATAGAAATATTATAAGAAACGAAGACATGTTGCATTCATTTTATATAATCGTTAAATAATTTTAATTTGATAAGTAGTTTGTAAATACATATTTTATACTAGCAACCCGCCCTTGCTTCGCTTCGGTTTCAGCCGGTTTACCCGCGGCGTAGTTCCCGTTCCCGTGGGAATACCGGGATAAGATATAGCCTATGTTACTCCCTGATATTATAGCTTTCCATTGGTGATAGAATTTTTGAAATCGGTTCGGTGGTTTAAACGTGAAAGCGTTACAAACAAACAAACATCCTTACTTTCGCATTTATAATATTAATATGGATTTGCATGACATTTGTAATGACTAGATGGGCTTGTAATTTTATATTTTTGATCACCTACACCCATAAATGTACCTCATTTAAACCAAGTAAAGACTTCTATTCTATTCTATGTTTTTAAACAATTTTCTTGTTCAACCAGGATAAAATATTAAAAAAATGTGGATGGAAAAACTAATAACAGCGATAAGCAACTTATCTTATCGCGTTGTTCCCGGCACTCCACAAATAAATGAATTTCTTCTACGAAATAATTGTATCCATTCCTGGGTTTTACCCGCTTCAAAACGATTCCCAACACAATTGCCAAACGTGATGTCATCAAACGGTTCTTAATTTCACTAGTAATTTTCCTGCCTCTTTAAATAAACTTTATTTTTGTAATCACTGACTAAATGTGCATTCTCTTGCTATGAAGTGTTAAGAATACAATGCGTCACCCTCTCTTATATTTCTATTTATGTTATGTTTTAATGTGGGTCTCATCAGATACCTATAAAATAAGACCTCAAAGACGTCCTAAAATCTGGGGGCACGGCAGTGCCCCCGCCAAGTCGAGCAAAAAAAAAGTCGGGCAAAACGCAATACTGCCGTAACATACTTTTCTCGAAGCCATTCAGGCCATTTTCGACCCCCTATAACAATAACTTCGTTGTTAATAAAGCTAGAAAGCTGAATTTTTAGTAACCTAGCAGGAATTGTATACACATTGTGTATTTCAAATTTCATTCAATTTGAACCAATACTTTAAGAATTATAACTAGTCAAAATTTCGTAATTTTGTCACTCACTGACTGTCTGACCGATCATCAATATTAAAGTGACACTTCTAGCAGACATAGAAGCTTCAAATTTAGAATACAATTAGTGTTTAGTGTATAAATGAAGGAAAAATTATGAAACATTATAATTTTCATCCAGTTTACGAGATACACTAACTGTATAAATAATTTTGTAAACTTATATAAATATATAGGATTACAAAGTTACATTTGCAGTTAATGAAATGTAACTTTGTAAAATATAAGAATACATTTGTCGCCATCATTGCCTCTCTATGGGAATCGTAACAACCGGCTAAAGACTACGCAGACGACGTAGTGGTTATGATACCAACGTACCGTGCTAGTGTCGCAGGTTCGAATTCCATGCAAAACAACACCTTGTACGATCCACAAATTGTTGTTCTGAGTCTGAATGTAATTTGTGTCGGTTCTTTCCGTATGGTGACGAAGTAAGAATACAATTCACCACTCTATCTTGCCCGTGGATATTGTATAAGACGACTATGGGTTAAAATATGCACATACCATCTGTGCACGAGAAGGAAAATTCGAAATGAAACCCTATATCAACATGTATGACCGGCATGGTATAGTGGGTGCGATTCCCTCCCATTGTGAAGGTGGCCCGAGCCCAATAATGGGACGTCTGAGGGCTGCGATGATGATGCAATGTTGAATTATAGGTTTGTAAAGTCCCCCATAATATAAGGATTATTATTACCTTACTGCAAGGCGTTGGTCATTTAAAAAAAAAAGATTTAACAGGAAGGAGAGTGGGCAGCAGCTCTCGCCGGGAAATGTATGATAAACTCATTTGCAAAAAAAACGGGCGGTTTTGATTTTCATTCATATTTAAAAATCGAGGAGCCGTTTCCGAGATCCTGAAAAAAATATATATATATAGGTATATATATTAAGATTTTTATATGAGGTCTAATAAAATAGAACAAAAAAAATGGTATATTTTTAACGTTTTCTTCGAAAAAATTAAGGAATAGCCATAACAAATGTATATTTTTTTATGTTATTGTAACATGTCTAGTTTTAATTGTACTTGTGGTCGATAGTGCAGTTATCTGCGCTTCCAACAAGAAATATCCGATGCCAAAACTAGCCTATTTGTCGTTATAGTACTTAAAAACATCGTACAAGGTCTAATTTTTCACCGTTTTTAGTAATATGCTCATATCAAAAAAAAAAGTGACATGAATTTTTTTTTCATAGCTGTCATAAAGTCATCTACCACCCCCCTTTCCGTAGGACGTTTAATTTAGGGACAACCTGTATATATATATATATATATGTATATATATATATATATATATATAAACTCATTTGCAAAAAAACCGGGCGGTTTTGATTTTCATTCATATTTAAAAAGATACAATACCAAAAAGGTTTCAATCGTTTGTACACGTTACTGGCCGGTTTTAAAAATGCTGTGGTATTTAAAAAAGTACGTTCTAAATTCAATTTTTCATTTGATGTTCATTTTTACAGAAAACCCCTTTTTATCCTACATTTTTGGCGCGAAGTTCCAGAAGTTAACATCGACTTTCATAACTTTTATTCAATTTTTATCGATTAATTTCATATCCTTGACTGTCAAAGCTTTATTTAATGCTGTTTGGCTGTATTAAAAATGGTAGATAAAGTGGTAAAAGCTACCAAAATTATCGCGCTGCTTGAAGAGGGTTGCAGCCAATGTTTCGTGGCTAGGAGGCTAAATGTTAGTCGCTCGACAGTCCAAAGGACCTGGCAGCGATATCAGGAGACTGGTTCCGTCGAGAGAAGGCCTGGTTCTGGAAGAAAACCATGTACCCAACCACGGGATGATCGTTTTCTTGTGAGTCGCGCATTGAGAAATCGCAAATCTTCGTATGTGGATCTTAAGAACAACCTCCAAGAAGTAAGAAATGTGCATATTAGTCTATGGACGGTCAGGAGGAGGCTTCTCGCTGCCAATATACGCAGTCACCGCCCGGCCCGCGGCCCCAAATTACTCCGTGAGCACAGAGTTCACAGGCTTAGGTTCGCTAGAAATTGTGAATCATGGACTCAAGACGATTGGAATAGGGTTTTGTTCTCTGATGAAGCCAGGATATCTCTGTTCGGTGAAGATCGACGTCGGCGAGTGCTAAGAAGACAAGGAGAACGCTTTGCAGAGGCATGTTTCGAAGAAATCACACCTTATGGTGGGGGCTCTGTTATGTTTTGGGCAGGAATAAATTCAATGGATCGTACAGAGTTAGTCTTCATTGAAAACGGCTCACTGACTGGGCATCGATACATAACGGAAGTTCTAATTTCTCATGCACAACCCGCATTGGCCGCTCTAGGTGAAGACTCGATTTTTATGGACGACAATGCTCGCGCCCACCGATCCCGCGATGTTAATGCGTATGTGCAAGAGGTCGGCATTCGTCGTTTGGATTGGCCAGCTCGAAGTCCCGACCTCAATCCCATAGAGCATGTCTGGGACGTTCTGAAACGGCGTGTGAGATCAGTACACCCGGCTCCGCAGACCATCAGAGAGCTGAAGAATGTGATTACTGCGGAGTGGGAACGTATTCCGCAAGCAAGTATCCGGGATATACTCGCTAGCATGCCCAGACGAATTCAAGCTGTGATTTTAGCTAGAGGGGGTCACACTCGATACTAAACATTTATCTGCTTTTACTTTATTAAAGAAAAACAAACAAAAAAACTTTTTTATTTTTACTTCATGAGCATATGCACTACTAGCGAATATACACTACTAGCGAGGTTTAGCATTATTTCCCATAAATTGTATCTAAATTTTATGAAATACTGATGAAAACGATTATTTTCTTATTAATTTAGCAAATTGTGTGGATAAAACTACCTATAATTATCAAACAAAGAAATATTAACATTTGAAATGGTTCATTGCTTAGGTGCCCGTTTTTTTTGCAAATGAGTGTATCTCACTGCGAAACCAACTCGCCTACCAAACGTGGTGACTACGTCATTATTCCTCATAAGGCGAAGAAAAATGAGCTCTAATCATGGCAACTCTGTTACCCTTGAGCGTCGTTGGATGCAGGTGCCACAGTACCGCACTTTATGGTGAAGCATGAGGGGGGTCTATGTTCTACAGTGGACGGCGATAGGCTGAATGATGATTAGCATAATAGGTGTAGACAGATACCTAGATATAATTATGTTCAAAGATAACTTGTAAAATGGTCAATCAACTTAATGAAAAAGCAAGAGTGGAACGTGTGGAGTGGTAGGACCACACTGTCGACAGTTATCTGTCTACAGCCGCGGGCCGGTCCGTCCGGGGTAGTACCACGCTCTCGCAGAAAATCGACGTCTGAGTAGTAGCAATTTGTTACTGCGCTGCGTTCGGTGAGCGAGAGAGTCGGAAGGCCAACTTTCTGAGGGTGTTTGCGTGTAGAGGGTTTTGATGGTGCCTTTAGTATCACCGAGCCTCAATGCACGCATTCACACTCCCTTCACTTTCTTCGCGGTAGGCAGCGGCCTTGTAAAGGTCCATGAGCGGCAGCAACACTGATCATCAGGTGTACTGTTTGCTCGTTTGCCACTGCTTGCAATAAAAAAAAAAAACAAAAAAAAACGTGTCTTATGAAATTGTACCAAAATCTCCCAAAGTATTAAGCAAACTAAATTGCCTCAAATTTATCTGAAAGAAAGAACGCCATCATTAGGCTCGATTGGCATCAAAGCGGAGAGGAGACCAAAGGAGATGTGTTTCGATAAACCAATCAAATTTCTTTATTTCCACATCTCTCCGCTTAGTTTAGGTAGAATTGACTCAAGCGGAAAGGAGAGATGTCTTATTTTTCAGAGTGTGCTCTAAGAAAATCCTTTGTTGGTATTCAAGAAGTAGAAGGTACCGGAAAGGCAAATAAGTAGGTCTATCTACAAAAAGAAATGAGATACCATCAAAAACAAGACTTGTAAAAAGAAGCCAAGCCTCGCAACTGAGTTCTTCTACCATAAAAACTTGTGAGATCCATGTTATTCCAAGTCGGTTAACTCATTGAATCCCTGCTTAAGGGACCTTTCTACTTAAGTTATTACGTAAATAGCTAACCTAACAACTTCTTATAGTGACTATATCAATATTAAAGATCTTTTATGTTTTAAATATATACTGGGTGTGTCGTAAATAGTGGTCCACCGTTAAGGATTCGATAAACCAGATAATTTACTATAACAAATTCCATTTTTAACCATTTTTAGCCGAGGGTTCCGTAAATATTAATTTTTAGTTATTTATTTACCAAATTTCTACCTCTTGTAACAAATTTGGTTGTAGTTTTATCAAAAACCATTATATTTTCATTTTGATTACTGTTAATTACTGCTGAATACAAGAGCTATCGTTTATTAACATGTTATTTAATGTAGATTTAGATCTTCTGCAAAAAAAAATGATTGTACTCGAATTTTAACGGATTTTTTTAACATATCATGCTAATTCAAAAGCGATTTATGTAAAAAAAATGTACTACACTGTCAGTGCCCATTAATTTAATAATATGCCTATTTAATACCAATTTCAAAATGGTATCATAATACCAGATCCCTATAAAAAACAGCAAGATATCTAATTTTAATTGAAGAAAGTAAGATTTTCATTAAAATTAATTTTAAAATTTATTGCTATAATACTTACGATTTTTGTAAAAAAAAAAACTTTACTATCAGTGCCTACTTATTTAATTATATTCCTACTTAATACCGATTCTAAAAGGTTTACTATCCCATTAATAAAACAAGTAATGAAATTTTAGTTAAAAACGACTATAAAAGACAACTTTTTACTATTGTTGCAAAGTGATCTAGACCTAACTTGTAAATTACAACAAGGCATTGAAAAAAACAAGTCATACATCATCATACATCATTTATTGTTATTCTTTAACATTTAAATTACACCAAGTGCTCGAAATGGCCCCCATTTGCAGCTATGCATGCTCTGCAACGTCGAATAAACGACCGTTTAAGTCGCCGAGCAAACCCACTCTCGTTTATTTTTCTAGCTGCTGTGTGTATGCTAGTCCTCAAGTGATCAATGGACGTTATTTCTTCTTTGTACACATGTTCTTTCAGGCAACCCCAGTAAAAAAAATCCAGGGGATTTAAGTCTGGCGAGCGCGGTGGCCATAGTATTGGACCTAAGCGTCCTATCCACCTATTTGGATACGCTGTGTGTAGGTGCTCTCGTACTCTAACAGCATAGTGAGCGGGACAGCCATCGTTCTGGTAAATCCCCTGGATTTTTTTTACTGGGGTTGCCTGAAAGAACATGTGTACAAAGAAGAAATAACGTCCATTGATCACTTGAGGACTAGCATACACACAGCAGCTAGAAAAATAAACGAGAGTGGGTTTGCTCGGCGACTTAAACGGTCGTTTATTCGACGTTGCAGAGCATGCATAGCTGCAAATGGGGGCCATTTCGAGCACTTGGTGTAATTTAAATGTTAAAGAATAACAATAAATGATGTATGATGATGTATGACTTGTTTTTTTTCAATGCCTTGTTGTAATTTACAAGTTAGGTCTAGATCACTTTGCAACAATAGTAAAAAGTTGTCTTTTATAGTCGTTTTTAACTAAAATTTCATTACTTGTTTTATTAATGGGATAGTAAACCTTTTAGAATCGGTATTAAGTAGGAATATAATTAAATAAGTAGGCACTGATAGTAAAGTTTTTTTTTTTACAAAAATCGTAAGTATTATAGCAATAAATTTTAAAATTAATTTTAATGAAAATCTTACTTTCTTCAATTAAAATCAGATATCTTGCTATTTTTTATAGGGATCTGGTATTATGATACCATTTTGAAATTGGTATTAAATAGGCATATTATTAAATTAATGGGCACTGACAGTGTAGTACATTTTTTTTACATAAATCGCTTTTGAATTAGCATGATATGTTAAAAAAATCCGTTAAAATTCGAGTACAATCATTTTTTTTTGCAGAAGATCTAAATCTACATTAAATAACATGTTAATAAACGATAGCTCTTGTATTCAGCAGTAATTAACAGTAATCAAAATGAAAATATAATGGTTTTTGATAAAACTACAACCAAATTTGTTACAAGAGGTAGAAATTTGGTAAATAAATAACTAAAAATTAATATTTACGGAACCCTCGGCTAAAAATGGTTAAAAATGGAATTTGTTATAGTAAATTATCTGGTTTATCGAATCCTTAACGGTGGACCACTATTTACGACACACCCTGTAGATTGACTTGGCAATCGCACTATGTTTAGTACAATTTAATATAATATGTATTACTTGTGAGTTGTGTTTTCATGCGATTGCAAGGTCATTCTGTTTATCTAAAACATAAAAGGTCTTTAATATTGATATAGTCACTATAAGAAGTTGTTAGGTTAGCTATTTACGTAATAACTTAAGTAGAAAGGACCCTTAAGCAGGGATTCAATGAGTTAACCGACTTGGAATAACATGGATCTCATAAGTTTTTATGGTAGAAGAACTCAGTTGCGAGGCTTGGCTTCTTTTTACAAGTCTTGTTTTTGATGGTACATATCTATACATTTACCTGTAAAAATATTTATATTACGCATGTAAATAATTTTATCCCTTCACCTTGCTCTTATCGCAGTTACTTTGGGTCGACTCAATATGTACTCCTATTTTATAGTACAAATTGCAAATGTAAACCCTCCTTAGGAATGCAATCGTTGACCAGATGGCTGAGTTGGCCCAGGTCTATGTAAAGTTTCATCCATTTCACCTGGAAACGTTATGGTCTTCAACTGTACGTTTCCAGCGATCATTTCTCCCATGTACGTGCAAGCTCTGGAATGAACTACCTGCTGCTGTGTTTCCTGAGCGCTATGACATGTCCTTCTTTAAACGAGGTTTAAGAAGAGTATTGCCTTCACGGTAGGCAGTGGCCTGGCTGTGCCCCTGGTATTGCAAAGGTCCATGTGCAGCAGTTTCACTTACTATCAGGTGTGCTGCTTGCTCGTTTGCCGCCGTTGGCAATAAAAAAAAAAAAAAAGCTCTTAGTCGTCTCCTATGATACCTAGGACGACTGTAGGTTTGGTAGTATTCGTAACCGCTATCAGATTTTTTCCGTGCGGTGACGAAGTAAGAATACAATTCACCACTCCATATCTTGCCGTGGATGTCGTGCAAGACGATTAAGGTATTTAATAAGCATATAATTTCTATGAGAGAGAAGGCAAACTCGAAACGAAACCCTATATCAACCCGTTTGACCAGCATGGTATAGTTAGTCTTCTATTGTGGAACAGGTTCCGTTCCATGTATAATAAATGAAGAGCTGGTTCAATTCCTGCCTAGCAAAGCGGGCGGGAGACAAAGCGAATCCATCGCGCGCTGATTCATCATTTTTTCAAATCGCTTCATGTCCAATTCGTCATCTAAAGTTAATAGTTATGGTCTATAAATTGCCCTAATTAATATTTCCGTATGTAAGCAATTCATGGAATCAACATGTAACGTAAGTGGAATGCTTACGCAAGATATTGTTTTAATAGTAACCAGAACATAAATATGCCTGATAATATCGCCCACTGCTATTTCTGTAGAGGTTCTCATGGATGTTCCCGATGTATATCGGTATATATATTTACAATATACATTGTACACCCTCTCCTGTGCAAAAAAAAGCGATACATGAAAGAATTTAGCTATCTTTAATGTCTTATTTTTTATATCTCATAATAATAATTATAGCCGTCCATCCATCGGGCCATAGGCGTCCACTGTTGGATATAGGATTTAGTAATACCGAAAAAATAAATGGCTTTGTCGATAATAATACAAAAGAAAATGCTCCATATAGTCAGATAATCGAAATTACAAAATGTACTTAAACTTACTGCCAGTAGGATTCGTATTATTCGACTCTTATGGTGATAGGGTGATACGTGTACGGCAGTTTATGGGATTGCACTCCATCCCTTCTGTCGCCTCAGATGGATCGGGCAGTGACCATACCATATACTGTCCCCAAAAAAAACAGGAAAGTGAAAAGTAGTTCTCTCCTAGGAAACTTAAAAATACGACCGCTAGCCCGCCTGTCAGTGGGTCGTGGCCGGTAATGGAACATGCATGTAGCAACTTTATAATTACATTCATAAAAAATATATTTGCAACTAACTTATAAAATGGAATAGGACTTTTGAAAAATTCTTCAGGCTTTATTTTAATCTCTTTACACATAGTCATTACAATTGAACACTCTTCAGTGTTGTAGCAAATGAAACTTCTTAATGATTGACATCCAAATTGTTGTTAAATAACTTTAGCGACTTAGTCTGTACGACTGTTATGTCGATAATCATAAGCTATTATGTGAATACTTATACAGATTACGTAAAGCAAATGAGCTTTGTGTAGGTAGTAATAAAATTCTTTGCCATATTAGCACGTGATAATTTAATGACATATTACGGTTATTATAATGAGTATGTTTTATTTATATTTTACAATGATGGACGACGCAGTGTAGGACGAACTAGGTTGACCGATGACCTAGTGAAAGTTGCTGGGCGTCGTTGGATGCAGGCGGCACAGGACCGCACATTGTGGCGTAACATGAGGGAGACCTACGTCCAGCAGTGGACGGCAATAGGCTGAAATGATGATGATATAAGTTCCACTGTTGGGCTCGGACCTCCTCCATCCAATGGAAGGGAAATTGACCTGCTATACTGCGGTAGTCAGACGTGTTGGCATAGTGTGTTGTGTCGAGTTTTTTTTCTCTTGCATAGATATTATTTGCTTATCATATCCGTCGTCTTTTACGACACCCACGGATGAGAGAGGAAGTGGTGAACTGTACTCTTACTCTGTCACCATACGGATTATTTACAGATTTTATTATTAGTTAGCAAGGCCTCGTCTGCGTGATAATGTGATCCTATTCCTATGGTTGTCCTACAGAAACGGTGTATTAATTTCTAAATTTCACTCACACTCGTAAAGATATTCCGGCATTAGAAACTAACAAATGTGCATTTATTAAACTTCGCGTTTTCGTATTAACGTTATTAGGATAATTAGACATGTTGATATCATTCGATATAGCAGTTACAAGCCAAGGGTGGGGGGCCAGAGAAGTATTGCAAACACAACTCATAATCGTCTTCTAGTAAAATAATAATTTTATAAAATGCGTATTATTCCCATTTAGTTTCGGTAGTTATTCATTTGATTCGTCATTGTAATACTTTAGTTTTCCTTATTCATATTACAGTTTCGTGGAATTCTTACAAACTTTCTTGAGTGTCTGACTATATCGTAATTAATACGCATCCATCATACACATTTATCTTTAAAGAGTGTTTATGCAATGTAATCAAAATAATCACTATATTATTCATAAATAACTAGCAGTAGTATTAGGCCAAATAAATTGTATTTACAGTCATAACATTTACATTAATCTTGATAATTATTTAAGGTATTTATTTGGATAATCGGTACTTTATTAGATATAATTTTCTATTTAAACTTATATTATCTATTCAATTGTGGAGATTGTGTTATGTACTGATTAGGGAACATACCCATAGTACGGGACTTGTTTTAGTCTTCCAGAGCACTACGCTTGGACAAAATTGGCTTTTATTTGTACTATAAATGGTCAGCAGCATTGTTGAGAATTGAAAAAACATTGCGTAGTATGGATATGTTCCCTTTTTTTTTGTTTTATGGCCAACGCACAGACCGTCCCTTCCGTTCAGGATGTACTAAAGGGCGGCGCGCGGCCCCATAATCCACCGTATACCCTCTCCTTCGCCATCGAGCCGATTACCGGTATCGAGTTACTTGTCGTCCGTGGCCAGACAGGCGGTATACCCATACAGGTGCCCTCCCGGGACGTCGGTCGCTCGCGGTCTGCCTCTCTGCGGGTGATGGGACTATTCTCCGGTCCACAGTGACCACAGTGGTCAAAATAACGACCGTATGAATTTTAGTTTTCCCCTTCGTTTAGGGCTGTTATCTGCTTGCTTCTCTTAATCGTCTTTTACATTTACCCATGAGAAATGAAGGGGTAGTGGCGATTGAGTTATAGTCCGTAACTACACATATTAATTGATAAACTAAACTCAATTATTTAAATACTTTAATGACCAATAGCTACTGTAATTTGAATCGTTAGACAAAGTATTATGCAAACATGTAGTATGTGTTGTATCGTGTAATTAGATATCGAAGGATGCCATGCCGGCTGATAGCGTGACAAACAGTCTATCGCATTCTTTCCCAGAGCACGGGGTCAGCAAATACCAGTCTCAAGTCACCGGCATTCTCACGTGACCACGTACATAATAATAAATAATTGCTTAGAATATTAGTGTTGATTTAACTATTCGTTTTCTTAAAGCGAAAACTATTAATGGAAATAGGAAAACGCAATAACCACGTGCGCAACCAACTGACCTGTATTCTTAATTTAGTGTGCATTTACTCAATGACTTGCTGTATATATTACTAGACGTGCCCGCGACTTCAGACTCACGTGTTATGCCGGAAGACTGTTTAATAACTACTTTTCTATCTCTGTGAACTTTTATGAATATATACCTATGCGTGCATTTGTAGAGAATTTTTCGGCCACACTATAATAAAGTACTTTCAGAAATTATCTTTTGTGGAATTTTACAATTCAAACACGGCCCATTGCTTTTTATCTGCAGTTTTTCTGTATTGTATTTTACCGTTATTAGGTGCCTTAGTCGTCTTTTACGACACTCACGTCAATATAGGGAGTGGTGAATTATATTATTACTCTATCACACACAAACAGAAAAGCAAATTCTAAACGCAACAGAAATTACATGTCGATAATATTCATCATTCGCCTATCGCCGTCCAGTACCGGACGTAGGTCTCCTTCATATAAGGGATAATACCGTAATCGCCACGCTTGGCGGGCGGGTTGGTGATCGCAGAGAGAAGTTATACATATCCCAAAAGACAGCGGCTGCTCAATCTCCTGGTGAAATCTTAGCCGATTCCTACGACTTCCACGGGCAAGCAAGGTGGCGAAAATTATATTCTTACCCAGTCGCCACACAATAATATTTATTGTTATTACTAAATATTCTCTTACTCTGTGGTAAGTTAGATGCTATTGATATTTTATTCCCTTTGGTGGCAGATGAGCTATAGTCACCCGGCTAATCCTCAGTGGTAATTGCTACTCATAAACTTTAGTAATACCGCCAAGTCGTTACATACCCTAAGAATAACGCCCTTCATAAACTTAGCTTAAAAAAGGACATGTTAGAGCGTCCAGAAAACACTTTAGCAGATAGTTAATTCCAGAGGTTGCGAGTAATTGAGAGAAATTAGTACTATAGCTAACAACGATATCGTTTCTAAATGAAATGGGTGATCTATACTGCGGCGATAAATGATATGGTTTGACGATATATTAGCAAGCTTGTACGCAACAAATGGCTTCTGTTAAGTGTATAGCCGGCATTATTATCATTTAATCGTGACGAGAGGCAAGAAAATTACAAACTTGCATTCGCAATCATTACTATGGTGTCTGTAACGTTTGCGTGCATCGTTCTATTGCAATATGGCCCACTTGTCATTTCTATGAAATCGTTGCATCTATAAATGTCACTAGGTTGTTTTATCAACCGTTTGATCAAGAGCTCTATTATAACCATTTCAATTACGACCTAAAGATCATCCTTATTAAACAGACAGGACATCTTTTATATATGACATTTGTTTTTACGAGGGGTGATCCAAAAGTAATGATAATCAATAATAAACACAATGAATAAAATAAAAAAATATATTTATTTCTCAACATAGTCTCCTAGCAAGTCTATACATTTAGTCCATCTCTTTTCTAAACCTAAAATTCCCTTACAAAAAAAATCTTTATCTTGACTCTCAAAAAAGTCCTCAACCGCGGCCATCACGTCGCTATCATCATCAAATTTCTTGCCTCGGAGGTGTTCCTTGAGTCGTGGAAAGAGATAGAAGTCACTGGGGGCTAGATCTGGTGAATAGGGGGGGTGTTCCACCAACTCAAAGCCCGCTTCCTGAATGCCAGCCATGGCAATTGCAGCTTTGTGAACAGGTGCGTTGTCTTGATGGAACAACACTCCAGCCCGCAGTTTGCCTCGCCTTTTCTCCTTAATAGCCTCCCGCAATCTTCTTATTTGTTCTGCATAGTAGGAGCCTGTAATAGTGGCCCCCTTTTCCAAGTAGTCCACCATGATTATTCCTTCAGCGTCCCAAAAAACAGACGCCATAACCTTCCCTGCTGAGCTTGACACTTTGAATTTCTTCGGCGTCGGTTCATCGGATCGTTTCCATGTCATCGATTGTTGTTTTGTTTCAGGATCAAAATGGTGGATCCAGGTCTCGTCCATGGTCACAAAACGTGACAAAAAATTGTCCTTGTCTGCCTGGAACTTTTCGAGATTTGCTCTTGACATGTCGACTCGTTTCTTCTTTTGCTCGTCGTTTAACATTTTCGGTACCCAACGCGCGGAGACCTTTCTCATATGCAATTCGTTCGCAAGGATTCTTTGAATGCTGCCATATGAGATCCCTGTGACCTCAGCTACATGCCTGATAGTCACTCTTCGATCTTCCAATACAACTTCTTCAACTTTTTTCACATTTTCTTCAGTGAGGGACGTCGATGGGCGTCCTTCGCGGTGTTCGTCTTCCGTCGATGTTCTTCCCAGCTTAAACTCCTTAGCCCAGCGTGCAACTGTGGAATATGGAGGAGAAGAGTCCCCTAATGTTTCCACCAAGTCGCTGTGTATGTCTTTGGTAGACATTTTTTTCAAGCAGAGGTATTTAATGACAGCTCTGATTTCGTGTTTTTCCATTTTGATGTTCACTCCTTGACAGTCCGTATTCAAATGAATGTAGCTCCCGGGAATTGTGGCCTATTTATATGATTTTTTTTTCCTGAACTAGTGGGTAACTGAGCAAGTGACTGAAATTTTTTTGTATTTTTGTGTGCACTAGAAATAACTGATTATCATTACTTTTGGATCACCCCTCGTATATCATATCCATCTAATCAGTCTGTTGAAATTCGCTGTAGGACGTAGACTTCTCCAAGAAACTTAAAGCCATAATAGACACATCTCTTCACTACATGGCCTTCATTTGGTATAGTAGATAGGCTTATAAAAATATCTTCATTACTTTCGTGTACGAGACAAATAAAGAGCAACTGATGTTGAGCGCCTCCGGATACTAAATAGGTTGAGCAGTATGAATGCCACCATGACAGCGTGGTACATTAATCCATGTTGTGTTTTATGCAAGATTCCTATGTCCCACAGAGGTCGTAAGTGAGCTGTAGTTGTATGGTATCTTCCTCTGAATATTACTCTCTAAAGACTATTGCAGAAGAGTAAGACTTGCTATATAAATTGAAGTGTGGCTATTGAACGCAGTACCACACGAATGAGATTTCCCTAATAGAAAAAGACTATTACGCCAGATCAAATGGGAAGAATAATGATAATGTCCTCCTCATCATAATACTCATGACGGACTATCATCATAAAAGATGGACTGCTGTCGTGCATTTTCTATATGCTCCCTCTTATTCTGCTTTATGTCGATGGATTCCATATGATTAGATAGAGATAAAAAAGCAGTGCCTATGGGTTTATGTGACTACGAGCAATTAAAACATCATGAAACGAACACGTAAATTATTGCTATAGAATGCCTTTATATTCCTATTTATAGGCTATTCGACTCATTTCTTAAGGCTATGTTCCTATTTGTCCTTTTTTGTTTTTCCGAACATTCGTTTCAATAACCTAACAATGGATAGTATTTTCTATTCGTTCTAAAATGCAAACTATGTAAGAATATATTACTCGTTTTTACTATTAATCGATTGTAGACATCGACGTGTAATATAATTGACAAAATATTGAAGCTATTTATCCTCATAATTATAAATGGACCAATGAGTCAAGAGAGTCTCATTCTCCGAAGACGCAATATTGCATCATTTAAGATATACTGCATTAATATATCGTCTTAGCTTTTATTATTGCTAATTTTATGGGTGCCAGCTTGATAGTTAAATCAAATCATTTATTCTGCATAAGTCCCTTAAGGGCACTTACATATTGTCAAGTTTAAACATTGTTTGAATACAATACTCTACCACCGGATCGGAACGCGGCCACAAGCTGAGAAGATCCGGCAAAACACTCAGCGGGCTGTCACTTTTTTTTAGTCTTTTAAATATATATAATTTTATACTTCCTACAACATATAGTATTAGCTCCAGTGTGATGCCCTTCGAAATTGTACACATGTATAAATTTTCAAATATTAGTACAAAACAAAAAAAATAAAGAAAAGTGAAAAGAAATATATGTATATGGCTGGACCAGATCTCACTACAGCACCCGATCACGAGTTAACTACTAGAGCAGCCACCACTCCCATCAACCACATTAGAGTGGCTAAACAAGAACCTTCTGCATGAGAGTTCGCTACTCTACCCACTAATCTCTCGCTGCTAAAAGACGTAGTTTATTACAAAATTGCAGTTAATATAATTAAGAAAATTTTAGATAAGTATCATTTGCTGCCTTACTTACGCAAGTATTAGCGATTTCCCGCTATCGACAAGCGGCACACGCGTTCTGCAAAGATCTATGGCGCAAGATTCCATCATTATTCTCATTACGAACGGGCGAACGTGTTTGGGATTGCGGCACACCCGTCTCATAACCAAATGGTCACTTGACAATATTCCCATATTTTATAGAATGCGTCATATAATTCTTGCGATTAAATAAAGCCCTTGCATGGTTGTCTATGTATTAAAACACCGTTTTGGTCTTGTGTGGGTAGTTGTAGCCGTTGAGCATATTGGCTAATTCAATTACGCTATGCTGATGTAACTGCGACGATTTTATACAGATCAGATCAAAACAAAAGAGTTAGATGTAATGCCTTTAAAGAGTAACTAGAAAAACCGCAATAACGCATATTTCATTCAATTGCCTGCGTTGTTAGTCTAGATATAAATACGCAACTATGCATAGTGAAATCCCAGTTGCGATATTTGGGTTGCCTAAAACATGTTGTTGCAGCTTTTTATAGTAATTATACACTTACTAGAATTTTCAGTAACAGCACTTGGAATTAGGATGTAGACAATTTTTATAGATTATGAAATTAGTATCATCATCATTCAAGCTCATATAAATACGTCCCTCTGTATAGAACCCGCCTCCTCCATAACAAAAAAAAATTACCTATTGTACCGTGTTATGGGCAGGCCACATCGCTCGTCGAACCGACAACCGTTTGGAAAGAAAGGTTCTTGAGTGGCGACTACGAATCGGACGGCGCAGCGTAGGACGACCCCCCACTACGTGGACTGACGATATTCTCAAAGTCGCAGGGAACCGTTGGATGCAAGTGGCGTAGGACCGTTCCGAGTGGCATTCTTGTGGGGAGGCCTATGTCCAGCAGTGGACGTCTGTAGGCTGATGGATGGATGGATGGATACCGTGTTACTTAGACAGTTTGATACAGCTTTATTTTAAACTAGCAACCCGCCCTCGCTTCGCTTCGGTTTTAGTCGTTTTATCCGCGTAGTTCCCGTTCCCGTGGGAATACCGAGATAAAATATAGCCTAGTTTACGCCCTGATATTATAGCTTGCCATTGGTGAAAAATTTTTGAAATCGGTCCAGCCGTTTTGAAGATTACCTGGAACAAACAGACAGACAGACAAAAATTTTTTTAACCTGTATTTTAGGCATAGGTCGACGCAAATAACCGTGTGAGCATGAAAGAAGCCTATTATTTTGACATTACAAACAGACACTCCAATTTTATTTTAATAGATTTTTCTTTTCTTGCATAGATCTGTATATGATATCCCTTAGTGGTCTAATTATTAAGTCCGTGTTAAACTTTGTCCTGAGTAAGTAGGATAGGGGTGATCGCTGATGACTTTAAAGGTTGCTCAGAAGGCACGTATGCCGCCTGCTATTTGATCAACACAATACATTAATTTTGTATGAAAGAAGAGAAGAAAAGACACTCATATTTGATTAATACTATTCACAAGGACACACTGTCGGCTATCGAAAACAATTATGTGTGGATCTTGTATAACAAGATAACATTTCTTAAATAGAAACAATATCTTTAAATTCCCTAGTACATTTTGCAGGTCCAAGGTTTAACTTAAGGTCAATAAAATTAAAATGGGATCATCCTTGAAGTCCGTTCGAGGTTCTAACAAATAAATAAATAAATTATACGTTTGTTGGCTCTACGCAATAGATTGCTACGATTGGGTCGACGTACTCGGTGCTAAGAAATACGATACGTTGCTGATGTTCGCACCGCACTTGAAACGTTGCGGTAAGCAGGTCAGATGTTAGATGAGGGAGTTCATTAGGCGAATTCCAGGCACCACTTGTATTGACGGCAAAAACTCTTTTACGTCATCCCGCTATGACTGCGAGTGATGAATGGTGGGAGAGATGTTTTTTGTCCCCTTGTCAGATCGTTCTATCCATCAGTCCGTCACGCGGACATTGACCGTGACTCTAGTTATATTTTGGGGTGTTCGGTTGCTATGAGCGATCATGATCGCTATCTTAACAGTATAATTCAAAATAAATCATTTATTTTGATCTACGTTTTACCTATTTTGTATTCTAGATTTGACTCTTAAATGTTTTTTAACTTTGTCATTTATAATTGAGAACTGCTAGCGACATTAAATTTCTTCTTTTATATAAATTTTGTTTTGAAATCATTTAATTTAAAGCAAACAATTAATAGTGTTATTTTGATATACATCGCTTTCAAGTTTGTTGAAACTTTGAAGACAGCCCGTGCGTGATCCAAACCTTTTTCAAACAATTTGGACGCTTTTATACGTGTCTATTTTATCCATCAACTTTTCTAATTATTATTTCTTTTTTGTCTGCTAGTAGTAATGTGGTTTGTACAGTCAAGTATAAGTTTGTATTTATGTTAGTTGCCTAACAATATTTTGGAAAAATATTTTCATGTTAACATCCTAGGTTATGTATGGTGTGACACGTTCAAGTAAACGAATGTGTGCAGGTTGTGCGTGAGTTGTATATGAAGTATATGGTATAGATAGTGTGGTGAGCGGATATCGGGCGGGCGGCGAGCACGCGGCGCGAGCGCGCCCAGTCAGAGTGCCGCCGCGCCACCAGACGCACGCGCGACCTGCACGTGCTAACGACACATTTTCTATTCAACCAGCTCATCACACAACATTGCGTCAATAAGAACTTTGTTTAATATACAAGCAAACAAATGATGTCAGTTTGCATGTATCTCTTTTGCCCGTGGTTCTTTCTCGTGATCTATTTGGGCTTCCTAATGCTGGACGTGTAAGAGCCGAGGTCTCCGTTGTGGTGTCTGAGACTTGAGCTTGATAGCGCAGACGCGTAGCGGAGCGATCGATAAGTACGCGGATAGCGCGGTCGGTCGGTGTGAGGCGTACGCCGCTCGAGGTGAGACGTGGGTGTTTGTGGCGCGCTCCGGCGACGGTGCGAGCGGTGCCGCGTGCCGGGAGCGCTGTTGGTGTTATGCGGGGCGGGTGCTGAGCCAGCAGGGTTGGCCGCCACGATCGCTCCGCACGCGTCGGGCACGCGGCCGCGCGCCGCGCCCGCCATGAGCGCGGCCACGCCGGAGGTGCGCGGCCCACCGGCCGACGCCGCCCTGCTATCCGTCGCATTACCCAGGATCAAGCCGGACCTCGGCCTCAATGACGCGACACTGTTCGCCGTCTATTGCTTCATTAAAAATTTTATTGGGTGAGTTATGTGTAAAGGGATAACCTTCCGATTCACGGCGTCCATTTGTTATACATATATACTTACATAATTGCTTATAATCCTATGTAATATCGATGCTTTCAGAATCCAGTAAATGGTTAAACACTAATAGTATAAGTATTCACTCAATTACTACTAGACTTGACCAGTTGAAAGAAATCTCTACATATGGTATCTCTATAAATTCTGGAATAAATTTCAAACATTTCTAACTAGCTGAAGTAACAGCGAATATAGTTATAACCTCAGGGTTTTAGACTGGAGGCCAGTCGATCTGATTGATGTTATAATTTTGATAGTTGCCGAATTCGATTAAGTCATTTCACAAATTATTAAGGTGCATTTCTTATTTTTTTAACCACAATCCTTGATGAGATATGTCTTTACTCTAACGCCATCTATGGAGTAAATTAATCAGTATTAATTGCCTAATTAATAATTACAAACATGTAAAATGTAAAGTTGCAAGGTCAGCGTATAATTTATAGCTGACCCTTACATTTTGAGTCATAGATTAAATGATTTAAAGCAATGTCTATAGACGTATTATTTACAATATTTAATTTGTAAATTTATCGCAATGTTACCTTCAAGATAGCCTTTAAAATATTTGCATTATCAATTACTTATTTATATCGCATTCAATCTGAATTCGGCGCATAGTTTTTGTTAAAACTGATGTGCCTATAACATTTTATACATCGGTCACGACTTGTAAAAGTAGGATTAATATACCACAGCCTACCACAGAAAGGAGGGTTAATATAAGCTAGCTAGAATAAACTATTAAATAATTCCTTTTTTATAAGTTATTAACTTTCAAATAAAAAAATCTTTGTGATGAAGTAGGAATACCTTTCACCATCCCCTTTCCTGTCCGTGGGTGTCGTAAAAGACGACTAAAGGATACGCACATGCGGATAACATTTATACAGTAGAAATAAGAACTAGAAATAAAGCCGTATAACAGCATGGTATAGTAGCTCAATTTCTATCT